>JAOTQP010001652.1:40111953-40140533 GCA_026413545.1 Cichladusa arquata | reverse complement strand
GAAGAAGAAGAAGAAGAAGAAGAAGAAGAAGAAGAAGAAGAAGAAGAAGAAGAAGAAGAAGAAGAAGAAAGAAAGAAGAAAGAAGAAGAAGAAAGAAGAAGGAAGAAGGAAGAAGGAAGAAGGAAGAAGAAAGAAGAAAGAAAAAAGAAGAAAGAAGAAGAAGAAGAAGAAGAAGAAGAAGAAGAAGAAGAAGAAGAAGAAGAAGAAGAAAGGAATGCAATTCAGATTCTACATTGCAAGATCTATAGCTACCTATTGAATGTAGCTAATGTAAAGTATTTCCTGATCCCTTATTAATAAAAACTGATAATCTAAGGAGGCTATAGTGGACAGAAGGATGCAGGATAAAGGTATCAAGGTGTAGCACAGAAGCTGAGGAAGGGATTGGCAGCCCCTGCAGGGGCTGGGATACAGGCCTGGGGTAGTGAGGAATGCAGACCAGAGCATCACCTTGCCAGAGCAAGACCCAACCTTCCCTTTCCTCTCACACTCAGCTGAAATGTTTCAAGCCAGCAGCTTCCTCCAGTCTCTCACACCTTCTGAAGCAGGTTGAAGAATGGAGACAAGTAACACAACAAGGTTTGAGATAAAATAAGGTTATATCTTACAATAATAGCAAGACAATCCAGGAAGTTCATTTTACTCTTATACTGTGTTTCTGTGCCAGGACCCTTTTATATTATTTTTCTTATAAACTTATTCTTTACAAGTAAATAATTAATGTAATTCATACCATGCCCAAAATATTTACCTGTTTAAAATATGGACCAAATCCTATCCTTATGTCTTTATTTCTGTGATATACCTGTTGTCTCTTTCAAATTAAAATTCACTATTCAATGAAGTCATTAAAAATAAGCTCGTTAAAATAAAAGAGGTGACAAAGAAAAATGTAACAAACTCTAGAGTTACTGGAGCTACACTAACACACTGTTCTGTCTTCTACTATAAAACCTAAAGATAAGAGAAAGCACAAGACCATTAGACTTCTTCAGATTCTATCTTAAAACTATGTAGAAAAACTTTGGAGGCTATATACAAAACTACTAAGTTTTTTTGTTATGTTGCCAGATGAGTTTTTCTGTGCTATCTATATTTATTGCAGTCTTTCACTGCATGTAGAAACAGCTAATGCACATTTACTAGCCTATCTGTGGAAAAAGTTCCCTGTTATATTGCTTACTTATTTAAATGTCTAGTGACAACACAAGGCAATATTAAGATTAACAATCTACTGATTAATACCAGAGAGCACATTTGCAATCAAATGGTCTATATCAAAGAGGCATATGGAGAACATTTTGTACATGAGTTCAGCAGTTCATGGACTAGTGCCATTATTCACATAAAACCACCCGTTATCCACCTCATGAGCCTGATGTTAGTGCTCCAGAAAGCTCGATCTTATATAAAACACTATTTCTCATGTTTTGAAAGAGATGCTTTTTAAATGGGTTAGAATTTCCACATTGGCAGTCACATTTGACCACCCTATGAACCAGAGTTCAATACAATGCAATATTTGCTCCATGATTACAGACAGAGAACTGCCGAAAAAGGTCAGTGGACATTTTGCTCATTGTTCAGAATGAAGAACTACAATGTTGGTTTGGAAATGAAAATCACTGCTAACATAGTACAACACAGCAGAGGTTCTGCTACTTCTAAATTTCTGATTTCATTTATAAGAACAAATATATCTTACTGGTTTTAGGCACAATTTGTGAAACATGTTGCTTTGAAAAGCAATCTAATTGACTTTTTATAAACAGAGATTGTTTTATTTTAATATGCAAGATTTTGAAAGTTGATGTTTATTTTTTAGTTATTAATTGGATAATATGTTTAGCTTTAATCTCACACTGCTCTCTTGTAATACCTCATAGAAAGCAGTTTTTAAGAAAAGAATTATATTAAAAAAGAAAATAACCTTAAGTGTAAAGCACGGAAATGCTGTGAAATCTATTCTATCTGCATTCATTATCTCAGTTGCTGCAACTGGTTCTTTTCTATATGTGTGAGCAACAGAGTTATTATGAAGCCTGTTAATACAAAAACTGCCTGTGTGTACATGAACAATTAGGTACTAAAGCAATGAACATGTCTATAGCAGTGAGGAATATGTCATTGTTGCTGAGGTTTACAAAACTTACTGCTTCTGTGCCAGCTTTGTGCCTGTAGATCTTCTCAAGGATGTCTGACGAAACCCTCTCCCTGAAATCCTTGCCGTGTGCTCTCCCTGTTCCAGGGGTTTACTTGTGTGGATATGAAGGATTCAGAGTACAGCCCATGTGCCTTAGATGTGTTACCTTGACTCATGTTGTGGACAAAGAGCCACGAGACAGCCTGTAGAGACACAGAAAAATAAAAGTTACAGAAATAGGATTGCTGAGACAGGATCATTAATAAAGCAAGAGGAAAAACAACAGCAAGGAATGGTTTAAAGCCCAAAAGGGAAACAGGGAAGCTAATTAGTTTTGCTGGGGGTCGTTGGGTTGAGTGGTCAGAGCTGTCAATTGATGGGAGACAGCAGCTCAGCAGCATCCAGGACCAGTCACCTGTGTGCTGTGGTGTATGGTCTAGGTGTGCTGCATTAGGAAAGATGAGCATGGCAGTGCTTGGTCAAATAGCTCCCTAAAACTTCTTTATACTTTAAAGTTGTGTATGCACCATTTGCAGATCTCTGTGCTCCTGCTAAAGGTGTCTGGACTGTCCCAAATGGGAGGCTGTAACATCAGGAAGAATTTCTTGTGTTTCATCATGGAGGCTACAGGGCAACACCTGGTAGGGCTCCACAGAAAACATGGCTTACTATCTGTCAAGCAGGATCTTTGTCAAAGAAAATTGATAGACATTTTCTCATTGTGCCTTAATAAAGTGCAGACTTAAAAGGACAACAAGTACTTTAATATTCATGACCCAGCTGGTGCCACTCTGTTAACCACTCACACTCTTCTTTGCCTGAGCTCAGCCATAAGAACACCACAAACCTTATGCTAAAATGTCATGAGTAACGGGTTTTAGCACTGAGCATGTAAAACTGTTTCTCATTTAGAAGTAAAGGATGACTGTAGAAAAATGTAATTTCAGTTAGAACACTGACAAAAAATGCTGGGACTCTCTATAGAAGCTTTAAATTAAGCAGAATGACAGACATATAGATATTTTTGAGCAATAATGGTTGAACACTGGATATATTTTTGAAATACATAGAAATGGGGATAAGTAAAGAAATTTTTGTAGTAAGATAAACTGGAATGTGGTATTACAGTGAAGATTTGGGAGCCTGGACTAATTGTGACTGAAATTTTTCCGTTTGTTACCAAAGTCTGTAGCCTTCTCTAAAGCAGCATAGACGTGACATAGTTTAATGCATATGCACTTTTGTGAAGTGATGTTGGCCTTACATTTGGCATTTGGCTTTAGCACTCTATTTCTTTCCCTTGTTTCATTAAGGATGAAGTTTCTCCTTCTTTGTGATTATCATTAGTAAATGAATGCACACCTTGAAGAAGAATACCTGTGTTTTAGTTTGGGGGGGGGTTTGGACACTGAGTGGGCTGGAGGTTTTATTTTTTGCCCATTTGTTCAGTGCAATTACAACATTTATAAATCTGCTTCATTAACATAACAAATTATCTACTTTGTTGCCATATTTGAATATGTAAATTTCCAATTCATTCACAAGATCCTTCCACTATAATTATATATATGTCTTTGTGAACACATATAATTAATCTAAACTATCATAGTAAGAAAAACTGCTTCCACTGGTGTGTCTTCTCTTTGGTGGCATGATACATTCTCTGCTGCCTCATTTACCTTTGTAATATACATTCCCATAAAGAAAAAGAATAAAAATACAGTACTCAGTTATGTGCTTGAAAAGATACTTGTTTGTTCCTTAACTTTTACACAGACCAAATCAACAGAGTACTGAAGCTCTTCATCTGAAACATATCAGCATTATAAAATTTTTACGGTGATTAATAAATAGTATTTTTCTGATAGAACTTGTCACTTAGAAATAAGTATCTATTTATCCAGATAAAATTATTAAGACGAAGTGATGACATGATGTAAAATCCTTGTGATTATAGCTGCTTTGTACAGATAGAGCTAAAACATCACAGATTAGGGCACACAACCTGGTTAATGTTTAGGATTTGGTCATGGCACAAGAAATCTGGTTCTTTCAGGGTAGAAATATGAATACAGGTGCAACAGGAGAAGTCCACATTCTGTTTGCATCATAGGAAAGAAAACACTTTTTTTCTTAATATGTGATTGCTCTCAAGGGCCAGAGCAACATACCTTTGGAATCACAAGTCAAACTTTGTTTTTTTTAAAACAGATATAAGATATCAAGATATAAGATATAAGATATCAAAAAACACAGAATATGCTGAGTTGGAAGGGACCCACAAGGATCACTGAGTCCAGCTCCTTACCCTGCACAGGACCATCCCCAAGAGTCACAACATGTTCCTGAAAATGTTGTCCAAACACGAACTCTCTGAGGATTGATGCTGTGACAACTTTCCTGGAGAGCCTGTCCCAGTTCCCAAACACCCTCTGGGTGAAGAAACCTTTTCTGATACCCAACTTAAACCTCCCTGATGCAAGTTCAGGCCATTCCCTCGGGCTCTGTCACTGTCACCACAGAGAGGAGACCAGCGCCTGCCCCTCCTCTTCCCCTCACAAGGAAGCTGAAGATTGCAATGGCTCCTCTCAGTCTCCTCCAGGCTAAATAGAACAAGTGACCTCAGCAACTCCTCACACAACTTCCCTCAAAGCTCCTCACCATCCTCACAACCCTCCTTTGGACACTCTCCAATAGCTTAACTCCTTTTTAAATTCTGGTTCCCAGAACTGCTCCCAGCACTGGAGGTGAGGCTGCCCCAGCTCAGAGCAGAGCAGGACAATCCCTCCCTTGCCTGGCTGTGATGCTGTGTCTGATGCCCCCCAGGACAGGGTTGGCTCTCCTGACTGCCAGGGCACTGCTGGCTCATGTTCAACTTGCCATTAAACAGGAGCCCCAGGTCCCTTTCCATGGCGCTGCTTTCCAGCCTCTCAGTCCCCAGACTGTCTGTACATCCAGGATTTCCCCATCCCAGGTGCAGAATCCAGCAGTTTCCCTTACTGAGCTTCATATGGCTGGTGACTGCCTAACCCTCTTATTTATCAAAGGTCCTCTCTGCCCTTGAGGGTGTCAAGCTTCTCCCAGTTTTGTGTTGTCTGCAAACAATCTGTATCACTTCCAGTCCTGCATCAAGTCATTTATGAAGATGTTGAAGAGCACAGGCCTAAGACACAGCCCTGCAGAACCCCACTAGTGACACATATAAATATACATATATATCTTATATATAGGGTCTGGTCAATTGCTTTGCCGAGACAAAGTTTTTTTTCAGAATTTTAGATATAAGAAAAATGCATGAAAAAACCAAGAACACAGTAGTGGTTTCCTTCTTTTGATTTTTTTATATTATTATTATGAATTCTTAAGTTTTACTTCTTTCTTTTTTTAATAGTGGTTTCTAGTTCTTCAAATTTCTTTTATTCCCCTTCCAATTGGTGTAATTTTTAGGTCAGAATATCCCAATTCATTATTTTGTCCTAAAAGTACTTTGAAGACTGTGAGTGTCTGAGCTTTTACTGTCTCTTTTACAATGAAATGAAATTCCTATTTATATTTGGAAAGCTGTTGTGGATTTGGCTTTTTAAAGCAGAATTTAAAATATCTATTTCCTGTGTTGCTTTACTTGCTTGGGATGCATAACTCAACTGGCACTCTGAGAGCAGCACTTCCTAAAAAAAATTTACTATTATTCCTGTTTTTGAAGCTATTGTTAGCGACAACTTAATTGCATACTTAAAGCTCCCTGTCCAATATTATAATTTCCAATCTTCTTATGCTTAGGGCAAGCTAAAAAATTTCAGTTGACTGGCTGACTGAAGCTGGTTCAGCTCTTTTTAGTGGGAAAAACATATTTTACAAGAATCTGTATACAAACAAAACAGCATCTATTTACAAAACAGGATGTGTTTTAAACACTCATTTTCATTAGAACACAAAAAAAATGGAAGAAGTTGAAATATGAAGGTTAGAAGTTTTGCTGCTGTAAATATTTGCTGTTTCATTCATTTAAATGAAACTCTGCTCATAAATATTCGTCCTCAAATGTCTCCTACTGGCGTGTCTCAATGAGGAGTTATCACTCACAATGTGCTGATCTTAGTGGTGAGTGGGAGTCAATGCATATGTGTAATGGTGATAGATGCCACTTGAAACTTAAGTCATCTCTTTCATGACTTAAGTAATTAAATTAAACTTTTGAGAAGTTTGCTAGATGTCTCATTGCAACTAAATCATAACTTCAGACCGGAAGTTTTAAAATGGTATTTTGTTCTAATTTCATTATTACTTAATATTACAAAGCAATAAATTAAAATGTTTCACTGTAATATGAATTCTATGCAAAACCCTTTAGTGCATTAATACCTAATCTTTAAATGAATGGATTATTTCTTAATGTAGTAGCATTATTATTTTATTGCTGAGATTATCTGGCAGACTGTGTTAACTTTGTGAGTCCTGTGTGATTTGCTGTGTTACAATGGTATATTGCTGTATGCTGGCTGAATAGTTAAAAGGAGTTTATGACCACTGTTAAGATTGAAAGACAGGGTAACAAGCTGATATAAGTGAGCCTTAAGTGTCCTATTTCATAAAATTTCATAACAGGTGGAAAAACTTTTCAGGGAGAAGCCAGTTAACTGCCTATATTTGGTGTAGGAGCTTTGGTGTAACACAAGAAGTGTTTTCCTTCTTGATAAAATAATTATTTAAAAATAGTCCAGTTCACTCTAAAATCATCTGATAGGTTCCTCTAAAAAAAAAAAAAAAGTAGGAAAGAGTAGATTAATAAAGCTTGGAAGAAAGTGATACCGATCCTGTTTCTTTCTCTTCCTGCTTCCTGCCTGGTTAGGGCATTCATCTTGGTTGATGGAGGCATAAAATCAATTTCTCCCCTGCTTGAACAGTATTAATCCCATATTGTAACAAGGACTCCTTCTTACAACACTATGATGTATATTGGGGTGGTTACACTCAGAATCTCCCCTTGACTGTGACCCTGTAAGTATTGGATATGTATCAAGAAGACCAATTCTGGAAGCTGATGTCTTTAACAGTATTTCATTCATTCCCCCAGGTATGACAGATTTTGTCTCCTCAGCCCAGTGGCCGGTATTAACTGCAGATACCGAACAAATGCTGCCTTTTAAACGTCTCTCAGACGGATGTTTGCATTTGAGGCATGAAAATCTTATTCAGAAAAAGAATTTCAATTAAATATGCCCCACAACTAAGTTGATGTGCTGTTGTCTCTCTCAACCATTGAATATTTAAGTAGAAAAGAGCCACCAGGTGAAACTGAAACTAGCTTACCCCAGAGTTTTGTATTATAAGGTACTTAACATAGTCTGGAGGTAAAGAAAATCTGCTAAGTCAGAGGGTAACTGATTTAGGGTCAGGCACCCCAGGGGTGCAGGCACGGAGGGATATACAGAACACAGGGTCTGAAATATATGAGAGAATGGCTGTCATCAGCATCACTATATGCATCCTTCAGTTCAATGAATGGTCTTTAATCTGGGTCTTTGTAATTTTTTTCCCCACAAATATTTTCAACATAGAAATAAACTTATTGTTTCCTATCACAAAAATATGTAAGCCTATCTACAGTTATTTTCTTTTGCTTTAGAAGTTGTATGAATATCAATATATCTCATTTTGCATATGTCCAAAATATATGTATAAATACATATATATTTACATAAACATCTATATGTATGAAATCAGATTTTTTTTATCATTTTTAGGACCACGATACTCGACATTTGCTTTTTCTGTTTGTTGTGCCTGATACCTTTAAGTAAGAAATGTTTGGATTAGGGATATAAAATAAAATGAATAAAATTTCCTTAATAAAAAGGCAATTTTTTAGTCATTTGTGCCATTCCTTGCCCTGGCACACAGCTGATGCTTGCTGAATTTGCTGGGAAGAGAAGCTTCCCCAGGGCAGGATGTGTCTCACACGGGAGAGTGGGCGTTGTAAACACTGAGAAATGATGAGACAAGTAAAGGGTGGCACAAAGGCAACTCCAGGATGTGATGGGGGGCAAAAGTGGTGTTCCTGGAAGCAGATAACATGGTGTGGATGTGCATGTGGATGTTCACAGCACAGGAAGTCCCTGAAGGGCCTCCAGGGTGAGGGAAAACCTAAAAGAGGCTGCCCTTTAGGGTGCATGTTTGGGATGCCTTTCATTCTGCCTCAACTACTTGAAAGTTGTTCTGTTTTAAAAGATGTTTTTACCACTGTTTGGTTTTTCTCAGGTAAAAGCAGGATTCTGATCTCTAAAGCCCTGGTAGCTTTTTGGAGGTGGCAGGCTGCACGATTAGATCCATTAAAAGCAGTGGCAAGGTAATGTGTCATCATAAGGGAACAAGAAAGTGCTTATTATCTGCTGCATCCCAGTTTTATTAGTCTCAAGGGTATATTAAAGAACACACAAGGAACCGCGCACAATCCAAACATCTTACTTTTCCTTAAGAGAAGGAACAAGGGTTGAAAGGCTGCTAGAAGAGTGAAGTGATAAGTGCTTTGGGATGACTCTGTGAGAGTGGAAGCTGGCTAAGCAACGTTAAAAGGTCTAAATAATACAGGTGCATCAGCAATCAGCCCTCTTTATCCGGAATGTTTGATACCTGTGGGGAATTAACAGAACATGCTGTGTTTGGCAAAAGCTCTGTTAATTTTCTTCAGTTGACTTTTGCCACAGACTTCCAGCAGGAAGCCCTTCAAGGGAAGGAAAACTTAAGCCCCTACATTGATTCAAGTTTGTACCCAAGTGTAACTCAGGCCTTAGAGCAGTATTACTGCACAATACTCAGTTGAAGGTCACACATTGGAGTGAGTGCTCTCAGTGACACCCAGCAAAGAAGGGGTCCTGAAAGAAGTCTTATAGCTTGGTAATGAGAACAATAACTTTCCCAATACTATCTGCTAGTGAAGAGTCCAAATTGTCACATCTGCTTGGTATTTTATTCCAGTGTATTCTGTGGGTATCACCAGTGCTTTCAGAAATGGAGGAACTGAAGAGAGGAGCTTAGCCCTAAGCAGAAATCAAGGTGCTTTTACACGAGGCAGGTGACATGGGGCCAAGAGGAAGAGAAAGAAAGGGCTGTGTCATGGGAAAGAGGAGAAAGGTTGTTTAACTCCTCACTTAAACTAAATCACAAAAGACAGATCACAGGGATACAGACTGAACATAATCAGTTCTCACAGGTCTACAAAGGCATGTAAGCTTCTGGGGAAAGGGGTCTCTTGCATTATTACTTTAAATATCAATCAGCAGAATATTCAGAATCTGTGATCAAAGTCAGTCCACCCAAGGGTTGATAAGCATCTGTCTGACACATCATCCAAAGTGTTTTAATTGCAAATCAGAAATCTTGTTCCTCCTGAGGGATAGTGGGGGAGACTAGATGCAGGCTGCATGTGGAAATAAATCTGAAAGGTCAACAGGGACCCTTGGAGATGGGTAATGGAATCCTGGTCCTTGGCTTCTGGAAGAAAGGCTGGTGAAAACTCAGGTCCCAACACCCTTCAGGTTGTGCTTGGACTGCAGGGCTCCCCCATGCCTTCCCTCCAAGGAGATGCTGCCTCAGCAGGGCTGGGGTTCAGAGCCTGGTAGCTGTGCAGGATGAAGAAAGAGCTGGAGTCCTGCAGCAGCCTGGAGTCCTTGCATGCAAGGGAAAGCTTTCTCCAGTTGTGTCCCCAAGGCAGCTTCCTCAGCATGACACCCAGGCACCACATTGGTGTTTCCTGCTCCCAGCCTGCAGAGCCAAAACACTGCCTGCAGCTGGATCTGCCAGTGGCTCACCCACAGGGGAAGGTGTGTCACCTTTTAATCAGTGATATGTGAATAAAAACCAAATGAAATGTCAGTTTTCACAGACATTTCTTTCTGATATGTGCTGCCAACTGTTTTAACAGCCGCAGTTCTTTTCCAAGCTTCTGCAACTATCTAGTGTATCAACCTTCTGTAGCTGTTTTAAGCTAATTGCCAGTGGCAATGTTCATATATAAATATATATATTTATTTATAAAAGAGTATATGGTCCAGGAGGCTAACTTTACGTTAAAAATATTAGCAGATAAAATGGGAAATACCATATCAGTTATCATAATAATACTACGTATCTTTATATTCAAATAAAGATTCCAAGTTTGATGGTGGGTGAAAAATTACAAGGCAAAAGAAAACTGACTGTTAATGGTACAATGGATGAGATAATGGGCACCAAAGAGGGTCCTTGATGTGCAGGCGATTGCAAGCAATGAGCAATATTTCCACAATATTTGAGAGAGAAGTGGATGTGTTCCTTTCACTTCTTATGTTTGTTTTTTCCATTTGAACAGATGCTGTGGTAACTTGGCAAAGTATCCCTTCATAAGGTCAATTCCAAAACATGAGGATTGCTCCTCTTGATTTATGCTCTTATTGTTTTCTGCATAAAAAAAGCTATGGCCTCTTCCTTCCAGTTCATGTTCCCCTAGCTTAATTAATTTTGAAAGTGGAAGAGAGTGCAGGAGACAGCTGATATTAATGAGTTGTACTAACAACATTACGAACTGACTGGAACTATTTATTAAAAAATAAGAGGGTTTTTATATGCTTTGGAATAACTGCAGTAAGTAAATCCAGACTAAAACCAGAATTTGATGTTATGTGCCTATCTGCATACAGCTACTCTACCCCAGGAAAAAATCTGCTCTGAATCTGAGTTCTGTGTTTAATTCCATACTTTTAAAAAATTGATAAAACTAAAACTCCTGCCTACAAATGACTTGTCCATCTTGAAAACTGACATGTGAATCATAGCCAAGGGAGACTTTTTAGTTAAAATTCTGCAGTTTGATGGATCTACACTTCAGGGATTACTTTGTCTGTGGATAAGTCTATTTCCTCCTCTATTTTTATATCACTAGTCCCCAAGTGTCCCAGTTAAGTAGCCATTGTGCTAGGTACCATACATTCATACATATTCAAAGCATGTACATTTTTGTATCAACAACAGCAAAATGTTGTTAAGATGAGAAGAAAATAATGTGCCAACACCAGAGATATTCATGAATCTAAAGAACAGGTAATGGTAGGGGAAAACAAAACCCCAACAAATTCACAGTATTCCAACTCACTTGATGGGAAGCAGCACTGACATCTTTAAAATAAGGAAAATGGGACAACACTACAATCATGGATCTAAATAGATGTCTAAGTCCTACTTATGATATGTCTTGATTTCTGTTTTAATATGCTGTGAGTTGGAAAGATAGCCTACTATCTTGTTAACTTCCATTTTGAGCTGATGCTGTTCTTAATTAATTGCATTCTTGAATTTCCTTATGACTTTCTTCTGTTTGCTATTCTGCTCCATTTGGGATCAAAAAGTATTTTTTTTTTTAAACTTGGGTTATAATGATTTCCCTCAAGATTCTTAGTTTTGGCCCAAAGTGATATTCCTCCTCATTACCCTCAGATAGATACCATGTTAGTTTGGGCCTATTTCTTCCAAAAAGGTATGAACCTTGTTTATCAGGTGCCAGGAAATATTTGTTCAAACTGACCATGAACAGGCTTTCAAGTGTTTTCAAAGAATCTAGGAAGGGGACTAAGGTCACCATTATCCTGAACACAGTAGAAAAGGAGAGATCAACATAATTTCATTATGTTCATTTCTGTGCTTCCAGAGCATTTGCAGTGCAAACAAGAGCAGTGTCTGACCAAGTCTTTCTACCCATGGACACATTCACACCTGCAGTTATAATAGTATATATATAATATATAATAATTTTATAGTACAGTGAAAATAGCTGATGGAAGAGTCCCTTTTACTCTTTGACACAAAATTTTCACAGACAACAAGAATGTTGTCTGTTAAGGAAGAAAGATGCAGATGCTAGTGGATGACTTTTGCATGGGTGAAATTGTTTATTTTAACTTTTATGCAGCAAAAGGAAAGAGATCCAGGTTCCAGGGTGGAGGCAAGGAAGAGAGACCCAACTACTCAGTCCTGACAGTGTAGAGGAATCTTTAACCTTGCTTGGAAGGGTGAATAAACCTCAGCAGACATAAACGAATCAAAGTTTACATAGAGTTAATGCAGAAATCCCCTTTCTCTAATGCTACACATATAGTGTTTTGACAGTTACAGCATATATTAGTTATTGTAAAGTTAGATTTTACATAGAAAAATCATACCCTTCTTTGTAACTCTAGAAATTCGAATAATTTTTCTATTGGTAATTAATTCCCTTAGTGTGTACATTTACATAGGATTAATTGTAGGATGAAAATCATATTTTCCACACTGTTCTAAGTGATGAGTAAATTTAGCATGTAATCAAATATTCAAATGTGTTTTCATGTGAAGTGGTATTCCAGACCTTAGGATATATTGATATTTATTCCAACTGAATACCTCTTCATTTTGAAGCGGTGATAAAATATTTTGCTCTTTAAATTAACAGCTAAGTAGGACTGATGTGTATCCAGATCCCATGAACAAGGTAAGTGAAATTTTCCTTTCTATAGAGATGGTAACTGTTATCACAAGCAGTGATTAGTATGAAACGCAAGTATGCTTGCCATGACTTCGGAGAAGAAGGCATCAGAGAAACATCTTCAGCTGACAGTGTGAAAATCAATTTACAAGTAGATTTTAAAGCCTCAAACTAGGTTATAAGCAGAATTAAGCTGTTACAGCACAGCTTCAGAAAGCTCTTGAGTGAAGTGCTTATCCACAGAGAGAAAAGGTAATATACTTACACCATAACAAAAATGAGATAATAAAAGTAAGTGATCGACACATGGGTTTCTGTCTGCTGTAAATATAGACTTGCGCAGTAAAGTCAAAGAAAGCCTGGGTTGACTCAGGCACAGGTGTGCAAAAGAGAAGATCAACTTTTATTTAGCAAATGAAATAGCAACGACAACTGAAATTACTGTTGGGTGCCAGCAGTAATTCTGTGTGTTATGCAAGTCATTCAGATATCTCCTTTTCCAAGCAGTAAAAATTGTTATGTTCATTTGATGACCTCAAGGTCACTTCCAGTTAAGAAAGGAAAAAGAAATTAATTACAGATTAGAAATCCCTGACCATGCTAGGAGTCCTCACCATGACATTTCTCTCCTGTTTTTTTTTGTCATCCAACCAGATAATAACAGCTAAGCAATAATAGTAGAGATACTTAATCTTCTTCCAGTGCTGGACCAAGACCTTTGCCTTGGGCCTGAAAAAAGAATTGGAAAAAAAGAGAAAGAAAATCTACAATTGTTCCTTACTTGGAACATACCTGCTATCTTTACTCTAACATTCACAGCTAAAAATTACCACATAGTTACAATTTTAACATCTACAAAAATATATCATTACCAAGATGTATTTTTTAAATTTCAGCAGGTCAGAAACACAACATTCCAAGTGCTAAATTAAGCTTGTAGGCTATCATAAGAGATTTTTATTTACCCTTACATATACTGTGGCATATGATACCTGAACTAAGGTAATCACGTCATCTAAAACAAGTGGTCTTGCTATAGGGGGGGGGAAAAAAAAAGAGTAACATATGAAATGTATTTTAGAACTCTGTTTGCCAGTATCTCTGAAATGGAAATAATTCTAGTAAAGTAGAAGTAGTCAAAATATATGGGAAATAATTTTTATATAAATAATGTTGATACATTACTTATCACTGATATGTTAACATTAGCAATACCATCTAAAAATGGAAATATTTCAGCAGCAAATTTTCTTTTCTGATATAAATCTAGACATTTTCTGAGCCACTTATAATAGAGCCAGCCCATGCTATTTAGTCCTCTCTATTGCTGTTCCAATTTATATATGAGCTTCTGGAAGCATCAATATGACCTTTATTTTACGGTCCTAGCCAGGCACTCTTGTGATTTTTGGAATTCTAATGTTTGGCAGAGATTATTTTCGTGAAGAATTCTATGGATGGTGAAATTGTAAATTACTGTAAGTAAGAATTCAATATTGCTACATGCAATATGGTGCATAGTTATTAGAGTATCACCTGCAGATAGTTTTTTATAGTTTTAATTCCTTTTGGTTTCAGACATACCTACTGATCTCAATACATTCTGTACTTATGTAGAATTTTAATATGTCATTAAATTAATAATTTCTGTCTGTTCTAATATAATTTTGTATGACAGGACCTGGAAAAAGTTGATCTTAGCACCTTGTGTGGTGACTGTAAACTGATATATCATTCACAGCACCAGCAATGCCAATCCCCATAAATATGGAATAAGAATCAGTTTTCATCAAGATAATTTGGGAATTTTTCTGAAACTCAAGACATTCACCAAGGCTTGAAAAAGCAGAAATGGTATGAATGTTGTCTGGCTTCATTTTAAAGGTCATAAAATACATTTATCATCCCTCATATTTTTTATTTTTCTGCAATTAAATTATATTGCTCATGTGTTTTTCAGACAGTCCTTATATGAAACCCAGGGAGGTGTAATGAATACTATTTATAGGGGCAGAATTACAAGATTATTGGAATGAATGCTGTACGAACTCTACAGCTTAAGAGAGTGAATAAAATTTTCCACCAATGATATTCATAATTATTACAACTTTGCTACTTTAGGAAAGAGTGAACTACTGAGGTGTGTTTCAGTTTTGACTCTGCCAAATGTATTGACTGGGGTAATTAGGAGTGCAATAATTATGTCTGCTCAGCTGAATACACTGGGCATAGCCAGAAAGTGGAGTTGTCAGAATCTCTGTGGCACCTTGCTTCCTGCTCTGGTCCAAACTGCAGCATCCCAGGGACAAGAGCAACTTTTACCAAATGGCATACATTGCACTGGGAGCTGAGTGGCCAGTCCTACTTCCAATCCCTTCCACATCCACTCTTCCACGAGTCCCTGGAAGAGAGAAAAAACAGCCTGGCTTTGTTTTTGTTGTACGTTTCATAGAAGGTCCTGTAAGAGGATATTGTTGGTGAGGAAGTCCCAAAATATTATATAGAAAATGTTCTTATGGTCCTAAACTAAAATCAGTTGATGAAGTCCACATCAAGAAACTAACAGTATTCTGATTCTGTTTAATGTTTCACTTTCTGACACACATGAAGAAGCAAAAGATGTTACATCTGAAGTACAGGATTTTGATTTTACACTACCCTAATTTGAGTGATGTTCTGTGTGTGAGGTAAAATTAAAAACTGTGCAATAGTCTAGCCAGCACACCTGAATGGCAGCTACTAGAGTTCTGAGTTTGTTTATGAATAAGCTGAAGGCTCCTGCATAGAGAATTTTGCAATTTTATCAGTCACATGGTTAGAATTCTTTTTCAAAGTTACTCTTCTCTTGTTAAAACGTATCTGTTCTTTCAAATTTATTATGTTTTGAATGTGAATTTTCTCTCCCTGTATTTGTATTTTGTATGTACTTGCCGAGAACAATGCAATGCCTTTTCAAGCTCTGTATTTTGCTAGACTAAACAAGCTCAGTTCTCCTTTCAGCATTTCAATAGTCCTCAGCAGCTGTGCTGGTGCAAATTAATCTTTCTTGAATATAGGTGATCAGCTTTATACATGGTACTCCAGATGGAGCTTCAGCAGGAACTTGTACAATAATCATAATATTTTGTAATATCCGATAGAATTATCTTACTATTTATAGTCTTTATACCTGCTTCATGGTGTAAAGTAAAATATGTTCATACGTATTAGTTGGATACATATTAGTCATCCTGTAAATTGGTATAATTTCCATCTTGTTCAATGAAGAACTACAGCAATCACCACATCTCAGAATACCCAGACTGCATTAATAGTCTTTGGTTTCCAGTGTCTATTTGGACAAAACATTTTGCATAGCGAGAAATGAACTGGTAGGATATATTTCTCTAGAAGCAAGATAGCAAAAGAGTAAATGTAACAAAAACATACCTTTTTTTTTTTTCTATCATGTGCCATGAGGCAAAATCTGTGGAGAGAAAAAGAGTCTAAGAACATTTTCTTAATCAATATTATCAACTCCACAACAATAAATAGGTAAGAGTAATTGCAGGCATAACAAAGTGAACATTTTTTGTGTAAAAAGGAATAATGCATCTTTAACTGCAGTTCCTGTTAAATATATATTCTTTCTGAAAAGAATAATGATAATATTTTCAATGGAAGATACACATTAGAATTACAGAAAACTATTGCCCATTTTGCTGTCAAAAGTTGTAGTTTTCCAAGACCACGATGCTTCAATGGAAGCATTCCAATTTCTGACCAACTCTATTACAAATACAGACTTGGGCATCTGAGGAGTCCAAACTTTCCACACACTAACCAGCAATGTTCTCCAAAGATTTAAATGTGAGTGGAATATCTTGCAGGGTTGGATCCTAAAGGAGCTATATATCCCTCTGTAGTATGTACAGAATAAAATTCCAGTGCTGAATTGGTCTCTGGGCTGACAGAAATGAGTGAAGAGGCTCTGTCAATGTAAGGATACAAGATGGACACTGTCTTATGAATCCACAATCCAGAAGAATAGTCAGACCTGCACTATTATATTTATGGCTTGAGGGGTCAACATCCCTTAGTCTGATAAAATAGATACGTACAAAAACCCACAATTTCACCAGTCAAGACAAATTGTGCACAGTCTTCTTGGAACTTTCTCTTAAACACTATGGAAAAATAAAAGAGCTATCCTGAAAGAAAAAGTGAAAATGCATACAAAATATTTTATACTAAGTAATACTAGTCACATTTTTTTTTGTTGTTTGCATTAAATTAAGAAAAAAAGTAAGATCCAGTTATATGCATCTGAAAAATTAAACTGGGATTAACACTTTAAGAAAGAAAATTAATAAAAATTACTAATGCTGAGAAGATGGTGCCATCTTTGAAAATATTTCAATATAATTCTTTCCTTTGATTATTTAAATGCTTTCAAGACATTCTATAAACCAAGCAAGTTGTTGTTTTCTGGAGTGGTAGATAAACACAATATCATTTCTAAAATTGTGTGACACGTGCTGGCTTTTAAATAATGACTTTTGTCATTATTTAATATAAAATTATTTAAATAAAAAATTGTGTAATTACACTGTAATTTAGTAGAGTCTTATTTCACAAGTATTCTTTTTTGGTCAGATGGATAATGGTCAGACTATAAGCCATTTATTGGCATTAATATTTAGTAATTTACATGTTTCATCCCACCTAAAAGTTTCAGATCTGCAGCTCTGTGTCAGTTTTGCTGCGACTGCAATATGGAAGTAATCTATAAAAGTACTGACATAAAAATCTGATTTAGAATGGTGTGGCTGATAGTTCTGAACAATTTAGAGCCCGAGATAAAGCACACTAAGTCCAAGGTGGTATTTCTGGCAGCTGAATTGAGTACTTTTTGCAGGTTGTGTGAACAGCCCAGGTCTCTTGAATCACTACTGCATGCTACCCAGACAGATCACAGTTGTGCTGAGTGAGCATAGTCTACACAAAAAGGCAACTCAATTCATTCCATAACTTTGTAGTCCAGATCAATACAAACACTGACATATCTCCACTACATTCTCAACACTTGTGTGTGACAAAAACAGTCTCCTAAAATCCTATGATAAGGAAACTCCTCTCAATGGGATGAATCAAGCTCAAATGTGATAAATTTCCAATTGTCTTACATTTGTTAACTGTTTAATCAGCACTCGTTTAATAGTAATAAAGTAAATTAATTTGAGAAATGAAAGTCTTCCTTTTTTCCACCTCCCACCAAATCCAGGTTGTTACCTAACAAAGTGGGTTATCATTGCTGTGCAGTGCATAACTGATGAAAACTATCAGATTACAGAGCTTAACAATGCATAGTGAAGGATGTTTCATTTTATTTTATTTTAGAATGGCATTTACGATAGCATGTTCTGGCAGATCGTGTTGATTAAACAACTGATAATGCCATATTGTAAAACACCTAGATTCTTGGTACTTTTTGCAGAATTAGCACTAAAAACTGAACTGGACTTGTCTTTTCTGAATGTAGTCTAACTGAAAAAACATCAGTCAGAGTGCCATTATTCTTTATTATTTATTATCAATATTTACTTAGTTAGCTAGTTAGTTAGTTAGTTACTATTATTATTTTTTATTCTCTAGGATAACTGCACAGTATGCTGTACCTAACTTTGCAGAGACAAAACAAAGTGAAGCCTAGTCTCTAGCTTTCTGATCATAGAGATTTTTTAAATCTATTTTTAAATTTCTGATGTCATGTATGAGTCCACTATACTGAAAAATGCATTTATGTTGCTTCAGTTCATTACTCTATACTGATATTACCGCAAGAATGTTTTTTTATAATTAATATTGATTGTGTGTTAGTTTGTGAGCAAGTAAAATGACCCTCAGTTACAGTCTGTAGTAAAGCTACTCAGAAATTTAATTGATATTTCTTTTCACATCTTTTAGCTCGCTTAATGGTGCATCTCTCTTGCCCAAAGCACTTCTTATTGTAGTTAGAAGGTGATGAGTAAAGGAGGCAACTAGTTTAACCATTGTACACTCACGATTTTAATACTTCCAGCATTTTTAATACTTCCAGCTGAATCTATCCAAGATGCTTTCCTAAGAAAAAAACACAGCTTGAAAAAATTAAAAACAATGTGCATGTATCTCTTGAAGGCCCAAAAGACCATTTTGCATCGGTTGTTTGATTATTTATATTTGTTCCTTTTAGTGTTCTGTCAAATCTACCATGGTTTAATAATGAGAGCCCAATCACTATTCTTCTTGCTTTTCAGGAATGCCTGAATAAGGCCATATTTGAAAATAAAAATAAAAAATTATTTGGCTCAAAATAAAGAAGACTCTGAAATAAAATACCTGATTTGAAGATTCCTTAATTTTAATAGAATTATTCTCTGACTCCTAACTTTACATCTCAATTCCATCATGACACTGTTTAAAAGTGTATATATAACTCATCATAAAAAACAAATATCTGAAGAAAGTAAACTTATAAATGAAATTATTTTACATTAAAGACAGGAAAAAAGGAGGATAAAATGTAAAAGAAGTAAGTAACAAAAATGATAAAATATTATGAAGGCATAAAGCAATTAGTACTGAAGAAATGCTTCATTTATCCCTTCATTATCCCTTAAGTTTTATATTTCTTAAGCAGAAAATCATCCCACTACAAACATCTCAAATCCAAGGTGTGCAGCTAATGGGTTCATAATAAGAGATTAGGAGTCTGATAAAGACCAAAACCCAGGCCCTTGAAAATGGAGAATAAAAAGGTCCTAAAATGATGCCTGTCTTGCTCAGCATAGATTTGAAACACAATCCCAGAAGACTGTTACTTCATTTAAATGTCAGAGGATGGTAGTCACCTATTAAACTGAGACAATGTTTTCCCTAGGGAGAAAAATCTATATTATATTTCCATAGAAAATAGACATCCAATGAAAAAAATACTAATTAATAGAAAATACACTTTAGCAATTGTGTTTACCACAGATGAATACTTCCTCACAGGAACACCATATTTTTACAAATGTATTCTATAGGAACATATTTTTTTAAGAAATCTAGTGGGTACCCTGCAGATTTGGGGTAATATTCACACCTCTAACACTGGAACATGTCTACAGTGTTAAACATGTCTAAGATGCTTTTTTCCTTTGACATCATGGTTGTTCCACACAAATAATGATCAGCTGAGACCAAAGGCTACATTAGCATCTAGCTAGGCAGAAAAGCACCCTGATGAAAAGCAGAATAGATAACTGAGGTAGAGAAAAAATGATCCAGCAGCATATAGCACAGATATACTTGTGGGTTTCTTTGGAGTAGGCAGCAGTGATAGATAGGCTCTGGAACACCTGACTGGCCAAGTTCCCTGGGGGCCCACTGCAAATAGCTGACCTAATTGCAGGTGCTGGGATTGCTGTTAAAGTCAGCAATTGCCAGCAGTTTCCAGAGAGTAATACCAAAGGAATTTTATTCATTCCTAATTGTGGTAGAGTGGATTCAAACATTGTCATCAGCGGAAATTATTTATGTTCCCTTTACTAATGCTAGGAGCATGCTATTCTCTTTTACTCTGCCAGCAAATTGACTAATTTCCCAACAGAAAAATTCACATGTGGTAGGAAAGAAAAAATAGGAGCTGCCTCTCAGCTGGTGTCATGTGATAGCAAAAATCCTGCAAGTCTACAGTCACAACAGATGACAAGTGACCCTCCAACTCTTTCTGTCTTGGTCATGGTCTTCCAAAGCACATAAAAAGTACTGAACTGAAAGTCCCAGGTGAGGAGCACTATGCTTTTATGAAAATCAGTTCCATATCAAATAGAAGAAATTAATGTAATTTCTCAAGAAATGTAATTTTCTACATTCACTCATAGATTTTATGGCTACAGGGGTCACTAAGAACATTCATTCTGTGTTAGTGAATACCAGAGAATACTGAGGAGTTGTTATCTGCAACCCATTGTCTGGAATAGTTAACAGTGTTTAGAAAAATAGCAAATTATCTTGACTTATGTTCTGCATGGAGTTGAGGGTACACATACTCTATGGGAAAAAAATTTCAGAGAGTATTTATTCTTACTCTTAAAATACATGTCTATTTTCTGGTCTTGGTTTATATAATGTTAGGTTGGTTCTTGATATATCCACTTGTAATATAAACAGACAACAAACAGCCAGACCCTCTTCCAAGCTCTTCATACTCAAATATCCCTCTGTCTTGGAAAGGAACACTTCTGTTAAATAGATTTGCTAATAAACAACTGATTTGTGAATCTATCCTTTGAAAATTCTATCCTTTGGAAAAACATATCTAATACCATTTGCAACAATAAGAGAAAAATAACAGAAATTATACAGGGAGGTTTGGAGATCAGAGTATTCTTACGAGAACTCCAGGTTGTAGAAGAGATATTTTTCTTTAAATGAATGCCAAACATTCTTCCTGGTATTAGATAATCCTAAATAGCGTAAGCATATAATGCCTGTGATGGATACACTTTTATTCTAGACAGTTCAAGACAATTGTGGGACTGAGATGGAATGAATGGTGTTTTGATAATAGGATGGTGAATCTACTAGGAAGCTGCCCCTTATCCTAAGGAAAGAAGAATTGGCAGGCTATGGTTGGAGTATCAGAGATTAAATGTTTTTCCATTTCTTACTTTCATGTTTTCACCTTATGTTGTAGCTGTTTCTGTAGCTGCTCCTCTCACCATCCACAAATTTGCCCTCTGAATCCCAATACAGAGGAATGCATCAGATTACCTCTGTGTCTTGATGTGGTTGCATGAACACTCATTAGTACTGCAAGCTGTGAGACTGGACACTTTTCTCTTTAAAATATTAGGCTACTTAGGGAAAACACTTGAAAGTATATTGAATGAAATGTGATGAAGTTGAGGTTCCTAAAAGCTGGCCTTCATAGTGTAGCTTTTTTTTGTGCAGAACTGTTGAAGCATTAATGCTGAAGTCCATGAGCCCAAAATAATTCAGTGTGACAGGAAAACTAGCTTTTTAAAGTAAATAGAGATTGAAGAGGGATACCAGTAAGACTAGAAACTTTCGATGCAGGATTATGTGCCTATAATCTGCTGAGAGAACTGAGACAAAGAAGTTCTAAAGGAACAACGAAATTTGCAGAGGAAAAATGCACTGCATTCTTTCATTATTTGCATTTGAATTGATAAAACCATTCACAAGATGAGTGGTTGTAGCTGTTAAAGAGTATGGGAATTTCAACTGCTTGAGTTTAGTACAACATAGGACTTAAGAAAGTGTGGGAATACAAAAATTTGACAACCAACAACAGTATTTTTATCCCACTATCTGTATATTCAGGCATCCTCAGAGAACAAGTTTATCCTGAGAAGCAGAAGATAAAGCTATGAATCAGCTGCTAATTTTTGTAGCCAATGGAAATATTGACTGAGCCATCACTCTTGCATTTTATACTCCAAATAAAATTGCATCCCAAATCAACTCCTATTAAGTAAAAAGCTTATTGAACTCAGAGGTAAACAAAGGAATCTGCTCAGCATAGATATCTTAGGAATATATAGGCTCACAGCAGGATTAGTAAAATACCATCATTCATCATCATCTTATGCCATGGAAGACGTTATCGTTTTTTAATTCATAGTTATCTATTTCCTTCCATCTCAAATAGAATATTTTTCTGTCAGTTTTAGCTGTTATGAAGTTATTTACAGCATTTTACTAAGTAATACTATAGATATAAGTGCCTGTAATAAGCAAACCCAATTCTTTCCAACTGAAATAGCTTTTGCTCTCTGAATCAGGGTGCCTTATCTACCCTAATTTAGGATTTTTTTTGTTTTTAAATACCAGTCTGATATAAAAGTGAGCACTGAATTCTAGCACTGCCTCGTTGGTATGTTGAATGCTGAAATTAGCACTAGTCTTCCCATCAAGAACTGTAAATCTACTATCACGTGTGGTATTTGGAAAGTTGATTGTTGGCTCAAGTGTCTTATCATAAAACAGTTTTCAATTCAGTATGCTGACATTTTAATTTCTCTGTTCTTTACTGCTCAGAATTAAGGAAGGGGCATCATTCCAAGCTATTTCTCCAATATCATTAGGAAGCAACATGTCTTTTGACCTCTGAATTAAACAGCAAATCTTTTTATATACACAGTATTTTGCAGTGCTGAGTTACTCCTTACATTAAATCTCCAGCTGGTTTACTTTCCCACTGAGAAAATGCAACCACTTGTTCAGCAAAAAGGAGATTACCATGAAATAAATTACTGTTTTTTCAGGGAAATTAAAGGTTTATGGAACACCTTGATTCAATGTAGAGCTTCATTGCTATTCTAGAACCCCTTGTCGGCTCAGCACAAAACATCTTAATTTATTTTTATTTATATACATAACAAGGAATATCAAGGTCAAAGTTTCTTTCAGGAATTAAATTATGTGAAATTGCTTGGAGTTTATTTACTTCTCACAGTCATGTTGAACACAAGCTATTAAGACTACCATATGTGCAACCATTAAGCATCTGACCAAAGACTTTTCAAAACGTCTTCATTTCTATTAACTCTGGACTTAGAATAGACGTGTAAGAGTACTAAGTGTGCTCAAGGACATATGGGTAATGATCAAACGGGTGTAATCCAAAGTCATGATGGAGTGAATAGAACTCACAAAAAAAAAGGAGTGGGAAAAGTTTGGATGCAGAAAAAAAGGGGGCATCCCACTGGAACTCTCAACCTTAAAGAATTTTTTTATCCTTGCAGAAATATTATGAATCCTTGAGGGTAATATTGCAATAATGACTTGGTCTCATTCATATCAGAGTTAATGCAAAAGTTGCAGTTAATTTTCAAGCAGGTATGAAGAAATACATGTATTATTTCTCTAAATAACTTGTGGACAGAGTAATAGCAGCCATTACCTGTTTTCTTTCTACGAGCTTGAGATAGACCCATGTCCCTCTATTGTCTCTCCAATAGGGAGAGCTCCATTCCTTTTCTCTGCCTTTTCATCATTCAGGAACTAGATGGTGTCAAGCTGCTTGGAGCTCATTTAACCTCTCATGGCCACATGTAAGCCAGTCAAACTTACCTTCTTTAATGTCTAAACATTGGTCTGGTAGCAAAAGCATTGATAGGGAACAGGATCTGTCCCAGATTTTATACACATAAATTAAGAAAATAAAGGCATTTGTTATGTTACCTGCATATGGGTTACGAGCCCCTGTTATGGGCTGTAGTCCCATAAACAAGCTCCTGCACAGGTGACAAGGAAATGGATTGCAATGCCTGTTCTGCAGTTACCATCAGTGTGTGTTGCTAATCTATGTTAAATGGAACTGCTTTCAGCTAAGCAGGGAATGTAACAGAGTAGCTGTGGTCCACTTTTAAAGCTGATACCCTCTATCCTATGTTTTGTTCTGCTGTGTACAGATTCTTTCTATCCTATACTCCAACGAGCGTTATTTATGTGTGGTTCCAAGAGATTGCCCATAGTGGAACTCAATATGCATATTTTGTCACCTGTTAAGTTCTGAGTTGTTCTAAAAAACTTTTTCTAAAAAATCCATTCATCTATAAAGAGCAGCAGTGTCTGTTAATGAAACCACAAATAGGAAAAAAAAATGAAAGGGATTTTTTAGGTGCAGTGTAGAGCCAATTCAACCCTGAACAAATTGACTGAGTTCAAAGGTTTGATGGAGACTCGACATCCATAGCAAAGTCTGGCAGAGACATGTGCAAGAACCTATGTTGTCTCAGAGATGTTAGAATCAAATGCAACAACATTTTTTGAGCTTATGAAATCAATGCTAGCTGTGGCTTGGCCCTGCACTAATGCAGTTATACAGCTGTTGTTTTGTTTGAAAAGATGCATGAACTGATTTTCCATTTTACTGCGTATTTACACACGTAAAGTACATCTGGTCCTGACCTGGTGAAATCCACATGCTGCTTTGCTGTGTCACACACTGTAACTGTCTCTGGTTTGCATTTTCTAATATGACTGCTGTATAGAACTAATATACACATCCAGGAACTTATCTGCAGCCACAGGATGTTAAGAGGGCTTTGGCTTTGTGGTTTTGATAATGTGACATTTAATCAACATCTCTCTGCTAGGGTCATACCAGTAGGTATCACACAGGCAGTAAGGGGTTTTTCTTACGCACAAATTTCTAGTATCTTAATTTCAGTCACTTAACAGACTTTGGGCAGGTGGTATTTAAGGTCTTAATTGTCCTCTGTGTAAGCAGACAGTCAATGCCTATCACCATGTAATGGTTTTCCATGGAAGAGAAAGAAGATCAAGGAATGGATCTGAACACCTTTAACTCTGAGGGTCCAATAAAAGTCTTCACAAAAATACAAAAGAAGATATTACAAAAGATTCATTATTCTCTCACCTACTGCTCTCACACAAGATGCTGACTATACCTTATGGAATGCATTGCTCTAGAACAAACCTACCAAGGCAAAAAAACATCTGTAACTTGTCAATACTCATATAAAGACAAAAGAAAAAAAAATATTTTGCCTACTGGTAATAATGGGGCACCCTGCAGAACCCTTTCTTCATCAGTCTGTGATGGGTTGACACTGGCCAGTGACTATGCACCACACAGCCACTTGCTCACTCTCCCTCCTGCAAGAGAAGGAAGAAAAATGTACTCAAAAAAGGTCATACGAAGGCATTCACTCACTGCCTCCTACAAGAACACTAATGTCCAGCTAGCTTCCATGCAATGGATAACTTCCCCGAAATATCCTCTCCATACTGTTTATTCATTCCTTTGGGCAGTCTGACTGTGTCCTGCTTTGTCTCCTTCAAGCTCTTTGCCAACCTCCAGCCTACTTGCTATGGGTGGCAGGATGGGAAACACAGAAAGCTCTTAGTCTGTGCAAATGTTGTTCAGCAATAAACCAAACAAATAAGACTGTTCTAATCACATATCCAAAACACAGTGGCATAGGGGCTGATACAAGAGAAACTTACTCATTTCCAGTGAAACACAGCACACAGTCTTATTCCTTCCCTTTTGAAAATGTATTTCCCATGTATTTCATCGTGCACCCATTTTGTCATTTAGCCATGTTAACAGGGCAACATGAGCATCCTAAAAGGTTCCAGGGGTATTTGCACCTTTTGCAGGTGTTCCACCTATATCTAGATAAGTGACTAATATAGATCACTGCATCAAAGTGTGCATCACTGGTTAAGATAAATAATTTTTCTCTATCAGTCTTGAAAATGCTGCTGGAGTTTACTGTAAATAAAGTGGAATTTTAAAACTAACACTCCTCATGGAGTATAGAAAAGGAAATTGTCTTATAGAATCTGGGAATATAAAAGCATCTGCAAATATCACTTGTTAAGTCTAGTGTAGTTACATATTGGCCATCACTCAAGCCTAGTAGCATTCCATTAATCTGAGGTATTGGATGTACATCTGAACCAGATATTGCATTTAGCTTCCAGAAATCAATACAGAAATCAGATATGCTGATATGGTTCCGGAACTAATGTAATTAGGCTGCAGCATTCTCTATGAAATGCTGTAATGACTAACTGTAGCATCTCCCATAATATGCCTTTTACTGTATTCCATAGCTGTTCAAGACCTGAGTCATTTGTAAAACTCTTCCAGGTTCAGGCATTTATGTTATAGAAGTAATCACTTCCAAAAGCTTTTAATTATCTAACTTCTCCATGCTAACCTCAAATGATATTTCCTTTCATCAGATTTCTGAGGTTACAGCAGCTTCTGATATATGGCCACTTGCCATACATCTTCTATGTCCACCACTGTTACAGGAAGAAACATGATAAATCTGAGCCCTTCACTGTTTTCTCACTAGCAAATTCCTTTGCTAAATATTCTAACCCCATAATATCAGAAGACTTGGGGCCAATTATTCATTTCTGCAGGGGAAAACAACAATACCTGATGGCCCATTTCTGTGTCAATAATAAGGATAATAGTATTAAAAGTTTGTTCTGTGTGCTGCTGCTGACTGTAGATTTTTTCCCAGTGAAATGATAGAAAAATTTTGTACCTTCTTCTATTCTAGTTGCACACCATTCTGATTTGTAGTAGTCCCTTGTTTCTTCCAGGATTCCTGTAGGTGGGGCAGTGGCCCCTGCAGGTTGTTCTCCAAAGAGTACCATAAAGGGTGACAACCCATGAAATCTTCCAAACTTTGAAGATTTTACTAATTCTGGCATCTACCAATTATTTGCTTATGAAATGTTTTTTTTTTATTTAAAACATGCAGGCCCAGTATCCTAAGGGGAAAAAAAACAAAAAAAAACAAAACAAAAAACAAAAAACAAACAACAACAACAACAACAACAACAACAACAAAAAAAAAAAAAAAAAAAAAAAAAAAAAAAAAAAACAGGAAAAAAAAGCAGCTTAAAGTGTAAGGACAGAGTAAATACAGAGTAAATATCCAAAACTGAAACACACACAGACTAGAGGAACCTCATGTAAAAGTTGAAGGGTGTCAGAATAGTCTTTGCAGTGGTGTTGCAAGTACTTGGGGCCTCAATTACCCCGGGTCTGGCACTTGGCTAATGTAGTAAGCACATCCCTGAGACTGTCTGCTCACACCAAGGGAACAACTTCTGCCTATGGCACCACTGAAGAAAGCCCCACGGGCTCCAGGTGAGAATAACCTGGAGTCTAAATCTTTCTGGTAAAGCTATTTATGGACAGGGGTATTAGAAACAGGATGTGTTAGAACTGAGTTTTGTAAATCTAAGTCTGAGATCCAGCTTGTAGGCATCTCATGCTCCTAATGTACCTACTTCCTTGTCTGTTTCTTGTCTGATTAAATACCCTAATAATTACATCTGTTACTGCTATCTTAACATGCAACATATCAGGAAAGATATTAAGCAAATTCAAAATTAGTTTGTCTTTTTCTAGAGCTGAAATATCTTCACAAGGGAGAAGAGGGAAAATAGATGCATAGCTATAAATTCATAATCAGTCATAATATGAATTCTATGTATATCCATGGGGACAAGATTTAAACAGCAAAGATGTAGTTTGCTAACCACAAACTACACAGTTAAACACTCCAAAATTATTGTATAATTGTCCTGTCCTAGTGCTGTGTAAAGCTGGACATTGTAGTTCGTGGAATCTGGACACTTTGAATGGCTTCATTTACATGGTTTTCCACCCTTTTAACTGGTAAAGCATTTGTGTAACAATGACATCTTCTTGTCATTCAAGGCTTGTTATTCAAGAGTTTTCAGGTTTCCATCATACTTTTTCAAGGGGAAAACCAAACCATTATTACTTTCTACACCTTGTACCATTAGAGAGATGCAACAGTAACAGGACTGACACAAATAAGCAAGGGAGGGGTTTCCATCTCATATGTCTTCAACAGTAGTGTTAACTAAATTCCAATAATGGCCTAAAATTCCACCTTCTATTATATATGTACAACCTAATAGAGAGAGTAGAAAGTGCAAAGAGACTTTAGCCTTGTAGATGTTTTATTTACCAGGGAATATAGGACAGCCTTAAAGGATATCGGTGTCTGAAATCTCAGGGTGAGGATGCAGGTGCAGGGCTGCAGCTGGGAAGATTTTGATTTTATTTTACCTAGAACCTGAGCAAATGTGATACACAGTGACTAATCATAAAAATATCCTATCACGTTGCTGTTACACTGACAGAAGACAAGACTGTTCAACAACTCAGGAAATAGACACAGCTCTATTGTAACGTGGGCATTGTACTCCATCTTAAGTTATATAATTTATGTGTCATGAACTTGGCTCACATCTCAAAGTCTACATTTCCTGAACTATAACATTATCACTCCAAAATTGGCTTGTTAGATGATAGTGGAATAAAACTTGCTGTTTCTAAGAAATAGCAAGCAATAGCCTGAATGTATTTTGTAGCCTGCC
>JAOTQP010001652.1:40097091-40111934 GCA_026413545.1 Cichladusa arquata | reverse complement strand
GAGTCTATTTTAGAAACTCACATAGAAAATAAAGACTGCTGTACCATTAAATATGAAACTATACTGTAAATCTGTGATACTGTTTTCATTATCAAGGAGAAATTTCTTGAAGATGCTTGAAGACTGAAAACAGACACTTACCTGCTGAATCAGGCCTAAAAAGGAAAAATTACTCCTGCAGTATATGGATAATCATTTGCTATCACACATTGTTGGAATATTTCACTTAAAAAGTTGTCTAGAGAAAATATTCGTGAAGTTGTCAACATTTTTATGGAACTCCCATGACAGCACTGCAGAGAAGTTTTGATGAAGTTGCTGTATCTTTCCAGAGAGACCTGCACTGTGGATTTCAATGATTTAATAATACTTTTAGCATTCACTTAAAATACAGAAAACACATTTTATCAACTTCTGTTTATGGTTGCAAGATGCCACTGCAGAGACCTTTTAAATATAATCTCCAAGTGTTCAAAATACCATAGAAAAGGATTTCCATACATCATTACTTTTAGGAGCGTTGAGTAAATAGAAGTATTCTATTTCCTGGAAAGGGGTTTTATTTTACAGAAACATTTGTACATATTGATACCAATTCCATGTAGCCAGCCCCACAGAAGGCAGCTGTAGAAGCCGTTAAGGTATGCAAAAGAGCTGCATGAGCCTCCACCCACACTCCTTCTTTTCATTGCTCTGGCAGCTGCATTTAATCTCATGCCATGGCTTTTCTTTTTTACTTGGTGCATTCCAGGCACGTGTGTGCCCAACTTTACACATTGCTAATTCCTGCTTCTCCTCACCTTGGCTGATTTGACTTCTTGCCTTGACCTCAGACCCGTCTTGTTGCTACAGGTTTTTCCAACAGTCTCTGAACTGTGGGTAGCCCCAATTACTGCTATGGGACTTGCTCTGCTAAAGTGCCTAAAGAGTGTATTGTTTTCTAGTGAACCTGCCTGTCCATCATCCTCAGCCCTTGGCTTGTCCTCTGCTCAGGAGCTACTCAACCTTGGACATTACCTCCCACCATCCCAACAAATCTTTCAGATGTATATGAACAGCAACCTTTACAGACCCTACTGAACTGGGGGGACCCCAACAAGCTTCAAAATTACTAGGAAAGTGCCAAAGGTTTAGTTCTATAGTACAACTTAATGTGGAAGTAGAAGCTCTTCTGAGTGTCAAACTGTAAGTAATATCTCAACAAGTGAGGTCTTCAGTGTCCAAAAGATGTGCTACAAGATGGAAAATGAGAAACACTGACATCTAAGTGGGATTTTCCTTATCTCTTTGCTCCCTTAACAACATAATTATACAACAAAATAGCTTGGAAAATTACTATAATTAGTCAAAGGTGATTCCATAAAGGTCAATTCACAACATGTTTATTTTATAGGTGTAGTTATATAGATCTATACAATTACATAGACCTCCAAGGGCTATACTTAGACATAACTGCTAAAGGATTTATCTGAATGTTTGTCATAATATACCTAAATGTTTAAGGGCACTTCAGAATTTTTGCATATAATGCTGATATCTGGAGAGAAATAAACTTTTATGTAGAATCCTTAAACACTGATATTAGCTTTATAATATATATCTCAAAGGAGAGAGACTTTCTGTAAGTATTAGAACATTCTAAATGAGTGACATAATTATGTCCTGCAGTTTTTTCCTGCCTCTAAGCATTGGAGGCAGAGTGTGGTCATCTACTGACAGGCTTTTAATTGTAACATTTTGATTGTAACATTTGTGGTTTATAATAAAGACTACAGAAATAAGTACTCAGTAAAGTTAGAAGCTAGATTCTGCTTAGCTAGTTATCAACAAATTCCTGAAAATTATCTTTTTCTAAGTGGAAAAGACATCCAGATCTAGGATGCATCTTGTGTCTGCTGGAGTTGTCACTTAACAGTAAGTTTATTAAAGTCTAAATAAGATCATATAATCAGCTGTTTATACTAGCAGTAAATGGGCAAGAAGATCAAAGGGAAGCAGAAATCTGAACAAGCCATGTTTAGGCTCTGCACACAGTCTTGAGTCATACTTCAGCTGAATTTTACTTCTTAACTATAGGGATCAGTCATCATTAAAACTGCAGAAAGCCAGCTGAGCAAGCCATTGCAGTATTAGCCTAAACTCACCCAGCTGAAACCACAGAACTCGGCTGCTGACATTTCTTTTCATTCATCTGTGCCTCTGTTACTATTCAATAGGCCACCCACTGTTTCCTTGCATATTGCTGTACATGCACACTGGAGATTATGCATCATCATGCTCTATTTCTCCAAATTTTTCTTTAAATAAAGGACCTCTAGGGCTTTCTAGATGCATGGCTTTCAAGCAGTATAAAGCTTGGATTAATGGTGCCTATAAACTCTTCTCTGATAGGTGTTTTTCAGTTTAGCATGTGCATAGTGGCTAAAATGGCAGGTTCACCACCTGATGTTTTCATCAAGTAGTACTGGTGTTGTTTGCATAAGTGTTGTTTGCATATCAGAAAGACTCAGACCACAAGAATATTAAGAATGTGTTGAAAGTCAAAAATACTGAGTGAATCAGACAATAATCCTTAAATTTTTTGGTTTTGCCATGAAGAAACTATTAGCCTGGAGCAAGTATAGAAAATAGGCTATACTGCATCCATTAGCCTGACAAAATCACCACGTTTTCAGGACATGAGCAGTTAAGTATGACTGGTATAATGCTACTACTCATCCTAATTAGGCTTAAAAAAAAAAAAAGAAAAACCAAAACAACTAGTGCTGCAAAACACCTTTTTATCATTACTTTATGTTGCACATTGCACTGATCCTTAACTTCAATTTACAAATGCAACTTTGCAAGCCTATTGCAAAATTCTACAGAAGTTATAGTATAAAGTGATACAGCTCTTCTGGAGATTTTTCTCCTGATTAAAACATGACTAGCATATAAAGAGGAACAGAATATCTGAAAATGTATAGATTAGAAGTATTTGCCCCCTGGCTCCCTTCCCCCTAATCTGTTTCAGCCATTCGATATGGCTCAAAAAGTGTGCAGAAGGAAAGAAATTCATTAATGATGTCTATGGGATACTTCATAAAATATTTAGGGCATTTCCATTATTCTAGCAAATTTCCTCCTCCTAATATAAAAGTGAGTAAGATTTATCAGGTAAGCTAGTAGTAGCTAATGCCCTGTCTTTCATTTTCAAAAATCACATATTATTTACCTATGCTTTGAATTTTAGGTGCCTAATTAATAGGACTCTTAATGTTTTAATATTATTTAGACAGAAGAACTAAAGATTTCTGTCCATTAAGAGGAACATAATAGCTAAATCACTGAAAGTTCAAGTTTTCAAATTATTTTTTCATCATACAAATAAACATGTCTTAACACTCTTGGAGCTTAGTATTTTCTATAGAACTATCACTTTTTTCCTTCCCTTTCCTGAGACTTTCTAATCTCTGGTATAGGATTTTTTTTTTTTTTTTTTTTTTTTTTTTTGGTGATCTTATTATAAGTAAGAACTCAACTCCATGTTCTTTTGTTAATTTTTCTCTTACTGTTCTAGACAGAGAGACTTACTGATAATGCTAGGAAATAACTGAGAAATAATAACCATTCCCAAAGAAAAGTGCAAAAGAGGAAGGGGAATAGGTGAAGGGTTTCTTAGGATCAGAGGCTTGGAAAGGAAAGTAACAATCTGGTAAGACTAAAGTTATGTAAGGCAGTCTTTAGGATTGGGAGGACATGGATGGAAAAGGGAGCTCAGGTTCAGGGGAAATGTTACAGGATTGGGGATTTTGAAAATGTGAAAACTAACAAGGAGTTTGGAGTACTCCCCTGTATATCAAGAGCAAAATCAGGGAGTAGAGCCTAAGAGCAGATGAAGGAAGCATGAAAGAAGCCCAGCCTTCAGAAGACAAGAGGCTTTCAGGAAATTTTAGGATGAAAGACTTGTTTACACCTGCTCTGTGAGCCTGCAATCCTTCCAGACTTTAAACCACTGAGATATATTTCTAGCTAAAAGGCTGCAACCTGATGAGCAGACACAAAGAGAAAACTGAAACAAAGGCATGATCCTACCCTGAGTTTGCATAATCCTGCTGTTTGATGATACTCTAAAGAAACAAGTCATTGAGATGATCAATATGATCAGTGACAATATGCTTGATGTGTTTTGTCTGGTAAAATGTAGTATACACAACTTGTGCAAACACAGACTTTGTATCTTGCCTCTAAAGGATCAGAGATATTTCCATGGCAGTTATATTCTGTGAAATGTTGGAAGGAGCAAAGCTTGCAAGAGGAACTCTGATCTCTGTCATATTGAAGGTTTAGCTTATTGAGTAAATTATCTTTGATTTTGCATTTAAATTAAGATATGTATAAAAAACTATTTGACAATGATTTTGATACAGCTATTCATATATTCAGCATAAATTTTGAAAAAAATATTTTTATGAGTATATATTGTACTGAGACTATCCTGCACATTTCACAGAGGCTTCTAACAGTTATAACAGTTTAGCCAAACGGGACTTATCAAACTCATGTTACGATATGAAGGAAGGATGATGATATATAATGCACTGCAATGCTTTTTATCCAACCCTCATTGTTTTGCAGCACAAAGTTGTTCAATTTCTTATTTGAAATAAGAAGAGGAATAAGAGCTGAATCTTAATCAATTTATTTATTGTATTAATTACACAAATAATTCCTGTCCCACTTCCTATGTTTTTCCCCCTAATAATCCTTGCTAAAGTAGAAGATGGAAGGTATAAAATCCTCTTACACACTGACTTCAAGACTTGGACATTTTTCTCGTTGCAGTGTGTGTCTAATTAGAGAGGAAATTAAGACATTGTACAAGTCTGAAGTAAGTTGCTGGGTATCAAAGAATAGTAGACTTTTTTCCTATAAATATGGATATTATAATTAATTAAAAATAAAAATATATTCTGAAACAAGCTTTATCAAATCTGTCAAATAACACATTTTAAAAAGTCTTTTGCTTCTTTATTCTATACCTTAATCTGACAAACTGAATGAATTTCTGATTATTAATTTCTCAAGGAAAATTGTTAATATTTCTGTTAGCACAGCCTGGTCTGAATTTTTTTTTTATTTATATATATATTTTTATTCATATTTGTTTCTCAGCTCCGCATATGAAGTGATATGAGCTCCAAATAAATTGAAGATTTTCTTTTCAGTTAAACACTTATTCCAGTTTCTTTCCTGTAGATATGGAGGACTTCTAACATTCACCACCACCAATTAATTAAGATCAAATGTTAGTGATTGGGACCTCAAAAGAATTTGTGTACAGGTCTACAAAATAGATATTTTGGTGTAGTACTGGTGGCAGTAGTCAGTCCACAGCCATGCTTAAATGACTATAATGACTAACAAGAGCTTCAAAGATGCAGAGAAATTATGTGCTGAAGGTCTATCCCTATAATACCACTCAAACACCCAAACTTCCAGGAGTTGTTCTGAAAGTTTAATATTTAATCTCCATTGTACCCTGCTATTCTCTAACTCAGGGTCATGACATAGATATGCTGGAAACACATTTATGCAAATCCCACTGATGTGAATGACTTTACAAAAGATAGAATTTCAGTCCATGTTCACAATTCTGCTCTCATTAGAGATAGTTCACTTTGGATTTAAGGAAGATGTTTAAAAACTCAGCCCTTGAAGAGAAAGTCTGTGTTCTAATTCTTTGTGACCAGCAAGGGAGGTACATGGAGATATATTAATTGTACTGTGCTAAGAACTGGGCAAGAGGTAGTAGTGTTTAATAGTGAATAGGAATTAAAATTTTAAGGTCTTTTTTGTAATGTAAATCAGCAAAGGAGGGAGAAAAAGTGTTCTACAATTCTTTCCTTCAAGGACTTCCATCTATTTGTAGGAAGAACCACATAGGACAATTGTGCTGTAAAATCCATGAACATTAATTCACTTCCTGAAAGTCCCTTTGCTGTGTAGGAACAATGATCAGACTGTCTTGCAGCGCCAAGCACCAATTCCCACACCAGATTCCTTTATGGAAGCTCATTTCCCTCCTGTTCCCAGAATCTGGCTGTCTTTCCCCACCTCCCCCTCTCAGCTGGAGCCACTCAATAGACTGAAGAAACTATTGCTGCTTCCTGTTTTTGAAAATAGTAGATAAAAAATGGAATTAGCACCCACCACAATTCTGAAGAACTCAAATACCACAGGTCATGTGCTGTGAAGCAGGGTATCCTAGCGTTTGGATTTCTGCTCTTCTATTTTGAGAGTATTTATCTTTTTTTCTTTGAGAGAGAACTGTGCCAAGATAACACTTATTTTAGGCACCCGAGTGGATCTATATGACTAGAACCTTCTCCAGCTGAGTTTAAAGATACTGTTGTCATTGTGTTTGAGAAAATTACGGTCACCTCCCCTGCAAAAAGTGGGGTAGCCTCAGTACTCTGTACTCTCTCCTCAGTACTCTACTGACACTAAACTCATAGCTACAGGACTCTTCAAACTCCCTCTGATCACAGACCTTGGCCAAGCTATGACACCAACAGCTGTGCCAACCATATCCTCCAACTCTACCAAATACCCTGGTGAACCCAGCTTTAGCTCAGAACCAAATAAAACCTGGAGACGACACCCACTATCCTTATTTCTATGGGAAAATCAAAGTAAGTTAAGACTTGGCTCAATGAGGAACAAAGTATGACCTGAAATGACCCAAATATAAAGACAGAAAGATTATCTCATATCACATCACTGAATATTAGATGAGTTTGGCAAGTTTTATTGTTTTTAATTTGGGAGGACTGAAAAAGAATAACGTAAATACTAAATGTTATACCAAAGTCAGTCCCAAGAAGAAGGTTTGTATAAAATGGTTATTAACAACCTTGTAAAACTGAAAGCTTTAACAGTGGTATAGGGAAGGTCTGGAGGAGAGAACGTTTGAGAAGAAGAGGAAGGGGGTGGATAAAAAGGAAAAGGATGAACTTCAACCAAGAAACTCCAAAGTCTCACTTGCCATTTCAAAGTGTTATTTCCTGCCAACATACTTTTACGAAGCATCAAATGGATTTCTATATATAGATCTTCCTTCACTGATTTGTGTGGTACTTAGCCAGAAGCCTTGAGTAACTGTTTTATATCTTGTTGCACAATTTCAGTGCTAGACACATGTTTAGTGGTGATATAGCCTATTGATTGCAGAGAACACATCACACTTCTGCTATTTTATTTCTGTCCCATAAAACTAGAACTTCAGTAACTTTTTTGGAGAAATTATATCCTTAATATAGAACAATGAATCCTAGGTGGAGAAATTTTACTTGGATGAAGTAAGTTGTTTAGGATGCTGTTTCATAATATTTTGTTTTTTTCATATCCCATACTTTCAGCAAATGCTGACAGGTACTTTTGGGTCTCCAGTGATTATCTTGAAACATTCCCAAGAGTCTGGCAGCTAAGCACCTCCTATAGATCTCTGCTGCTCTCTGAATATGCCATTCTCAGCTGTCTACTTGGGAAGCTTCATTTCCATATGCTCCAAATTCTAGGATTCCAAATATACTTTCCCTGCTGAAATGAAAAATCATTTCATCTCAAAAGTTTCACACATAAACATGATTACTCTGAAGAAAAAGAATCCTAACAAGACTGAAAAAAATCTCCCTCCCTATTTTTAAAAAACATTTTAAACTATTGCACTTCATTTAGTTGTAAATGCCCTCTGTAACATGTTGATTTCAAACTGAAATTATTTTTCCTGAATTAAAAGTTCCTACTTATTTTCCTTCAGCTTGAGATACTGGGAAATGGCAGTGGAATTGCAGGAATCCGTACAACTGAAAACTACCACAGTGCTTGCTAGCACATGGACATAGCAAGTTTCATTCCTGTATCTTACAAATGCAAAAGAGTTTCATCTTAAATTTCAGCTACCTGGGCAAGAAGTACAGAAGAAAGCAGAAGTTTCACTCTTGAGATCAGAGATAAAATCCATATAGCTGAAAATCCTGGAATTTCCAGGAGCTGAATATGGGTCCTTAGTGAGTGCATTAATTAAATGTTACTGGCAAAGCTGCAAATGAATTTCTGAGACTCTATATTCAAGCCAGCATCTCTCTACAGCATAAGGTACATGGACATTTTTTCCCTTGTTAACTTTGGCTTGGTACTGAGTGTGGAGCACCACAAATAGGGCAGCTGATTACCACCAGAAAGTTTATTGTGTGTTGTAGATATGTCTGCATGTTTAAACAACTAGAACTTAAAAAAGCCAGTGTTAGCCTGCTACCACATTGAAAGAAGTGGCACATTTATGGTGCCTACCATGACGGTTTTCCTATGCAGGAGTGCTTTGGATGAGCTTGAAGTGTGTGCTTGGGATTTCCAGATGTATTTAGTTCAATGTCCTCAGGCAGCTTCTGTGAATTCATGGAACCCTGCACACATTCACCATGTGTGTCTGAGTCTGGGGGCACATACACCACACAGGCAATGCTCTTGAGAGCACTGACACTGCCTGCAACATCGCAGAAGAGTAGTTGACCCAGTTTAGCAGACACAGCAAGGGTCAGAAGAGTGGAAGGAAACCCAGATATGCTGCACATGTGCAGTGAGATTACAGTCTGAAACCCTGACCTGACTGCACTATGGATAATGGCAATATGTACTGGCAAAAGTGAGAAGGGGTTAAGCCATTTTTGGCATATAAAGGCTACCAAAGAGGAGAAAGAATGAACTGTTCTTCATGTCTGTGGTAAACAGGATGAAAAGGAATGGCCTTAAGGGGCAGCAGAAGGTTTTCAGTCAGACACTGGTTATGTTTGCTTATGTATCAGTTCTGCACAGCACTGAAAAGTGTGTCTCAGGGAGACTGGAATCTTCATTACTGGCAATACTTGATTACAAGTTAAACAGGCACCTGGCAGGAAATAGATCCTGCTTTACAAATGACAGTAGGTTAGATGATCTCCCCAGGTTCCTCCTAGTTTTATTTTCTTATGATTGTATGCACAATAATTCTGACATATCCCAAAGGTTTCCAATTACAGTGCATGAACAGACCATCTGTGCAAAACAATCTCAATATGCTTGATGCTTCCTGGAAGCATTTTACTTACTGAAAGAGAAGCATAACAGTTACATCCATTTATACAAATGTCTGTCCAGAGTCAATGGGCAAAAAATTCTGATAGAAACACTAATCAAAAAAATGTTTTCTTTATTTATTTAGCATCTCCTGTTGAATTTAAATAATGCCTGACTCTCCCAAGAACAGTATATGTTGAAGATGCCTAACATGCTGCAAGTGTTAAGGTTAGCCATTTTCTTGAAAACTACCATAGGATCCCATCCCATGCAATCATGAAGGCAAAGATTCACCTCAATTAAAACTGTAAAGCACATGGACATAGCAAGTTTTATTCCTATATCTTACAAAAAATTAAATATCTTACGGTAAAGCAGTATTTTAATGAGTTTTTAGGATCAAGTCCATAACAATATTAGGTATGTACTGTACTGAAGCAGTTAGTCGCCTTTAGGAAATGTATCAAATAAATTTCTTTAAACATTTCCTCATAGAAGGAAAGAACAAATCTAAAACTGAATTGCAATACTAATAGATGGTATTTTCCAAGCTGTCTTTAATTGCAGTTTTAATATGATAGGTAGTCATTTGCAAACAGCTGAATTCAATGGTTGGACATGGAATCAAAGCATTTTACTGTTTTGAAATTCCTCAGCTTCAAAAACATGAGGTTAAAGGGAAAATTGTTCTGGAAACCACTTATAATGGAAGGCTATATGGGCAAAGGCAGTGTTATTATGGACATTTAAGAGCCAGTGAATCAAATATTAAATCACTCAAGACCACTTTTGAAACTTTCTTGAAGTGATAATCATGCCTCTGTTTATATTATTTCTTCAGACTTGCATTATTGTTATAGCCATTCATATGATAATAATTTTGGGGTTCATATAGCATACATGAAGAATGCTTATCAATATATATCAAATAAAAATCTTTAAAGCCTATTTGCTAAAATTTTAATATATAGTTAACATAGCCACCTGTCTAGTCAAAGAGTGGAATTTGGTAAAACAGCTCAATCTTCTTAACATGGAGAACTGAAAAAAGTGTATGAAGATATCTCTCACTGTCTTTTTCCCTTGTTTGTTGGTATTGCTGCTGTTCTTTCTTGATAGTAGTTGATGGTACTGATTAGGTGTGGGGTAAGTTCAGAGACACAAAAAAAATGTGTCCTGTCTGGTGTTCATGTTGCAATGAATTTGGCAGTCTTGGAACTTCTCTCTTTGTAAATGAGAAGAACTGTGATAATGTAAGTTAGGAATTGGGGAGAGTTTAGAATAGATTTTGAGCTCAAAAGAATGAGCCAAAAAAGGTGAATGATACACAGAGAAAGAAGAGGCAGGGGAAAGTTTGCCTAAGCCATCTGACATTGGTTTTGTTTTCCAGTTACAGCTCATCTTTTTATAAAGATCCACATTGTAAACTGGGCTCTGTTGAATCAACATACACAGAAAGAAAGCTAGCAAAATTCCAAAATAATATCTGAGTTTCATTAAAAGCCTAAAGAATATCAGATTTATCCTTCAGCCCTTGGGGGATGTGGAGTTCCATTCACATAAATATGCTGAGAATCAAGTTTTCTAAACTAAATGTTTAGTGTAAGCTTTTGATGCATAAGTATGTTCCAAAATTTTATTTAATAAGCTAGAACTAATTTTTTTAAATTCAGCACAATTTTAAAATGTGCTGCTTTTAAATAATTAACATTTTAAGTAACATAATGACAAATTTTAAATGTCTGTTCCCTCTACACAAGAAGACAGAGAAAGATCAAAAGGTTGAGATATGGATAGGAAAGTCTGGGTGTAAATGAAGTAAAGGAAGGTTAAAAGACTAAAATTGGCATGGGTTAATAGCATCTTTTTGAGAAGGTCAAGAATATTACCATACATCTACATTCAGCTTCTAAGACACCTAGATCAGAAAAGAAAGACTTCCCCTAAAAAAACCAAAAAAAGCAGAAGCGCAGAAGAAAGTGAGGGACAGATGGATCCAAACAATAGATTGAAGCCAATAAGAGATCCTGGAAAAAACACAAGGAACAAGCTGGAGCCATTAGACACCACGATCAAGAGACAAAAGCTGGTGAGTACAAGTCCTGCTCATCTAGCAGAAATGCTTAGTGACTCATGCACTTAAGGCTGGAGACAGAAGATTGAAGCCACTGACAGCTCCTAAGGGGTGCAAAACCAGCACATTGTCCTCAGTTGAAAAAGAAATTGGGAAAGCTGGTGAGGATTTGTAATAAGCTAACACTTTTTTTCCTTTTGCATCCTGAGACTTTCATCTGGCATCTAAAGCACTCCTGGGAAAGTGGCTCTGGTCCCTGCAGTGGATAAAAGCTGAAACTTAATCCTTTTCTTCCAGGGACTGTTAGGAGAGGGAGTAGAAGCCTCTCTAGTGACACAGGCACTGGGGAAATGGAGGTGAAAAACCACTCTGGTCAAATCAGTGCATGGGAGGAGGAAGGGCAAGGAATCTTTTTTAGGGGATTGCGGTGATGGATAGAGTGTTGCCTGAGGGAAATCGAAGAACATTTCTTGTGCTTGGTATCTCTTATTAACTCGGTGGATTTCTATTCAGCTTTCTGGGTAGCCATATCCCATCCCAGGGCACTGAATTGCCTCAGGCTCTGTGTTGAAATTTAAGCTCTCTAAAACAGGTGCTGAGGTTAATAAGAATACTTGCAACTGTTTCATTGAGAAAAGACCTTTTATTTTTCTTGATTCTCTGCTAAAATTTAGAGACATTACCTAAGGTAAATTTGGGGTGGGGTTTTTTGGTTGTTGTTGTTTTGGTTTTATTTTCTTCGTTTGGTTTTCTAAAAAAATCTGTTTTGGCTTTGCTTTAATTAGTGAAGTGACGTCATTTACTTAATTATGAGAACAGCTGAACATTTTTTACTTATATGAAGTTTCTATACCTTCCAATTTAGAGCAAGGATGGCACAAAAATATGTTAACTGCCCCTGTAGACCAAAAATACCTGGCCAAAAGACATGACACAAAGGATGGTGAAGAGAACAAAAAGATGAGAAATCTAATCTTAGGCAGAATAAATTTGCAATCTCAGGGGCCAGTTCTTAGACCCTGTGAATCTGTCTAGTTTCACTAAATAAGACTTTTATCCTATCACAGAATAGGTCTGACATTGTCTTCAGTAATAGTTCCATGACTTCATAGAAAGAACATTACTTGAATGTCCAGTAGTAGGATAATTTCTTAATATAATCTCTTTTAGATAACTCAGTTTGGATAAAGGGGGAGAGAAATTTATATCCATTGAATGGTACTGAGCTCTGTATCCTGTGTTGTCCTCAGTTACAGAGTGATTCCTCTAATGTAGTGTAAATACTGAGACTCTTTGTTCAATATACTGAGTGTTGATGAATTACTACTTAACCACTGGTCTTAGTGGGATATATATATATATATCTTGATATTTTTCAATTGTGAAATAAAAGTTTAGGGGGTTTTTTATTGGCTTTAAGTGGTATTTTGTTGGGTTTTTTGGGTTCTTTGTTTTTTGGGTTTTTTTTGGTTGGTTGGGTTCTGTTGTTGTTGTTGTTGTTGTTTTTGCTGCTGCTGCTGTTGGTTTTGTACTGGCAAGCCAAAATGGAAAATCAGGTAGTTGCAGTCAATAAACTTATAACAGCCAGATGAAAAAGCTGTGTCACTCCTATGTATGATTGAAGTATTTGGTCTGTTCAGGAACTGCCTATTTTAGGATGACATTAGTTACTGCAAATTGGTAATCAAGCTAGACAAATCTGGGGGAATAAAAAGAAAGATTAAGGATGTAGTGAACAATATGTATGTCTCTGCCAGTCATAACAGCTGTTACAAATGTCTGTTAGATACTTTCATCAGCTTTGCTTTCATCCTGTTATTCTGCGATAGCTGAAAAGAAATGATCGGGCTTTTTAATTTTCTTTTAAAATTTATTTCATAGGATGAGTTACTTTAGACAAGAGGTGGACCAAAGAGCATGTAAGAAGTATGCTGAATAAAAAAGAAAATGGAGATATAAATTGTATAGTTAAACCCTTATTCACTATAAAAAAAAATAAAAATAAATTAAAATAATCTGGAAGACAATACATTGTAAATGAAGTATATTTGCAGGAGAAGGCTAAGCTCTACAGATGGCATGGATGCGATCCCTTACCGAAAATATGACAAAGTTTCTCATTGGCTTTAATGAGCTTTAGTCTCTTGTAGTATGAATTTGAAAGCTGAAAGTGGGAATATGAAAGAGACTTGTGCCTAGTAAGGGAAGAGCACACCTTGTTCCACCAGAGCTTATTTTTGCTGTATTTCTGCCAATGTAAGGCTTTGCATTTTCTCAGCTGAGAGCTGGAGAGAAACTTCCTCTCTTCAAATATAACAGTGAAGAGAGAGCGATTTCTAGATTCCTACCAAAACACAGGTCTGTTTGTCACCAGCTTGAATGCCAAGATTATATAGAAGATACAGCACCAGAATTTTTTTGCAAATCCAGCAGATTTCAGAAAATAATGCTTTTTAGAACTTGCCTGATCAGATGGAAAATGTCCATTGGGTAAGGCAGGGAAGATAGTTAAAGCAGGAAACTTTCTATCTTCAGTGAAATTTTTTTGACCTGTGAGAGCAAAAGGAAATGCAACAAGGAAGAAGAACAAATGGCTCAAACATTAATAAATCTTCAAGGAAGTTAGAAGGAAGCTTAAAATTTGGAAGTGTGACTGGAGAAGGTATTTACCTCATAGCTTAAAGAAATATTATTTGGGCTGAGCTTGGTCCATACTGGCAAAAAAAGCTTAAAAATTTAAGAATGTTGAGAGGTATGTATGTAACTTTACATATGACCATAAAACATGCAGAGAAGAGCAGATAAATAAAGCTATGACAGCAAATAAAACAGGATTAGATGTCTGAAAGGTGAGAACTGCAGGTAAGTAATGTAAATAGTGAAAGCTTGGATGGAACACCAAAAGAGCAAGCAGTACTTGAATGGTTTGTGCTCTGTTCAGGGCTTCAGATATCAAATAGTGCCACCAGAATTATTGAAAACAGTTATTAATGTGGCAATCATGACCTAGCATAGGTACTGCCTGACACAAATCATTGTGGAAAGACAGGGTAAATGAGTAAAGATGATGAATACTACTGCAAGTGTTTTGGTATCAGATGCAAATAATTAAGTGATAGCCAAGAAAAAACTAAAATCTGCTCCAAGAAAAAAGGTAATTTAGGAACAGTTTATAAATCAGGATGTTTGTATAGTACTGTAATAGAGACCCTGGATTGAATTTGGATAGGAAAAAAATATGCAGAAACAAAGCAGGACAATACAATACATCAGTACGAGGACCTTAATCTCCTAATGACAGACTTGAGAATGCCAGGTCTCTATGTTCTGGAATATGTAAAATAGGTCTCAATATTCTGGAGCATCATAGCTGATGAAGTTTTTCATCAGCTGATGAATAATGAAAAATAATGCCACAAGTAATTTCAGTAAGATCTTAAAATGTGATTAAAAATGGTGATCATGGGCATGAAAGAGGGATGGGGGGAAAGCGGTATCAACTATCAAAACTTTATTTCTGTGTCCTGGTTTGAAGGACAGGTGTCTGCCGATAAAGGCAAAAGTTTTCCTTTGAAATAGAGACTTTAATTCCACTCCCCCCCACGTATTATAATTGTTTGAATCAAGGACTCTGAGGCAGAGATAAGGGGGTAGGAATAACAGCTCTTTTACT
>JAOTQP010001652.1:40075373-40089558 GCA_026413545.1 Cichladusa arquata | reverse complement strand
GCTATCCTATTGTTTTATAGTTATTTAGTAACTGAGGTTTGGTATCTCAAAGATGGCTTTCATTTCAATCTCGCTTACGGTTTCTATGTTCTCAGAATCTAAGCATTTATATTTGTAAGGTTTTCCTGGTTCATCCTTTCCAACACCAAGTGACCACCAGAACAGATGGAGACCCAAGCCACAGGCTAAAAGAGCTCAGTGGGTATATTTCAGGAGTGGCTCATAGATGAAGTGATTGATATCTACAGAAATCAAAGGATGGCAAGGGGATTGATGGTTCATGAAAATTTACAGAATAGAGTGGAGCCTGTAAATGACCTAAAAGGTGTGGAATAAGGAGTAGAGATTATACTGACTTTGTCTGAAATAGAGTTAATTTTCTACATAGTTGCTGGTATAATGCTCTGTTTTGGATCTGTGATCAAAACAGTTTTGGTAACACAGGGACATTTAATTGATCGCTGAATGGGGATGAAAAGTGCCAAAGCCTTTTCTGCTTCTCAGGGTGCTCTGCCAGGCAGCAGGCTGGGAGTGCTCAAGAAGCTGAACCCAGATGATGAAAGGGGTATCCTGTGCCCCAGGATACTATGTTCAGAAAAAAAAACTGGGGGAAGATGGAGGAAGGAGAGATGCAACTTGGAATTACGGTATTTGTACTGTCAAGTGACTGTAATGTGATAAAGTGCTGTTTTCCTAGAAATGAATAAATATCTGCCTGGTGACGTGCATTAATTCCTTATTTTACTTTTCTCAGCACACAGCTTTTGCTTTACTTATTAAACTGTCTCTATCTCAACCCGCGGCTTTTCTCACTTTTACACTTCTGATTCTCTCTCCCGTCTCACTGGGATGGGGAAGCTGAGCAAGCAGCTTCGTGGTACTGAGTTGCCTATGGGGGCTAACCCCCCCAAAAAAACAAGTTAGCGAAACAATGACAACAGCAGCATTGAGTAGGAACAATGCTGTGAATGGCTTAAAAAATAATTATTTTTAAGAATATAGTAATCCATTTTAAGTAGTAAACAAGTTGTGTTATATATACATTAAAAAATATGTATTTGACATAATTAGATACCTGTGTCAGTGGGGTTGTTTAGATGAAACAGACATAGTTCGTATTTCTGCAAATTTGAAGAAACCTTTTCTTGGTAGCACCATGCTGTATAGGGCTGAGTGAGAAAATCAAAACCTGGTGTGTAGAGAAACCTCTGATCATCTTACCTAGAAACGCAAAAACTAAGGACAAAAATGGAAGAGAAAAAAATTAAAAAAAAAAAATAGGGCTTAAGTCTAGGAGGAATCGCTTGTTGCTGGAAAAGTTTTGAAACTTGCCAAAAAAATCAGGCAAAGCAGATAAAAGTCTACTTGAGACTGAAACTTTATCACCTCCATTGAAGCTCTTATGCTGTTTCAAGAATATGAAGGGTTTATTGGGCAATGGTGTGTACCAGAAGAAGGTGCTTAGCAGACTGGCAACCTATCCTTGTAAAGAAAGAGTTTTCCCCACTTATTTGAGCTATCAAAGAAGTTATTCAATGAGTATCCATGTACTGACCTCAAAGGTGAAGGTATTTGTGTTCTTTTGTGTTCTGCCACTAACAACTCTGGTCGGTGCAAAGTCCTATCTAAAGACATTTTAAACAAGGCAGCAGTTGAACACATTTTGCCCCAGCAGTCATATTAAAAGATTTATCAAAGCTTGCTTGCACATAGGTGTTAGAACACAGCATTCAGGGCTGTGATTTACAGCACTGGCTGCTTGATACTGCTTCTACACATTGGCACTCATAACGACCATTAGTTACTTACAAGCTTGTATAGATTCAAAGTTTCCCTGCTGTAGGTGTATAAGCCAGCAGGTGAAGGCAGACAGCTCTGGCTATGCTGTCTGAAAGCAGAAGAGCAAGGTAATAGAGCCACTCCACTTGAAAGGCTCATCTCTGGATGCAGTGGTCAGGTTTGTTTTAGTTTTTCTACTTAATGCAACAGACTGGTAAACTACACTTCACCTAGACATGAGCTAATAACCTGTGGCCTTAGTACTCTAGGCATCTCTTGCTCAGATCACTTCTCTAATTCATGTTATGATATTTGTCTGCCTTCAGTATATATTCTGGGTATGCAGCCTAGGAACAAATAGTAATGATTTTGTTCGAGGAACTTTAAACACACAACGTATTTAATTGAAATTAACTTCATATTAATCTTAAAAGGATTACCTTGTCATATTTGGAGATGTAAGCTAAACAAATCTTTTTTATTTTCTCTTTAGTAAGGCTTGATTTAGAATATTAGAGAAGTATTTGTATGATCAGTAAGCCATTAAAAGTGCTGCTTTCCCTATCACCGATCTTTGCAAGAAAGATAAAAATTTTTCATTTTATCGTCAACCAATTATAGTATCTACCATAGTAATCATAAAAGAAAGGAGCTAAAGAAAGTCTCATTTAATTACATACACATGATTACACTTTTATTAAGATAGAATTACATCAAAATTATTATTATTTCAATTGTGCCTATATAAAGGGAAAATTCAATATAGTGCTAAAGCTTAGACGACAGTATTAAACAGCTGTAAAGCATAATCTGCCTCTTTAGATGTCTTTCAAGATTATTCTTGTCTTATTCAGTTGCACTTGACATGTGCCTTTTGTAGTGTGCATTCAAAGAGATCATTGGTTTTAGAGGAGAAAACAAGTGATTTCCATGTCAACTTCCATAATACACCAACAATAGAACCATCACAGTGTGTGTGCGTTGTTTCACAAGCAATGTTGTAACATCCTGAGTCAGAAGTATCTTTATTAAGGTAGAAATAGGGATTATACAACTTTACAATGAAGGCTTGACAATCCAGAATCAGTCTTGTTAGGGGCCCAGCATGCTCACTGGTAAGTACAGTGATCATTCCAATCATTCTTTAAGAGCTACAACTCCTTTTGCCACTGGCAAGTACCTTCAAAGATACTGCTAATCCAGGAAGGATGGCTTTCTTGCAAAAAAAGATGTATATTATCTCACAAGGGGCCATACTGTACCGAGAAATTATGCAGATGTATGCAGAGAGAAAAGGGAATCAACTTTTTCTCTTCAACCATATCCAGTGAGGCTTGTAGCCTTTGGACTTGGTGGATTACAAGGATTTCTCCTTTTCTATATTTCAAGAATTCTGAGACTGCCCAAAAATTAAGTGAGAAAAGAATGCTTCTTGCAAGCCACCTATGTCAACTTGAAATATGTAGAGGAGAGAACATAGGTGATGCACTTTAGAGATCAATTACCCAAGCAGCATTCAAGTGCCTTGGCTTTATGGTTAAATACAATTAAGAAGGTACCTTGTATGCAAATTATCCAAACAGACTTGATTTACTCATTTGCCCTTGAAGCATTGCTGAGAAAAACCCCAAGTTAATAGTAATTACCTCTAGAAACAAACTAAGTAATGTCTCAAGTTATTTCCAAGGGCAAATTCCTTCCATCAGTTTCTGAACTGTGAAGTCTTTAAGCTTAGTCATTAACATGCAATTTAGATATTGATTATGAGCCCTTTAATTCTGGTCATGAAGTGTCTCATCAAAATCTACTTACGAAGTCTTGCGCTTCCTTCTGATATCAAAATGTTCTGGACCTCACCATACAGACATAGGAATACCCATTTATTCTGTGTACTTTCAAATAATTCCTCTAAAAATTGTGCTCAGCTTGTGCTTTAAACTTGCATGCATCAAATACTTCAATGAAATGCTTTAAAAGTCATTCAAATAAACTCAATTCCTATTAAAGCATTAAGTAACATACACTTCTAATAAGGAATACTATGTTCTTGCCTTGGTGTTTTGTTTTGGAGATACTGACACTGATTTTTTTAAATTTCTTTTTTCTCTACGGGATTTCTTAACTAGATGGTTACCAGCTCTATTCTTCATTCAGGATTACTTTGATGTAGCAATAAATAGTTGCCAAAAAACATTCCTGTTAATTTCACAGGGATTAAAACCTATTACAACCACTAGCAAGACATTTTTGTGGGCCTGGCAGATCCAACTTCAAATCAGACAAATCTATTAATGGAAAATCTTTTTCTAGATATTAGGACTTATGACCATCTGAGGTTTTAGGTTTGGCCATAGAGAAAAATATTATCATATGAATTTTGACTTTGCTAATTTGTTGCACTAATTCTTTCAGCTGCAAAGTATAGTGCATTCTATTCATCAAATTAACATTTATTCCTTAAGAAAATATGTAAATAAGCTTAAGATTGTTTTGCATTAATTACAATTTGAATCAAACCCACCTCAATTTTCTTACAGTTGGCAAATATTTCCAGATAGTCTTTCCTAGTTTATATGTACTAGTATTATAGGGTAGTATAAGGTATGATACCCAGTCAAGGTTTTATTGTCTACAAAGAAAAAACCAAAAAAGGCCCCCAAAAAACCAAACAACTAAAAAGTTTTATTAAGGATTTTGATTTTCTTATGGTTTATATGACTAAATACAACTACAAAAGTAGTTGGACCAATTCTTACATTTTAACACATTAATGAAAATTAGAGGCAAAAGAACAGAACAGAGTTGATTTATCTAAGCAAGAAGAAAGACTGAAATTAATATGCAGCCCTTAAACTTAGATTTTGGACTGTTTAGACTGATTACCATTGATTAGTTTGGCATGATCTTGTGGTGAAGGGGACATAACGTGGTGGGTTAGGTGGGATCCAGGCATTGCTGATGCCAGCCTGCTCCTGATGCAGAAGATCTGTCCACACTGTAGTACAGTCACTCATAATCTGTTAAGTATTTCTGGGCCCTCAAATAATTTCATGAAGTTCCTTTTCAAAGGACTTTGCATACACTAGATTCTCCTGCTGAAAAAAGTGCTTTAGCAGGTGGGATGTGCATAAGGAGTAGGAGAAACCATATCGCTAGACAGAACATGTGTGCTAAAACCTCACCTACTGGTTATCTGCTTGGACACTTGATGAAGGATGCAAGTGAATTGCCCTTGTTGGGACAGAAGCAGAACTAGATTTTCCTCTTGCTGCTCAGATTCTGTCCTCACTACATCAAGACTCCAACTTAATATGTACACCATTGTTTGGGTTGATTATACTACATGAATTAAGTAGCTTTGTTTGCAATAATGCTCTACTCAGACATCTGATTGTAGAGTTCAACTCTCAAAGATATTGTTAGCATCTACTAATGAAACTAATTATTAGTGTCTACCCTGAAACACACTAGTGAATGCAAATGTGGTTTTGCTTTGTAGTTCTGATACTTAATATTCATACAGGTATTTTTTACTTGTGTTTAAGGCCAGAAGGGAGCATTATGTCATCTACTGTGACCTTATGTATGGTATTTGCCACTGCATTTCAGCCAGTTGACAACAATTGTTTATATTTTAAAAGGACATTTGGTCTTGTACCAAAAATCAGCTGTTAGATTCGGTCTCTTTCCATTCATTTGAGTCAGTGCAAAAACATCCTTCTTTTAAAAAATTCATGTCCTCTTTTTACCTTGACTGTGTCTGGATTCTAGTTATTACGGTTTATTAAAGCTTTTCTTTGTTAAAATGGAAAGATCTTTAATGCCAGGTATCTGCTCCTCAAGGAAATACTTATGCATTTTGTCAAGCCATCCTTCAATCTTCTTTTTGACATGCTAAACAGATTAAGTTTTTAAGTCTCTTCCTCTAAGGCATTTTCTCAGCACTCAGTGATTTTTGGTTCTTTTCTCTGCCTTCTCCAATTTATTAAACATGAACAGCAGTAGAATATGCAGTATTCCAGCAATGCAGTCAGCCACATCACCCTGAGAGATTAAGTCCCCACTTCTTTGTTTACAGCCAAGGATCATGTTACACTGAGGTTACTGTGAGTTGTTTTTCACTTGTAAATCCTTCTCAGGATTCCCCTGTCCATGACCAAGGACTGAAATTATTTTTTATAGATGTATAAAACATTGTGTTCTTGAATATCTTAGGCCTGCTATGTGATCTAAGTAATTCAACAAGATTGGTGATAATAACAGATAGCAATAAAACAGTCTCCAAGTTTTGTCAGCAGTATGTCTGGGGAGTTTTTCGTGCTAGAACAGTAACAAAAATGTTCAATAGTAGCATTCAGCTGCTCTCAGCAGAGCACCACTGGAAGCATTCCAATTTGATGACTCTCTATTGTTCTGATACATGAGATGTAGCTGTTCTAAATCTACTTTGTTAAAGCTACTTAAATTGTTAAACATGTAGTTGTACAAAAAAACTGTCAAAAGACCAAATTTTTTTTAGATTTACAGTTGACCTTTATTCATCTAAAATAATTTCATCAAAAGCTGAATATAATCCATGTAGATACGTAATATCACAAATAATTAAAGACCAAAAACATTTGTATAATTTTGATGAATTTTGAAATTGCTGTCATTGTCACTTGCCTTGGTATCACCAGAACATTTATAATTTTAAGGTTGTCATCCCAGATTTTTTTAATGTGGGGGTTTTTTTTAATCTTTGGAATGAAATTTGCCCATTTTTCTTTCTTTATATCTTCTTATCAATAGTTTCTGAACACAGAAAAATACACAGTGCTGGCTTTTTCTCTTGTATAATGCTCTGTATTGTAATATTTATAATGGAGAATTTCAGTAATCAGGAAAAAAAATGAAAAAACTTATCAACAAAACCAATGTGCAAATGTAGCATGCGTGTGCCTGTATAACCACAAGTTTTAGTCAAATGTGCTGAAGAAGTAACTAAATAGATTTAGAAAGCAGCTGGTTGTTCTTTCTTTTTTCTTTTTTCTTTTTTTTTTTTTTTTAATTTTTAATGTGAAACACTCAAATAAAAACATATCAAGAGATCACTGGGATTGCAAATTGAAACAACTATACAAATTGGGAAATATCAGCAGAAAAGCCTCATGCTTGTAGAGTCTCAGCACACTGAGATTTAGATTGTATAGCAAGAAAAGTCTATAGCAAAGACATCTTTCACCATCAGCATCTCAGTCATGCCCAAATTCTGTTCAATTATCACACAGGTAATGAAGAACAAAACCCACACTATGATGCAAGGGTAGATTAAGATATGTGTCTATACGGATGATAATAGATACACAGCTTAAATATGTTGCCTTGCCAATGTGTTATTTTTGAGTAATGAGGTACCTCTGACTTTCTCAAAGCAGAGGTGGCAGTGGTCTCAGGAGAAACTGTCAGTGTCACCAATGAATTAAAATGCCTGCACTGCTCTGTGTACCTGGAAGTGTACCATTACTTGATCTGGTGAGCTCAGGCTGTACCACTTCTGGTGGACAATCCTAGAACTATTTGCACCACAAGAGGAATTAGTGGGAGTCATTGTAAATCCCATAGTATTGGAAATCCCCTGGAATCACCTGGATAAATAAAATGGTCACAGAGGAATTGATGAAGAGCTGATCTCATAACAATGTGTTACCTCTCTTGGAAGAACTGGTAACATAAAATAGATTAAGATACTTCTATCATGAATCCAACAATGCATAGAAGTGGATGGACTGCCCAGTTCATGATTTGGCAGTAGAGACTAGTTCTGCACAACCTCTGTGAGTGTCTGACATGATAGGGTGCTGGTGATGAAGCAGTGGAAATGGTCTTGGCCTGACATTACCAAGGAGAAGGATGAGGACCCAAGGTGCAACACAACTAGAAATCAGACTACCCTGGGCACCAGGTCAAACTCTCAACCACTGCTTTGCATGTAGGTAATGCACATGATGTGAGCCCAAGAGCTATGGTGTTGTTACTGTTAGCAATATTACACTTGATTGGCATAGTAGCATTTGCTGTTCAAAGTATCACAGAAAGCTGGAAGAGCAATTTTTCCTCACTTTAAGTTTTGCTAACCAAGTGGGCAAAGCATCCATGCAGCTGCCTGGCTGTGGTGGTTTAACCAGGATGCTGACCTGGGTAAGTGGCAGCAGTTATCAGCTGATGTGCAACATGAATCACAGGAAAAAGCCCCAAAGCTGAGAAAACAAAAATAGCTCCATTATTAGCAACATAACTAAAAGGTGAAGAGCATATTTGCAGAGGCCACAGAAGTTTGTCTTTTTTCTGATCCCTTACAACTTCCTAAGGCATCTAAGTAGGCTTTGCTCTCTAAAAACAAGAAATTAACAACCAGGGAGGAAATCCAAACATAGCAATTAGGAGTTGGAAACTAAACTAAAGTAAGTGGGGAAAAAACCTTCCAGAGCAGAAGTTTTACACTATCTGAGAGTCTGACCTCAGGGGTCAGGAAATAGTGCTATATTTGTTGCCAGTAACTAATGAGTATCATGCACAGATTACAATCTAACACAAAGATTTAAACTCCATTGTCATGTGTGGTAAAACAAATAAACTGAAAACCAAATCCAACAAACAAAATAAACAATAAACAAACAAACAAAAATCACTTGCCTTCAGTCACCTGCAAGGAAAAAAAAAATAAGCATAGTAAAAACACTTCCTAAATCCTAATGTGTAGTTAGTCAACTGAGATCATGTATATGTAGGGGATTTATATCAAGCATTGCTAATATCTAAAAGAGCTGCCCTTCTTGAAGACACCAGTAAGCACTGTCCAAGTTGCCACCAGAGAGAAGCACTCATACATGTTCCTTTTTTCTTGCATATACATTTGGACTTGTTAAACGTCAGAATTTTTACTTCAAGCTAATTTGAGGGTAATTTAAGGGAATATTACTCTGTCTAAAGAAAAAGAAAAATGCAGCATTCAGTCTGGTAAAGTCTTTAGGATCAGTATTTTATCTTGCTCCACAAACTAGCAAGCATGAGAATGACATTTTTAAAGGCTATTTCTGAATCTGGCCATCCAACTGCTTGTATTGCAGTAAGTTACTGAGACTTAGTAAGTAGTATGTCAAAGTTACTTGTCAAAAGTAGTAAGATCATAAGTGCCTCTGTTCTTTCCCAAGAAGGAATCTGAACTACCCAGTTGAACCTGAACGTTCAGGCAGAAATTGTAGTCTTTCCAACACAAGTGCTTATTGCATTTTTAGTAATGAAAGGAAAACTGTGAGTCTGTTACAAACATTGTGTAGGTGGAAGAACTTTCCAGAACAATCAGTGGCATTATTGACTCTATCTTTCAGGAGTGTCATGGGGGAGGGCAAAAAAGTGGGAGGAAGACGAATTTGAACACTCAGAGCATAACATGCAAAGTACTCACAGCTTTATTTAAGTCAAGACTATTTAGTAGCATATAGGAGACTTCAAACTCTGAAAATAGACTCTGAAATCTTCACTAACCATATGTCAAGGGAATTAAAGAGCCAAATCTTCAGCTTTCTCTTAAATAATTGCTGTTTTCTGGTATTGCTGATATCATATTCTGTGACTATCGTGGTAGAGGTTTGCACCTGTAGCAGATACATCATAGTTATACAGAACAAGTGATTTTGGTATTGGAGGCTTAATTGCCATCAGCCTGAAATTGTTTTCCCAGAATCTTAGGAGACTTCCAGTAAAGCCTACAACATTAAGATGCTTACATCCCACAGAACTGCCATAAGGACAGTTGCAGCAACTTCATACGTCCCACAGGAAATTCAATGTCATTTTTTTTTTAATTAAAGTTTATATTTTTATATGTTAAAGGTAGTGATGAAGTTCAAAAGTTGCAAGTATTATTTTGTGTTTTAGTAGTAATGAGCACAGAATTCTGGGTAAAATATGCAGTCACACTTGTCTTGAAGGCTATAGCAGCAGAGGGGAAGATAGGCTGAAAAACAGATCCATCTCCTCCTTAACCTGCATCATTCAGGTGTGACACCACCACAAATACACTCTTCAGCTTAAAGCAGGCATAATAATGTTAGGGTTTCAAGAATGAATGGTTTGAGACTGACTTACCCAAAAGTGAAATAATGTGCAATATGCATGTCACAAATATTATGTCAGCATAATTAAACTGGAAAATTTAATTAATCTGGCATCTCAAGTAAATCTGAGTGGATAATTTTAATTTACACCTGTCCAATTTCAATGTAACAACAGCCTACTAAATAGGAATGGTAAACTATTTGCCTTTCACATTGGTTTAAAGATCTTTGGACAGATTACTCACAGATTTACTTCAATATCCTTTAATGCTGCTGCTAATTCATCTGTAACAGGTATGATTCATTGAAATATTTGTGAAGAGCAATTGTTTCAAGGTGGATTTAGTCCAGATGATCAGAGATGTGTACATGAACTTTACTGAATGGGATACAGCATGGTGCTCTACCTGCTTTGTCTGTAGTCTAAAGACAAGCCTGGGATCAAGATCTTGCAATTTAAATACTTAAAGTGTTTAAAAAATTATGTGCCTTTCATTACACATATCAAGTAAGTTAATTCCTCATACAGCTAAGTTGGTTTAGAGAGAAATGAATATGTACAAGGTTTCATATGTATCCTCTATGGTAGGGACAGACTGTAACAAATTAGGATATTAATAATTTTTTTATTATGCTTTAGCTATACTCCCAGCTTCACAAAGAGTTGGCTTCCTAATTCATTTGCTAGCGTATGGAGGTATTTCTTGCAGTCTTTAACTTTCTAAGGGACTGAGGTTTTATTGTTGGTTAGGAAAGGACCTGAAGTTCACTGCAATTTTTCAGTTCCCTTATGTGTCATAACTTTCCTGTTACTTCCAGAACATAAACCATGTAATTATTGACAGTTAAAATTTTAGAAAGCAGCCCAAATCAACAACTCAATAGAAAACCAGAGCAGGTAAGAGTATGAGAGTTAGGTTGAGTATGTCTGATATTCTCAAAACCAATGAATTCCAAGCTTCTTTTCAGGAAGGTGTCTGTTTGCCCAGTCTGTGGAACAAAGCTAATGAAAAGCAAATGCTTTCTCCCATTGAAGCAAAACACAGAATTGAAGCATTCAACTTATAAGAAAAACCTTAATAATGATTTCAGGTGAGACCCCATCTGAACTGAATTCAGCTTTCTCAGTCTTTTCAAACTTGCCATGCAGATAGTACAGTTCAGCATGCTGAGTTGGGGTTTTTTAGGAGAGACATAATTATGATATAAAGATACTAAAACAGGACTGAATATTGTGAAATGACCAATGCAGTTCTACTATTCCGTGGACAAAATAAACTTTGGGAGCTATTTTCCACATTTCAGGATAACTTTCAGTTGCACTAATACAATTTGCAGTATTCCCTAGGACATTACTGCTTTAACATTTTATTTATATAGTCTGTTATTTCTACAAACCTTCTTACTTCTTGTACTTAGTGCCTCTCAACAGTACACCCTTCTTTTAAGTGATGTGTCATTTAGGTTTGTACCCATGTATGTGTATGTGTGTTTGTGTGTGTGTTGGAAACAGAAGTAGTATCAGCCAAGCAGCCAAGGTCTCTGCCCTACTGTCCTTATATTTTCTAAGGCAAACCAATTTTACCTATTTACAATGGGAGTCCAAGAATCTCTGCACAGAAACATGCTTGAAACCCAGCTGCTGAAGGGTGAGACTTTGAAATTAAATTAAAGTACCTTGTTTTAAAAAGCACCCTTGACTTGCACGTGGTTGGAGGTAGAAGGTCTAGTGTGAAATGTATGTTCAGGCCTGTGCTTAGAAATATAGTGCCATATATTCACTGCAGGAGCAGTTTAGTAATTTTACCCTGAATGTTTTTCTTCATAGTTATTCTTGTTCTCATCTTTTTTGTTACAATTTTGTTCATGACGATAAACTAGTAAGCTCTTCTGAAAGGTAATCCCCTGTTAGCTTTGCAGCTTCTATGCTAATCTCTTGTTAGCTTTGCTGCTGGTGTTCCTGAAGCTGATTTGCATTTCCTAATCCAGAGCTGAATCTCTTTGCTCTGGGTACTTACATTTATATGGATATGTATTAAATAATTAGCTGAAAGATTGTCCCCATAGAACCTAACACAGATTGAAGACATTTTGTGTAAGCCGATGTTTAAACGGCTTTCAAATCAAATATGACTTTTTTTTTTTTCTGATTTATCTTTTCATCTGGGAACAGACAAACCATGGTGAGACAGCTGTGCCTCCACAGCCCATGGAAACCCATAGTGGAGCAGAGATCCACCTGCAGCCCCTTGCCGGAGCAGGTGGATGCCCAAAAGAGCAAGATCCTGGCAGGACCTGTGGACCCATGGGGAGAGGAGCCTGTAGCTGAGCAGATTTGCTGCCAGGAACTTGTGACTACATGGGAGGGACCCATCCAAGAGCAGTTTGTGAATAACTGCAGCCTGTGGGAAGGATTCAGGTTGGAGAAGTTGGTGGAAGATGGTCTCCTATGGGAGAGTCCCCATGCTGAAGCAGGGGAATACTGTGAGAGGTTCTCTCCCTGAAGAGGAAGGAGCAGCAGAGACAGCATGGGATCATATGACTGCAGCCCCCATTCCCTGTCCCCCTGTGACACTGCAGGGAAGAGGCAGAGAATTCAGGAGTGAAGTTGAGCCCAGGAAGAAGGGAGGGATGGCAGGGAAGTATTTCTAAGAGTTGGCTTTATTTCTCATTATTGTACTCTGATTGGATTGGCAATAAATTGAACTAATTTCCCTAAGTCTAGACTGTTTTGCCTATGACAGCAACTGGTGAATGATCTCTTCCTGCTCTTATTTTGACCCCTGACCCATTTGCTATAGCTGCAGAGGGTAATAACAGTGGCATCTAGCCAAGGTCAACCCACCAAAAGCTTAAAATGTTTTACATTTTCAGCCTGGATATGTTCTTACACTACAACGCTGATTTGGCTATCATAAGAGTCTTCTAAAAAAAAAATTGTCCAAAAAGGTCAATAGACACTAACACACCTCTTGATACTTGAGGCAGTAACACCACAGTGACATAGAAAGCAGATTGTTTATTAGACTAGCTATAAATTACACTTCTTATATTTCTATGTGTACTAGAAAATATAGTACTGATTGAGAATATAATTTGTGATGATTAGATTAATTGGACTGCTGGGATTAATTTTTCAAGATATTCTATCCTTTTCATGCTTATAAACCCTAATTTGTGATTAAGCGATCATATTAATACAGAGCTAAAGAACACTTGCATTTCAAATTTTTGAATACCCCCTAATTGGGAGAGATGATTCAATCTAAAATTTCCATTAAAGAGCTTAATAAAAAGTGCAAGTTTTTTTCATTTGCTGTGGTAATGGTAAAAGCATGACATGATAGGTACCTTAAGTATACACCCACATAAAGGTTTAAATCTTTAAATATAATATATATCCTAATAAAATTCTTGGTTCTGCTTAGATTGCTGTTTTAGTTTCCCTGAATATATGGATTATTCTATTCTGTATGTGTCTGTTTATCCAAGATAACATGCAATGCATTCATCATAATATTCTGAAATTCATTTATGAACAAAGCAAAAGAAAGTTTACAAACAAACAAAAAAAAATTTCTAATGTATGATGTGTTGATGTAGATGTAAATTATTTCATGTTGAATATCCAATTCCAACTATTAATTCCTTGTATAATATTTCTTGGAATCGTTGTTAAAGTCAGTGAAATAGGATGATAGAAATATATACACAAATAAGAAGTTTACTAAAACTAAATGTAATGGAAAATACTGAAGCAATGTTGCTACAAGCTTTTCTAGTCAATCAGTCTTCATAGTACTTATCTTTTATATGAGGGGTATAAAGCACGCTATTAAATTTATTTGCAAAATGAACACAGCGTGCTTTGTTGCAAATACTACGGCTGTATTCCCAAGGAAGAGATTGGTGTGTCTTTTTCAAGAACAAAATATTATGAAAAAATTTGTTCTCTGGCTTCAGTTTAGGATGGTATTTTTCAGTATTACCAGCCTGGGCAACTGTTGTCTTTTTTTTGTTTGGTTTTTTTTTTTGTTTTGTTTTGTTTTGTTTTGTTTTGTTTTGTTTTGTTTTGTTTTTTCCTTTTTGTCTTGGCTTGCAATACAGGATGTGGCCAGAATTGTGTATTTTATCACCACCTGTTGAAGCAGATTGTTGGGGCAGTTATCCTTATCTCCGTGGCACGAGTTATCTGCTAATGAGCCATCTTTAAAACCAGGTGGGACAATCATCTTTATCTTTTCCACAACCCATCCTTCCTCCAGGAAGATATCATCTGCTGCTGGGCCATTGAGTCCCACTGCATG
>JAOTQP010001652.1:40054428-40069684 GCA_026413545.1 Cichladusa arquata | reverse complement strand
GCCGGCGGGGGCGGAACATGGCGCTGGGTGCCGGGGCAGCGCGGCGGCTGCCGCACCTGCCGGCCGGGGGCTGCCTCCCCCTGCTGCTGCTGCTCCTGCTCCTCCTCTGCGGACAGCTCGGGGGAGGACAGAAAAAGAAGGAGGTAGAGACGTTCGCTTCTTTCGCCATCGCGCCCGGCCGGGGGTGCCCTGTCGCGCTGCCTCCCTCCCCGGAGTCCCCGTGTCCCCGTGTCCCCGTCCGCCCGGCGCCCCCCGCCCGGCCTCCCCCGCGCTCCGCCGGCCGCTCTCCCTCCCAGGCCCCGAGCGGGGCGCCGGTGGGGCGGGAGGCGCCGGGCAGCCGCTGCTCGTCCCCCTGCCCTGCCCGGGAGGTGATGGCCGGCGGCGGCGTCTCCAGGGCAGCGGCAGCGCAGGGGTGCAGCGCCGGCATCGCGGTCCCAGCGCGCTGTCCCTGCTCAGGCCCGTGCCGTGCGCTGTCCTGGGCCTTGAAATCACCGGTTCCGAGCGCTGAGGGGCACGGCCGCCCTCCTGCGCCGGGCACGGCTGCGCTGGGCTGGGCTGCGCTGGGCTGCCGTCTGCGCCGGGCCAAGGGGGCCTGGCGGACAAACGGGGCGAGGAGCCCGCGGGAGATGCAAGTTAAACCCGGTGTTTGTGGTGGCAACGGAACGGAATGCCCAGAGTTAATAACTAGCATCAAAGCGATGGCAGCAGGTGTGTGTGTGAGGGCAGGTGTAGGTGATGGTCCTCTCTTCGAGGTGTCCTCTGGGTACGAGAGACCTGGAGGAAGGAGCAGTTTTAATTCAGATTCATGTCTATCAACAGCTTATCTTCACCAACTTTTGTATTTAAATAGGGAAATGTGCAAAAATGTGTAGTACATACTTGCCTTTTCCAGATTTCCGTGCTACTGGAGCTGGCTCCACTTCTCTTCCTAGGTTGCCCTAGATGTCAGGCCAGGCTTTTGCATACCAAGTGCTAGGACACCCAGTAGTGTCTCTTCACCGTTTCACTCTAACTTTGTTTATGAGTGGGGTTAGCTTTTAACCAAGTTGTAGAGTTTTGTCTTTTTTTTCTTTTTTTTTTTGTTTTGTTTTGTTTTGTTTTGTTTGTTGGTTTGGTTTCTTTTTTTCCTTTTGTTAGTGTTTTGGGGAAGACTTGGTTTTGTCGTGGTGGAGGAGGAGACAGGAGCAGTTTATATTCCTGATTCTTTCTCTGAACTAGCAACTCAGGCAAAGAGAAGGATGGACAAACTTTTTGGGTTTTGCTTGTTTTGTTTTTCTTTAAAGAACTATGTAGGTTATTAAGGCTTATAGGCCAAAAAAATGGAAAACAACAGGGATGTCTTCCCACTGGTGTCCAGTGAAAAGAGTGGAAGGAATGGCTTAAATCTACTTCAGGGGGAGTTTAGATGTGATATTAGGAAAGAGATCCTAACTGAGAGAGTGCTTGGGCACACAGCGAGGTACCCAGGGAAGAGTTCATTGCCCCAAGCCTGGAGGTGTTCAGGAGATGGATGGACAACGTTTTTGTGTATATGGTTTGACTTTTAGATTGCCCTGTGTAGAGGAGGGAGTTGGACTCAATGTCCCTTCCAAATCACGATGTCCTTTCCAGCTCACAGTATTCTATGATTTTACAAGGCCAAAGTTAGTATGTAAAATTCTTATTTAAGTATCTAAATAATCGTCTGACTGTGGTCTGACCAAATTAAGTACTCTGATCATTGAAATAAATCCCTTGGGCATCATTGTGAAAAATGAACACCTTCTCTCTAGGCATTCATTGTCTTTTCCACTCTTTCTGGAATGAGTAAGCAGTAAATGTGTTGCCCTTCTGCTACTGTATTTTAACTTATTTTCAAAACTTTAACTTATTAGGTTTTCTTAATAAAATGAGTTTAATCTTTGACACTTGGTTCTCTCTTGCTGTGATCTGCTGGCACTGCAACTTTTGTTGACACTTTCATGTGGAGTGCCAGCTGTGCTACCAAGATAGCTGAAATCTTTCTTTTATGTGAAATCCTTTTCCTAACAAGTAAATAATTAAAATGGACATGTACAACTGCTTTTTAGAAAGTTTCCCAGTTCTGCTGTAGAGGTGGTATATAAAAGGATGGAAATTTTTTTTTCCAGGGTTTTATATGTTGTATATGTTTGTGTTGTCTATGTTGGAGCTAAAGTCTGATTCTTCTCGCCTATAACCTTCATGTTAAAAGCTGTAGTAGCTTACCCAATATATATATCATGAGGAAAACATCTCTATGTGAAAAATGAAACAGGTACTTACAGTAAGAAGAAACATTTTAAAATTGTTCTGAGGAAAATTATGTGAATTGAAAGAATGCATCAGAAAATTGGTATTCACACCACTGTCCAGAAAGACAGTGGTAACAGGTAAAGGTGATGGAAGTTAAATGTATAAAGTGAACTGAAGATTTTCTATACAAAGACTGGTAAGGTTGATATAGCATTTTTTTGAAAGTTGGAAAAATGGTTGAACACACAGAGAATTGTTTCAAAGTGAACAGTGCAAGAGAAAAGCTGATGTAGTAGGGTTGAAATGTGTATCTCATGGGATAAAACCAACTCACATCTCAGTTTTCTCTTTTCTCTGTGCTTTTTGTGTGTCTTTGTTGACATGGTTGTGCAGAAGGAGAGGTAAAGGACTAGAGAGAAGAAACTGCTTTCCCAATCAATTTTATTTTAAAAAACTTGGTTAATTGAAAAGCGCTTCAAAATTGCAAGAACTTGAGATATTGAGATCTTAAGGAAGGAAAGTATTCTTGGTGAAGACAATTATTTAATTTTTTTATTAATTTATCTTTTTAAATGTTGACTACATAGAAAAGTATGCATAAAGTCTGAAGGATTGGAGGGGTCTGGATTAGTTGTATGAGCCTGGGAGAGGTGGAGATGACTTTGCAGGAAAGAGAGGACTGAGTTAAGATATTAGATGTTTCTGAAGGACTTGATGCTAGCAGAGAAAATAACCGGGGAAACTGAAAAGTTGTAAATTTCTGTGTTGGTTGTGAAATACTATTAATACTAATTAAATCTATATTTAGAAAGTATGTATGTTCTTAAATTGCTAAAATACATAGTCCTATATAGCAATATATTTTTAATGGTAGCTAAAGAAACTGTCTTCTCTGACACATTACTGAAAAGTGCTAAGGTTGGTTTTAAATTTGATTAAATCTGCAAGAATTTAAAGAGCTATTTGAATTAGTAGATTATTAGTCATCTGATTTCATGGAAGCTATTTTTAGAATGACTTCATGAATTTATAAACACACAAACAATCACATTGCTTTGCTTTAATCTTGCTGTACCTTTTCCATATGATGGACATCCATGACAGCCTTCACAAATGAGGAGATAAATAGGAAACATTGGAATGTCTAATTTGAAAATGAGATGAAGAACAATACTGCAACTTTCCCCCATAGCTTACACTTAGAAGCTAACTAGATTTGAAAAGCCTGCTTTTGTGATTTTAGTTCTGGTGCTGAAGAGTGCCTTTACTTGAAGTGAAGTAAAAAAAAGTTCTCAATTGTGAAGTAGCAACAAGAGACTGGAGAAGGTCTATTCTTTTGGAAACGGTATGCATAGTAAGAGAAAATAATAATTGACTCTTTCCACAGTATTTGAGATAATATAATTGTATTAACACACATGCATTTTCTGTTCCCAACCCTTTCAGTGCTTTTTATATATCTTATACAAATTTGAAGTGGGTTAAACTATTAAAAAAATAAAAGGAAACAGAGTAATTCACTTTGAAAGATACTGCTTGGCTTTCCACTATAGATTTTTTGTGACTGAAGCACATAGAAAGAGAACATTTGGTTTGCAATATTAAAAGCATTTGTCATAGAGGTTAATGTTTATTTTTGAGTTTTCAGGTGGGTGGCTCAGAAGTTTAGTTAAACCACTGATATGCAATTGGAGTAACTTTTTCTCTAGGTAGTTTGTCATTGCTGCTAAATCTGACACAGGGAAGGTATCTGTTTAGATCAACATAGAAGCTTTCTTCAGGTGGAAGTATTTTGTTGAGCTTGAGTCTACTAAAAGAGATATAGAAGACACATAAAAATATTGTAGTAATTTTACTCTCCTGTAAGGCAAGGTTCTGTGATGTCTTAGTTTGCCCTGATTATTTTTAAAGGATTTCAAGGCTCATATAATAGCTCTTTACTTTTTTCTTCCTGTCTCATTTCCTCAGCTGACTGTAGAAGTTATGGAAGATGTGAGAAATTGTGGGAGATAGAGTTGGAAGGACAATCTAGTTGATAGTTTATCTCAAAGCTCAGCCACACTTTTATTATTCCTGACAAATATGTATGTGATGTGCCTGCAGAAGTCTTTAGTGGTGGTAACTCTACAACTTCTGGCTTTTTCTTTCCCCCTAAAGATCTAACCTAAGTTCCTGTGTGTTCAAGGCCTACATTTTTGAACCTGTTATTTCTTGTCATCATCATGACCATAAGGAAGAGGTTATTGGTTGGTTGGTTGATTTTAAAAAAGTAAATAGAAGCAATTGTGCATTTTTTAAGGCTTAAAGTATTAAATATGATCATTTTCTGAGAGAATATTCAGAATCTGAATATACTTTTCTGTTTTGTTTGAAATTAACTGGGATAGATGGGCTCTTTCCCCTTGTTTCTGCACCATGTGTTTTTGTTTTCCTTTAGGTTTTCATAGTGAGCCTATTGTGTTTATTTGCAGTTATTATTACCATGTTGCAGCCAGAATGGCATCTTCCACTTTAAAATGTCTTTCCCATCTAATTTCTGGTAGTGGTTCACCATAAAGGTAGCAATTCTAACCCATTTAGAGCTAGAGCCAGCAAAACCTACTGTCCTTGGTCTTGCTCCAAAATTAAAAGAATAGTACTTAGTTTCTTGCTCTATCTCTTGGTGCTGTTTTCAATGATCTGTAACATTCTTTTCTTCTGATCAATGTTCTGCATGCATATTTAATCAAAAGAAATATTAAGAAACATGGTAGAGCAAGCAGAGAAAAAGAGGAAGAAAGATTTGTGATGAATGGGGAGTGTTTAGTATATATTCAATTTCTCATACAGTTTAAGAAAAAAATGCTTCCTTTTTCAGGATCCCTGATACTATTTAGAAAACATAATGATAATTAAAACTTAAGTTTCTTCTCTTGGTCTACTAAAATTCTGTTTAACATTAAACTTGAACATAAAGCCTTCTTGGTCTTGCAATTGTGAAAATTTTGGGTTCTCCAGACCATGGAGCACTGCATGTTTTTGTTTTTGACACAAGATGCATGAAAGCGTTTGGCAGTTATACCAGTTACAGACTCCTCTTTAAAAACTTTATTAAAAATTGAGATGTGGCAAAGGTTGAATATCTGGAGAGAGGCCTGACTGTATATTTGCCTTCAAGCCATTTTAAAAATGTATTTTAAATGTATATTTGATATGCCTTTGTGTAATTGGACATTTTAACTATTGTTACAGTAGAGAGAGGTTCTTTTGAATAATGCTTAGAGCTTTAAAATAAGTGTTCTAGATTTGAAGTGAAATAACAGTTCTAAGCCATGCTTGAAAATGTAAAATTTGTTAAATGCAACTCTAAATGTTTTTCTCTACTCTGTCCTAAACTGAATGGGGACACTGTAGAGGAAAAAAAATTGCAAGAATTCCTCATTTTCTGCTGTTTTCTTACAACCCCATAAAACATCCATATCCCTCTCTCTTTATTTCTAGTTAAGTAAAGTTTTTGCAAAAACTTGGCAAAATTGACGAGGAGTTCTGGCTTTAACCAATCGGTATAAAAAACTGCAGTAACTGCATACAATAAATGAAATAAAGGATGCTTATTGTGGCCTGATAGCATTTTGTGATTAGATTCCTGAAACTTTTCTGTCCCAGATGTCTCTGTTTGGCATCCTTGCTGTCATAAGACAGATCAGTGACATAATTGATCGTTTCCCCTATTCTGTTCTATAACCGTTTATACAGCACATCCTGTGCAACCACATGGAAAATACAGATTGTATCTGCTTGAGTTCTGCATGGTCTGGTCAAATCAGTCAGTAAAACTGGAATGGGAAAGCACAGGGTTTTTGGGATATTGGTTTGGGTCTTCAGATTTATTCTCTTAATTTTTAAAAGTGTTTTCAAGGTCACCTTTTATTGGGTAAGATAACAGTCAAAACTAAAGGTCCTTTGCCTAGTATTTGGTTTAGGCCTCGTTCTCTTGTCCTAATAAATCTGAGAGCAGCTAAAATTACAGAAAAAAAACAGTGTTTTCTTTCTGTCTAATGCTATGGGGTTTTATAAAAATATATAATGATATCTTCTTCATTTTTTGTACATATGAAATTTAATAGCTTTCTTTTGTTACAACTTTTAATAATGAGGGCTTGCCGTTAGCCAAATGGAAAGATATTATATACTGAACCTGAAAGCTACACTTCAGACAGGGAAACTCATATTTTTATATGTGATTATCACAAGTCATATTCTAAGGTAGATAAACAAATTCATACATGCATTGAGTGGATTGCTTCTGATAAACATAAAACAAAGGCCTGGCAATAATTTGGTTACAGAAAATAGTTCTGTGACATGGAAAAGGTTTGTACCCTTGCCATTGCAGACTTCTTCATGAAAAAACTCTTCCTGATTGCTAAAGCAGTGGTAGGACTTGAAGCATTTCTCTGGACAGACTGTTCTCCCACCTAATAGGATTTGCTATTAGGATTTTGTTTCTTCTCATGATTGTATCTGATAATACCATTCTAGAATACCCCAAGTTCATAATCTCTTCTTAAGCAGTTGCAGTCCTTAGTCTAACTATGCCATTCCATTATTTTTTGTCATTCTTTGCTGCTGAATCTAAAGCAACTAATTTTTGAATTTCAGATGAACTGGTCATTAAGCTTAGCAGAGTTTGGCTGTGTGGCACAGAACATTTTGTATAGCAAGTTCATAACATAAGTGGTAATTACAGTTATGCAGTCCCTCTGGAATGACATTTTGAGTTCACAGAGCTGCTCAAGGTTACAGGCTGTAGCATCTGCTGGTTGAAGGATAGAAACCATTTTCTATTCTGCTTTTACTTTGGCTTTTTCATAGTTTCAAATTACTGTTGCTGTCTACTATTACAAAATTAGCTTGTTCAGCTGTTTTTGTTATCCAATTGACATAAAAAGGCCAATTATGACAGTCTACTGAATCTTGGATATGGAGATTTCTGTTTAGCTTTTTGAGATTTCACTGTGTATGTATTCATGTCTGAACCATGTAAATATCTCTTCAATGTAGATTTTTAAGCCTATCAAGCAAAAGTTTAGGTAGTACTGTAAAAATCCCATTTTTAGTTTAAGATTAATTTCTGGGGCTTTTTTTTTGATAATTTATACTAAGTATTTTTGTCAGCTTGATTTTTTTGGGAAGTCTTTTGATACTTAGCCTGTTTTTAATGAAAAATAATTGACAGTTGTTCAGGTAATTAATTAGCTAATTCCCTTATTTTCCTATTTTCAGGTCATACATACACATTCAGGCTTTTTCATACATTTTGTTTCTCAGATCTTGTCAGTGGCTGGGGTGCAATCTGAATCTAAAGTTAGGTCTTTAACTCAGAACTCTGCTGTCCTGCAAGAGTCTGTTTAATATAGTAAATTGTTATATTGCAGTGGTTTTTCTGCACTAAGCCGAGGAATATGGTTATTTTAACTATAAAGTAGGTGAGGTGTTTTTGGTTAATACTGCTAAACTTTCCTTCGTAATTGCAGTTGCTTTGTCTTTGTTTGCTTCAGTGGTTCAAATTGTACCTTAAAATATTTTGTTCTTTTTACTTCTCTTATTTATTGATAGCAATGCACTAACTTCTTTAGTGGGCAATTTGTTAGAAGAAAAGATAAAGTTATTGATACCTGCTGGACAGACTCTAGATATTATAATTGTTTTTTATTTCCTTTATGCTTTTTTTGGTTTTGGGGTGATACTGAAATCAGCCAGAGAATAATCTTTCTAGCAAATTTTGAAGCATTAGAAAGCAGGCATTTTTTATTACAGTGCTGCCCACATTCAAATGATTTTTCCTTTATTGAATGTGTATCATGGAATTTTACAACGGGGTATTTATTCCATCATGACTATACATAGACACTACAACATACTTCCAAGGTAATACATAAGCATGATTTTTCCTAAGATGAATTTACATGTCTCTGCCCCTTACTGGAAGTCGTTTTATGATCTTAGAGGGTCATCTAAAGGTGGTTGTATTTGCTGAAAGCCTCCAAATTATAAGTGGCCTTGCCTTGAACTTCTCTTAGGGCATGCATTGTTTCTTCTTGATACATGACTGCCACAAAATCGCTTGGGTTCCTCATTATCTGTTTATGCACTGGTTCCAGCTACATTTACAATCTACTGTCTACTTTTACATTCTTTTAACCTAATTTCCTAGCTACTTTTTAAGCTCTATTTTGCAACTTTAAGGGATCTGAAAATTTCTCTTCTCCCTGTAGTCTGTCAGGGGCATTGCTAATAATTTTCTATTTCAACTGCATCGTAAGGTTTCTCATTTTTCTGTTTCCTGTAAGCTGAATAAATCAGCAGTGTGGGGGTATGTGCCTGTATATGCATGCACATTGGTTTGCCCTGGTCTAGATGAAATAGCATTTGACTTGGTGTTGACATCTTGGGTTTTTGTCCTGTAACTCTTGGTGCAATAAATGATCAAAGTGCTTTAACCAGACTTCATGGAGAATGTAGCTTTCAGACTAAAACTTTTAACTGAAATGTCCTCATGTAACTGCATATTGGTTCACGAGGCTGCTAACATAATGCAATTTCTTTAAAAGTAATAGTTTCCTGAAGTTCTACTTTAGTACATAAAGAAGGACAGTCCTCATCTGATTTGACATCTTGTATTTTAGCCCATCCTGTGCACAAAAACTAAGCTTCCTTAAGTCATTGTGTGCTATGAACTTGTAACATTCACAACAGAAGTTAAATTTTCAACTAAATGTGACATCTCAGCCTTTTCTACAGTAGAATAATGGTTAAAGCATGTCTGGGAAACTGATACAGTGGGAGCAGTTGATATTAATTTGATTTCTGGGAAATTTTATGCTGCTTCACATAAAGTACCCTGAACACTTGTCTATCTGTTCCTTTGGGTGCTTGGATTCTTTTAAGATGATCTTCATTATTGTATTAATTCAAAAAGTTCCTGCTCTGAAGTGTATCAGTTGTTTTCTCCCTCTAGAGCATTGTTTGCACTCTGAACTGTCCTCTTACAGCCACACAGATTTGGAGAATGTTGCAGAATTCCCTGGGCCACAGAGGAGTGACAAGAGGAAAGATAATTTTCTAGCTGAATGATGATCATTTGAAAGAGGAAAGTCCTGGGTTCCCACAGCTACTTATACATTTAATCCAATAACTGTTCAGTGTAAAACATTGTAATACAATCTGTTCAAATAGGTTTACTTGTCCACCATCTGGACATGATACTCCCTGCCAAACCAGTTGGGAGGGCAGTGAAAGAAATCAAGGTTACTTTAAAGTAGTGAGAGGTTCTCAGGATAAACTCTGTACACTTGCTTTCTCCATTTAAGCAGCTGTCACCTTCTCAGTTGTAACTTTCAGTGACAGCAGAGGTGGCTGAAGGAACTAAGTACAGAGTGCACTACGCCCAGCCCTCGAAAAGCCAGCCCTGGAAAGTTTGAAGGTAAGAAGTCGTGGTGGGAACATAAAAGTTCTCAAATCTGCATTTTCTTTCAGTATTCCACACCATTTGGATATTACAAAAATGTAATATCCAAGCAAGGGGAGATTACACAAAATCTATGTATGTTTTGTAAGTACCTGATGGCAGACAGGAAGAGCTTGTTCAGCTTTACAATTACCCACTCTGGTTTCTATTTGTTTGCTGTAGATGCAAATTTCCTCGATTACCTGCTCTGTGTGGATTAATCTAAGTACCTAATTGCTTCTACAGATACCAAGCAAAAGAGAATATAGCACAAGATTGTAATGATTCCATCTATAAGTGGTTGAATACCATGTTATTTCACTTCATTTTAATGAAGTTATAAATGAGGAGAGACGCTAAAGCTGATTAATTGTAGTGCAAAATTTTTTATACTGTACAAAACATATTAGCAAGGGAGCTACACCAGAAAGCAATGAAGCCTGAAGTCACCCCACTCTAGAATTCTTTTACGTTAGTATTGGAGCTTTAGCCACCTGTAGGGCCATCAGTGGCAGTACTGGTGAAGATGGTCCCACCTGTGTAAGAACTGACTATTTCCCTCCTAATCCCCTTCATAAAGTTAGGATAGGTCACACCTTAGGTGTGTTCAGTTTACAAGAGCCTCAAGGTATGTTAGGTTGTAAATTCAAGTATACATTGCACATTCAGATGACACGTAGAATCATAACAAATAGAACTTTAATCTTTTGTTGCATTTTTTTTGTACCACCATATTAAAGTGATATAGCTATGGTTATGTTAATGTATTTCTCTATTGGCATGTGCCTTAAGTGATTGAAAACTCTAGCTGAGGCTGTTTAGTTATAATGACATCATGTTTTTTGAGCAATGAATGCATTGTGCTGTCATGCAGAGCTCATTCTTGCTTGTCTGTGAGGGACAAAATTATGAGTTCATTAGCTGATACAGCAGCTTTGTTTTCAAAAGTAATTCGATGTCTGTACTTCTCCCAAGTGAAAATGGAACTTTCCCTGCATCTAACGAATTGTTTTGATAGTAAAAATGTTCTGGAAGAAACACATTTTTACTCAAGTCTTTACACTGAATCTTGACTCTACAAAAAATTTTAAAAATGTGCTTTAAAATGGGCTTAGAGAGACACTTTTATCTGGTTTCCATTATTCGAACTATAGTCACTTTTTCTAGGAATGAAAAATGCATAGAATTAGAAATTTGATTTCTGTGGATTTTAGAAGCTAATTTCAGAAGGTAAAAATTTAGACTTCATGATATTACGAGCGTGAAGTGTAATTTTGGTAAGCGCATCATATTTTTATTTTTCTAACATAGCCATCAATTCCACCTCCAATTTCCTCAATTTGTGTTATTGAGTTATTCACTGTAAGGTACCTGAATTTTTAATATTCAGCTTAGAAAAGAATACTGAGTATTAGTGTTTAAATAGCACTTTCTTAACATATTTAAACCATTAGGTTTTGCATTAAAGCTTCCTGGCTGCTTGTACTGTCATGATTTAATATTCCACAATGAACTTCTGCTTTAGTCTTACTAATCACATTTTTTTTATTTAGATAAAAATTATGTGCTGGTATCTTTGAATAGTTTTTTTCCTTAAACTACTCAGAAACAGATCTAAATTGCAAAGTAATTATTTTATATTAAAAGGATTAAGTGCTTTATCTGCCACTGGAGATTGTCTACCTCCTGTTGAACCACTGAATCTATTCATTAACTTAGCACCATGCTATGTCCTTTCTCTTCTAATGAACTTACTGGGAAGGTGGTGTTCTGATTAAAGGAATTCCTGCGCAGGAAGCTGTGATACTTCTCTTTTCTTAATATATCGGTAAGTGGCAAGTGTGCCAGTGTGCAAGTGTTTGAAAATGCTGAGGTACTAGGCACAAGGAAAAATGCTAAACTTAGTCTTTCTGTCATATTTATTTGTGTGTTTTTGCCTCCCGAGAAACAGAATTTGCTAGGAAATTCTGATAATAAAGTGTCAGGAGAGTGAATGTCAGAGGTGGCAAAGAATTTATGAATAATCATTAGCAATCAAATGACAGTGGTATAATGTGAGAGTAGATGAAGATTTCTCTCACAATGACCATGACTCGTGATGAAAAGTTTGAAGAAAGCATTAGGAGACATAGTACTCTGAAACATACATTAAAATAGGTGTAATGGCTGTAATATACAAATTACCTAGTTTTTAAAAGTCAAGCTTACACTCAATTAATTGTGATGCCTTCAAAAGTTTCTCTACTGCTACTTTCCTAACTTTTAAAAATTTCTTGTAAAATCTCTTTACTGAAATGCTTTATCGTAAGAAAAAGAAGGAAAAGGATGGTTTTGCATATCCTAGAAAGAAAGAAGAAAAAATCAACAGTTTGAGCTTGCATCCTAATTTTAGTGATTAAATAGTTGTGTCATAACAGCATTTCTCTTGCAAATTTGTCATTTCTGGCAAGAAGAGAAAATGTGAATTTTCCTTAATATGAAGTAGGATTTTTTTTAGTTTCCATGCTTTGCTTTGGACTTTTCTAGTGTGATAGGAGGTTGTCCATTAAACTGACTGGATCATGTTGCTACTGTTAACCATGTAAAATGCTGTATATATTTTTGTTTGTCCTTGATAACTACTGTTAATTAATCTGTTACTGTTAATCCTAAAATTGTATCTGTCTTTAGAGAGGCAGATTGACTGATATTTGGAGAAAAAAAAAATTCAAATAATTTCTTCATCCTGGAAGAATCAATCTTGAAACCAAAGTGGGCTTTCATTAATTTCATGTAAAGCAATGAAACAAGGTAGTACTTTGTGAAATCCTTGTAGAAGAAATAAATTTGGTGTCTTACCTTATCAGTTTGAGAGACAGAGACATTGGTAGGACTGCCCTTAATGCTAAAGTCATCTGCAGACTTCAGGAATTTGAATTCAGTTGTTAGATATGTAACTGATTTCCTGTGTAACTTCTTTGGTTGCTTGTCCATTTTATAAACTGTGAAGGTTGGTACATCCCTTTTTTCTTGCTTTTTCCATTTCATAGAAAAGAAAGGGTTATACATTGCTTTTTTTCTCTCTCTTTTCCTTGTTATTTTTGAGGTCTGGCAGCATAAATTCATTTCAATTCTTGGAAAAAGTCTTTATATGCTCTGTGCTTGTGTTAATAGCAAATAATGTGTCAAATTTAGTAAGCTTAATTTTGGAAAAAAATTTGCTGTAAGTGCTCATGATAGGTTTTGTCAATCTGCAAAAGTCTGTTAGACTTAAAAGGATTTATGAAATTTAGTTCTGTATGTTATGATATTTTCTGAAAGCAGAGCAAACTGAATGTATAATAGAAATCCATCAAATATTTATGGTTGCACATGGTCAAAAAAACCCAGTTCCCCTGGTGTCTTTTTAAACTTTGACAATGCCAGCATCATATGGTCTTGAAAAAGTGTGGATGCAAGGGTGCATATTTTTCTAATTTTATGCAGCTCTAGCCATAATACTCATAAAGTAAAAGCATAATAGTACGTCTGTCTCTTACAGTCTTGTATCCTTCCTCTGATAGGGATTCTGCAGATTTTTGACATTTGTGGTCATCTTCATACAGTTTTTCTTTGCCCTTTCCAGCTATTTTTTTTCTTTTGTTTTTCAAAGTATAACTTGTTTTCCAAACCCTCTGGGTTTTTACAAAATACAGATTCACCAGCTGCAAACTGAAGTTGGTACAGGAAAAGTTACTTTTTTTCTTCTTTTGACTACACTCATATTCTGTTTAACATAAAAGTCTCCTTATTGCGTTCCTGTATCCCAGATGGTGGGGGGTTTTTGTTTGTGTGTTAATTGGTTCTTATAATTTAGTTCCTATTATTTTAGTTTTTGTTATTATCTTAGCTTTTTCTATTTTCTCTAGAAATAGAATATTCACGTATATTGATGCAAACTTAAAGCCTCTTCAACTCAGAGAGCAGACTTCATCCTGGAACATTTGTGGCTGCCCTGGGGAAAGTTATGAATGTATTTTCTGCCAAAAATAGTTCTCTAGTCTGTTCAAAGTCAAATTTCAGACTGCCTACATTCACTTCCTGTATTAGGTTGTATGTGTCTTGCCCTCAGTGTAATACTGCATCATTTTTCATCCAATCTGTTTATTCATATTGTAACTCCCCGTGATTCTGCTTTTTCTTCATGTAATGGTTTTTCTTCGTATGTTTTTTCATCATACTTCTTACATAGTGTCACACTTCTGTGATTATCTAGATATTTTTCCTTATAGCCTTTAGTTTCATCTTTTCTACAATATTTGCAACATTTTTCTCAAGAATTTTCGTATTTTTTACTTTCTCCTTCTTTTTGATATTCTACTCTTCTTGTATGTACAGATGGATTTTAAAAGTATTCCCACAATCTGTTTTATCTCTTGTTCTGAGATAGATTGTCATGTTTCACTCTCCACTAAGGAGAGAGATGAATGAAATGCAAAAATAGGTTGAGTAAAATTTTGATCTCTCTGAAGAGATCTGTATTATTTAGAAATTTTTCTTTTGTTCTTTCCTGTAAAACCCTCTGGATTTCTTTGGCGTGGGAGAGGAAAGCACATCTCTAATCATTATGATATCTGGTGACAAATGTTGAAAGGAATCAAGGGTTTGATTTCATTATTTGGCGCTCATCTTTTCTCTTACCTTCTGATTTATATGATTTATTCTAGATGCTGGTATTTATACAAATATATCCTGTCAGGACTCAAATGGGCTCAATTGACAGCGTTCAAGAAAGACTAGATCATACTATTTTCTTCTTCCTCCTAGTTGCCATCAACCTATTTCAGCCACTATTTGAGTTCCTCCCCACTGCTGAGTTTACTGAATGCTGTATTCATTTTTAATTCAGTTATTTGCCTCATGTCAGCTTTCATTCCAGTCTATAACCCTTGCAAGTAAAGATAGAAATTTAAGAATTCATTTTTTTATTTATTTTTCAGCTTTTAACTTTTTGAACTTGCCCTCAAATCAATCATTCATTTGTTTCCAGGTTGATAAATCATTGTTTTAGAAAGTTATCTTGCAGCTCACACTGTGGAAGGAAATACTCAGTTGCTATTTCATGTGATTCAAGTTTTCTCTATGAAAATTCCTACTGATACGGTTCTGATTGTTAGCATGTACTTAAGTGTGATGCGCTCTCCTCGTGTTTCCAAGCACTGCAAAATTACAACAAGGATAAATTCTTCAGTTATCCCAATTACTATTTCTAACCATAAGATACTAAAGGGTATTCAGTTCTACGGATATTCAACACAGATTGTTATTCTGTTGGACCTGACTTGTCTAATCGTGGCATAAAGTGTAGTAGTTCTCAGAGGCTTAGCACAATTCTTTTTCTCTGTTACTGTCCGAGTCTGAGGATCTCTCTAGGCATGAGACCTTCTCAGAAAGGACATGCAGGTGGTTTAGGATTCAAGGTTTTCCTGAAGTCACCGGCGAGAAACTGCTCGAGACGACCTTCTGCTGTTTCAAGGCTGTTTATTTTATCTTATC
>JAOTQP010001652.1:40031459-40054328 GCA_026413545.1 Cichladusa arquata | reverse complement strand
GCTTGCATCTCTTCCCTCAGTGTTGGTAAATTTTCCCAAGGAGCTAAATCCAGCCCCTGAGGCTCTTGGGCATCACTTGGAGGTCTCAGAGGGGTCTGCCAGGGAGGTCCTTGCATCCCCAGAGGAGCCAGGGAGGTACCCTGGACTCCCACATGTTACATCCTTTTGTCTTTGAGATTTAGTAAGTCCCTTGCTTTTGGCTTGGAGGTCTTCATTGTGACTTGTAGGTTTTGAGTTTGCGTTTCGTCCCTGAAAATTTGAACTAGTCTGCATGAATTAGCTCTATAAATTCTTCGTACTTTGCTACACTTGGAGAAGAAAAATGGGAGGACATGGTGTGAAATGCTATCAAAACAGATATGATCTCTTCTAAATGCATTTATTTTTCCTGCTTCAGTCCTTATTGCAATTCCCTGAAATACATAAGGCTAGTAATGGATTCTGATCTCATCATGATTACTCTCTGCTCTAATCTATAAAAGGGATGATTCTCATTCAATAATCTCTAATCATTGCCTCTCTTGTTATCCGTCTATTGACAGGAGCCCCCATGGAAGTGATTTCTGTCCTGTTGCTGTGTTCTGTTGTGTGAAAATGGTTCAGATGATATCTCTTCCCAAAACAGGAAACTGCGATATTGTGACAATCAGAAGACATATTTTCTTTATTAATTCCTTTCTGAGCAGTGGTTTAAAAACTGCTTTGTGCTTTACATATTTTATGACATCAAATCATCTAGGATCTCAATATAAGATGGGTAAGAATGGCTTAACTCATTCAGTCTGAGTTCACCTAATCCTGTGGGGTTTTTTTCTAACAGCATCTGCAAACCAATACCCAGAGAGGGGAAGCATTGTCTCCTCACCAGCCTGTAATCTTCCAACCTTCTACTGTTTTCAGCTTTGGTTTTCTTGAGCTGTTTTCCACTAATGGATCTCTCCATGAAGAATGCTCAGTTGTGAGTGGTTCATCAATCCTAGGTCTTGCACCCCTCCTTCCATGCTTTACAGAATGATGCTGTTAAGGAATATACATCTGTAGTTACGACTGCATTGGGAGAGGATTGACAAGTCTTACAGCTCATGCTTTGTCATTTTATTAATCTTCTTTGCCAAGTATTTTGCTGTCAAAGAAAGCAAGTGCTTTCCATCTCTCCTACTATCTAAAGTAGTATTGTCCATTTGACATACTTCTGCATTTACTGAGTAGAGTTACTGTTCAAAAGCTACCTTGCTTCGTAGTTAATTTGTTCTTTTACAATAGCTGCTTCTGGCCTGAAGTAGATTTTTTTTTTCTGTCTCTTAGCCATGAATAGTGAATGAAGTGAAACTGCCAAATCAGTTATATTCAAACTTATTATGTCATCAGACCTCTATTTTGCCATGCACAAATTGGATTGCAATGATGATTTTACTGTCTCTGTTGAGGCAGTTTGTTTACATCTTAACCAGTGTAGTATGGAAGCATGTTCTTCACAGTGGGTCAGCATTCTTAAGAGTAACATTCTCATTTTCCCACTGTATACTGCACTAAGACTCTACCGAATATTGGCCTCTGTTCTGCAGATGCTTAAGAGCCCATTCTCTTACTGTAGCACATACTTCTTTAATGATAATTGGGTTGATGTCTGGACCTTTTATTGATGATGGTCTTAGACTGTGAATGCAGTTTTAGCTTTCTGGGACTGAGAGTAATTAAGTAACATTGACCTAAGAGTGAATCAGTGATTGTTTGGCCTTTAAATTGGACATTAGCTGTTTGAGTTAGAAGAGATTGAAATTTGCTGAACTGAACTTGTATGTTACTACGATGATAAACACATTTGGTTCTTTCTATGCACACAAATAGCTGATAATGGCATATCAGACTTGATCAGTTTTTCAGATCGTGTGAGTTTTATATTGTACATGCTTTGAGCAGGGATTCTTCTATTCTGTGGATAACTGTCACTATGCAAATCACGCAGTTTCTGAATTGGTGAAAGATTGGAGCTTTTCATTTTTTTCTTAAGTTTTTTTCCCAAGAAACATAAGGAATGGATGTGCTATTCACAATCTAGTACTGTGCATAGTGAAATGGCAGAGAGCTGGAAGGTGCAGGAAGAAGGAAATTTTCAGTGGTAATTAAACAGAAAAAATAATTAATAATGAAGAGAATACCTATAGAAGTAGCAGAATCTCCATCCTTGTAGACTTTAAAAATTCTACTGAACAGTGCCCTTAGCATCCCAGTGGAACTCCTGAATTTAACCAGGATTTGAGGTGAACATTGAATGGGATAACCTCTACAACATTTAATATTGTAAAAACAATAACTATCAAGAATGTATGATTTTTAAAAACGTTTTAATTGAAACTACATTACATCTTGATAAAAGGAATGGTGCTGCAGTGACTAGTCATTAGATCTTGAAGTAACTAATAAGAGATGCTCGTTTCACATGACTGTTTTGAATGAGATGATTCTAGAAGTCTTTTTTCAGTCTAATGTATTGGTCATCTTCCATCAGTCGTTTGGAGAGAGACAAGTAGGTTTATGCATGACAAGGGTTATTTCCTGTGATTAAAAACTAATGGTGCAGTATTTCTCTATGTTGTGCTCACCCACCTGATTGCTCTGTGTTCTTGGGAACAAAGTGTGAAGGTCACTTCTGGAATACTGCAATGAGAGGGGATGAGGGAAGAATAGCAGCCATTTGAAAATGAATACCAATTCTAAGCTGATGAGGAGAGGGCAATTTTTGAACAAAGAAATGAGGAAATAATTAGCTGATTTTGTTATTACTTATGCTTATAGTAGCACGGGATAGACCATCGATAGGTGATGATAACCATTTCTTATATCACTGCTGAAGAGCAAAACATGCACTGCAGAGTGATAGACTATATCCACTATCTTGTTAATCATTGGGCTTTGGGTATTTGAGAGGTGGTTGGATATAGTTTTTTAAAATATTAGCCAAATGTTTTATCAGAGTGCTCAGCATTGAAGGTTGGTGCTGACGTTATAAATGCCATTTGTAGTTCTCAGAATTAGACCAGATGAATAATGGAAGTCATGCTTTCATAGCTGTTAAATTTTCCACAACCTGAGAAAATCAACAGTGTGCAGATGTCTAATCAATCAATTAATTTATAGGGTTTTCATCTCAAGCCTCAAAGTTGGAATTAAGATTAATTTTAGTGGGGTTTTTTAGAGCTCGTGTAATTTCTTCAAAACTAGTGCAGTTTTTCAATTCTTTGGAACAATTGAACATTGTTTTGTCCTCCTTGGTCCCCTGGATGACTTAAATATGCTAATATTATTTGAAAGTAATATTTATTCTTAGGATAACATTATTTGTATGCATGCAGCCATTAGTATTCAGTTCAGTGATCTGTCATATCTATATTATGATCTTTGCTTGTCAAAGAGGTCTAATGAGTTACCTGAAGTAACTGTATTGGAATAAGTATTTCCAGAAATTGCACTTATACTATCACCAGTTTCAACACCAGAATTCATATTTATATGGTGGTAACACCACTAGAATGTCATTGGTAACTTCCTCGATGATCTTAAGCTGCATTATATGCTACAGTTTGTGCAAGAATATGAAAATAAGGCTGTCCACTTGCTGAGGGTGGGTAGATTTCATGCTTAATTTCACACAATGATTAAAACAGCATTTTAATCAATTACCTGAGGAAATGATCAGCTGTGGGGTTGATACCAAGTTCTGCAGACTATATTCAGATGCTCTGTAGTACCAAGGTCCCTGCCATGAGAACTAACAGATGGAGTTATTGCAAGAAAAGAAATTGGTAGGTAAACTGAAATCAATTTTTTCCATACCATTAATTTGGGGAGAAATGCTTTAGGGTTTGAAGAAATTTAATAAATATGCATAAGGTGATACTTTGTTTTCCACATCCTTTACATTTATACTAGCTTATTAAAGATTTAATTAAGTTTTCTGAAAAGGGAGAGGATGCAGTCTTGCAAAAAAATGTAGGTGACAGTGTGGGTTCACAATAATTAGGGCTTTGGGGATAAAATAAAGATTCTCTACAGTTAATGAATATTAAGGCAATGGCTGCTTTGAAAACTTGCAAAAATGACAGTGTTTTACTTACCACATCTGTCTTCTGTTTGTTTTCTAGCCTTAGTCCATCAATATATGTGACAGATTACATATTATTTACTTCTCCAAATATGAATAGCAAACAAAAGTTACAGAAGATATTCTGCTTTTCTCTTTTTGTGTGTAAGCATTTTTTTTACCAACTTCTTGCTCTTCATTATCCTGCATCTTCTTTGTTGTCCCTTCATTTAAATCTTAAAAACAAGTATCTCTGGATTAATTTTACTAATATTTTCTTATTGAAACAGCACATACAAAGCACTACTAAAGCTGTTTTTTTTAAAATCCCTCTTTGAGTCCATTTTTTTGTCAAGGTTCTAAAATATTGCCAGTCACTAGACAAAAAAGTGTGGCAAAGCAGCTGTAGACCATGTTAGTCCATGGTCTCCATTAGTCTCTTGTATCCTGTGTGTTGAAATGCATAAATAATCAAGTGACGTGTTTTGTCTTCTTTGACTTGTAGCTTCCAAACTTTGGGGACCACAGCTGTCTCTAATGTGCTTCTCCAGTAACATACAAATTCTGCTCCTTAATTAGGATTTCTTAGTGCTCTGATTACATAAATAACAAAATACCAAAAGCATAAATCCTTTGCAAAACTAGTTCAGTGTAAATAAAACTATAATATTATACTTGAATGCTGAACAACGTAATTTGGCCTATAAATTCTAAGTCAATGTAATACCAAGGAAATTCATTGTTCTGCAGTTCAGAGGTTGTATTCAATTGTGAGTTCAGTACAGTTGTCATGGATTCTGTAATAGGCTTTTGTTTAACACCTTGAAAGTAACTTCTTGCTTCTTTCAGCTTTGTAGCACATATTAGTGTTCAGCCATATGTTATACATATGGCAGAAAGCTTGCATCCTTTATCCTTATAACTCTCAGCCATTTTCCAGGTCTGCTTTCCTCCCCCTATCATTGTTGATCCTGTGCTCCTTTTAGAGTATCTCCTGGAAATCTTCCTAGAAGAAGAAATTCACTTTCTTTTCCATTCTCTATTCTCCTCTAAGTGTTCTGGTGGCCCAATCTGCCATCAGTAAGTCAATAGTACTTACCTCTCTTTCTTCTCATTAATATCTATGGGGAAAGTGGGTATTTTCCTGACAATGAGTAATGAAAAAGGGGTTTCTACGTTTTATTGAGGAACTGAATTCTCTCTAGGATAATTTTCCTTTAAAACTAGCCTCTCTGAAAGCATTGCCTTTTTGCATTAATGTTTTAAAAATATACCATTTCCTGAAACTTCTTGTATTCATTGAAATTTTGAGTTTTAATTGTCTGAAAACTGCTTTATTTGTGTATTGCTACTTCTCCCTGATGGTCTATTTAAACGTCTTTTGGAAGTACCAGGAGAGTAAATTTTTCTCATTGGTTAGCTCTGTTCTAAATGGTAACTGTTAATGTGCCTCAAACAGGGTATTTGATTTTGTATCAATATGAAGCTTTACTTTAGTGTTACAAATTCTTGTAACTTATCCTGAAGACAGAACTGTGTATCTGCAAATTGACTTAGTCATGCTACAGATTATTTCTCCCAGCCCCTTTTACAAGCAGCTGGTAAAAAGCCATCTGGCTCACAAGCAATGTCTGTTCTATATTATGAAATCTTTAAGTACTTGCCTTTCTGCACTCTTATTTGTCTTTTGAACCATTCATTTACATAGTTTTTGACAAAGCAGTACTTTTTAAGAAAAATATGGTCTCTTCTAACTTTGTACCCCAAAAATAAATTATTGGATATTTGGCCAAAGCCAGTGAGTCAAACTAATAGTAAGTCACTTAGGCAGTCAGATGATTCAATTAAATTGGAGTGTGATTTTAACCAAGAACCCATTTGTGTTCTTGGTTAATAATCATCCAGTTACAGTCTTGCATATGTAACACCGTGTTACATAGTGCAGAATATTTAACTACGTTATTCTTATTTTTTTGTGTTTATTGTGTCCTATATAACATTGTTTTGCAGAGTAAATTCAATTCAGTTTAGCTGCATTCTTGGAGTGGGAGATAAGGACTTGTGTACCAGCAAAGTAAATTGGAAAGTAATGCCTCATACTTATTTTTAAATGTGATTCAGACCTAAAACTTTATAACAAATCATGTTGTGTTCTTGTAAAAGGATAGGTTTCTGTCAAATGGAGATAAAGTGTATTCTCAGTCTTTGTGTCTCTAGGGATTAGGGCAGTAATTGCATCTAATTTCTGGTGATGCTTTCTCCTCCCTGTGGTCACTGATGTATTATTTCTCATTTTTCTCTGAAAATGTTCAGGGAGGAGTTGAAATGTCTGCAGTGGATTTCTTGAACCTGAATGTAATTCCTATTACTTTACTCATCTCTAGGCTTGTCAGAATGAGAGTTTTTCGTAGCTGTTTTCTTCTAAATATAGAGGGGGCAAACTAATTGTGTAAGTTGAGAATTTTAGTTAGGGACATGCACATATTTAATGCAGGGAAAAGGAAATTTTGGCAGAATGAATAGTATAGTTCTGTAGAAAACGGGGGTTTTTGTTGGTTTTTTTTTAATGTCCAGTTCTTGAACTGTGAAACCGTGACTCCCTTGAACAACATGGAGTGTAAATTGTGCCAGATGAAAACTGGAATGAGCTGATAAATACTATCTCCTTTTTCTCTGCCATGTTTTTAAGACTGCAAGAAGTTTCTCTGATGAAAATCTAGACTGACTATATTTAAAGTGGTGCAACCAATGTCAGTATTCCTGATCGGCATTTTTCCTTGTGATGAGGTGATTTACTGTTTGTTCTTGCATGTTCTATGAATATTCACCAATTTTTTTGCTAAGCATATTGATGTGCTTTGCACTTACTTATCACTTATAATTGGTTTCAGGGCTATCTAATCTTCCTCTCTATAGCAATTATTCTTTATGTATCAGAAGATCCACCCTCTTACTCTACTTCAGGGAGCAGGAGGGGAGTGAGCTTATCAAAGATTTTTTCTCACTTGATCTTTCAAGTTAACTCGCCTCTTAGGGTATCTCTGTAAATGATTTTGTCTTGTTAAATTGAGAAGTGAACAGATCAGAACCATTCTATGCTTTTGGGTCAGTTACTATTTCAGTTTTCCAGCGTTTTCCTTCCAATAGCACCTGCTTTAGCATAGACCACTCTGCTACTGTAAAAATACCAGTTACAATGTATCCTGTTTTCTAACTGGTAAACTTCATTAGTTCTTTTTTGTGGCTACTGTTGTAGCATTTGTAAGGGAACTAGGGAAGTGGCTGTCTTAGAGTTCCATGGGAGAAAGTGCACTATTGAAGACCTTCACACTCAAAAAGGAAAACTTTTTGTAAGGAAACAATTTCTGTTGATTCCTCAGGCAATAAATAAGCATTTCTGTGGTGCATTTTTTATTTGCCAAGCTGACTTCAAAATCTGCGTTGAATGGGAGTTGAAATGGGGGCTGCTGGAAGGTGGTGTGCTTAACTAGTGTCTAATATTGACCTTAAAGAATGCAGATACCAAAACTACAATATTTAAACATAGGATAATATATTGAGCTAGCTATGTTGAATCTTTTTCAGCTAGCTTCAAACCAAGACAGGACAAGAATGTGTGTAAATTTTATTAACGTATGGATTGTTTACCTTTTATAGGTTATGTAGCCTTTAGCTTCAGTAATTGTTCAGTCTTAATTCTTTGTGGAGTTATTTTAAATACAAAGATAGTTTTTTCTACTTCAGGGTGTCCCTGAGATGCAAATGGTGAGGACTGGGAAGATATATACTAGTGTATCTAATATGTTTGCTTAGTACCTGCAGCGTTCTGTGGGAATCCACTATTGCACGTAGACTAGGCTGACTTGTGGCCTGAGCTGGTACTGCCTCTGTTATGTTCTTACAGTGATGGACTTGGGATCTAAAGAGGACTTGAGAATATATCTGTGTGCATTTAGGTAGTCAGCAGAAGTGATTCTTGGGAAAATTAGGAGAACTGTCTCTTTTTCAACTGAGAAAAAAAATAGAGGAAGTGCTTCTCTGATTTATTCTTCTAATTGTTTTCAAAGCAAAGCTCTAGGATAGGTCTGTGGAATGTCAAATTTTATAGTCACGCTTCCTTTTCCCTTTAATATTTTTCATTATTCCATATCAACAGACTCCTTAAAATCAACCATAGAAAACAAGCCGCCAAATAATTTTTTTCACTCTGTTTTTTCTCTATCCTTGATCACCATACACTTCACAAGTGCAAGTATTTTTGTTTACCTTTAGATGCAGAATAATCATAGGTTTCTACTTGATCTGTTACAAAATTGAAGTTATTATTTATTGACTTGTTTAGGTCTTGAAATTATGTTTCTCTTTAGGAAAATAATAATCTAAGGGGTTTTTTTTTCTTTTTTGTTTGGGTAGTGGAGTTTTTGTTGTTGTTTGTTTTGCTTTGTTATAAAGCTGCAGTTGTTTTTAACTGTGATAGGTATTATATCAGCCATGTCTGGAGTTATCTTTTTGGTTTTTTTAGTGAGAATAGTAATATTAGTATTATTAGTAAATTATATAAATTAGTAATATAGATATTTTGCATAAGATTTCTTTCTTTCTACCACAGGAGGTTTAATCCTATGGGTACTTGAGTTAATGGGTAAAACGTAAAGAACATGTGGAATTTAAAGGAAGAAGTAAAACTTGTATCTGTCGTAGGTAGTTATGTTTCAGTGCCTTTGGTAGTATAACAACATTTTCCACTCAAAAGATTAATTATTTTGTCTGCAATTTTTTATTATAATTTTTTAAATTCTTAAATTTTACACAGACTAGTTTGTGCATAGTTAGATATCTTATATCAGAAAGTACTTAAATGCCTTTTCACAAGATAGAAAGTGTTAATTACTTATCACCAGGTCTTTCCTCTGACATTACTCTCTTGACTCACTTCCTGGGAAGAGGCAAGTGAGAAATTAAATTCTGTCTTTTTAGCTTACCAGCATACTAATCAGCAAGATAACCTTTTGTATCAACATTAAGGTGCCAATAAGAAATAAGTAATTGAAAATTCTCTCAGTAATACCAAAAAGAGAAATTCATGCTATGTGTTGGTTTTGGGTGTTGGGCATTTTTGTTGTTGTTGTTTTTTGTGGGCTTTTTGTGATTTTTGTTTTGTTTTGTTTTGTTTTGTTTGATTATGTGGTTTGGTTTGAGTGGTTTTTTTTTTCATGTTTTGGAAGATGAAGAGGCCAGAGTACTTACACCCAGAATATTTTTCAACTAGATGCTCTATGAATTCTCTGTATGAAATTGACTAGTTGTTCTTTGCTTGTATTGAGAACTCCGCTGATTTGTTGATTTTATTAAAGGTCATTTAGCTTCTTCTAAAATTCTTTCATATTATATTTTAAATGTCTAGTCTGTAAAAACAAAGAAAATTGAAGTACTCTTGTGTTCCTTGTTGGAGCAATTTTTTTTTTTAAAAAGCAAAAGCTATTTTTAAGGAAATGCTGTCAAAATTATTTCAGTATACTTGATTGAGGTCTCATTACTTTCCTCTTCAAGTAGTTAAACTGAGCAGTGCTGATGTGCCTTGGAACAATTTAATTTCTGCCCCTTCATTCTGGTATGTTTTGACTCATAGAACCAAATCTTATCCGATTTCTTCAGTATTTACTCTGCATTTTGCATTTTAAATGGTTGTTGATTTGTTCTTACCTTACTTTCTTTTAACAGTAAATGCTACTACTCCTTCCCAGTCTCACTTATAATGTAATTCACTTTAAATTCTTGATGCTTTCCCTAACTAGCCTTTCATAATTTTTTTTTTTAATAAAGCTTCTTTTTGTTGTAGCAGTTTAGTCATCTATTCTCTACTTCAAGGGATTGGAAATACAGTATCTATATTTTAACCTGGTATTTGGAATAATATAGAAAATTGAAGAAGAGGAGGAAAGCTTTTTTTTTTTAGCATTAGCCATAGTTTGGTTGTCTGGGTAATTCTTCAATGTAGCACAGTGCTTAAGGGCTTTGAGGGATTACTCTCTATGTGGTGATTCCACAGAGAAGAGAGCTGAGTTATCAATGGCTTTGTGAACTGTCTCTCTAGCATGCTTGTTTACAGAGAGCAAATATAATCCAGATTCTATTTAAGTTTTTAATTTTTCAGGGAGAAAATCCAGTAACACTTTGAACTTTTGTTGCTCTTTTGGCTTTTTGACCCCTTTCAAACTATGATTTATTGGTGGCATTCCACCAAAGTCAAAGCAACCTGAAATTCTGAGGTTAATTACCTCTGTGAAGTTACTATCATCAGTACTTTAACAGCTTTCAACATAAAATCTTGTCATTCCATAAATATGTGGAGAAATGGGCAGTAAGGGATAGAAAGGGAAAGATGATTGGCAGTATTTCAATTCAGCAATTCAGTTTGTGAATTACTTTATCGTGAAACAGGGAACAAATGCACTTTGAGCAAAGGAACTGTTTTGTTGGTGTCTGTCCAAATCACCTTTTCTCTAGATGCTACTTGCTCTGTAAAGTAGCACTTGCTTTACATTCATGAAAAAACAAAAAAATAGGATGGAACCACTCTTCAGTAAAGTGATGCACATCCTTTAAATATCATACTTTCCACCTAATGTTCTAAAATTGAAAATATTCGGAGGAAGGACTGAGAGAGTTGGAAATGTTTATCCTGGAAAAGCAAAGGTTCAGGAGGTGTTGTATCAATGTAAATAAATGCCTGAAGGTTAAGGTGTAAAGATGACAGCCAGAATCATTGGTGCCCAGGACTGGAGGCACAAAATGAAACAGCAGAGGTTCCATTTGAACATCAGTGAACACTTCTATATTGTGAAGATGACTGAGCATTGTCAGGAGTTGGCCAGAGGTTAGCAGTGGCTGGTTGTTTTGTTTGGGTTTTGTTGTTACTTGTTCTGGGGTTATATTTGTTTTTTTGTCTGGTTTTTATTTATTTTTGTTTTATTGTTTGTTTGCTCGTTTTCCCTAAGGAGCATACTACATAAGTTGTTTGAATTTTTCCCAAGGCAGCATGTCCTCATTTGGGGTATATGGCATACTAGAGCTGTGTGCTCTGGTATGTACAAAACTAGTATATGAGCAACCTGATCCTGGATTACCAGGTTCTTATGGCTTATTTTGTAACATTTCCTTTTTTAACAGTTAAAAAGATTCAGCTGGAAAAAATATTTTGCAGCAGAGTTGAGAGGGAACAGCTGGTTATATATGGCACTGTATGTAGAACGTTCATCTTCTCATATAGTGTTTGAGATAATTTTCACGTTTTCAAAGACACCACGGACTCTAGTTTAAGAATGAAGAGAAAGGAGGAGAAATACCTTGTGTCTTCCTGTAGTGTCAAACTTTTGCTTTAAGTAGAGAAATATGATTTCTTCAAGTGACCTAGATTGAATAAGGCTGCCTGCTGATCTCAGAAAACACTGAAGTGAAGGGAAGAGTTACTTATTTTTAGATGTAAACACAATGTTAACAATGTGTTGAGAAGTCAATACTCCTTGTAGCAAGGGAGCGGTACACAAAGTATATATTAGTTCCTGAATGGCTTTCAGTAGTTAATTCATTCTTCTATGCTGTAAATTGAACCAGGCTGCTGAATGGTCTGAGATGATTCTTGCAGAAAGCTGAACTTAAAAAAAAAACCCTTGGGGTCCAGAAACTCAGAATAGCAATATAAATAGCAACTAGTTTAAAATGCTGGCTTAGCTAAGTTTAATTCTACCTAAAAATCAGAAATATTTGAAAATGGCAGGCCAAATAAATTGATATTAAACATCTTGATAATCTGTAGCTTTGAGATGTGTTCCTGGATTTAGAAATAGTTTTGATTTGTGGGATAATAATTGTGCATAGAGTTGACTTGAAGTATCTGCTTAAAATCATAAACTTAGCACTCTGAAAGGTATGGCTGAATGAAATTCCAAGGAATCTGAAGGTTCTGAATATTGAAAACAATTATAGTAATTTAGAATTAGGAATTTGATCTTAATGAATTGAAATATATGTGCAGAATTAGTTTTAACGTTTTTGTGCATAATTTTAATATTTAGCTAAAGATTTATTCGCATCTTTAATCAAGAACTTCTGCAATATTTTTGCTAGGTCACCCTGAATTGTTTTCCACTGAGAGTAAAAGGAGCTTTTTTAGCTTTTGTGTATAACAAGTACTCTTGGAATCATCCTGGATGTCCTACATTATGCTCTCCTGAGACTAATATCCTTCCAGTATAAAGGTGACCTAAGCAAAATGTTCTTTGAGGTTTAGCTGGTTTTTTTGTTGTAGAATCTTTTCTCTAATTCATAATTCAACTTTTTTATATTTCTCATTATATAATTAATTACTTCTATGCTTACAAAGAAAAAAAAAGTAAAATAATAGGGGAAAAGCCTATAAAATGCATTGTACCTAGGCTTGTTTCTATAAAATTGAAATGGTTTAACTTGTGTTTATTTAATGCAATGCAGTAGATATTATCTTTCCTGAAATAAGCTGTTTGTTTACAGTACTAGTCTTACACTCTAATTCATATTGCTGATCTTACAGGCTTTATTTAAATCAGATGAACTTTTTTTTTAATGAATGCAAGTTACTATAAAGTTTGTGACAAACTGTGAAAATTTTGAAAAGTATTAAATACAAAGCAGAGTGAATTTCTTGTATTTCGAAATCAATTGTCAATTTTTTATTTTATTCAATGGAAATTGACGATCTTTGTAAAATCAGTTGGACGAAATACATCCATGTAAACCATTATGCAGGTTATTTTCAATGTTACATTTTAAACAGTGTAAAAAAATGTTTTTAATACTTCTATAATGTTCAGAAAATGACAGCTACATGTAACAGGAAATCAACCAGATTTTTCTGGAACTGTTAATAGAACAACTTATGGGCTAAAATGATTAAAAAAAAAAACAAAAAACAAAACAAAAAAAAATGGAAAAACAAAACAAACCAAAAAAAGCCCCAAAAAGCACAGTAGTTTTGGTTCTCTGTTAATTTATCTACTCACCCTTAAGGGGGTATTTTTAAGTATAATGCCACAAAATGTAGGCATTTTACATAAAGATGAAAATCTGTGTCTCATTCCAAAAAGCAAATCCTCAGTCACAGCTAAATGACGTTGAGTCAATGGAGCATAATATTAAGTCGGTCATACTGTGCCAGCTTACATGGCTTCTCAATTATGTTTGGGCAATGGTTTTTTGTAAATAAATAAATAATTTGAGAAGGAAAAAAAGTATGCAAACAGATTTCTGTATATCTTAGTGATTAGTAATACTTTCATTAACTCATGCTCCTGTTTTCTTGCAGAGGAGAAATCAGAGAAGAAAACATTTGCTGTACTGATAGTCCTTCTCAACAGAAGAATTAATTTATGAGTGTATACCTGCAGAATAATGTGTTGCTCACTGGAATATTCAGATACTTAATCCTGGAGCTTTCCATTAGGCCTAGGGCTGTGAATCAAGAAATTGTAATTTTGACGTGACCCATGGTTTCTATTCCTGTTGAAAAATGTGTTCAAAATAGGGACTAAGTATTTTTGATAAAGCTGTTGGTGCTGCTTGCCTTAATTTGAAGAGGAATAAATTTTGATAAAAGTGAAATATATTTAAACTATTTTTTTCTCCAGGTTTTAGAATAGCCTAGAAAATATTAGAGAGAAGAGTGAAGATGTAGACAAATCAAAGAAATTACCTTTCTTAGCACTTTCAAGTCCATGAACTATTGGAAATCTTGTTTAGAAGACTTAGGCAGGAAAGTAGCCTTCCCTTTTTAGTGTGTACAAAATATTATATGAAATTATCTAAATATATGCTGTTATTGTGTACTGACTTTTAAAAATTATAAAAATATTTTTATATGTTCAAAGATACTTATATGTTGGTAGCGTAAATGACATTTTTATGCAGGCATCAGGTGACCAAAGGACAACAGAAGAATGAATGCCTGTAAGAATACTTTGAATATTGAATCCATCATCTTTCTGCCACCAGTTTAATGGGGTCAGTAATTGCATATCTGTGCATGTTTATCAGACACATTTTTAGGGACGTTAACTATTCTTACAACATACTGCTGAAATGTGTTTATTAGTGCAATTAGTTTTCTGTACTGTTATTCTTAAAGACTAAAATGGAGACTGTTAAAATAAATTGGAATTTAAGGTACATGCTTTAGATAGATTTATGAGATACTTTACATGCAGTTTCAGTGCAACCTTGTTTTGTGGTTTATTTTGGTTGTTTTGGTTTGTGTTTTTTTTTGTTGTTGTTGTTTTTTGTTGTTTGTTTTTTTTTACAATGAGTGTTGTCCAGAAGTAATTGTGTACAGGGCTAGCATTTCTTGGGGATTTGATGCACCTGAGTGGACAAAGCAGAATTTTCATCAAGGCTGGATTTTCAATCTGCTTAGCTAGTGTTGGTAAAATGCACATAAAGGAAACATGGAAGTCAAGCCATCTTATTTTTTTTTTTAATTTGCAACATAATTTCAGAAATATTTAACAAAATCTGTAGTTAACTCATTTCCAGTAGCAAATGGAGTATCAAATCATTAATTAGAAACTCTTTACTTTATTTCTTTCACCACAGAAACTGAAAGGTACTGGAGTGAATTTGAATTTTTTATCAAGAAAGAGGAATGGCTCAGTAATAACCAATGCTTCCGCCTTTTTAGTCAATTGGGTCCCTGGCTAATTTATACTTTTACTAGTATAGGTACCTCATGTTACTGCTTTTGACCCAGTCTTTCTAGAGCTGAGGTCTTAGTCTTCCAGGTTCACATATTGTCCAGTATTTGGGACCCTGTTACATCAGGAAGACCTGAAACCTCTTCTGAAACCTGAAAAATGCAAAGTGTTAGAGCTGGTGTGTTTCAAATGGAAGAAATCTAGTTTGAGCACTGAATCGAGTAATATCATTGGGACTTAGTTCTCTGTTTTTTTCCAATAGCTCCTTATGCCTTAAGTTACTTGTGTCAGATTATTCTAAAGGAAAGCAAAGTATTTGAAAGGAAGTCTAAAGAAGAAATCTTGAAAATATCAGGGACAGACAGAGCAAGCAGCACTTAGGAAAATATGTGTGGTGTTCTGTTTTTTTGTTATTTGGTGCTTCCTACCCAAAAGAGAGTCTTATTTGGGCCAAAGGAAATTTAGAAAATCTGGGCAAGAAAGATTAACAGTCACGTGAGGCAACACGCATATACAAGGTAATTCTTGTTGTTTATGCTTTGTTTTGTAGGCAGTGTGTCTTGGGAGAGTGAATAAATAAAGCTGTGCTTTCAGTAGCTAATCTACTAGTCACAGAGTATGAAAGGGAAGGCTTGTAGATGTCAAGCTCTATCGGGTTAAGAAGCAGAGAGGAGATATAGGGGATCACTGGGAAGCAGTCCCTAATAGGGAATTGCTTCAGGTGCAGATGCCAGAAGCTTGGCTTACCAGCATCTTTAGTTTCATAACTTGTTACACTTCACTTTTTGACAGGTAGCTTGGTTGTTTCATCACATCACTGGAAACCAAGATCTATAATAGATGAAATTTACCTTTTTTCTTGTGCTTTCTTCGTGACTCAGTAATAGGGACAACTGCAAATGGAAAAATACTTTATTAGCCTTAGAGCTGAAAGAATTATTTTTTAGAATTGTTTTCTCAAGCAAGTGGTCACTTCTGAAGTAATCCCATTTTCTAAAAAATGAGCAGCTCTACTTGTTGTATAAGAAAATTCCTGGATTTTGGATTCTCAGATTTGTAAGGGTTATTTAGTTTTGTAAAAATGTTGATGTGCCATATATTTTCACTTGTTACAAAATAGTGTAGGAGCAGCAAGTAATGTTGTAGTTCTGTTTGTTTACAGAAATTAGCATTCATTTAGTTTCCACACATAGATCATGTATGTTCTTACATTCTGCTTGGGGGATCAGCTAATGAAAATAAGTAAATTATACATGTCTATGTCTTCATCCATTGATATAATGTTATCAGTGCTTTTACAGACTGTTCTCTGTTGATTCTTTTGTAGTTATTTGCAACATCAAACCCGGAGTTTTCTGTATACAGGAAGAATTTCCTTTCTCATACTTAGTTGGGGGTGGGTGGTTTTTTTGTTTGTTAGTTTTTTGAGGTTTTTTCCCCTGGTGTTTCTACTAAAACCCTTTCAAGTATCAGCCTAAGTCTGGTAAATTCTCAGAGAAATTCTGTAAATGAATAGGTTTAAACCTATGTAGGGTCTTTAATTTTTTACTCCTTTCCACAGTCTATAAGAAATCTGGAAAATGAGATGGTGTCTCTTGTTTTCTGGATTTGAGTAACAGTTGTTGTGTGTCTGTCGTCACAGGATGTATTTTGTTAGATTTAGTCATTCTCTCCTACTTCCAGATTTTCTCTGTCAGAAGACTTTTCCCAGGGGGTGGAAAGAGGCAAGTTAATAAAATTTGTGTAAGTGTCTAGAATCCTAATGGGAATTCACTTTGGCGACAGTTGTATATATGGATTGTATAGTTGGATGGTAACGGGTAGAAGAAAACATGTTCAGTTTCAGTATCTTCACAGATACTTGGGATAGAACTTCGAGAACCTGGAATAGACCATTGTCTTTTCTAACAGTGTTTTCTAGGATATTAATTTTATTAGGGTAAAATTAAAAATTTTGCCTTTTGGTTCTACATGTTTTTCTGTCAATTTTTCTTCACTTTTTAACACTCTCCTTTCACACAGGAAATTTTTTTTTTGACTGAGGTAGAGCTCATGCTTTTATTTAACAGTATGTTTTTCTGTTTTCTACCCTTCTGTCTTAAAAAAAAATTCTTACAGAAGTATCCAAATTAGATTCTGAATTATGAAATCCTTAAGACTGGTCTGCTGGCTTCAGTATACTAAAACACACTTTCCCCTGCCTCCTGCCTGTTAACACACTGACCAGTTTTCTGAGTGTAGTATCTGTTAAATGGGTGCCTTTTGGATTCAAAGCTGAATTAGACAGTTGGAATTTTGAAATGTACCATATTTCCTTAAGACTCAGCTTTAAAGTCAAATGAATGGCTAAAATGGAAACTTTTATTTCTCAGATTTATTTCTTAAATTTAATTTATTATTAAATGAAATGAGGAGAAGATTGCTAACATACTCAGGAGCATATATTGTGAAAATATTTTCTAAATGACAAAACCAATATCATACCTCTTTCTTTTTCTAAAGACTTACAAGTGAGAAAGACTGCACTGTGAATTCTAGAGATGTCAATCCCAAGGTCTCTTCTATCAATTACTTTGCAAAAGAAGTCTTCTATAATAAAATGTACAAAAAATTGGGTAGAATATTGAAGTGCAGTCAGTTACCTAAGAGAAATGTAGCCTATAGCAGAATGTTTTATGATGCAAGCCACTATCTGCAGTCTGTTTAATGACTTTCTATTTGAAAAGATTTCTTCAATGCAGTGAAACAAATACATACATTCTACCGAAGGACTGCACTCCTGAAATATTAGCTTGGTTTTACCTAGCATAGTAAATATACAAAGTTAGTTCACTTGTGCATATAGGAAAAACGAACCAGCAACAAGTGATAAAAGTGGTTGAGAACATTATAGTGAATATTGCACAAGAGCTATGTAAAGGTGATGCTACACATGGCTGAATCGAAAGGAATCAAGACTATTTTTTATTGGCAGCTAGCTTCCAAGTAAAACTAGAATTGGGACTTCTTTAAGTAAGATTCTTCCATATAACTGTATTTTATAGAAGCAAATTATGTAGCACTAATAGAGCTGAATTTTTTCCCTTTCCTTTTTTTTTCTTTCTGTCAAGATCATGCTTTTGCTTTCATGCCCTTAATGCTATTTCATGGGTTTCTTTTCTTTGAATAAGGTCTAATCTAAAAAGTATTTGTTTTTCTGTACCAAGTAGGATATTATGCATCATTCCTGTGCTAACATAAGTTACATCTTTTTATTAGTTCTCTTTGGTTTATCTTTTTGCTTGAATAATTAAAGCCTTTGGATTACTAGTTATCATCCTGTTTAGCTCCTTGTATTTTATTCTGCATTATGGGCTAGAGTGCCTGATGTAAAACAAGTGAATCCTTTGAAATTAACAAAGATTTAATCTTGGCACTGCTAATTGAAGGAAATCTTACAAATGTGTAGGCTTCGTTTTTATGTAATCTGCTTTATGATTCCTTTTAAAGAAAAGAACTTACATAATACCTTCTTGAAGCAAAACCACCAGAAACATACATCTTTCAGAAGAAGAAAAAATTATAGTTTTAATCAAATCATTGATATTCCCTTGAAAAACAGAGTTGTAATTTCTCTTTCGCATTTATGATTATACAAATACCAGCTAAACTCTGAGAACAGGAACAAAAACCTGAAGGTTTTTTTTTTAATAGGGTCAAGTAAGTGCAGGTATTTCAGAACTATTCATGATCCACATTCATCAAAGTTTCTTTTGGACTCAAGCCTTCTGATGACCTGTGCCGAAAGGGGCTCTGATAATTTTGAAGGTGGAAGTTCTGACAGGCAAAATAAAATTTTTCTTTAACTTTGCAGTTCATTCCTTCCTTCCCCTCATATCTCTCTCTCTACTCTCATTCATAGCATTACTGATTTTTAAAAATGTAACTAGATGACCTAATTTTTCTACTTCATTCAGTTTTTTAAAAAACTCTCAGGAAAGCTACCGTGTCTCCTTGCTCAGTTGTTGTTGCACAGTGTTTGGTGTTTATCCTTGCTTTATTTGTCATCATGCTCTCTTTTCTAAGGTTGCCCCTATTTCAATATGTTTTTTAAGGCAGTTTGTTCTACCCTTCCACAGTGGAGCCTGACCAATTTGTAAACCCTTTCACTAATTTGTGTGTATTTTAACAGAAGTTTTGCATATTCAAGTTTTCTGAAGTTAGTTTCCTTTTGTTTGGTGTGCCTTCCTCACTTTGTTCCTGTCTGTCTGCCCCCTTCTCTGTCCTTCTCACTTTCAGCACTCAGCTTCTGAGTTGTAATATTCCAGTTTTGTCCACTCTTTTTTCAGTTTTTATTTGATATAGACAGCTTCCATAGGGCCAGTGAGCAGGGAGCTGAAGACTTAAATCAAGATAGATGCATTAATCCTGATAAGCTGTATGCAGCAATCCACATGGTCAGTACAACCTTGCTGAACCTAGGTAACTTGGGAAACTAAACACTTTATGCTGAGCTTGTGTGGAATCAGGCTTACTTGATAAGAAACAAACCCTAAATAGGTTTTCATAGGAATATTTAGATCAAGAGGGCTGTCTTTTAGTATGTCTCATAGCTTGGTTTTAAATCCTTCATGTGATGGAATGCTTTCAAGCAAAAGACAATACATAAGCAGATTTTTCTTATATAATGGTAGTTCAATCAAAATATTTTGAGCTTCTTAGTCTTGAAATCAGCTTGAAACTTTTGTCTCATAATGGAATGCACCTAGATGAGTTTATATGACAGTGCAGTCCTGTCTGTAGCAAAATATGAAACATGCATGGATTTAAATTCAGTATGATACATTTGTAAGAAGTTCTAAACATAGTAACTATTTCTTTCTGTAGGTATATTTTTCTTTCATCTTTATTCTCAAATGACTGACAATAACCTACTGTGATTTTTTACTAAATAGAATACGTGCAACATAAGGCTGCATTTTCTAAAACTTCAGTTTTTTAAATGGAATAAATGATTGCTGGTACTGGTAACTTGTATTTAGGCAGTGATTCTTATTCGATTCCTTTGCCTTTGGTAGCAATCTGTTTGATTTTATTTGATGTATTCTTTCTGTTGAAGACCACATTGAGTTATTCTTTCAAATACTTAAAATCTTATTGTCTACAAAAAAGACTACATTATGCTATAAGCTAAACTCTGCTACATGCAGCTATATATAACTTCTGTCTTGAGTCCAGAGGAGTTTGGAGGTTGCAAACACAGAATATAGGTACAAAGCACTTAAATTTTAAGTTTAAACATTCCTCATGCTTGTCCTCAATTATAGAATCTTTTGGCTGAGAAAGTGGAACAGCTGATGGAATGGAGCTCAAGGCGTTCGGTCATCCGCATGAATGGAGATAAATTCCGAAGATTTGTGAAGGCTCCACCTCGGAACTACTCTGTGATAGTGATGTTCACTGCTCTCCAGCCACAGAGACAGTGCTCTGTTTGCAGGTAATTTATACCTTAGCGACCTTTCTCATCTTCCTTACCTCAGTTTTCAAGTGAATGTTGGAATCAATGTGCAATACACTGAGTAGAGTTGTTCTTTGCATGGGATAGATGCTCACTAGTCAACAGGCTGTGTGCATAGTACAGCATCTTTTCAGCTCCATTTAATCTATATGTCACATTTTAGAATTCTTCCAGATTTTGTTTTTGTGTTAAATTACATTTGAATAAAATGTACACAACTGAGGAAGACTTTCTCTATATCAGCTTTATTTTATTATCAGTTAACCATGATCTTTCCAAAGACATTTTGTGACAAAAGTGATTCATTACCGTTTAATAATATGACACTTCACTGATTTCTTCAGTTAAGAGATGCCCAAGGTGCTCATGCAGATGTGACTTACCCTCTGATTTCACAGCTTTGAACAGTTCTTACATGCAAGCACATTTTTCCATGAGGTCATAGGTTTTGTGGAATAATGTCTGTCACAGCAATTTGGTGTGTTCTGGTAGCTCCATTCTGAATATGTATTAGAGTGCCTCTGGTAGTCTTCTAAGTTCAGGATCTCTCTCTGCAAGTTCCTAGTGCAATAAGTTAATCCAAAAATGACTAATGATAGGGAAATAGGGCCAAGGCACTTAAAGGTAGTCATGCACTTAATTACCTCACTAAATCAGAAACTGTGCTAATAAAACCTTCTTCAGCCAAAATATGCATTAGAAATTACTGTGTTTAGCAATAAATGGGATTATTGAGCAGGGAGCTCTAAACACTATTTAAATAGGCAGCAAAATTTTTTTGTAGAACTATGAAAAATATGGGCTGTATAGGAGGTAATACTGTTTCTTGTTTTTAAATACATGTATTTAAACTATATACAAAGTTGGTAAATGTAGCAGCGTGTAAGATTTCTAATGTGATGGAATGTGACATTTACAACTGAAACTTTGACTTGGGTATCTGTAATTGTATAAGGTTTTTATTAGGTTTTTGGTTTTTATGTATTAATTTTCTGTCATTGAAGTGAGTTGGTCAGTTTTGAGGGAGAGTATATAAATTGTCTTTGCACTTCACCTTCCATATATGAACTGTGAAGCTGAAGAATTAGGTACAGAAGTTCTCCCACATTCTTAAGTGAAATGAATTTTGAGTTCAGCACTTTCTGTGCTGTTATTTCTTCTTTATGTTGCCGGACCTCAGCTTCAGGATGTGATGCAGGAGTTGAAAGTTTACTGTGTTATTCCTTATTTACTGAGTGGGTAAAGCTACAGGAGATGCACCAAGTTCAGCTTTGTAAGGCTCATGGTATTTATCATTAAAATGGCCATGGCAAATTCTTCCCCTGTTATACATGCAGGTCTTTTGTGGGGCAAGTTAAACAACATAAATATTGCTGTTATTAAGGAAGTTAATTTTGCTTGCAACTGTAATACTGTTTACTGTACCGAAAAAGAGCTTGTAAACTTCATCTTAGGAAAGATCAGACTAGATATCTTGTACAGAAGCAACTGAAAATCTTTAAGCGTAAAATGAAGGAAAAATCAGTATACTACTTTCAGTTGGGTTTGTTTAAATAAATGTATAGTTACAATCCACTTGTTTATGTGAAATAAAAGGAATTTAGTGAGGTTGATCATACTGCACATAAAACCATTTTCAGGAAAATCGACATTTTCAAATCAATGGCTAATTAATGGACAAGAGTGCTGAGAGGATATATAGAACTGAAATGCATGCATTACTTGATTGTTAGCTATTCACTAGCTGCTTTGCCTAAAGGAAAAATAGATTTTTTAACTTAATCTGTAATGTTCTGTGAAGATGCTCTTGTCCAAGATTTAAATTTACTGCTACTTGTCAAAATATTTTTTGAATAATTGCATAAAAAAATTAATGTCATATTTCAAATACGAAAAATCATCTAGTCTGAAATCTGAAATCTTTGAGTAACTTTGTAACAAGAATGAGAACTTTTTTTCCTCCTTAAAAATTGAGTGTGGTTGGTTTATGCACGTGCTGGTTCCACATGGAAGGGTGGGGGGCACAGCCGCCTGAGGGAGCGGAGGGGCTGTCCCCTCTCTGGGAGCTTCCCCTGTGGGACGCGGGGACCAGGCGGAGGCTGATCTGGTGGTTGGCATCCCAGGTGGCCAATGAGAGAATTGTTTCATTTTCATAAATCACATTGGTGGGGGCTGGGCCACTCTCTTTCGGCTTCCGGCCTCCCTGGAGGTAAGGTGGCTCTGGCCAGGACCCTGACCCAGCTGCGGGCTCAGCCTCGGCCTCGGGCCCGGTCCCGGCCCCGGCTCGGCTCTGCAGGGCTCAGCTCGGCTCGGCTCGGCTCAGCTCCCCTCTCCACATGGCATGGCCCAGCGGGGGGAAGAGGAGCCACCAAAGGCTCTCCCTTCCCCCCTCCTTGTTCTGAGAAGAGAGGCCCCAGATGATCTGCGTGGCAAAGAGTTTTTCCAGCAATGGCCTGGCCCAGCTTCTTCATGTCCTGGATGCAACTTTAACCCTTTTAATGCCTGGATAAGATTCTCGATCTCCTGAGCTCCCCTGAATGAGAAAAAATAAAGCATGGAGTCTACAGAAG
>JAOTQP010001652.1:39946267-40031359 GCA_026413545.1 Cichladusa arquata | reverse complement strand
AGGGAATAATCTAGAAATCTTATTCTGAATTCTTTTTGTGTTATTAATAAATTTCTTCTTATATCCTTTTAAGTTTTAAGCCTGTGTTGTCTCTGCTCCTAAATCCTATCTCTAAAAGAAATTAAATATATTAAAATTGGCAAAACCCAAGTCACACCATGGCAATGCACCACAAGACTATTAAAAAAACTTACCTTTTCCTTTTGGTGTCTAGATTTGACACTTCTGTACTTTATCTTTCTATCACATATGTGGAAAGCTGACCAAATTTGTCTCAGACAATTTAAGGATTTTCTGTGCAACAAGGAGGATGTTACAACATCAGTCATGCAAATCACGATTTGTGCAAGTGTATGCATATCTTATCAACTTAGTGTTAAAATGCCACATACAAAGAAGTCCTTGGGACTCTAGATATTTAAAGGTTTTGTATGTAAAAATAGCCTTTCAGTCAATCCTGTCTGAATCAATCTAATCGTAACACATGAAGACTTCTGAAAAACAGCAGCTGTGTATACATATTAGAAGAGCCTCTAGTCATACTTCTAGATTTTTTTCAAAGAAATTTTGTCTTTATTCAAAAGCAGAATTTGGAGCTCTTTCATCTAGCTATGTGGACAAACAAGTTCCAATTTTCTGATCTAAAAGAGTTTTGAAAGCCATCTAATGCCTTCACAACTATATTAGTGGTAGCATAAATGTCAGTTTTCCTGTTGTCCCAGTTATTTAAGTACAATATGACATAGCTGATGTTGGGAAATGAAGTAAGAATAACTGATTAGATATTCAACATGGTCTTGAATGGGGATGGAATGTGTTTCTAATGGCTTAGGATGGCATTTTTTTCCATGCATGTTTGGAAATGTGTTTGATTAAACTGTTCTAGTTCCAGGATATTAAACTTACTTAGTTTTAATTGATTTACCTGTTACTGCTGTTCCTGGTGTATATATTCTTCAACAGCACATTGGAAGCAGATACGAAAAGGCCCTTTGATGCACTGTGATGATGAATCGGTTTGAATGAGCAGTCAGAAATAATCTCACTCTAAATAGTGACTCCTTGGGATGTAAGACTAACTTCCTTTTTCCCTTTGTCCTCACTCAGCTAGGTAGTTCATCTCTGTAACCCACATCAATCACACTACTGAAAAAAATAACTTAGGTATGTAAAAAGGAGAAAAAACTATGGTGACTCCAATGGGAATATCATCACAGAGATCAGGGGACTGTTCCTCAGCCTGTACTTTGTATTGCATACAGGCAAATGGTAACTACTGGACTAACTTGAATGCATTTTTGGGTGAAAATTTGCTGTCAGCTTCTGTGCCTTTCATCTTCTTGTGTCTCACAATCTGTTCCTTCATTTTATTATCACTGTATTTTTCTCAAGTGATCAGCACCTTTTTACCAGCCAGAATTCAGTGACCCCTCATGCCTCACTTGATTATGAATGTTTTGATTTTCAGCTGCAGGAGGGCTTTAGCTCAAGCCTGCTGATGCTGACTGCTCCTCTGCATCTTCCATTGTTGTGATTAACTCCTCCTTTTTTGTTTGTTGTTGTACCATCTGACCACTCCACAAACACATTATATGAAGTCTTTTAGTTTGTTTTCTAAGCTCTGCTTCTCTCATCTGACTGGCAGAAGCAACCATCTCTGCTTTGAATACATGTTCACATTTTTTGTCTGGTTCATTTTTCATATTCATTCCTGGGATATTTTCATTTAGAAAGGGATATCTGGGTCACAGGAATGAGACTGGTCACTTGAGGATTTCCCCAACAGCTGAGGCCCATCAAAAGATGCATATTTTTTGTTGATTTTTTTCTTAGTGTTCCTTTAAAAGATGAGAGCACTTTCAGAGGCTAAAGATGCTGAGTTTCAATGGGTAGGCTCTATACTTTGACCTGTGCCACTAGTTTGTTATAAGATAATGGTCAAAACATGTAAATTATACATATATGTCTCTGTGAATTTACAGCTACTTGAAACAAGCAAGAGGATTTATGAAGAAAAAAGACAGAAGTGGCTGGTAATGGAGAGGAGTTTGGGTAGCCTATAATTTTCATCAACCCTATGTTGATGAGACTATTGCATTTTTAAAAGTGTCATAAGTTTTGTTATACTGAAACAAGCACTGATAAGCTGAAGTATATGTATAAATATGTTTGTGTGTCTAAATGTATATGTAAGATATATAGAAAAAAATATATGTAAGACATCAGGGAGATGGATTCATTTTTCAGGCATGGCACATGTTTTCTAAAGACTGCTTTGGTTTAATTTGACAAGACTGAACTCTGTTAGAAATTATTAATAACATCTTTCGGAACAAGGTTGTAGTTACTTCAGAAAGAATGCTGCAGAATGAGCTCAAAGGAAACTCTTTTTGAAGTTATTCTTCCTTGCAGGATTATCTATATGGTAATTTATAATACAACATTCAGTTTGTGTATTTTTAAGTTTTCAGCTTAATGTTGTAGTATGTTGTTTTTTAAAGGGCTGTGAATGTGACTTCTGTTGACTCTGTGCGTAGAAGTAAATGGCAAAATACGTAAGAAGAGATTCCAAATACTTTTATTAACATCTACCCAATCAATGAGACCTCCAAGAGGAGGTTTGTAAATTCTGAAAAAAGAGGAATTTTGTTTCCCTGCATAAAAAAAAAAATCTCAGAAGAGAGGTGTTTTCAAGTAGCTGATGCAACAATAGGTCAACAGCAAAAAAAATTGTGACAGTCAAGGAGCATCGTCAGAAAGAAGAAGCAGGATCCAATGTCTTTCAGTTTTTTGCTGGCTGGTAAAGAGCAGATAGTGAGAAAATTGTTGACTTGTAGTGAGAGGGAATTACCATTTGAACTTTTGTTAAAGAAGGAACAGGAAATTTGGAACGAGCTGTTGAAAGTTCTGCAATTGCTTTTCCTGTGCACTTCAGGACCTTGATAGAAGCGTTGATGAGTCCTGCTTTGAAAGGCAGTATTTTTATACTTGGATTGTAAGGGACTCCTTATTCTTCCTGAGATCACAATTTTTTATTCTTTTACTTTGCAACCTCTACAAAAGAGGACCTCATAGCTTCTTTTCATCTGCAGAATATTGAAAATTTCATGGGGTGCTGTAAATAGAATAGCATGGATTTTAGCTTGCTTTCCCCTTTTATAGATATCTAGGTTGCAAAACCTGTATGGTTTTCAATGAGTGTTTATACTCTCTGTTGAGTTTAGTGAATTTTCTGGACACATTTGTAGATTTTTCAGTGCTTTTCATCAAGACATTATGGCTCATCCTAAACAAAATCAAACAAGCTTTCTGAATTTATTGTCTTCTTGACTCTGAGAAGATGTCAAAATATGCATTTAGCCCCTTGTTCCTTTAGTTTTGGGGAACACTATTCCAAATAAAAGCCAAAAGTTGTATTGGAAGTAAATTGCAGCACTGATCTCAGTTTACTTTAAACAGGTGTATAAGAATGTGTAAGTAACCTGGTAGTACGTTCTGTGACAACTGTACATTTTCAAGCATTGTACATAGTGTGCCAGAAAATAATGCTTTACTGCTTTCTTTCTCAAATAATTCCATGCTCTTTTATTCTTTTCCTAATAGTGTGAGTTGCTTAATATAATGTCAGACCAATAGAATAAAATTAATCTCATTAAATATAGCTCAAGTTATACAAATCTGATTAACTGCTATAGATACACACATAATTAATCTTTTTAAATAAAAGTTTTAATTTTAATATTTCATGAGCACCTCAGAAGAATTTCTGTAGAGCATTTGCTTAGCAGCTTACTTTCCAGTATATTGAATTTTCTGAGTAAATCTAATAGTAGCATTCCCTTTTGATCTGGCCACTATTTTCTGGCAGCTGGTCAATATTACTGTTGTTGCTAGCTCCTGTGTTGCTATTATGATGAAATTCTAAAGGTGACTGTAACAGCAATAACATTCAAATCTTCTCCATCAAAAAATCCTGTCAAGCAAATGAGCAGTGCTAACATTATTTTCTGTTGAGTTCAGAAGTGTAGTTCTTTGCTTTTATGTCCTTATAGATTTTCACATAACTAATAGTAGTTTTGTATAATTAACATCCTAGAAAAAAGCTGATAGAATGGGTGTGAACTAATGGTAGAGACAGGTAGATAAAAACTGGACAGTTGGTATTGTCAAGTTGATAATTGAAGACAATTTTTTCAATCAAGTGCTTATTTTTACTGTTATTGTGTCTGAAAAGGAATGAACCAGTGCTACAGAGTTACTAATGTTATTCTATCAGAAATTTATCAATTGGAAATTGTATAGTAGTGTGTAGGATGATCTTCAGTTCTGTGTATGTGGTAATCCTTTAACTATTCCTGCTGTTTCTTGTTTCATTCTTCTCCACACCCTTCCAGAACTCCTGTGAGGATGCATCGTAGAATGGTTTGCTGTTTTCAGAGTGAGGATGCAATTGTGCTTTGAGTCTGTTACAAAAAAATGCAGCCTTTTGCAAAATAATACTTTAAATGTTACCCATTAAATCAAAATAGTTTAAAGATGCAAAATACATGGAGATGAATGGGAACAAGAGTCCTCTCAAATAGTGGGGCCATAAGTGGAGTCTCTGAATTTCCTAGAAATAGTTTCATGGCACGTGAAAGGTAGATAAAGAAGAATGGTGGCATCAATATGAATTGATTTTCATCTTGTTCTTATAATAAAAATGGTTCAGCTTAAATATAGCAGGTTTAACAGAGCAGTGCACTACGGATATTGCTTAAGATCTTACAGTATTCCTTTGATGTTGTCTGACTGCCCTCTTCAGGATGACAATGAATATGTTGGTCTGCTTAGTGATGATATCTGTTTCTAGAAGTAACCAATCTAATGTCTCAATTGCTTCTTTTCTTTTTTAATTGCAAACTGCCCATTGAGTAGGGTGTTAAGTAGCAAATTTTGCCGAGTCAGGTAATAAGGGTGAAAGTTGAGTTTTATTGTGCTTCATGTTATTTAATTCTTTGTGAGAGTAAGAGATCATCAGTTTTCGTTTTAACTCTTAGCATTTTAAGATTTTTTTTTTTATTTTACTGAATACTCCACAACTGTGCTGAAGTTTATGTGTAATATATTTCATGTCTAGGATTGATCTCAGTTATGGAGAAATGGGGAAGGTCTTATGATATCTGTGATCCTGTAGTGCTCTTCCCCTTCTTTGTTCTCTCTTAAATATGTTCAGTGCAGAGTTTCTCTTGCAGCAAACAGATTTTTGCATTTACAACTTTTAAATAGTTCTGCACCGTGAAAAACATTGAACTGTTTTTCTAGAAACACTGTTTTGAGAAAAGCAGCAGAACACATTTATTTGTACTACTTCTGTATCTTACCATATGCAAAGATGAGTTGTCAAGTGGTAAAACCCTGGTTTGGACTCTACAGTTGATGTGATTAAACAGTAATGCAGAAATTAGCAAAGGAGTCTGTCTAAATCAGAAAGTACTGCAAGCATTCCTTAATTTTTTTTCCCCCTGAATTTTTCTTAGTATAGATTTGTCCTGTGGAATAACCTATGGTTTTATGGCACTCTGTTTAGAGGATGTCTGCTAATATTATTCTCCTGGAATTCCCTTTGTCTTTCACTTCGTTTTAGTGAAGTAAGGGCAAAGTTGTTTATTGTGGTTTGTGTTCTCTTTGGGTTTTTTGGTGGGTTTTTTGGTCTGTTGGTTGATTGCTTTTTGTTTGTGTTTGTTATTTTATTTAGGAGAATATTTAGTAGCAAATCACCTTCAAGTGCTGATAGAAAAGATTATATGTTGTACAAAATTGCCACATTTAAAACAACTTTTAGAGAAATAATTGGGAGTTTATTATAGTGCTTACAAGCCTACTTTTTATTCAGTTAGGATCATTTCCCCAGTGCTTAGCAGTTTCTTTGGCTCTCCTATGGCTCTGCTATTTTAGGAACATACTTTCACAGTTGTGTGTTATTTGTCCCCTAGTTTCAGAATTCCTTATGCATAGCTGTTTCTAACAAGTATATCCTGATAGCACACTCAAGGGCCACATAAGTATCTCCTTGCATGGATCTGTTAGCAGATTTATTTGATACTTGCCACTCAGACCAGTCCTGTTTGCTGAGACTTTTAAATATGGAAAACATCCCTTCCTCTTAATATCATCTTGAGATTTCTCTTGTATAGTTTAACTTAACACATTTCTAATTTTGGAGATGACAAATTTGAAGCAAAAACGTGCATAATGAGCTGTAACTTTTTAAATTGATAGTGTGGATGTTGAGAATGATACTGCAAATGTAATTCATCTAACCTTTGCAGCTGATTATAGGATTTTTTTGCAAGTGAATGGCATATGGATATACATTTGTTTCTTTTCCTTAACAGGCAAGCTAATGAGGAATATCAAGTGCTGGCTAATTCATGGCGCTATTCATCTGCTTTTTCAAACAAACTGTTTTTCACAATAGTGGATTATGATGAAGGGGCAGATGTTTTTCAACAGGTAAATGTTGAATACTGTAAAGCATTGTTAATTTCTAGAACTTTATGTCAATTTGTCAAGTAATACAAGATAAATTTTTTTCTATGTGTAGGTGTGTACCCCTGTTTTGTATACAATTTCCTTCTGGTTAAAAACACAGCAGTTTTTGTGACATCAGTGAGTAATCACTTTTAGTATTGTCCAAGTGTAGTTTATAATCTTTGTTTATAGATTGTCTTATGTATATATATATATATTTATTTATATATGTATATGCAACTTTTTTTCTAAGCAATTGTTTAGGCTATTTTTTAGAATTAAACACATTGTAAGTAACATTTTCATTTAAAGATTTCTTTTATTTTCTCTTTAGAGAAAAAAGGGTACTTTAGTAAAAGAGCCTTTTAATTGCTTTTATGTAATAAAATATTCTTCAGCTTCAGTAATATTTAGTCTGAAAGATCTTCAGGGAAAAGAGAAGCGACTGTTTTACATTTTATTTGTTGGCTGTGAAGAGTGAAAGTTGGAGAATAGTTTAAGGTCTGCTCTGAAATTGAGAAGTCAAGGAAAAAGGCATCCCTTGAAAATGAATACTAAATACTGACATCCATATCTTTGATATTTTTCCATTGATTGTAGCTAAAAATGCAGATTAGGAGAAGTGAAAAATTCTGAAGTTATCTGTATATTTTAAATAGCTTTTGGTGAAGTGTATGACTTAAAATGTTCAGGGGAAACGATTATTATGTCTTTTTAAAATACTTGCTTTAAAAAGTTTAAGTAGTGGGTTTAATAAATACTTTTACTTCCAGTTAAAATAATAGAATGCATTGTGTAAAAAATGGTTATTAATGGCTTAAGATTTTGCTTTAAGATTAAAAATTTTTTTGATATAACCATTAAAGGCTATATAAACTATAGACTGTATAGACTGTAGAACATTATATATGTTGTAACCTGCATGGTTATAATAATACAAAGTATTTTGTTTGATCTTGCCTTAAGCCAATCAGCACATGTTAGAAGAGTCCAGTTCAACTTATTTGTTGTGTAAAAAGGCACAAATTCAGTTTATTTCAAATGGTACGCATTTAAAGTCATGTTTACATTTAGACAAAATTAGGCTTAAATATATAAGAGGATTTTTAAGAAACAGAAGTTACAACAGAAGAAACATAAGAAGTTACAAGTTATATATATAAGAATAAGTTACCCTGTAAGAATAAGTTATACTAATGACTATTTTAAGATGGATTTGCAGAAAATGCAAATTTGCATTAAATGCAGTTCTGATTTTACATTTATGTGTGCAAAGTCATGTAATACTGATGCCATAGCAAATCCCCCCAAAAGTAATGTGATTTTTATTTTGACAGTTTTTGCCGTGTTTATAGAGAAGTGATAAAGCAGTTCCAGATCAGCTGCCTCCAAACTCTGTCTGAATGATTCTGTATCTTATAAAACATTTTATTTAACTATTTTACAATGTGTATTGTAGCCTGTCTTGGAATATTTTTTGTTTCCAAATCATTTCAGTCAAGAAGAGGGCTATTTTTTTGCTTAGATAGAAAATAATTTAATAGTTGGTAATTTCTATTGATAAATTCAGTTCTATACTTAATTCAATATAAATCTTTGCTAATGTGGTGTGAAATTAATTTTTCAGGAATTAAGCATGCTTACTTCTTTATTTAAAGAGCTCAATATTGCATCACCTTTAAGTATTACCCCTGATTTTGTTCATGTTAATTTTCATTTTTTCGAGTGCTTTATTGCATGATTTCAGAGATGGCCTGAATACAGAGGAATTTCCTATAGTGAAATTACATTTTCCTATATCACCTTGCAAAGCTGAAGTCAAAATTTCAAATAGCAAATGTATATGTAGATCTATTTGTTTATCACTTCTGAGGATTTTTTAATGTACTGTGAATAGTTCCAATGGTATAAACACATGAATTAACAGTAATTTCTAGGGCAAGTTACGTAGTTTAAGCTAATTATCTAGTCCTTTTTGGATTCAAAAAAACCTAGTCACTAGTGGTTAGGCTGTTGTAGCCAAACAATGTCAAGCTACTTTCCTCCCTTAGAATTATAATTTAATATATTTTAATAGATTGGTTGTGTGCAGGGTCTCTGTTTTACCAATTACAGGAAAGGTCTTAGTGTGTATGAGAACTTTAAAGCATATGGTACTCTTATATAGAAAAGCTTGTGAGAGAAACATTCTAAATAATTAAACATCCTGAAGAATCTACTAGAAGAAATATTCTGAGCACTCTTGGAGGACTGTATATGAGGATGTTTCAAAAAATGTAATCTATGGAGGCAAGTGATACTTTTATGCTAATTAGATTTGTGTTATTGAGGAAATTGTGGTACATTTTGAGACAGGTTGCTAATATTTTTCCTGTTTTTCCTGGTTTTGTAGCTGAATATGAACTCTGCTCCGACTTTCATGCATTTTCCTCCGAAGGGCAAACCCAAGAGAGCTGACACGTTTGACCTGCAGCGAATCGGATTTGCAGCTGAACAGCTAGCTAAATGGATAGCTGACAGAACAGATGTTCATGTAAGTCTTCCAGCAATTTTAAAAGTTGGAGGCAAATGTATCTCTGTGGTTTGAGACAGGTTGATGATAAATTCCATCTTTCCTTAATAATTTTCTTTGTCAAGTGAGGGTTCTACAACACATTAAAAAAATAACATTTTTGGTACTTGTGAGAACTTCTGCTGTCTGCAGATTATATTCCATTTTTGCTTTGTTAAATTTTATGTAGTCTAATTCTGAATAAAAACAAGCAGTAATAATTAGTTGTTAATAAATAAAATGTGCTTTACAAAACTATATACCAAACACTTAGATTCAAAGGTAGCTGCTTTTAGTTCAGACACAACCTGCAAATCTGTCGAAGAAATAATGTTTCAGAGTTGCACAGTCCAAAATTAAACATGAATTTTTTCATAGTATGTGCTAATTAAAGTAAGTACTATTTTTTCTTATTAAAGTGTATTTGGACACTAGTCTTGCTGACTCCAAAACCAGATTTGAGGTGCTCCATTATGTTTACATGGAAGATGTATGTAAGCATTTATTGCAATCTGTGTTTGCATTTTTCCTTCCAGATTAGAGTGTTCAGGCCTCCTAACTATTCTGGTACAATTGCACTGGCTCTTCTGGTATCTCTTGTTGGTGGCTTGTTATATCTGCGAAGAAATAACCTAGAGTTCATCTATAACAAAACTGGCTGGGCCATGGCAGCTCTGGTATGCAGATTTTCCTTACTAATATGCTTTTTATTAATTTCTTAGCATATATGTTTTCATTATTTACATGGTAAATTAAAGACCATTGCAGTAGTACATTGTTCAAAATGAAACTGTCAGAAAAAGATTAATAATCCAGAGTTTGGGTCTAATTTTCATAAGAAATATCAGTTACTATGACTGACTCACTGAAATTTAGCAATTCTTTGATAGCTGCAGTTTTTTATTTGAACTTTAATCTGGAAATATTTCCAATAATTGTTACTGATGTTCATGGCTGTGGTTCAACTTGCCCTTTTTGATAAAATCCAAAATGTTGGTTTTGTATAGATATCGATGTCAGACTATATCACTAGAGTAATGAAAGGTTGAGAAAAAAACAAAGGCTTATATGTTTGTAAGACGGTGATAAGAGATCTGAGAAACAAAGAAAAAGAGGGAAATGTTTCCAAAACTGGTTTCAGTAGTACTGACCTTAACACTGTACTGTTAACCTAAATGAGAATAGGATAATCTTGTTGTTAGCTCTGAGGAAAGACTAGACAAAGCCAAGTCTGTTTGAAATATTAGTCAACTAAATCCTCAAAACTATAAATAATGAATGAAGCTTTAATTTGCTTAATAGTGTATTGCAGTGTGTTTATTCATATTTGTTTTTCAAATTATTGAGTAGACTGATAGAAAATGTGGGATGTGAAACTTAGCTGTCTCAGTTGTAAACAGGAAATAGTATGCAGGGATGGTAGATATTGTAGTGTATCAATAAGCACTCATTTCTCTGGCATCATTGTGACTGACAGAAGAGGAAAAATCTGAGGAGCAGCATCAATGGCTTAATTTTCAGAGACATGGCATGAGAAGCACGGGTTTCAACATTAGAATAGTGTCTGTAGTTATTGAGTCCAATCCATTATTTTACTGCACTGGTAGTTATATTAATGTAGAACAGTCCTTTTTAGAAATTCGTCCATGTGTTTTTTACAAAATAAACAAAGCTTTTATTATTTTGCCATTTACATGATTATTTATTCCCTTGATCATTTTAAGAACTTTTCCTCAACTTGTATCAATATGAATTAACCTTTCTTGAAAGGACATGGCTAGGATTGTAGGTGGAATATCAATTTTGTTTGTACATCAGCATTCATATTTTATTTCTCATCTAGGCTTCCTTTCCCAAGAAAGCTTGCACCAGGTAGTCTTTTGAGGTCTTTCTCAACCTGGGCTATTTTATAGTTCTGTGTGTTTTAGTTCTGCTAGACTTAGGTTATCCTGAAACTGGTTTTTCGTTTTCAATTATCATATTACTGGTTTGCTATTCTGCTCTGATTCAACAATATGAGAAGATACCTTCTTTTTGTGGTACTGTCAGCTGATGGGCCTTTGGCAGCCTTTATCTTGTAATGGTCAAAGATAAAATTACCTAGTATCTGGTGAGTTCTAATTTTTATACCTAGATATTTAGTAAGATCTTAAGGAAATCTCTTTGTTCTGAATCCTTTAATATTTGGCATTAATCTTGAATAATAGCTACTGATAATTCTGTTTTCTCTCATATGCTGTCAAAGCTTTTCCTGCTAGTGTAGGAGAACATCTTTATTTAAGCAGTTTGTTTATCTACACTATACATTGAGGAAAGAATACAGAGCAAATTTTCAAATAAACCACCACTAAGACTAGATTTTAAGTTAAATGAAGTTGCCTTTTGATCTAGAGAGCCAGGATCAGAATGTCTTCTCCGATCTAGGATGTCATGTGGAATATCCTGAGATTTAGCACAGAGTTTTGACATTTCTCTCCCAAAGTAATTAATTTTTAGTTCGATATATTTTTCTAGATTACCATTATTTTTCAATGATAATACTTTCTAAGGGTGCTCCACCATCAGAAATCTCTCATTTGATATGTATCAGTCACACTTTTTTTTTATTTCTAATCTTTAGCAATAAGCTGACTAAAACAATAATGATCACACAAAAATAGATACTTGTGTCAAAAAATCAAATAAAGATATGTAATCAGTGATATTTCCTTTGTTTAACCATGCACTCTATCTCTGGAGACAGCAATTTCATCTCTCAGACTTTTCAGATGAAAAGTTTGTGTTAATTGTTTTGTGGAATTGTTTTTTTTTGTCTTGCAGAGGTTAAAAATGAGTTGTTCTTCAAATTGTAGAATCATTCTACTACAAGCTGCAATAAATAGTTGAAGATGTAATTAAATTCCGAATTAAATTGAGAAAATTAATACATTAATTTTTTCTTAGATGGTTGCTGTTCTTTTTAGCAGAAGCTCAACAGTTCCCATCTGAACATAACTGTAAATTGCTGTGTAGAAAACCTATAATGACATTCAACTGAACTCTTGAGGAAAGGTCCAAATGTAATCAAATATTTTAAGAAATGTATTAATGTCATTCAGTAATTGTCATCCTGCTGATTGTATTGACAAGCAAGTAACTAAAATGACTTTAATGCCATATATTGTTGTTAATACTTTTTCCTGTAAAATTCTGTTACTTCAAAAATTAATAGCACTTAAAGGATGTTATAGAAAATGGTCTTGTATCTGAAAGTATATCATAATTAATCATGACATTGAGCCGATGCTTCACTATTTTAATTGTTATTGTTCTGACTTCACAATGTAGTAAAAGCCCCATACCCTGTAAAGTCATGGCTTAGTAAAGATCATACAGTTTTCAGGAGTCCCTTTGGTTTTATTCAGACCTGCACAGACATAGAAGTTCTAAAATTAACTTCTTTTAGGTGGAATCAGCAGGGACTCAGATTGCAGGCTTTTTGGACAGATAACCTCAGTTAATGACTAACATTTGTTATGATTCATAAAAGAAAATGGACAATCACTAATATAATCATTCTATTTAATATTGTATAGTAATGATTCTCTCATGTAGCGCTTTTTTTTCTACCAATAAAACTTAGATATTCTTTTTTTAATAAAACCTCATTAAAAGGAAGAATTGATAAGGTGATGTCTAGTTAAGGAGAGAAAGTAATGCCTAGGAAAATGCTTGTTATGAAGGGCATAAATAAGTAATAAATATTTAATACTTAATTATTATGTTTTCATGAATATTTTTTCCTTTTTTAACTTTCAAAACCAAATTAAACAGAGAAATCCTGGCAAGATGTATAAAAGCTACAGAAAGCCGACTTTTTCAAAAGAAGTATTGACAATTATTTTGTTCCTTATTGACAGTTGTTTTTTCAGATGATATAGAGCTGAGAAACTGAAAAGCACTTGTCTAAAAGCTGTAGGTTTGGGGTTTAAATGCTTTTTGGGTGTACTGCAAGGTAGCTAGTGTTCATTAAAAATAACATTTTTTTAATTTCCACTGAGATGATGGCATTCGGTGGCTGAAAACTCTATCATTACAAATAGAGGACTCTCTTGTTTTCTTTTTCTTTTTTTTTTTTTTAGAGCTTCTGAGTTTGCTTTGAACATTTTTTATGTTCCCAAATCTTAAAAAAAAAAAAAAAGAAAAATAAGTTGGATACTTTTTATTTAAATTCAAAATGGATAGTGTCACTCTGCCTGATTGAATGATCTGTTGCTAAAAATTAGAAGACAATTCTCAGCATAGAGAGTCTGTGCTGTTTTGACAGAGAATCCCAGAAATGTTAATTTGATAACTCCATTGATATCAAAATGGTGTGTCTCGTAAACAATATTTCCAGTGGTGTTTTAGAAGAATATTTAGGAATGCAATTTTTAATGATGCATCTAATAGTTTTGATAGACTTGCAGAAGCAAGACCACAGGTTTCATCTCACACTTTGATTCCAATGCCAGCTCACATAAGACCGTTGAATTGGTTTTGCCCTCAGCATTAGATTGCACAACAGCAATATTTGTGGTTTCATTCCCTCATTGAAGCACTGCAGGCTCTGGTAGTATCTTGTATGCCTTAGGCATTTTCACTTGCAACATTACCCAGAAGACTTTTAGGATGGCAAACTAGCATGACTGAGTCCCAGTACATAGTATCCGAAAAGGTGTCTTTTGAAATCACATGCCAAATTTATCCCCTAGATTATCTTGGGCTTTAATTCCAATTCTGCTATTCATCTATGGATATTTTTCTCTCTGACACGCCAACACAAAGATGATGGACTTCAGTCCTTAGATATTTGCAGACTCCTGTCCTTTTATGCTGACAGCAAGAAGCAATTCAGACTCTTCAGAACTCTTCATTTCTTAAGCAGAGAGAAGAGGAGGTCAGGTGGTATAAACTAGGCAAGGTTCTAACAGTTTAGGTAAGGGATTACTTCATTTTAGACAACAGTGAGTATGCTGAGAGTTTCTGTTCTGTTGGCTAGACTGTCTTTTGACAGCATTTTCTTTACTAGGCTGTTGTTTTCTGCATGTAATTTTCAGTTTTATTTTATGCGTATATTTCAGATTTGCCTATATACCTGTGGAATCAGGGAAGACAGAGTCTGTGCTGAGATTAGAAGTCAGCTGCCTAGGAGTTAACTATTGGGCAGAATATAACAGGTCACTTGAATGAGGAGATAAAGTGTGTGTTTACTGTTTTCATAACAGTTAATGGGTATGAGAAATGTGTGCTGTGCCCATACACTCCCCAGTACTTACACCACATAGTACATTCATCAGCAGTTATTGGTCCAAAGGAGCTTGGAGGGTCTTATGTCTACTGCTGACTTTTTCACCCCTTTCTGGAAATGAGAATAAAAAAAATTAATATGCTTTATTCAAAGATACACAGAAAAACTAAGGTAGGCATCTCAAAAAGAACATCAATAAATTCTGATTTTTAATTTCCTTTTCTTCCTATAGTTAGAGGTTTTAGAGATACACATTTAAAGATACAGAAATCCGTTATCTTTGCTTCTGTATTGTACTCTGTCCTTTAATTCTATATCTCGTATTGGAGAGTCTGGTAAGTGATGGATTTAGAAATGGAGTACAGATCTCATAGCATGAGAGCCTTCATTGAGTGCAAAAGCAAGGCTAAACTGGATAAGAAAGGATTACATTTCTTTAAAGCAATAATTCTGAAATGGTTAGAATTTGCATATACAGAACAGTATAGAAATGAAGCATAGAACTAGCTGTCATGTGTCATGTGTTTTTATTGAACTTATGCTTGAATTTAACTATATTCATAAATTAATCTAAAATTTCATTATTTTTCTTACATTACAAAGTATTTTCCATAGTTTTTGATCTAAACTTGCAAAGAAATGTAGTTATTTGCTTTGTGTAGTATCTGCAAATAGGAAGCTTCTCTTCAAAGTGCATACTAAATGACTTTTTAAGTCTCTTGCAGTTTTTTTTAATGAACTAGCAGACAGTGTTTAACAAAACTTAAGCCTCTGAGAAGGGGATGTATTAAACCCAAATAATTAATTTGCTAAGTTTGCAAGACCAAGAACAGTTGAGAAATTCTGCTAATATACCTGTGAAGTTGTGTCTTGCTCACAATTCAGTGTTCTGCTGGGACTCTTGGTGCTTAATTTATCTTGTATCTATTCTAAGAAACCTTGTGATATACACACAGATACACCACAGGTGAGCTTAAAGCACTCTCCCCCGTAGTGAAACTAAGGATGGATGCCATCAAGGAAGCATCACTTGTAATTTGTTAACAAGGACCTGCAGGAGATCCATCTACACATAAAGTGCACTCGCCTAGGACCCGTAATAGGGCTGGACTGAATTGCCACTGAAGAAATCTTGTGGGCATTTGGTCTTGGAACCATACTGAGTGGTAGCAAATCTTTGTTCTTTCCCTTTGTACTGCACCATCCAATACACCAGTATTTGGCTACAGACCCAAATACTCTGCTTGCTTTTATCCTTTAGATGCAGAATAAGCTACCTAAATCTAGAAGCTCTTAAAATACCTTAAACCCTGAAAAAAACCCTGAACTACATTGATTAATCAGGTGGCATGCAGCAGTTAGTGCTGTTCTTGGAGTCTGACAAGGGGAAAGGCAGAGCAGATGGTTGAAAGGTGTATTTGTAGTATTCCTCTCTGTAGAACTGCTGAAATACAGATTCTACTATGGAAAAGTGGTATTGTGATCAGAGATAAGTACTCAACTTGAATCTTCTCCTTTACTCCAGTTTTATCCTTTGAACTTTGACAAGATCCAAGAAAACTGCAGAAAGGCGCGATCTCTCTGCATATGAGAGAGATATGAGCTCATTAACAAGTTGATCATTTGCAGGAATTAATTTGGCAAAGTTTCTTACTGGGAAAAATCAACTCACAGTAGTGGTTAGTTTGGGAACTTTTGGATCCCAAAGCGTGGCATCCTATGGAAACAATGCCATTTGAAATGGTAAACATTGTGTATCATTGTGTTGGATTACAGATACATGCATCAGTTCTACAAATAATGGTGTGTATTTTACAAACAGTACAAGTGTGTCATTTCCAATGTTGGTGTTTTTACACAGGTGATTGCAGTTGGAGAATACAGAGCCCAGCGAAATGAGCTTTAATGTCAAGCACTATATGTAGCATACTAAATTCTTGCATAAGGAATATGATGAAAATGCTCTGTTCTTAGGATACTTAAAATAGATGAAGATAGGAAAAGGACAAGGGAGAGCCTGGAAAATGTGTTTTGGCTGCTACAAAAGTAATTTTGAAAAACACCATAAAAAGGAGCATGATGGACGGAAATCATGGCAGATCCAGTGTGTGGTAGACCAAATTAGTTTTTTTACTCACTTAACAGCCTGAACTGAAAGAATGTGAAAAATGCCTTCAGGTTGAATAACCATTTTGTTGAGTCCTTTCTTTTCAGTTATGTTTGTACTTGACATTTTCTTCTCCCCACTGTTGTGTCTCCTAGTTAGTTTTTTGTTAGATATTATACTGCCTCACTGTGTGGTGTTTAAAGCATTAAAGATCTTCCATAATTTGGGAGATTTATAATTTGTAAAATATGTTACTATATATAAAATGGGGTAAAGTCTTTTTGATCTTTCCATATAGAAGCAGATTTGGCCTTAGAGAATATAAATTACAAACAGTAATTTAAAAATGAGAAAAATTACCTCTCATGGAAAACACTTTCAGAGAGGCACAGTTTGTGTACTCTATACATCCATTATCTTTCAATGTTTGACTTTTCAGCTAATTTTTTGCCATTCTAAATATCTTTGACCTCACTTTCATTACCCATATTTTCAATTTCTACACTTTAGTGCTTTCACATAAGCTGTCTATTATGTGATTCATCACCAAAATTGCTAAAAGAATCTGCAAGGTATAGAAATTACTGTGTTACCCTTCTCCCGGTAATGTCACAGTATGCTCTTTTCATTTTGTTGCATATTATTAAAACACGATCCATTTGCTAGCAATCACTACCAGTATCTCTTCAACTGCCATGTTAATTATTAAGCTGTTACATTCCATATCCTGTTAAAAGCAAGATTAAATACATTTTATATTAAAAATAAGAACCTCTTTTTATTGTAGTTAAAATAAAAACACTAAAAGAAAGTTGTAATTAAACCATATTTGAAAATGTATCTTTTCTTTCTATTACAAGAGAAGTCTCAATAATAACATCATGATTAAATCACTCTGCATTCACTTCTTGGTATCTTTGCCTTTCTCTTATGTCATGGTTACTCTTCCACTGCTTTTCTCTGGATCTGGAGATCATTCTTTTGCTTTGGGGTGATGTGGTATTGTGGTGAGTTGTCAGCATTCCACAATCGTTGCTGGGAGGATTATGATGCTACTGCTTTCTTCCTCCTTGGTTTAGGGTCCACTTGGGGCTATTTCATTCTTTGTGCTTCTTCACTGATCTGCAACAAACTTTTACATCAGAATTTACAGAGTAAATCAAAGTGGTCTTAAATATGCTGGATGCTTGTCCTTTGTTTTCTTTGTTAGCATTGAAACTGTTTTTGGCAAGCTCCCATGTCTGTGTTTCTTTATTCACTTTTGTACTGTTTATAGGCTTGGGATCTCCAGTGTAATCCTGTGCATCCTTTCTTATCATTCCATACTGACACATTGTAGCCTACGTTTACACTTCTGCTGTCTCTGCTGTCTTCTCATCACCACTGTATTACATCAATATGTTGGTCCTATCTGGTTCATCCTAAACAGAATAGCGGGGGGAAAATAATATGCCAATATAATGTAAACTAGGTATGGTCTTTGGAAAAATTGCTGTTTCGGCTAAATGGGTAAACCTTCCCCAACAACTACCAAACAGCATAAAAAAGCCCCAACCAATCAAAGGAAAAAAAAAAAAAAAAAGCCCAGAACCCAATTGAAAACAAAACCCAAAGCCAGGAGAGCCATGGCAGGTTTGGATAAACCTTGACAAAATTAAACAGTAGGGTCTTGTTCATATTTCTAGAGCTGGTAGTGCTGCATTTACAGAGCTGTAGAGCTGCACTCACTTATATTTACTTCACAAACTTGTTACTGAACATTCTTTAAACACTCTAAATTGTTGTATAAGCCCCAGTTTAGTTAATCACTATGGTATGAATTTTTAAATTCATAATCCATATGCCTATATTTCTATGACTTTATGATGCTTTTGGGAATATTGATGTACAGTAAAAACGAGCATGTACTAACTGTACTTAAAATGTAGCTTTTGTAAGGATTATGTATACTGATAAAACAAAAGACATTTAGATGATACATGTTTCCTATTTCTCTCACTTGGTAATTAAAAATACTATATTTTCCTCTTTAAAATAGTCTTAATGACTCTTGGTATGAGTGGTGTTTGTCATGTATATTCTACAGTATGAACTTCTACAAGAATTACGGTCTGTTTTTACAGTTGTCACACATCCGTAACCTAACTTCACACTTTTTTTCTGTAGGGAATTTTCAATGTTTCCAACAAATCAACCATTGTTTTTTGTCACAGGTAAAATGAATTGCAGTCATATAGGACACACTGTGAGAATTTCATAAAATAGGTTTTTTTTTTTTATAAACTAGATTTTTTCTATTACTTTATATATAATTTCAGACATACGAAAGCAAAAAGGTAAGCTAAATATTTGTGTAGGATTTAGAGGCAGAAATATTTTCATGGAAGGTTGTATAAATCTTGAGTACGAGTTTCCAGAACATTTGCAATGAATGGCTTCTACTGCTGCAAGTACTTGTCACATAGATGTGTAAATGTGGTGCATAAATTTAGGATTGTTTCAAGTAAGATTTGGAAAATCTGGCTTGAGCTAGCTCATTTTCAGAATGGTAGAAATCATTAAGAATTTTATGAAAGCAATGCATCTGAAGATACTATCCTAAAATTCAAATAGAGGTAAATACTGTGTCTGGTTAGTGAAAAAAAATTACATATCTAAAGCAAGAATAACCAGCAGAATGGCTTTCTGGTCAGTCCCTCACAGTAAATTAATGAATATATTGTTTTTCTATTTTTTTCTAGTGCGTTGTATTTGCTATGACATCTGGTCAGATGTGGAATCATATCCGTGGACCACCGTATGCACATAAAAATCCACAGAATGGACAAGTGGTGAGTTGGTTATTTTAATTTTACTTTGAGGGGAAGCAACGTCTAGACAGTCACTGGCTACAGTGAGCCTACAATTGCAAATAATTGCAGTTCCATAGGTCTTTATGAAAGTCTGTCAGAGTCTTAAATCCAGTTGCAAGCAGAGTCTGTGTGGGAATTTCAGATCTTTAGAAGGTGCCACCATCTCTGATTTGAGCAGTGAAATGGATGGTTGTATTCAAACTTTGCTCTCTGCAGCTGTAGTGAATGTTAGAGATTGTTCCATATCACACAATTCCCACTGCCCAAAGATAAAAGTAGATATTGTATCTTTTTGTAGGGATGTTCTTCCTCACATAGTGGAAGACAAATGTTTTATTTCCTCCTTATAGGCTACACAAACCCTCTTTTACACAAACCTTTGAGGTTTGTAACCTCTTGCCTTCTCTCCCAGTCATTTTAGTTAGAAAAGGAAAGGCCAAATATGTTCATGTGCTTTGTACCGTTTTCCATCATGTCTGTAACTCTTCCACTAAACTTTACAGAATACTTTTTCCTGTATCTCTGTGATCCTTCAATTTAAACTCTTTATCAGCTTTACTAAGTAGTTACCATTGACTGTTGCCAAAATTGCTTTTATGTCCTGCTACTGCATTTAAAGGTTTACCTTATTTGCTTCTTCCTGCTCACAACTTAGCAAATGTTCATCAGATCTCAGAAGAATAAACTCTCTTTGCCTATTAGGAAAGTAAAAATGACCTTGGCTAGTTCCTTATCATTTCTCGTTATTTACTACTTTTACAGCAATTTCCTGAGATGGAATCTACAAAACTTGCAATGACCAGGAAGCTTTTATTTTTTATAACTCACAGCCCATTGAGCTATTTGCAGTTTTGTCCATCACTAGTTAAAGGAAACTGCATTACATCTTAAAGAAAAGACTTGTTTTAAGCTATCTTTGTGTCATATCTTAATCAGAGTAGCAAAAAATGATGGTTTGAAATTAATTAATTATCTGTGTTTTACCAGGAATGAAGCAGAATATTGATGTCATAATATGACAGGATTTCATCTGTGAACTTTCTTATTTATAAATAGATTTGGTGATACATAAATAATCTCAAAAAAATGGTGTTTATGAAAATTTGGAATTTTTCATTACTGCCTTACAGTATTAAATTTATGACACTTTTCTATGGAGTGACAGAAAAAATACTGTATACGAAAAGCACTCTTTGTGACAAATTAGTTTTTACCTTATCCAATTTTATACACATTGCCTGTCTTAAACCCTTGTTTTGGAAGTATGCCCTACATTTAATAATTTTGAAATATTCCTGAATTTCTGCTGGCTTGTCTGAGTTTTCAGAGAGTGAACTCATATCCTGTGTGTCTGAAGTGCTACTACTTTGGGAATGTTAGTACACACAACTAAGTCATGGAATTAATGGTAAAGATGGTTTTAAATTCTAGATACTAATCTACTGTACTGGTCAACATACATTCTTTTCTGCCTTTGATGCATTTTATGACTTCAGGTAAGTTGTTTGTGCCTCTGATTCACCTGTCTCTCCTTGTTAATATATGTCAGTGCTCGGACCTCTTTGGAGCTTTGGATGTGACAGTAAGTAAAACCAGTTAGATTCTAAGAATTAAAAGAGAAATAAATGCAGGATTACCAAGATCCTGCTTTAATTGAGCTATGACTGACCAGTATAGCTATCATTTAAAGTTCTAGCTTTAGAATTGTTAGAAGCTTAATAAGTAGACTATAAATCTTTACTGATTTTACATTGTGGTTTGGGGTTTTTCCTTTAAATAACACTTGAATATTCTCCTATTTCATTTTTCTAACACTTACCTATGTTTCTGTGAATTTGAAGCAATAAATGTGCTTATCTAACCTTCTGTGAGATTTATTCAACCATGATAATTCACTGTAACACTTCATGAATTGTCAGCAACTACTGTCTTTACATGTGGATGCAATTTAACTCATCACTCTCTTTCCAATGCCTAGCATTTAGTAACAATTCCAAATTTGTATGCAAGGATTACTTATATGTAATACTCTAAAACTTAACCATGTCTTACCATGGAATTTTCTAGTTTTAAGAAGATGCATAGAATAGCTCACCAAGCTTTATAGTTTTATTATTAGGTTCAAAATTATGGATTCTTAGTGTTTCTTATTTCACAGAAGTTAGTGGTTCAATTCTATACTAGCCTAGATATTCCAGCAGACTTTGAAAACGGAAATACTCTGTCTTCATAAACTGTTCTTTGCCTAAATAACTCCTATTATATGCTTTGTTCTTGCTGTAATTTTAGATGACACTTAATCTGTTCTTAAATTCCTGGGGGTTTTTCAGAAGATGAAAGGACATCTGTTTCCTTTCCTTAGACAACACTACTTACTCTTGCCAGTATCTTGTGCACATAACATCACCAGTTCTTAAAACTTTTGACTTTTGCATTGTTTTATGATTACCTAAGCTACTTTAACTGCATGATGCATACTTTGAAGCTTTGAAACCATATTTTTATATTTCTTGTGGTCTGTTCTATAAAGCTGATGCTGTCTCTTATTGTGGTTGTTGTAAGTAGTTCCTTTATTCCCTACTGTTATCAACTAGTTTCAGGTTTTGGGTCCATATGGAAGAGCGTTCATTTTTATGTAGAAGGCTGAGTCACACATTAACTTTGTTTGCTATTTCAGTTCTGGTTTAGGTTTGTGAAACTTTTTTAGTCTTCTGTCTTGACACATACTATATTTCTGTTTTGTTTCTACAGTTCTCCATCTTTTGACAAATAATTTTGTTAGGATTGGGCCCTTACTGACTCTGTTATGCTAAAATCTGAACCTGTTTTACTGGGATTGAGAGTGACAATTAAACATTCTGTTGGTGTCTGTGGGTAAAGTCTTGTGAGACTTCTGATTTTTATTCAGAGCTTGATCTGTATAGAGCTGGTGGTGAGAGAAGTAGAAATGGAGAAAGCAATTACATGGGTTTGAGCCTTCTGTAGAGGTAGTTCTGCTGCTATTTAATTGACCTAATAGCAAACAATTCTCACTAGATCTTCATCAGCTTTTAAACAAATAGCAGCAATGGCTAAGAGAGCATTTATGTATATCTGCCCATGAGTTAGCTGCCATTATTATTATTATTATTATTATTATTATGCATACAAATTCTACAATTTTTATTGTGCAATATGCTGAAGGTATATGGTTGGAAGTTTTCTCTAAATGAGAACAGGGATTGATCTAAAATGCTGAATTAAGATGGTTTCCAAAGCTCTTAATTTTCTTCTCTTCTCTTAAAAGAAAGTATTAGAAGTTAGAAAAGTTTTTGTATGAAGAGAAAAATATGGTATTTTATTCTCAGATATTAGGTGGTTTTCCTTTGTAAATTGATGCTTTGTGAAATGGACAATGGTATTATTTGCCACTATATTAATTGGAATTTTTTTTATTGTCTTGTATTTAAAAGGTTGTTAAAATTCCTTAAGTATAACATAACTTGTGTCCTTAGGAAGCAGTTTGTGTATTAAAAGATCTTTTAGATAAACAAATATTTATATTTAATGTGATATTAGAAGGTGTGCTAACTGTAGGGCTGATTCATCCTGGTTTTTTTCCCCTACTTACATTTTTTAGTTTTTTAACCATTGATCTTTACTCACTTTTCTTGCTGATACAGTTATGTAATAATATGTATGTTTCTGAAGTTAAATGAAGAATATGTTTGAGTGCTGGTATAATTTTTTCATTTATCAATACAAAACAAAGGTACTCTGAAAAATTAATGCTAAGAATAGTGGAATTTTTAATTTGCACCAATCCTTTTCTGCTAAGCAGGATAAAATGTCACTTACCGAGGTTAATTCTTCTGTGGTTTCTGATACAAATCTAATTAAAATATATGGAATTGTTTCTTGAAACATTTTAAAAGAAAAGCTCATCCTTTCAAGCTCAAGTAGATTCATTGTCCATTGGCCTTCAGTGTATCTGGAAGCACGTTTGAAGTACAGTTTGCCAAGATTGTCATTGTTATGCCTGACTTTTCTGAGATTATCCATATTGATGGTAGTAGTGCAATACATACAGAAGACACTTTACTGTTTGATATATTATTATGTTTGTCTTGCTTTTGGATAAAAAAAGAGTTCATACAGGTTATTATCAGTACCTAACAAAAGGTATCCAGATTGTCCTGACTTTTCCCACGGCAATATTTTGGTGCATCTGTTGCCACTAATCACAGCCATAATACTGTTGAAAATACATCTTAATATTTTACTGGAATAGCCAATTAGTTATAAGGGCATTCTGGATTGAAATGAGTAGTTCATTACTTATGAGTGTTTTTAATTAAATAGCTTTCCTGTGGTTATCAAAACAGTGAGTCTATTCTGAAGCTACAAGAAGTAAAAGGTTTCTAAAGCTTTTAGGTTAAATTTCTGTCATTATATAGTCAAAAAAGTTATCATTTGACAGCGTAAGGTTTTGAGATTGCAAGGGCAATTGTATTGGCATTCTGTATAACCTGTTTCTACCTGGACATTACAAAAAGAAAACCTTACACGATATTTGGTACTCTTTTCTTATTGTGGGAATATGGTCAGGACAGAAGTGATGCTGAGATGAGGAATGAGAATCTCTGTGTTCTTAAATGGTCAATTCTGGACACATATATACTGTAGAAGTTCACATAGTACCATTCTACTGATGTTTTCTCTGAGTAAAGATGGAACACATTCTCATGAAGTAAACCCAGATTTCAGACAAATAATCATGCAGTAAGTAATCCATCATGATAACATTCAATAAAATAAAATAAGAATTTAAAAAGCATGTCAGATTTTAATTGCTTCTTGTAAGAACAGAAATTTTAATTGACTGATACTATTTTCAACTGCCACAATAAGCACCCCTTGTCCTTGCTCTTTGCTGTCCTTTTGCTAGATGTGAATGGGCTCCTAGAAGCCATTTACTTTCATTTGGAAGAACTATTTTCTGCAGAGCAGCTCTCATGTCAGAAGTCAGGGAGGGCTCAAATACATGAATTTTTGAGGTATCTGAAGATAGAATGATAATGCAGTACAGTAAAATATACTTTAAGGCAGAAAACAAGAATGGCACATGGGAATAACTGGTTCATGTTCTTCTGTTACTAATAGAACAAGAGCCATTTTTGTAAAACCAGCTTAAATGCCAGGCAGGAATCTAGCTTTTTCTGTCTTCCTGGACTTTACTGGTTGTGGAGATGTATATGGTAAGGGCCTTATCTATTAAAATAATTTTAGCTGGAAGGTAACTTTGAAGATTGTGTAGTCCAGCTGCTTGCTCAAAGGCTGCTCAGGGCTTTATCTAAGAGAATTTTGAATGTTGCCATGGATAGAGATTTCCCAACCTATTCCAGTGTTTAACCATCCACAAAATTCTTTTAATTTTACCTTTTAATTTATTTGTATCTTTTGTTTTTAATTTCCCTCAGGAACAGTCAAGATAAATTTTATCCTTCTCTTCAGTAAAGCTGATTTGGCTGAGTTCTTAATTAGAATTTAACATTGACTTTAATAAAATTTGGATTTATACCAGTGGTATAGCTTTTCAGAACTTCTGACAGCATACCTTTGCTTAAGTGACACTATGATATCACTACAAAATCCACACTGAAAACAAGAAAATATTATACTACTGGAGTGGTCAGAGATTTTTCTCTGTATAGGTTCTGCTCTCTCAATAGAGCCATGTGGATGTTCTTCTTGTACCTATTGAACAATTGTTTCCTTCTAAAATCCTACAACTTGGAGACTGGGAAAGGCAGAGGAGAGGCAAGAAAAATATTTTCCATATTGTGCAACACCATCTTTCACTCTTTTTGATGGATTATTTTGTGAATCTTACCTATTCCCTGTAGAAACAGTCTATGGTACAAGGGTGCAGATGTTCTTTTTCCTGAAATAAAATTTCAGCAGTTGGGAATTGTCTTATGAACTACTAGGAAAGTCTCAAAATATTTCCTATCGAGCAGATCCTGCTTGAGCTAGTTTGCTTTTATGTTGGTGAGCTCTTGCCTTTCCTTACAGTTATTTTGCTAGTTAGCTCTAATGCCATCATTTCAATGTAACAGATTCACTTCTCTTATGCCTGTGAACTATGTCAAGAGAAGGAACTTGCATTTGAGTGTGTTAATGTAAATGAAGCAGCATACTTCAGATAGTCCTTCATGGACTAATTCACCTATAATCTCTGGTTAAAAAAGATGGTCGATACTAATTTTTTTATGATGGATTTTTTAAATTGGACATAAGGAACTTTTGGGTTGATTTATGTTTAGTTTTTGGGGTTTTTTTTCTGCAAGGCAATAATTATTTGCTGTTTGATATTTTATTAAATGTAAAATGCTTTTTTTATGTTTTCATGGAAACAAAAATTGTTCTGACGTTTTTTTTGTCTAGCTCTGGTGCCAGCATTAATTCCTTTCTTTGGCTAACCTTTCATGTTAACTGACTATTCCTGAAGGAAGATACAGTAGAAGAAGACATAAGGACTAAATTAAAAGGTAATCTGAAAGGTTTTATTGTACATGCAGTCTGTTCTTCTGAGCCTTCAAAGGCAAGTAGGGTGGTCCTATATACCTCACCTATTAGATATCAAATATTTCTGAGTTCCTGGATATTAAGTGGCAGTTAATATGTGTTTTGTTTTTCTGTTCTCTGAATCATTCATAAGATTTTTAATTTTTTTTTTTAATTTATAGATGTTTTGCTACACGAATCTTGTAGCTATATGGTCAGGCATAGACATACATACCTGCTTTCATTATTTTCCTTGCATATTCTTTTGAAGCATTATAAATATTCTCAAGATTAATGATGCTGCAACTACTGTTATTTTTTTCCATTGGGTTTGAGACTTAAAAGAGTCCTGTTCCTGATAATTTCCTTTTTTTTCTTCCCTTCACTTTGTAGCAGCAAAACTGCATTAAGATTAAACAGTCTGAGCCCTGGTAGCTGAGGAATCAGTTTTGACTTCAGCTGGTTTGCTCAGATAGGTAAAACCTATTCCTATACTAAAATTAAAATAGAATAAGCTGGTACTTGGCAGGGTTATACATATGAACAGAATGTGAAAGTAGGTGCTCTGGTAAAGGCAGGAATTGACTGTTGGGTTCAACTGTTTTTGTAGTTAGTTGGAGCAGAGGAGGAGTTGGTGGTGTTCGTGACTTTTATAACAGTAGACCTATTCAAAGCAACTGTGAAAATCAACTTGAAGGAGGAACATGTGTGTATTCATTTTTCTTTTGGCACAGAAATGCTTCAATACCAGAAAGAAACTTTTTTTCTAGCTTTAGAACAAACAATGAGAATCTTTCAATAAATTCAGGACCTCGTTTCCTTTTTTGCATTTCTCAGATTAATAATTTCTTTATCTAATGTTCATTAGTTGTTGTTTTGCTTCTGTTTATTGTACTGATTGCAACTCTAAAATAATTTGAATGTATACATACATACTTTGGTCTTCTCAGTAGTTGCTGTAAAATATCCTGGAAATCTGAAAACTATTTTGCAAATTCTATTAAGCTCATGTTATCAGAAATACCATACAACATACGTTAGTAATATTAAAGCTTTCTGCTCTTCTGTTATGTCCAAAGGACACATTCAAACTAAACTATTGGGATTCTATTCTGAACTATTGGGTGAAAAGTTTGATTTATATTAGTTCTAATTAGATCTTGCTCAAGAATAACTTATAAGTCTGGTACATTATAAATGCTTATATTTAGAAACAGGCATTGCTAAGTCAATTGTCTTGCTGTGTAAGCATCAAGCAATGTTTCTCAAAAAAGTCACCAAAATGTTTGTAAGGGAACTATTGTTTTCAAACTGCTTTGTCTTTATTCTTGGAGTACGAGGAGGACATAATTTAATCTACCCTGATTTCTGGTCAGCATTCAAACTTTTTTTATGTCCACATTGTTGAGAAGCAAGTTCACAAAAGGAGGAGGCTTTACACAAGCTTTACAACAAGGAATTATTTTTGTTTCGCACTAGCCTTTAGACACATGCACTTCTGTCCATCACTTAAAACGACATTGCAGAATTACAGCCCATCTTAGCAGAGTTTACTTGTGCATAACAGCTGTGATTCATCTGCTCTTCAAAGATTTTAAAGGCATCTTGTGTCAAGCTAATATTATGTACAGAAGTGGGTTGAGGAGCAGGTTATACGTGCATCACCTACTCTTTGTATTCAGTACTCCCAGAATCAAACTTTCATATTTATTTGAAATAGACCGTATTTTTCTGTATATGTTTGTACTGCAAAAAGGAGGTGTTTTCCACTGTTCCCCGTAGAAGTCTATCATTAATATTTAAGCTAAAGCTGTTAAAGGCTGTGGTGCTTTAACTTCAGGTACAGTGCTAATTAAAAATAGCTCTTTACTGACAGTCTTGCAAGTCTAGCTTCTGAGCAGTAAACAAAAGCATGAAATAATGTATTTTGTGTTTACGGATCCTGGGGTCACTTAGCGTAGCAAAATGCTTTACATGAAATATAAATAGCACTACCATTTAAAAGAAGGAAGTTGTCTGCATTTACCTGTCTCTCACACTTCTAATATGGGTCAATGGAATGAAAGAAAAATTTGGTTCATGATTTTTTTTATAATCAATGGCCTTAAAAACATTTCGAAGGAAAAAAAAAATATTGCATAGTTCATATTAACCAGGGTAATCCCTGTTAGATGTATAAAAGTAGGAATTTTTCCATAGTTTTCTGTGTGGCTAAATAGCAGAGTAATTGGAAAAAAAAATCAGAGTAGGTTTATTATTGATGTTTTATTTGTTTATAGACAAAGAACACTTCAATCAGTGTTATAATGATTTAATAAATGCTACCTGGTCTTATCCAATACTGTGATTTAAGATATTCTTAATGCTGGAACTGAGGAAATTACCAAAAGTTGGACAGGAAGGGAAGTGGCTTATTTGGAGTGTAATTCGCCTGCTGGTGTTAAAAACAATACAGCATGATAGTACCCACAGCCCTTTTGTATGGCCATGTAAAGAACTTGATGAATATTTAGCTAGAAGTGTGCTACAGTAAATGGAGATAATGCAAGCACTGGATCAGCTGCACAGTTTAATAATAGATTTTAAGCATCTATTTAAGGTCAAAATTGAATTAAAATTATGCTATTAGTCACTTAAAATCTCAATAATTATTCGCTTACATTATTATTAATTAGCTCTGGGAAATACGGAACCACAGAACCACAAAGCTGTGATGTAAATGTATATGCCACTTCAGGTATTGCTCACCTATGGTCTACTGTATTGTTCTTATGTTTAAAACCCATTGGATCAAATTCAAGGCTACAAATATTTTGCCAAACTTGAGTAACCAGAAAAGTAAAAACAGTACAAAGACTTTAATTTGTATTTCTTCTCCTGTTTGTTTATTTGCAAATTTCCTCTCTCTGCTAAAATATCGGAAAGTGCTAAAATATTGGAAAGTTTAATTTAATGAAGAACAAACAATTGAAATCCCTCCACACAAATTTCTTTAAAGCTGAGGAAACAAATTCTGAAGGAGCAGGTTAAAGACACATTCAAACCACTCTTACTCAGTCTTGCTCGGTCTGTTGGACCAAAGAGGAACTAGTGTGAAGTAGAATGATTTGAGATGTGTGTAGTATGTACATTGGGTTTGAAGAATGAATATGCACTACTTGCTAATTTAAACTTAGTCTTTGAGTCCACAGCAGCTCAACATAAGCATCTTTATATAAGTAGTTGTGGTGTTCTTCCAGTCAAATTTTGAAATCCGTTCTGATACAAACGGTGATTTTGTGCAAGAGGCTCTAGTTCCAAGATCATTTCAAACACAGATTTGTATCGGATGTGCCTGTTCCTAAGAGAAGGTGTGTCTTATATTTATGCATTTTCTGTTAAAAGATCATTAAATGAATATGATATTGTGTGTGATAAATATATGTCCATTTCTTGCTGATATATGTATATATGAACAAAAGTGAAGATACAGCTTTGAGTCCTGTCTGCTTTTATCTTAGTAGCACTGTACTGACCAATGTCTGCAGGCTCCTCAGAATCTTGACTTAAATGCTTTACTTTCCTAAGTTAAGGGCTTTGTTAGACTGTACATTGATGTGAAAATATATTGTCTACTAAGGTTGAAGATCCTTTCTCTTCAATCTTGTAATTTTTACTGACAGTAAAAATGTCTCTTCAAACAAATATTTAGAAAATGAGTATACCGAAGGGTAAACTTCCGTGTTCCACATTTGTTAAGTAATTTTGATGTTGAGTAAATGATGTGGTGGGGAATTGGGAGAGTGTCTATGTGTTGCTAACTCAAATACACAATAATTTAAATGGATATTTCAGTTTAACATCTTGACTTACTTTAGGTCTTTTAGAGACAATTTTGATATAATTTTTCTTTAATTATAAAATTTAATTTCTCAACTGAGAAACTATAAATCTAACTTAAATGCTATTTATGCATGATAATAATTTTAAAATACATTGCGTCTTTTGTATGTAAAAAAAACATTTCAGTGTGGATTATCTGTAATTTTTTGAAGTATTACAGTGGTTGAACCCTGGCCCCTTTGTCATATATTCATTTTTAATATACTGTGAGGATAATTTGCTTTTTTAACATGCAACGAATACAATTTTTCTGTATTTAACAGGTCACACCATAGAAATATTTTTTTATCCTATTGCCCCTGACTTTCTAACCCAATTTTCATTCCTTTAATATTTTTATGATTCTCTAAAACTCTGTAGAAATTTGAGTGAAAATATATATTCAGGTTGCTACTTAGACCCTATATAGAATCAGTTTTAAAAGCTTAATCTTTTAACATAACTAGCAAACATTTTGTGTGTGTGTAGGCATATTTCCTAATCACAGTGCTACTTCTTTTAATTTTAAAGGTCAGTTCTATTATTCCTGAAGTTTTTCTTTTAATATGGAAAGTTAAAAAAAGTGAGTAGAATAGTTCCTGTCATGCAGTAGTTGCCTTTTAATATCTACCCAAAAAGAGTGCATTTCCAAAGAAAGAGTTTCCCAGAAAAGGCTTGCTAGATGGTATTAAAAATACCAGTTTCAAGGGATACAAAAGAATGACCTTCAAACTTTTTCTGACTTTGTCTCTTATCAGTCATGCAAGTGTCAGAGTCATAATGTGAATACTCAAGAAGGCTTTGAATTGTCAATAGAGGGAAGCTTCTTCTTTGAGGTTATATTTGCTGGAACAGAAGAGATAACACTATTATCAGTGCTTTTGTAGTGTAGCCAATTTCTCATTGCATGTACTGAAATTCACTTTTTAATACAGTTTTGATATTAATGTAATGATAAATATGTCAAACTGTTAAAATAAATTCTGAATGTTTCTGTCAGTCCTGATACAGTATGAAATAACATTCTGGTGTCTTTCAGAGACTTTTATGAGCATTTCTGGGGGAAAAAAAAAGTAATTTTCAGACATATTTCTAACCTCCTCTTTAGTAAATTGACATTAAATACGAGGTATGTTGAATTACCAAACACTTGGAGCTTCAAAGTTTAGCAATGGAATGTGAAATACAGAGTAAAAACTATCACACTATGTAATATACAAATACCGTTACATGCCATTTTTGATCACCATCATAGGAATATTCTTTTTTTTTTAATTGGACATTCAAGCCCTGTCTTTGAGAATTGGTTTGAGCCACTCTTGATGGGCTTGTTACTTTTATTTCTTAAATATTTTATTTTTTTCATGGGCTAGCTAATGCACAAAATACCAATGCATTCAAAAGTATCGTGCAAATTTTGCATGGTAATAAAATTGTGCTAAACTTTCATGTGGCCCACTTCAATACTGTTAGTATTTACACTGAAATTAATCAAGGCCTTAACCACTACTGATGTACTGTAGATAGCTTTGAAGACTGTTTTCATTTCCATTGACTTATTGGTCATTGTTAGCAATATTTTACTTATTGAGATAATTTCTACACGAATGTTGTGGTATCTCAAAAGATATAAGTAGTCTAATGAATAATTACTGGATTTAGATATTCTCAAGTAATATTGGATTTACTTAAATGAAATTCTGATCTTATGTATAGATTAGCAAATAAAGATCAACAGAACTCAAGGTTTCACTGGCAATCTCAGATATTTCAAGTGGATGAAAATAACTCTTAAGATTTACTAAGTAATTCTTAGAAAATCAAAAACTCATCAAATATGTTAAGTGCCTGGAAAATTCTGTGTAGGCAGAATTGTGGCTCTGCTGAAAGCTAGACCTTGTTAATATCACTACAAAATTGACTGTATTTTGTGATGGGTGGAACTTTTATTACTGAAGATAGTCCTTCTTTTGGTGTGTTAGCAGTATTCCAAATCTTACAAAGTTGCTTGTTTTCACTGTTAGCATCACTCAACAGGATGATAACAAACATGCTGTTTTTGACAGGACGATTCCTGTCAAAAATTAATTCATACAATGGCCTTTAGATCAACTTTGGATGTTGTGCTAAGAGCTCTGCAAGTTGGAAACTTCTGTCAGAGTATTAATGATTTTAGCAAGGTACATGATTGATAATACATATTTTATACTACATGAAAGGCTGGGCTATAGTATTCATCCTACAGAATGCAGCTAAATTTGGGGTTACTTTTGCTTTGCTTTTCTTAGTTACCTTATCTCTTCTGCCAATCTAGCTACCTTCAGGATAGCAAAAATGGTTGAAGCAGTGATTAAATGCATTCTTTCTCAATTTTTCCGTTCCTGATGGAGTTGTTAATTGTCCTAAAAAAGATAGAAATATATAATGTTAAAATCCTATACCTAAACTGGTATTATTTTCAAGTATGTATTTTCATATTTCTCTTCATACCTTAGCAGGTTGAATCTTAGTAGATTTTGTAGTCCTAGAAGGTTCTAAAATGTAGAAAGAAAGTAAGGACAATAGAAAGAAATTAAACTGAGAGATGAAATGTAGATGAGATGAAAAATACTTCATTTATTATCCAACTTTTAATTATTTATTTCATATAATGATAAAGAACAGTATTCTTTGAAGAAGCTTCTGAAGACTCTCATCTACCAGAGTAATTCAGATAGCAGTAGTTCAGTAAAGCTTTTCTGCTATAGAAGGTAGTTGTTTTGGTTTTGTTGTTTTTTGTTTTTTTTTTTTTCCAATGTGTATGCAAAAGACTCTTCAAAGTTCCAGGTACATAGGGAACTAAAGAAATTTTATTCAAAATGCTCTGACAATAGCACAGGCTTACTGGTAATGTGTTGCTTATGATATCACTGACTAACTTTCAAAAATAAAGTGATGGTGTCTTTAAGATAGTTAAACAATTGGCATCCATATTTGAAGCTGTTCTTAGCTTTTTGTTAACCAGCTTTCCTGTTTCAAAGGACAGCATAAATCATTTACATTATGTATATAGTAATTCATGTTCTTTGGAGTTACAAAGTGTAAAGAGGAAGGGAAGGAGAGATGTGGACTGGTGGGAGCAGTACAGGGTTGTTGCAGTGTGTGCCAGCTGTTCAGATGAATGTTTGAGGTAATATAGATCACTGGAGACAAATACTTAAAAGCAGAAAAGATGTCACTAATAGGGGGCTCTTAAACTGCTTAATTAATGACATAAATATGTACTTTCTAGTGCTGAAAATAGCTTATATTTTGGAGTACTTCATCAAAGCAGATGCTGCATTCCATATCACTTGAAGTTTTAGGACATGTAAAAGATTTCACATGGAATTGGCAGAAACTTGCCTCCTGCTTGCAGGATTTGAGAGCTAGTAGTAGTACTTAGAGGACTGCGACTGTTTTCCTCCTGATGTGTGATCAGACCTTCCCTACATAATCTTTGAGAAGGGTGAGCACATACATTACATACAGAAGCTTCTAGCCATCACTTTTCCTTGTTGAGGTAGACACTGCCATAAAAGTCGGAGCTCCATCTGTTAGTTGCTTTTGGAGTAAGCAAATTATATTCACTCATGTTAAAAAAAAAAAAAAAACCAAATGATTCTCAAAACAAGCAGAGGAAAAACCTCACCTCAGAGAAACTTCATCTGCTAAGTGTGTGATATCAGATTGAATGTGGAACATTAGGAGGATGGCATTAAACTTTTCTTGCATGTTTTTTCTTGTTCAGTTGCTCAATGTAAGTCATATTTTGGTTCACTAAATAATTAATCTCCAGGTCAATTTAGAAGGAACTTGGGAGAGAGGCATTTCTAACCACCAGAAAGTGTGGCTGACAGTTTACCTGCTGAATCTCTTGCCCAAGGTTATTTGGAGGACCTATTCTTCTATATTGAAAGCTTGATTTTTCTTGTGACAGCCAGTTTATCCTTCTGCAGCTAAATGTTATGTAGAAATAAATGTTATATTGAAATTCTTTAATATAGAGTAAATGGTTTTACTTTATAGTTTGTTCTATGCAATTAAGTGGCTTACTCAATATTATATGTCTTTCTAAATATTAATGTTCTGAAATTCTATCAGCAGTAAACCATCAGAATGAAATATTGGCTCGTTGAAATCAATAGCAAAGTGCTTATTGACTTCTTTTGAATCTTTATTTCATCCAAATTATTTCAGGTACAAAGAAATTTCTTTGCTCTTCTACAAATATATGGAACTGGGAATCTTCTTAGGTCAAAGTCACCTTGAGCTGTTTTAACTAGAGCTTCATACCTTGTATAAACTAAAGAGGTGTGTGTTGAAACATTTTTTTGTATTTTTGACATCAGCATTTTGCCTTTTTCTGGTTAATTAATATGCTGTTCTTAGAACTGAACCATCTTAAATTTTTTGTTTTTCAAAAACTTTGCCCAAATTGCAAGCCACGATCTACTAAAGCCATGTAACTTCTCTTGCTGCAGAGAAAGAGAATTGTTTATCATGAGGTATTGTTTTTGCTCTCAAAATTCTGCTTAGCATTTCAATATTTGTTACTGAAATTCATTATATAATGTTTGCCTTTAGCCTAAAAACTTATTTGTCCACAGTCACCTGTTTGTTTATTTATTTTAAAACATTGTGTTGAAAAGTACAACTTTGTTATTTCATGAATTGAGGCACAATAATTGAACATTAAATAACTCTGATATTTGTAGAATATGACTAAGCTTTTTCTCTCCTTTCTGAGCTGGAAACATACTGCAGTATCACAATTAAATACTTGTAATATTCTCAACTTCCTTACAAACTGTAGTCCAAGTATCAAAGTCTCACATGAATAAGCCCTTAAAATATCTTAAGAGATTATTTAATTTTATATCAAATAATTCCTAGTTTTCCTTCTCCCAAATACATGGACATTCAGTGTTCAAGTAATTTTTTTTCTCCTCTTCTAGGTATTAATGTGTTCATGTTACTTCTTTAGTAAAACTAGCATTTAAAAAAATTCAGTATAAGCTGGAATGTAATGATAATTCTGAATGTCTATAAAACTTGTGTTGCTTTTTGCAATCTTGGAACTTTTCAGTTCTTGACTATTTGGGTGTTTTTCTTGGCGACAGTGGATGGAAGAAACTTGAAATGCAGCTTGCCTTGCTGACAGCAGTACTTGATTTGTATTCATTTCAGGCTGGAATGCTTGCTAAGGATAATACAGCGAATAGATCTGAGGTTTTGTGTCATAACATAAAACTTTTAGTTACTGGTGTTTAATGTTATATTCAGTGATTGCCTGACATCATAAACAGAACTTTATAAAAGACATCATCACAAATGTGGTAGTTGCTGAAGTACAAGATGTTTAATGGCATGCACATCCTTTGAAAAAAATGTTCTCACTCTTTATTCTAATAATTAGGAAGCATCTGCCAGTGCATTAAGCAGTGACTTTAAATAAGTGACTCTTATAACTGCCCTCATAAATCATGGATTCAAAGAGTTTGTTATTATGAAATTAGGTGTGCCTGCTCTCAAATTTTATAATCTAAACATGGAGTGATTCCTGTATTCTCAATTTGTCCTGCTAAAGGCTTCATTTTACTCAGTTGCTATGTCATGTCAGCAGTACTTCTTCCAATTTGCTAACTAGACCTAATATACCATGGAAAAAATTGCTCTGGGCAACACTGAACATTTTTTAAATAATAACTCAGCTGTACAATTCAGATTAGTATAGGCTTATTCCAGTATACTGATAGACATTTTAAGATGAAGTGCAGCAAAACTTATTAGGAATTTGGCTTTGACCCCTTTTTTTAGGCATTCAGTTCTATTTTGATTTTTTTTACAATCATACTAAGCCTGTATTTTTCCTTAGTTCTTTTCTCCAAATGACTGCTTCTTTGTGATCTTAAGAGTTAATTAGCAAAACAAAGAGCAAATGAGAGAGATTGTACTGGGAAGAAGATAATAAGCTGTTAACACCCAGTTGTTGAGAGATGCCTCTACTTCTAGAATTAAGGTGCAAATGACACCATGTGCCAAAGTCAATAGTAGGGATTTTATTTACCAGTAAAATGAGAGGTAGAGAGATTAGAAATAAATAGAAAAGAGATGAGAGCAGGAGAGAGGCCAGGAATTGGGGTTAACTGCTTTAAGGCAGTCTTTGGTTTGGAGTGATCAAAAGGGGAAAATTGACAAGGAGCCCTACTAGTTAGGGATTTTGTAATTTGATACATTACTGGTAATAGTGTGCCTTCAACAAGACTGCTTATGCTAACAAAGTTTTCATACAAAATGCAAAAAAGTTCCCATGTAAGATGTTTTCATGCAAACACATCGTTACACTGGACTTATACTATATTCTCCAGGATATCAAGTACAGCTCCATGTAATTTAATCCTGACACAAAACAGAAACTCTGTCTTTACTATTGGTGGGGTAATAAATGAAATTATTATCCTTTTTAAGTTTAGCTGTATTATCTCAGTTTACCAGCTTGCTTTTTCTTTTTTTTTTTTTTTTTAAATTTCAGTGAGCAAATCACCTTGATCACATTCTTTTGCAATTGCTGCCACAGTAAGTTGCACCTACAACTGAGAAACCTGTGTGGAGCAGAATGTGCTATAGTTGCCATATTGATTAGCATAAATTAAAGAGGTGAGGTCAAGTTAAAAAACCCTTCTGAACCACATGGTAGAAAACCCAGTAGTACATCAGGCATGTTCAAGTGGAAATACAACTCCGATATACTTTGGAATATCTAATGATTGTTAATGCATTTAGTTGCAAAAATGATTACAAGTGGAGATGCTTGAGAGCTGGTAAAAGGCATTCCTGTATTTTATCCATATCCCATTTGTAATCCATGTCTGTCCGCCCTTCTGGTCAACCATTTTGTATGGAACATTTTGTTCTGTTAAGATTGTTTAGTTCACTTGTTAATGTCTCTGAAAAATTTGGTCAAACCATAATAAATCTAAAACCTTCCAAGAAAGAACTGGAAAGCTTAATACATTTTCCTTGATTCCAAATATGATTTCTTGTACCAGATCCCAGGCTGAATTTGGTTGAGACAAAATTATACATCCATAACATAAACATAAAAGTTCTTCCTCACACCATTTTTTTCAGTAAAAAGACAAAGTTGGCAAAAATCAAACTAATAATACATAAAATGTGCAGTGCTACTATTTGTTGTCTCCCAACAAAAGGTGCTTGTGATGAAAACACAAATCACAATCACATTAATAAACTGAAAATATAGGCAGTTATGGTGGCAACTGAAAGTTTCATCCATTCGTCACAGCTGGATTTCATCTCTTAGCAGGTTCCTGTAAAAGAAAAATGACCATTTGGCCTACTGTAGACTGATAATTAAAAAAAGGAATGATCCTTCCATGTGTCTACCACAAAAGTAACCAGAAAGTTAAAAGAGCCTAAATAAAAGTGTTTATCGCATCATCTTGGCTGTTTTTTGTGAGCTTTGTCATGTAAATTGAGAGAATGGCAGTTCCCTAACTTGAAATTCATTCCTTTGGTCTTCAGTGAGGGTGTTCTGGCTTTATTCCTGGAATAGGAAAACAGCAGAAGTCTCAGAGGGGTTTGTCCCGATAGATTATCCTTCAGTGTTTCAAGTTGTTTAACTGCCTGAACTTGATATCTTTCAGGGTGGAGTTATAACTTTTATTTCTTTAAATGCTTGCTACACTGCTGATATTGCATCTCCCATCTTTTCAGGAGGGTCTTCGTTCTTTAATTTCATGTCTGGAAGGAGTGAGATAGCTTGTAAAAGTTGGGCAAGCACAGCTTGTGCAATCATGGGTGAATGTATATACCTGTGCAGGAGCTATTAAAGGTGTATTGTCCTCTCTTCCAGATAAGCACCAGTTGAGCCTTGTCTTGTTCCGCAGCATTGACATTAGAGTTAGAAGAATGTGAAACCACCTCGAGTGCCTGTATTGCGGCTGTTAGGTTTCCTCTATTTGGTATTGAAGCTGTTAGTGGCCCCAAACAACTATATAACTTCATACATTTATTTTGTGCTGCAGCAAAAATACAGCACTGTGATACACCAGCAGTTCTTGAATTAGGGAGTGCAGGCGCTGCACGGAATGAGTGCGCTTCAGTCACTGGATTTCTTCTAGGGTTAAGATGAGAAGACTTTTATTTCTTTCCCAGGAGTCCCAAATTAACCTCAGCGGTTTGGCAGTAACACTTCTTGCTCTATTTACTCCAGTGATTTTAACTCTTTGCCATCTGTATTGTACACCCAGCTTCTTGGCATCCCACTGCACTAATACTGGATGTTGTGCTCCCATATCTATTAGAAATTTTATTAATTGGTGACAAGACACAATATGAATATGAATGTATGGCTTGCATTGATAGGATTCACCTTGCTGGATTTCAGTCCCACCTGATTTATGGCCAGACTTTGATGTCTCTGTAGCTGTATACAGCACTGTTTTAATAACATTTTGCTGACTCTGACTATCATCTGTAGTTTCAGCTGTAGTTAAGGGCCATAATGTTACTTCCTTATCATCAGATGTCAATGCAAATGTTAAGCTCTTTATTCACTGTCTCCCAATGTCTCCATCCATTGTTGTTAATTGGATTGTAGCTTTGAAGTAATTTGGCCTTTACACCTGCTCTTGCTTCTGCTACAAAGTAAACTTTTTTGTTTGTGTTTTTCACAGCCCTTTGGTTTCAGCATATTTTGTAACTAGTGTTACAGTAATCTGTCTTCGTTTCTGCTTGCAGCACATCAGTATTTAAGTGAAACTACCTTCTATTCCTCACAACTTGAAATCCAATTGAAATAACATTTTGAAATTTCAAAAGAGAAAATATTGCAGGTCCTGACTAGGAAATTAAAAACGTCTTTTGAGTCATAAATACTATGAAAAGACATATGAGGTTATGCCGAAGGCTTTATCCAAAGTGGCTGTAATTTCTTTGTCAAAAGAAAATATTATTACAGATCCAGGAAAATATAAACTTAAAGGTACAAATTTTTTTTCACTAGTCTTAGATTCTAAACCATAATTTAAATAATGCCAACAATTTGCACTTAGATGAATGGTGTTTTCAGCTCTTCCATCTCTATAGTTTGTAAGGAAACTTCTGTTCTATATTGTAGCTCTTCTTCCTATTCCGACCATTTTTGTGAACACCAATTTTGTGAAGATCCTCACACATCCATGCTGTGGAATAGACATATGGTAGAGTCTATGTGCATACTGTGGGAAATAGAAAAGCAATAGAACTCTCAGAAAGCTGTGTGAAAGCAAATCTTAGGATGGAAAAATGCAAGAATGCTAAAGATGAAGGTTTATTCATTGTTTTAAGCTATTACAAGCAAGCATTGTTCAAAGCGAGATGTACATGTAGCTTTATTAATTGGCCTAAGCAAATGCTTGTCAACTTTTACTATTATGCTATTATGCTCCAGCATTCCCGTCCTGTTGTTAGTGTACATAAATATATGTAAATATAAAAAAGAGAAAAATTATCCCAGGAAAAGCCAACACATAGTGTGCCTTTAGCTATTTTTTTTTGAGACCAGGAAGATTTATCCCATATTGTGCTCAGCATCAGAGGGCAAAAAGTAAAGATATATTTGTGAGTTCAAAAAATATTTGTTATTACCCATATGTTGGTGATTTTAGATAAATACTGTTCATGAAGAACATATCAATTTATTTTGTTTCTTAATTAGAAGTATCATGGTTTGGTTTCCATGTGTTATGCAAGCAGTCCATATTCCAGAACAACTATTAACAGTTGAACTTCAGTCACAGCTTTTCTTTCAGTAGAGTAACTGCTTTGGTTGTCCAGCTGTAATGAAAGGTGCAGGAGCATCACTTTCCTCTGAGACTTTTTTGCCATTTTTCTTAAGTTGATTAAGAAGTAGTCAAGTTGTTAAGCAAGGCATCACAATTGCAAGAAATTTTATTTCTGTAGGCAAGTAGGCTAAGCCATTCCTCTCAAACTTCCCCAACCTACCAACATGCTGTTTCAGAGGTCCTGGAAATCTTCATCTCTGTTGAAGTGTCTCACCTGGGTACTGTGTGTCGTATTGCACGTTTAGAAGGAAGACATCTGTTGCATTTGTTCCATCCATTATATAACATGGGCATTAAGGCTGTAAGGGTAGCAATGTTTTATTCCTAATGAGAGGTTTAAGTTCTGTGTTCTTTCTGAAATCCACAAAGTATGATTCTTTGCAGGCTTGCTGCATCTTTTGTTCTCTTATTATTTTGTGATTAGCAAATATGGAAGAAGTCCCTCAGAATTAATTCTTACTCAGCAGGTTATATCAAAGCCTCTGTATATCTGAGTGGAGTGTTTACATTTTCTAGATTTATGAGATAATCTCTACTAGTGTACTCCTGTGATAGTACTTCTAGAAACCCTAACTAATGCAGTATAGCTACCCTTTCCAGCCTGCTAGTCTTCAAAAGTAAGGCAGCATTTCTCCACTTTTGTTCTAGGGCTGGAAACCCAGATCATATTCTGTGCTTGGAGGCAGATGGACTTTGTGGAAGGCAGCCAGCACAGGCTGTTTCAGCCAGCCAGTCCTATGAAAGCTAGTTGCTGTCTCTTGACTCAGTTTTTGGTTTGAGCAATGGTGAACACAGAAATTATCTCAGGCCTGGAAAATGTAACCCCATATTCATTGAATTAAAAAAAAAGTCTGTATGAGATTGTTGTGTGTATCTGTATTACATAGATTCTTTAAAAAAAAAAAAAAACAGCAGATATTTCTTTAAAAGGGTTAAGTTCATCCATATTTATTAAACTCACCTATCAAAAGTGGCTGATATGATTTATGGTCATATTCAGTAAGGGAGTCTGAACACTTGCACTAACTGTTACACCAAGGATGCTGAAAAAATAATAAACACATGGAGTTTTGTTTGAGGTCCAGTTGATTTTTTATCGTACTAATTTTTGGAGTAAGGTTCGTGAGTAAAAGGAATAAAATTACTGAAAGTACAGAAGTACATCTAATAATTCTGTCTATTCCTCACCGTTTTGTATATGCTGGTATATGCACTTCACTGTTTTGTTAGTCCTGGACTTGCTGGTGTATAACTGAGCTAGCTGGCATTTCATATAGAGACGTTGCTTAGAGAGATTGCTTGCTAGAATTATATACCACATGAAATTTTCACCAGGCTGGTGAGCTCTTGGCTTATATTTGAGTTAGAAATGCTTATAAAGCTAGTAACGATTCAAAATAAATTGTTTATTTCAGGTGGGATAGTGTTAAAGTTTGTTGTTTCTGTTTATTGTTAAATAAAATGAAGATTCCTAGCAAAAATATTGTCTCAAATAGCTGACTGCATATTTCTTATTGTCATATATGATCTTCATTTTGCCAGAAATGAAAATTAATTTATTTAGTATTTCTGTTAGAAGTAAATGAGTTTAGATTTATTTTGTATTTAATACTACATTAATTTTTGAAGCCATTAAGCATAATTTCCAGATGCTCCTTTTATATCTGGTTATCTACAGTAAAAGTAATTGCCCTATTAAATACTTGGACATTTTCCTAACCATTGAATATTAATATGTAATTGGACTAGTCAGAGGTTTTTTTAGTAAATTAACAAGCTTCAAGACTTCCTGTCTTTCTTTAGTTTTTGAGATGGGATTCATATATTTATTTACTGAGATTCAGTGTTAAGTTCTCTAAGATAAACTCAAACCCATGTTACATGCCTCTGTCCCAAAAACAGGTTTATTATTAATTTGGCAAGTCACATCCATATGCTAACAGATGGCTTGTAGCCATTCTCACACACATGAATAACTTTGGCCCAAACCAGAATCACCTCGTGGTTTTTCACATCATTGGTCACAAGAAGAGCTATCCAGCAGATGATAGTATCTCCTGTGATGGAAAGAAAGCAGGGAATTAGATTAGGCTTCTATTTGGAGATTTTCACAGACCTGACTAGGCCAATAACTTTGTAGAAACCCTGTTGGGGTTGTAGGTAAGTTAAAACTGATTTGCCTGTATGAACTGAACAAATATTACTATGTAGGAGTTTAAAAAGCATATTTGGAGTGCATGCTTCAAGGGAAGCTATGTGTAACTGTACTGGTTTTAGAAAGCATAGTATTTAAATAGGTGGCTGCAATAACAGAGTCACAAAGCTTGGGCTTTTGAGCTGTATAAGATTTTATTCTTAATCTTACTGGGTTGTTTAAGCTGCTTTTGAAGTGTTCCATAGTTTGCTTAGAAGAAAACCTGTCTGGAGAAATGCAGTGTAATAATGAAATCACACTGTAAACCATTTATTTATATACCTTGATATTTGGTTTCAAAGTGTTTGCTTTACTGAATGAATCATTTGTCTCCATAAAATGTTTAAACTTTTCCTGCATTCATACTTAAAATGTAAAGGTCTTGAAATGGTATCATGAGACAATGTTTTAGAACTTCTGCTTTTTAAACATTTAAATACTGCTGAAAGTCCTGCTATTCCTGGACTTGGAAAATACATAAAATCTGAATTGATAGAGAATGTTGCACAGTTCTTTTCCCCTCCAAATTAAGAGAAAATAACAACTGCTTGTATCTAATGCATGTTCTTGGCAAAATTAGTGGTCTTTAATTAAAATATGCCATTCCAAAGGCTCAATCATAATTAAGTAATCCATGGCCTTCTGTAGTGTTCCTTTCTCTGATGAATTTCACCCTGAATGTTAATGTAGGGAAAGAAGACAGATTAATAGCGCTTATCCTAATGGTGTGGAATTCATAACTCTCTCTTTGGGGCAGTTAACTACTCTGTTGCTTCATTGCTTTCTGCATATATTAGCTTGAACTTGGCCTGTTGTCTCCTTCGGGGCACAGTCTGCATCTAGGGATTTCTTCAAAATACAATCCAAATTCAGCTCATCATTTTCAAGAATAGTTGTTAGGAAAATTGTGTGCTTTTGATCAGTTTTCAATACACTTTTAAATTAGATATGAGTCATATCTCATGAACTCAGGATGAGTTATTTCTCAGATATCCCAAATTAAACTTCATGAAGTAGCTTTGTATTTTAGGCTATTACTAAATCCAGCTCAGTTTAATCAGCTCCCTTCACGCTAGCATCCTTCCTGTACATACTAATGGAACATAAACATCGTGATGTTTGTTTTTAGACAGATTACTAAAGCACCTGAGATCATGTTTTAATTTTGGGTAGTCCACAAATTCTTCTTGCCTTAAGAATTAGCTTGTGACTTGCAGAGGCCTTATTTCTTCTTGCTTTGTTTATGGTTTTTTTTACATTGCATTAACAGAAAGGAATAAAAGAGCACAGATTATCCTTAAGTATATTACTGAACCATGACAGCTCTCACTCCTGAAGGGAAATCACAAACATATGGTGCATGTAGAGAAATTTAAAAGGGTATCACATTGCTGTTATCCTTGAGTATTCTGGTTCTGGTGTGGGACTATATATATATATATGTGTGTGTGTGTGTGTGTGTGTGTGTGTGTGTGAACCATCTGCAGTTCATTAACAGTAAATATTTAATGAGTTTATGAATAGTAGATAAACATTTAACACAGTTTTGTAAAAATATGCATGCATTTAACAATTGTTTGCAACTGCCAAAGAAAATAGCCTGATTTAGGGATATGTTTGTTTCAGTTCAAAATTCAAGTAGCTTCTTTGAAGTAAGACCTGAGATGGGAGAATGTTGGGTTTGGAAAAGGACTGGTTGTTCAAAGTGTGAGTTACTCAGTCCCTGGTTCTCCTATTAGTCCTACCACCATGACATTTGCTGTTATCTGTTGTGTGGCAGCTTCTGTTCAGTTTTCTGCTAAAGCTATGGTTGCCTCTCTTCTGAAAGACTTTACATCTTACCTGGTCCTACCTCTTGCTGCCTTTAAAATGAAAGAGAAAAATCTGAATTTATTAATGAATTTATTTAAAACATTTGCCTAAAGCATTTGCAGCCAGATAGACTTCAGAGTTTCCAAATCTTAAGTAGATTCAGTGCCAGAAAGTAGAAAAGATAGCAAAACCAGAAATCATATTTCTCAGTGTTTTAATGGTTTGTAGCTTAAAATAAAATTTCATGAGAATGTGTGCCGTGCTTGTGGGTCATTCAGCAATCTTCTTATAGAAGGAAAGAAGTAGTATGAAAATAAAGAAACCTCACGTGACCAGTTCCTTTCTTTAGTTTGAGAATTGATAAATAGGTAATTCTTCAATAGTCCTTTAAAAATGTTTCTTTAATTACATACTATTTTAGGTAAGTATGAGCCACAGATGGCAATGAATTTCAAAACTTGATGAGTCAGTGGCCGTTGCAGTATACAGAACTGGTGGGAGAGGGCTACATTTGCATAAATATGTATCAATACACATATAATCCATGCTTCAAGTGGCTTCAAAGTATTGTCATATGCTTGTAGGGAAGGACACAAAGACAAATGCCATACAGTTCTCACCATTTGCTCTTCAAGCTGTTTGCCATAATTTTTTACATTAAATATTGTTCTTCTGTCTTCTGAAAACTTCTACTCTTTTTTTTTTTTTTTTTTTTGTCTCAGAAAGTAGGTCTGAAGGTTCATTGAGGAAAAAACACACCCTGTTTTTCTTTTCTGATGTGGTTAATATCCATTCCTCGTAAGAAATGGGATGAGGTACTGTCATAAATTCAGATGATTCACAATGCATTGTCGAATGCAAATTATTTTGGTTAATCTTCATCCCTAGAATAGCCTGTCACTTTCTGTACTTCAAGCATTGCTCCAGTTGACCCATAACTATAGAGGAGATGTGCCATGCTATTGTTTTGAGTACTTGGAGAACAATGTCTTGGGGAAGCAATTTGAGGACCCTATTGATCACACACAGATCTATTGGTAGGTAACTGTTAAGAATAATCTACCTAAGAATATTTGTAATAGAACAAAGAAGTTGATAGTTAAAATTATTATTTGCCTTTTTTTTTTTTTAAGGCAATACTGTACTGTAAACATCTCCCTTATTTAATACTTTAACAGAGTGGGTTTCAGCTACTGCTTTCAATTACTTCGGCTCTCTCTGTTGACCTGAGGTCTCTTTCCCTCTCAAAGATGAAAATTCCCTTTTGTGTTCAAGGTGGCTACTCCCTTTGCTTTTATCCATTTTTGCCCCCTCTCTGGGAGCATAACAATTGTCTCCTACTAGCTTTTTAATATACACATAAGATTTCCAGAACTAAATCAAAGACTCTCCACTTCCTTGTAAGCAAGGCTATGCCTTTAGCAACTGACTTTTAAAGAAATACAGTTATAACATGGATCCCTATGAGACATTTAGCCAGAAATTAATATTCTAGGTTTTTTTGTCAGGGCGTTTTTTTTTTCAGATTTTTGTTTGGTTCATTCAAGTATCACATTTGCAAATACACTGTTATCTAGTTCATGTTTTTTTCTTTATACTGAGTATCAGATGGCAGCTATGACTCTTATCTTTCACCTAATTAATATTGATAATGAGTATATCTTTTTTTTTGTGATTTTGTTTCCTAAAGACTTTTATCTTTTGAGACACTTTTCGAATTCTGATATAAATATGCGTATTTTGCGTCATGTAATAAAACTAATTGGTCTGTTAATTTAACCAACAGGCAGGGAAAGATATTCTGCTCTAAATTCTTTGTTATTGTTAGGATTTTATCACAGTGATCTACAATGAATCAGAAGAGAAGGCTCTGGGGACACCTAACTGCATTCTTTCAATACTTAAAGGGATCTTTTAAGAAATGTGGGGACAGATGTTTTAGACCTGTTGCAATAAGACAAGGCTAATACTTTTAAACTAAGAGGGTAGATTTAGACAAGATAAAAATAAGAACTTTTTATCAGAGTAGTGAGACACTGGCATAGGTTGCCCATAGAGGTGATAGATGCCCCATCCCTGAAAACATTCAGTCAGGTTGAACAGGAGTAACCTAATCTAGTTTATGGTCCTACTCACTGCAGGGGGATTGAACTAGAGGACCTCTAAAGGTCCCTTCCAACACAGACCATTCAATTATTCTATTATTCTAATGAGAGATTTCTGAAAATGTCTTTTCAACAGCTGCATCCTTATATTATTGTGATACCAAGTCTGCTACTGCATAACATTAAACCACTATACAACTTCATTAACATTCAAAAACTTGCCATAAAATTTTTAAAATCATAATTTCTTCTGATTCTTTTTCTTCTTTTTAAAATCAGAATATTATTTTAAAAGCAATAACCATCTAATTAATTTTTTAAAATTTTTAATATTTTCTTTGTGGTGTTTCAGCTTTGCGTTGTAAGTAGTTCACATGGACAGTATTGCAAACTGGGTTTCCTGCAAACTCTGATCATCCTTAGATGATAATTTCTTAGTCAATTCTTCAAGTGTGAGTAGCCACTGAAAAAATATGTTTGAAATGTTCAGAGATGAGAGCATATTTACTGACATTTTTAAAACCATCATTACTGTACAGGTTTGGCAGCTCCCTGGTTATGAAACTGTCCTATTTCATTAATAAAATTCTGTGTAGTTACTTTAAATTCCCAAGTGAAACTAGAAGTCATGCAAGCTTGAGTGATACTTTTAAATAAAGTTACTATGAGGGGCAATAAAGACCAGCACTTAAAATGTGATTCCTCCCCAGCATGGAACAGGTTTTTGTCATCAGAAAGAGTAGCATAAAATTTTTGGAAGTGACTCTCTTCATTCCTATTAGGAGTAAAACTAAACAGTGTAATGTTGAAATAATGACAGAAGGTCTCTATTCACAGGACAATGATCATAACTGAATCAGAATGCACAATCTACCAAGTATTTTAACATTGTGACTAATTTTTATTAATGTGAAATTTTCTTATTTCCTTCCATTCTGTTATGTATATTTGTGCATGTATGTGTGTGTGTGTGTGTGTATGCGTATGTACATGCAGCCTCGGTGAAATTTACAAAAAAAAAAAATCAAGAAATACAGTTTGGCTCACTGTCATATCAGACTTCAATGAGATATACTTATGAGATCAGTGATTTTTATCTCTTTAAAGAAAGAGAGAAATGCAAGCTTTAGCTATGTGAAGGTGTCCCCTGGTTTAGATTTGAATTGGTTATTTGAATGAGCATAATATGATTGAATTTTGAAAGCAATAAATAACAATATACTGAGTAAATATAAATTACATGATCTGACACAACATCAACCAGATTTTAACTAGTATGGGTGAAGGCATTCTTTTGTATGCTGAAGCATCCAGTTATTCAAATCCGAGTTGTTCTGAATCATAACAAGGATGTTATTAAGCCAGAATTATTCAGAATAGACTGAATTAAAGCAACATGTGTGAGTTTAAAAAAATAAACAAAATCCTGCATTCAGACTGAGAGCAAAAAGTTTTCTGTTTCTTTACCTTAGTAGTGACCATTTTTCTTTACATTTAGTTAGGGCGAGAATTTTATCTATGCCTAAGAAGAATATATATAAATAATTCTTTCAGAACATGGATATATTTAATTTCACTTGGCATGCTATGAAAAACTGTACTCAGTGTTTATAGTTGATACAGGAGAGGAAGACAGAGAATCTCCCTCATTTTGTGCGTGTTGACAGTCCTTCAGGTTATTGCTTCCTTTATTGCTGTCATAGGTAGTTAACAATAGAAACTAATAGCTTTAATACACTACAGATTCTTAAAATAAATGTACAAAGGGAGCCCATTAACAATAGTTTTTTGGGATAAAGGGCAATAGACTTAGTTTTAGTATTAACATTTATTTTACAACATTTCTATATAAATAAGATAGTTTATGCATTAGGACCTTTGATGGACACAATTGTCCTTACTGGAGAAAGACAAAAAAGATTCTGTGTGAAGAAACTTCACTCAATCTGAGAATGACTAAAGTAGAATGATTTGTTTAAGGCTTCAGTTTTCACTTTTGTAAAAACCATGCTGTGGCATGCCCTTGATTTTATCACCTCCCGTCTGAAAAATGGTATCACCTGAGTAAATGAATGCATGTTCTTATTCCACAGTAGCAGCAGTGTGAAAAAGAGCCCAGCACAATGCTTTCTTGTGTGAAACATTACATTTACTGTATATATGTGCTTTGCCTAAATTTTTAGCATTCCTTTTTGCTAAAGCTACATACGTAAACTGTGCTATTAATTTCTAGCTGTTGCTGTCTGCATTTTTCTGCAAAACAGGTTTTATTCTCACATATCTGGCTTGCCATTTTCAATGGATTTCTTAAAGAGGAATGTTTTTCATTTTTGTTTTACAGAGTTACATACATGGAAGCAGCCAAGCTCAGTTTGTGGCAGAGTCACATATTATTCTTCTCCTGAGTATCCTTCAAACTGGTGATAAATATTAAAAAAACAAAATGAGGCGCAGTGTGCTGTTAAATAAAATTGCTCTGGCAGTGAATATCATTGAACATTTAAGCAGGTATTACATTTTGGCTTACTTATTATATGTTGAAATAAATATTCATTGTTGTTGCTATTTACTGCCAAGTAACATTGGTATTGCTTTTCACCTATATGCGCTTTGTTATCTCCTTTGTTAGTTTTGTGCCTGGTTGCTATTCTTAGTTTCTTTTTCTCTTCAGTGTTACCTTTCCAGTGCCAAAAACTAATTTTCTTATTTTTTAATTTTCTCTTATAATAATTAAAAATTCAATGAAAGAATAATTTTATTTCTTTTTACTTACAAGAAAGGCTTACAAAAATTTACCAACTGTGCATGAAGATGATGTGTCCTCCAATAGTCCTTGGATTTTTTTTCCCCCCACTTAATCTAAACAGTTTACTACTACTTCTTGAAACAAATAACTCAATCACATTTGTTCTGACATCACCTCCTCACAGAAAGATTTTGAGACCTACTTTTACTCTTTCAGTCTTACTGAGTCAGAGAAAGTTAATTTTGGGTTTTCTGGGGGGTGGGTATTTTTCAATGAAAGTTTTAATAAACTTTCCTTAAAAGAAAACTCATATTCTCTCTGGGTTTTTTAAACCCCGATTCTTATCAGCTTTATTCATTGAATGAGAACTCTAATCATCATTAACCGTTTTTGAAGTTTAATAGTTCTATCACAAATACCTTTCTCTGAGGGGAAGAAGTAAAAGAAAATAATATTTCCCAATCTGCAGTAATTGATGGATCCAAGTTTTATGATCTTGGCTACTCTCTTGTTCTCTTTCTGAAGTTATGTTGCCTTGAAATCTGCCCTTCCTCTAACTTCCCTATCTACCTTCATCTTTGGCATTTCCTATCCAAAGACAACACCATCATTGCACCTTCATTACATTCATTTGCCTGGCATCCATTTTGCTACCTGTGAAACCTTGCATGCTTCATAAATAGCCATTATTAATTTAGTTTCAAGGTTATGATCATATTTGCAGAGCAAATCTAATATTTGCAATTGGACTGGAATGCTGTTTCCAGTTCTGAGTCTCCCAGTACAGGAATATAGCAGATTTAATTGAGCGAGTCCTGCCAAGAGCCACCAAGAGGATTAGGGGATTATCCTGTGAGAAAGGGCTGGAAGAGCTGGAACTGTTTAACTTGGAGAAGACTCTCAGGGAGATCTCATCAATGTGTATAGATACCTGATTGGAGGAAATGAAGAGGAAGGAGACAGACTTTCTCAGTAGTGCCCTTTGAGAGGACAAGAGGCAGTGGACTAAAACTGAAAACCAGGAAAATCAGTCTGAAGACAAGAAAATGCTTCTTACTGTAAGGGTGTGTAAATGGAAGCAGGTTGCCCAGAGGGGCCTGTAGAGTGTCCATCTGTGTAGAATTTTCACTTGAAAACTGCCAAGTCAAAACTCAGTGATTATTGCTTTAAATGCCGCATTTTTTAAAAAGTACACAGAGACAGCTATCACATTTCATATGAAAGATTTCTTATTTATTAGGTAGAGTATGCATCTTACTGGTATCATCTTTATGCTTTCCTTTGTAGAGCTGCAATTTATGTTTTCACGGTTTTCTGCTTTTCGTGAACTGCCACAGTTTAAATCTGTTATCTAAAATAATCCCATTGACTGCTTGAGAATGAGAAAAGTAAACCTCGAAACCAGAGAATATTAAAAATAAACAAAAATTTTATTGATGACATATTTTCTCTGACTCAGGCATGAAAGTGATATCTTTTTGTTGGCAGATACTGTCTTTAAACCAGGAAGTTGGCTAGCTACATTAATGCAGCTGTCTCAAAGAATCCTTTCAGTGATGTTGTTCATTACCACTTGCAGAAAGAATTCTCTAAGGTTTCATTTCATGGCTCGGTACTGTTGAGATGAGTTTTTGGTCACACACAAATTTCACAAAATGTTTCACATGAAATCTTGACAGAGTTTAACAGTTACTCATGAAAATTAATATTCCTTTATTCTTTCCATGTTGCTAGTAATTATGAGCTGCTCAATTGCTTCTTCATTTTTTTTTAATTCAGAAAATGTTGTTAGAAAATGTGGGAAATAGAAAAAAATATGCCAGATTCATTTTATCCTTTAGAAGATTCATTGAATTTTAAAACAGGACATTAGTATTCCAGTAATGAACATGTTTCATTTGGTTGCTTCTTTTTACTTTGTAATAGTAAACTTGTCACTTCTTGCCAGATGTTGAAATGCAATGTTGTATTTCTCTATAAAGTGAATTTTTAATACCTAAGATGAAAAAACATGAATTTCCTTTTCATTTCTGTATTTTGTTTTAAACAGTGATTCTACCCCATCTGCTAGATGATTTCTATATAAAGATCTGGTTTTCCATGCTGTAACTACATAATTAGGACTTGAGTAAGAAGGACTGGTGAAGATGTCAGATACTCAGTTTAAGTAGTTTTATAAAGCACAATTAAATTCAGTAAAAGCTATACAAAGTTACTGATTACTTACCAGGTATATATATCCACGTACAGTGTACTCACCAAGGACTGGTAGTAGGGGTGAACTTCACTGGCACTAGGGGTGGGCTGACCCTGGCTGGACAGAAGCCCACCAAGACCACTCTTCAGCTGGTCAGGGGAGAGAAAATGTAGCAAAAGGCTCATGGGTCAAGATAAGATCAGGGAGAGACTCAGGGAAATTAATTGAGCTTACGACCAATCAAATCAGAGAAGGGTAAAGAGAAATAAAAAACAAATATTAAAACAACTTTCACCCCACTCCTCCCTTCCTCCTAGGCTTAACTTTACTCCTGATTTATCTACCTGGTCTCCCACAGTGGTGCAAGTGGATGAAGAACAGAAGTTGTGTCCAGTTCATCACAATTGTCTCTGCCTCTCTTTCTTCCTCAGGACGAGGAGTCATCACACTCTTCCCTTGCTTCCTCCTATGGGAGAAAGTTCTCCATGAACTTCTCCAGTGTGAGCCTTTCCTGTGGGCTGCAGTTTTTCATGAGCATGTAGCCGAGAACAGTGAAAAGACATGATTGGGTAGCAGAGAATCATTAAGGTTGGAAAATACCTCCAAGATATCATGATGCTTGTATATTATATACTTCTGTGTCTTCCAGACTATTACTTTGAGCAGTTTGTGTTATGCTGACAAGATGACTCTTACTCAGTTTTGTTCTTTGGCTCCTCTTTGTCTTGTAGAGTTGATTTCAGGAAATAATCATGGAAGTCAGGTAAGTGTTGGTTGAAAGGGGTCTCGGAAGACCACATGCTACAATCTTCCTGTTAGTGAAGGATTATCACTAACACTGGAGCTTGTCTTTCTTGGTTTTGTCAGGTGCAATTTTTTAAAACTTCAGGGATGGAGATCACATAATCTCTCTGGGCAGTTTCAGATGTGAAGTTGTTTTTCATCCAGTCTGAACCTTCCAAACTACAGTTCATGGTGCATTCTGGTATGAATTACAATCTCGTCTGACATAACATTTTGGCTTCCCTTTGTATTTCTTTTGCCAGCCTTACAGACTTGGTGGAATAGCTTTAGTGAAGCTTTCATTAAAAAATGAACAGAACACTGTGGAATAGAAGTATGAGTTCCATTATGTTTTAGCTTTTTATTACCTAGGAATAAAACAAAATCCAAGGTTTGCTTTTATACATGCCACATTATATCTCATTGTTCACCATAAATCAACAGGTTCAAAAAATTTTTAAAAAGAAAATGTTTTTATCATTATTTCCAGAGAAAAAGTAACATGGAATAAGAGTTAGGTGTAAATTTAATTTGAGGTTATATCCATAAAAATATGCTGGTCTTTTCAATCTGCTTTCAGTTTTCTTTGAAATTGGCCAATTTTTATATCCTCCTCAGAAACAACAAAACCTTGCTATCATATGAAATTGAGAAGGAAGTTTTATGTAATAAAAATCCCCCCATCAGCTTGAAAATCAGTGCTTCAAGCAACTGGGTTCAATTAACATACATAATACTTTGGGGGGGTTGTAGAATTATTTCACTATAGAGACTTTCTGATGAAGTAGAAAATTTTATCAAAAAGTCATTACAGAAATAGAAGTATAACTGCTGTAGAATAAATATGGCAGACGACACAAAGAAAACTTATTTAAATAAGAGCTTGGAATAGATTTTTTAAGTGAATTTTTGTTTTGATAAATTGTATAAAAGCAGTAACCTGTGTGGAGCTGTGAACATGGTAGGCATTGTGCAGTCTGTAATTCAAGGTTTTGCTTTTGAAGAGTTCGAGCATCTCCAAGGACCTTAGGAGATAGGACTACATAGTTTAGACAGAGAAATAACTGTTCACAGCTGCAGTCCTGGTAAGACAGTCTAATTGTGTGCTAGAAAGCCAATTCAACCATGCAGAAAGAGCACATATCTAAACACATTTTGATTTAGCAATAAAGTTTAGCATCTTCTCATGTTATCATCAGTTTGCATCCGCAGGTATTAGTGCAGCAATGATTTTTAAGAACATAGGGAAAAATTGTGCAAAACAAAATAATCAAATGAAATAAATTATTCAGGGATTTTTGAGCCAGATTGGCCATAAGGAATGTTATAGCTTCTAGTCTTCAATTAATAAATTCTTACTTCTTTTTAATCCTTTTTTTGAACTAAATATGGGATAATATCCTATAGCAATGAATTTTCAGTGTAAACTTCATGTAGTATGCAAAATTTATTCCTTTGGGCTATTTTTAGCCTATAATTTGCACAATAAGTGTACTTATGACTTTAGTATATAAGTCATGGGAAGTAGTCCATTCTCTCTCTTTTTTCCATTCTATTTGGAGCTTTATAGGGATCACCAAAGATAATTCTCTTTTCTCCTTTCCAAGTTGAAAAATTCTACTATTTCCCCATGCAGAAGACATTCCAGTCTTGTGTTGTCTATTCTTGCAACGTCTTCTGACAGAAATTGGGTCACAGATAAAAGAAGTCAGCAAAAATTATCGGGTACTAATAAAATTTTTTTAAATGCTGAGTAGTGTGACATTCTTGGAGAGACAAGAAAGAGGAACTAAAGACAAGGATATTGAAGTACTGCTGCTAGAGTTATTAAGAAGACATAAAGGCATAAGAGAGATAACTTTGGAATGAAGAACTGTCATTGCCTAAGAGAAATGACATGCAGTAAACTGTCCAATCAGTATTACTGTTGTAATTAACTACAGTTGAATACAGATAGTGTATATGACTGTTATAACCAAAAAGGCATTGAAGTGTGCAATGTTCAGCTGTAAATATTGCTCTGGGTGTCAAGATACAGCAAGAGAAATAGGGAATAATAATGTTGGATAAGCTGTGTTGTATTTGAAAGATTTCTTAAATTCTTTTATTCCTCCTTTTTGTAGACAGTACTCATTTCTACTGAATTTTCATCAAGTTTTTATGTTGTTCCCTGGAGAAATAAAACTGCTTTGAATGTAATACGTCATAGTTTTTTTTCCTTTTTCAGTGATAGTGAATCCTTACTTTAAGGGGTAAATTTAATAGTAAGTATTTTCATTATTGAAGGAGTTTCAGTTATTAAGCAAGCTATTTATTTATATATTTATTGTATCTCCTATACAGGAGATAAACCTGAACCATTATTATAGGAATTAGCAGTTATGATTAACCTGGTACGTTTTCTCATTGTTACTATTATACTTCGCATTGATGCCGATTAAACACATGCACATAAGAAAAAATGGAAATGTCTTTTTGGTTTCCTAATTTGAATTCCTGAGGCAAAGTTTAAGGGGACAGATGCATAGGTGGATACGAGATAGTGATTGAAAGGGAAAGGGCCAAATCTTTTTGGTAGCATTATTATGACACCTCTTATGAAAGAGATTTCCTGTCCTACAGATGGAATTTAAATTAAATGTTTTAAGTGCCTTTGTGGTATGAGGAAACTTTTCCATAGGATGAATATAAAGAGATGACTTTCTGTATGTCAGAGTCACTGAGCATAAAAATCTTGAATTTTGAGTCAAAAGTCAGTAGAATACTCACTTAGCTCTCAGTAGTAAGATTCTGTCACTTGTGCATCAATATGCACAACTAGTTGTGTGTTCCCCAGAAATTATATGGTAAAGCTTATGAGGTTGGTAACTAAAGCAGTGAGACAGGATTATTTTTGTATTCTTGTATTCTTGATTTTAAGGATAAGAAAGAAAGAAGACCATGGTGGATAAAGTTAGGACTAAAAGTGCAACATTACTGCATATTTAAGCATGCTTCCTAATTAACTTTGGAAATCAACATCCAAAGCAGCAGAACATCCTGCACATTTTCTATTATTTACTTGCATTAGCTGTCAGCACTTCCTGTTAACCTTGTAACTTATTCTGTTTCTTCTGGAAGCTGTCTGATTCCTCCTAAATGTAATGAAGCATAAGGAGATCATAGCTAGAAAAATCAAGACAGTTTTATATTACCTACCTACCTCCTACTGCTTGACCGTAAAACAATTCATAATATGACCCTTTAGAAAAGACATTAAAGTCTCTTAAATGTGAGGGAGTTATGCAGAGATCTTAAATTTACAGTTGGGCATTTGTTAACACAACATTGAACATAATTTATAATCTTTCATCAGCTAATTGCAGTACCCTGGAATTGGTGAAGTTCTTTCACATATGGCATGTGTCCTCTGCATGAATTTGCCAACTCTGAATTTCAGTGATTTTCAACCATTTTCAGTTTCTGGTTAAAATTTTCCAATGGAAGTACAGACCCCTGCAAAGCTAATTTAGCTGTCAGCTGCTCTGGCAATTGCCCCATTTTTATTTGCCTTTTGCAAATAGCTGAGTACTAGTCCACACAAGAGGCATTCACTCACCATGGGCTGAAGATATTTTTAAGGGTTTCTTTAGGCTTCAGTTAATTATTTTAATGGTTAAGAAACATATTTTTTTGGATGGCTAAAAGATGCAGAAATCTAGTCCAATGTTAAATGGCTTACCTTTTGGCTCCACAGATACCTGTTACTGAATGGAGTAGTCCTCCAGTGCATTCAGCTAAGAAATAAACTATATTGCCTAGATCCTAGCAATGATGGAGAGTAAAACAACAGCCTAGACCCATATTGATGATGCCTTACGGTGTAGAAAAAGAATGTGTGGTATTCTCAAAAATATTTATGTGTTTTTAGGGAAAGCAAGAGAGATTGTGTCTGCATGCAAGTATCAAGTGTGTGCTAAGAAACAGATGAGACATACTAGGTCTAGTGTTTGAAATAAAATGCTTGAAAATAAGATAGATATTTGTAATACAACGTTAGAATAGTGAGAGAAAATTATGTAGCCTCATAAATACTTAAAAATAGCTGCAATGAAGTTTGTTTTAGGAATTGTAGCTGTGTTTAAAAGCTAAATTAAACTGTTAAGAAATTCCCTCATTTAATTGTTTCTCTAGTATGCTTAACATTAATGAAAGTAAAGTACTGTTATACATCTACCTGTTCTGGAGGTATTTATAGTTTTGTGATTTAAATATTTATTTGAAATATACATTTGAAAATTTATAGAAGTGGATTAAAAAAATATAAGTAAAGCTAGAAAAAGGTAGTATGGGGCAAACCACACTATAAAAATTTGCAAGATGGACAGGACTAAACCTGAAATTTCATCAGATGTAAACCAAAAAGATAATAAATAATAAATGTAAAAATCATTTCTCCAGTGTAGTTTTAGCTGATCCTAAATGTGAATAATTAGGATGTAAATCAGGCTGAAAAACTCTGAATGTTTGATTAGTGATTTAACACAAACTTAATTAGATATCTCTGTGCTTCATTTTGCAACTGAATTAAAACAGATCCCAAATCTTTTTTTTCTTCTGAAGTTTTATGTGGCCTTTCCATTCTCAGGTGTCTAAGAGCACCAGAAGAACAATGGTTGCATCAGATTATCTGTGGTTCATAAATTGAAGCTGAAGCTAATAAAGTTTATTATTAACTTTTTCACTATAAGAAATTCTACATTAGTATGAAATCTGTTCTCTGCTCTGTTAAAATTATGAAAAAGCATCAAAAAGGAGAATGGTATAGTGTAGTTGGTATTTCAATGGTTGAAATGCAAACTTTGAGCTATTTGACTGTTCTGAGATGCATATTTCAAGGAGTTGAGGAGAACTCTGGTGCTAAGACTTGTGTAATACTTCCTAAAATTCTTGAAAATCCAGTCAGTGTAGCTGAAGCCAGAAGGTTTTAAACAAAAACTATATTCAGAGTTGTTGTTAGTGTCATTACAACTGGATTCAGACCATTAAAAAATACTTAAATATAGTTTGATTGTGTACAATTCATTCATAAATCCATATTCAAATAAATAATTTTCACACTGTTCTCCACTTTTTCAACTTCTGATGTAGGAATCATCCATCTTCAGTGAGATGATCAGCATAGTAGCCCTCTTGTAAGGGCCCAGCAAAGAATTTCTAATCATCACCCCCCAGCAAAAAACCAAACCAAACAACAAAAAAACCCCAAAAATAGGAAAAAAAAAAAAAAAAAAGAGCTAACAGTAAATAGCACAGGCTCAAGTGAATGAATATTTTGTTCTCTAGTTTTTCTTGCTCATGTGTTATTAAGCAACTGCGTGATCTGCATTTTGAAAGGTAGTTGTTTCTTTATGTGTTTGTAATGCTAATGCCAGATTTTGCACCCTTGGCAGAAATACAACTGAATATGAATGAGACCACCAAACTTTTTTTCATGAAAGTAACCAAATGCTAGCCAAGCTATTTTTTCTCCTTCTTTCATTCCTCACTTACTACTAATTATGAATAAATTTGTGATGTAAAGGTATAAATTATGTATTACATTAATAAACTTTGGAATGATCAGGTTTTCTTCCTTTTGGACATTCTGCGATTAAATTTTCAATTAAATTATGCTAATAATAAGTATCCCAAATTTACTAGCAATTAGTTTCATTTTGTAGGATATCTATAATTTTGGATTTTATTGATCCAATATTTTTTGTTTTGTTTTGTTTGGATTTGGTGGTCTATTTTTTTCCCTACTTCTGATAAAATATCTTGATTTTTTCAGGGTGATTATATTATTCTGTTACTGCTAATCATTTTCTGTATAAGCTTATAAATTGTGATGATCTCTGTCTTTTTTATCCTACTTTAAAACTGTTGTTTTTCCTGTATCAGAATTCAGCACCTTTTCAAAAGCCCTGTGTAAATAATATGTTTTCAGTTTTTATGAAAAGCATGTATCAGCTGGGAAAAGGAAAGGCAGAAGTTTCATATGTAAAACTGTAATAATTTGAGAAGGTATATAACAGGATTTACACCAAAAAAAGTCAGTAGAGGTATACATTTATCAGAAAACATGAGCATCTGAATTTAAAACATTTGCTTGCCATGGCTTATCTGAGTGGCACATTCCCCTCACCTTTTCAAAATAGTTTCATAATGCATAGTGAGGCAGATAAAGAGGAATTGGAAAATAAGTACATCTTTTGATGCATCATTTTTTGCAAATGAAAAACTGTCCAAGTCACCACTTGTAAAATTTTACATTCTGCACTGTTAAAGAATTGCGATACTGTAAAAGATTATTTTCAGAGCTGGGACTGTTGCTTTACATTGTAGAATATTGAAGTAGTACAATGTTGGAAATGAGTGAAAAATAGTAACAAGCTATGTATTCTGTAGGAAAAAGCTAATTACTGTATCGAAATGACAACTCAGGTTGAATTTTTATTTTAGCATCAGAGAGCTAAGGCAAGTATTGTGCAGTTTTAGAGTGTGGCTATGAAGCTGGTACCATTGAAGGTAAAAGGCAGCCAATGAGGCTGAAAGCTCAGCAATGATGACTAAAGTTAGAAAGCAACAACTGAAGTAAAAATAATGACAGCGTGAGGGAAGCTTTAGGGGTAATGATGTGAAGCTCCAAAAGAGAGGGGGGAAAAAGCCCAGCACAATTCAGGTGGTTACAGATCTATAATTCTCAGTTGCAGAGCAAACAACTTACTTTTGTGAGGTTGTTGTTCCTGATGGTAAGAAAAGTGAATTAAAGTCATGGTCTGCTAAGAAAATAAGAACTACGTTACAGAAGGGATGTCTCCCAAATGGCTTTTTAGTGCGTGGGTGGTTGGTTTGTTTCTCAGAAGCAGCCAGGTAAGGGAAATAGCAAAGAACCACATTATGTACTGATACTGCATGAGATAATCTAGCAAAAAAAAAAAAAAAAAGAAAAAGAAAACAAAAAAACATTTACAAGTCGTTTCAAAACCTTTGCAAAAAGTAGCACTTCCCCAAGAGGATCTGGTGAGTTACCTTTACATCTTGGGACTGGTTTTTTTTTTCCCCTTGACTGTTAAACTCAGGAGAAGAACATTACTGTAAGTCTAAATGAGGAATTGCTAAAATAAAGTTACTAGATAATGCTGCCTTAGGGACTTTTCTTGAATAAATATATGTGGAAATTTTTTTCTCAGCCCTTTTTGTGACAACTGTCTCAATTAATTCATCGTTATGCTTTTGTAGCATTGCAAAATAAAGAATTTTATGATTCTCATTACATTCTCTCCAGTTCTTTTTCCCTCCTGGAAGAACAGCAGTAGAACTGTGAGAGCAGGAGATTCCCAGGCTTATATGCTCGTGAATCTGAGTCTTAACACGTAAAATTTTTAGAAAGCAATTTTTGTATCATGGATTCCAAGATTAATTTTTTCACAATAATTTGTGCTTTTTTTTTTTCATATTTTGTCAAGTGCAGTCGTCAGCTTTTGGAAGACTAAAACGTAACCAATTATTCATAGACTGGCTCTGTGCCTTGCAGCTTGTACCTATGTGAGGAATTTAACTACTAGCATGTTTTTAATTACAGCTTAATATTTGACTGTAGGTAGATGTCTGCATCAAAGAGGTGATGTTAAAAATTATATTTCCTTCATGTTGCCTATTTGCTTCTGCCATCTTTAACCATTGGTGTTTACTTTTTAAAATCTTGTTATTTTTAATTTTACTTTTCTCAGTTTGTGTCTATAAAATTTGGAAGTCAAACCTGAATCAGCTGTTTATCTCTTGAACTGTAATTGTGTTACTATTGACAGTTCTAAACCCTTTTTCTCAAGCTCACCTTAATTAAAAGTTTACAATGAAAATTCTAGATGTCTTTGAGCATTTTGGTCAAATTTTGAACATTCCTAAAATAAAAAATATTAATATATTACAATTAGTATAAGTGTAATGTTACAAGATGCAGTTATTACTTATTGATCTAGCATGTTTGATGTATAAATAATAACATCCCATTCTGGAAATTTGTAGCCATCATGCCCTGGGTTAAGTAATGTTGAAAACTCCAACCTTATTTGACCATCTGTGAAGTGTGTTGAAGTTTGTATTTCCTGCTATTGTGACCTATGGCTCTCATGATTCACACCTGCTTCAGAGTGCCATTCAGGCTTGCCTCTGCTTCAGAACAGATGTTATGCACAGTAGTAACCATTCCTTTTTGTTTATATGGTTTCAAATAAACAATTAAGAGAATGGCTTAAGAGCTTGCTAGATTACTGAAATTGTTTTATTGTTATGTATTTGTTCACATTTGTAACAGTTATAATGAGACAACAAAAGACTGAGAGTGACTGAGGACTTTGCCTCTGAGATATTTCTCTGCTACACTATTAAGCAATATGACACTAAAGAGGGAGTTAATGTCTTATCTAAATGCAGAAAAAGATAAACTAGTCCAACTGCTTCAGTTTGAGTCAAATAACCGGTGAATTGTGTGCAATTGCAGTGAATAATTTCTGGATCTTACCATTTTCATTTTTAAAAATCCTTTGCTACCAAGATACAGAATATTTTAAAATGCTGGGGAATGGCTATTTCTATAACTGTCCAGAATTTGCATCCTACTTGATGACTTGTCCTTTAAAGTGTCTTGAATGTTCTTTCATTATTTTAAAATCCAGAATGTAGGAAGAAAAATCCTACACAATTTTGCCACAGGTGAGTGTATCAGCACATTACAGATTGTGATATGCAGATTTAAATGTCAATACCTTGTTTAGTTTGATGAACTTGAAGTTGTAGTTCATAGATGTAACTTTGTGGCTTTCTGAGGTGTCCACACATCTTCTGCTTTCCTTGACAATGATAATACAGATGCTGCTATCACCATGGGAATGGTGCTCCTGAATGAAGCTGCTACCTCCAAAGGGGATGTTGGAAAAAGGAGAAGTAAGTTGTACTTTATAGCTAAGCTAATGCTTAGACAGTTAGAAGACACTGCAAAATTACAAGTGAATATATGATTTAGTTTTCAGAAGGTCTCTACCTTAAACCAATGTTTACCTTTAGTTGTTTGGAAAAGAGGAAAGCATAAAAATTCTGTTGATAAAACTGCATTCACATGAAGTAGTAACTGTAAAAATATGCTTTAAGCATTCTCAGCCAAGCTACAGTTTGGCACAGTATTTCTACTACATTGCATAAATGCTTTTTAGCTCTTAAATTCTATCAGAAGTCAGTGATATAAAGAACAAGAGTTTCGAAACACTGTTTTCAAAATTAATTTAGGCGTTTAAGATGACGACATCCAAAGGAGTGTGAAAATTCTTTTATTTGGTACTCTTGCCAATATTATGTCTTCAGAGGAAGGTGGAAACCCAGCAGTAGGTATAATACAGAACATATCCTAATCTGTAATGTCTAAAGATACTTAGCTTGAAGTACAATTTTTATGTTTTTCTGAATTTTGTTGTTACTCAGAATATTTGTGAGATTTTCTTGTCAGTGAATGACATAAACACACAATATGAAAGTGTTTTATCCAGAATCAAACTTCCTCACTGTTATCTCAAACAAGGTTTTACTGAGTATGACATAGGTTGAAATAAATATGCCCATCTGCCTTTGCACCTTTTATATCCCCTAATATATTTTTCTTGTATAAGCCATTGAAGGTCTTTGGAAGATACCAGATTTCCTACACTATTTTCTTAAAAAGCATTCTAGAACTCTTCATAATAGCTGGTTATATGGCTAGATCTCTCTAATCTATAGTGGTTTGAGGGTTTCCTTCCTTCCGCAAGCTGTAGATGTGTCATTAATTCTGAATATTTTCTACAGTAACTAGCTTTAACAGTGGTGTCAAAGGATACAGTGATGTAAGTTTAATTGGAATATGATCTAGATCTGGGCCTGTGAATACAGGCACAGTGAAATATCAGGGACTGCAGTAAAAATTCAGGCTCTTTGTGGCCATTATGTGAATGTTTTCTCTCTATCTGCCTTGTGCTGTTCATGCTTCCAATCTATTCATCCATGCTTGGAAATCATATTTGTGAGTGGTGATTTCTTTATAATGAAGTGTGTTTATTAGGTTTGTACATGGCTAGTTTTCTCAAAATAACTGTAGAAATTTATATTCCAGTTGACATATGTCACTTTCCACATGGTCAGTTTTAATGAAAAAATGCATCATTGTCAGTTTCCTTGGCTTCACGTTTGCTCATCCTTCGCTCAAAGGCAGCACACTTTTGAAGCATGAATATTGCAATTAAATAGCAAAGGGTTGGCTAAAGTAGGAAGAGTATAAGAAGAGTTTTAAAAATCAGTGTAGCTCACTAGAATCAAAACATTATCTAACGTAGATGAGCTGCATCTCAGTTTGTAACGTGTTCCCCTTTTTAAAAAAAATATTTATGCAATAGAGTGGGCTATCACAATCCAGAAAGTTTTGTGCTTTTATTCCACAGGATGCCAAAAGATGTTCCAAATATTGTTTCTTAATTTTAGCATTTAGTTTGTTGGTTCATTCTTTGAAAAGATCACCTGGAAGACATCAAAAGATCTACATCGTTGTTTACCTTCAGAACCTGAAGTTTTATATGGCTAGTGAGCAAATATAAAAAGTAAAAAATGATTTGGCTGCCTTTACTGCTACTTCAGCCATAGATTGTTGGCTGGAGAAAACATGATTCCATTAGTCAAAGGACATTTTTCTAAATGTAATTTTTTTCCAAAATGAACATGCAAATACCTGAAATAACTTTATATTTGATATGTATAATTTAATGGGTTATTAAATCCATTATCAGCAGTAAGGTGTTTGCATCCACATGCATTTGACTTTCAAATTTCTACTTTTTTCTTGAAAATGCATTTGCCCTGACAGGTTATTTTTTCCTAATAACCATAAATATTATTTCCATATCTTTTTGAAATCCTGTCAGAAGATAGTGGGCTTCAACAGTCAAGGCAGTAACATTTTGTATTTAACTGTGTCAAAATTCTCTATAAATGATTGACATAAATAATATTCTTTGTAGGGATTGCAGTTTTAAATCTTTTATGTGCTAATAAACAAAGTTGTTTTTTTTTCCAGTAATATGTCTGGTAGGCCTTGGTCTTGTGGTCTTTTTCTTCAGCTTCCTGCTGTCAATATTTCGCTCCAAATACCATGGCTACCCATACAGGTAATCTCTTTAAATTCTCATCCTATAGACTGTAATAGCTTTGTAGAAGTTTAAGAATTGCTTTCAGCCAAACAATCTTTAATCTTTACCACTGAAGTCAATGGAAGGTGGTAGAAGCAGAAAGAATGAAAGAAAGAAGCAAACCAAAAAGGTCTGGAATGCAACTGTTAGCATGACTGTTAAAGCAGACCAGTTAAAAGGGTTTGAGCACAGATGCACAACATAAGCAGTGCCCCCTGAAAAATGCAAAAAGAGAACATGCTTTAGTTTGTAAGGCTTTATTAGATACTTATTTTTATATAACTAAGATTTACATAAGACAGGGAACAAAACAACAAAGCACTGTACAGTGCTAAGATTTGACTTCACTAAAAGTACCCTTTTCTTTTGCCAGCCGCACCACGAAGGAGAGAAAGGAGTATAGTTTTACTGAATTACACATACACCTGTCAGTTAAACAGTTGCAATTTTTCTGACAAGTGAAAAAGTAGATTTCTCTGATTAAGCCACATGATTAGTACAACAGCCAGTTTTGTATTCTGTGTTATATTCCACTAAAAAGGATTCAGCCTTGCAAAACCAACTTAGATGTAACATTTCAGCTATTACCTTACAATTTTTCTATTAGTTTTTGCTCTAAGACTTCAGAACTATTTTCATTTTTGCAGAGATTGGTCTCTTTAAGCTGTTTTATTGACATTTAGGTCACTTTAGATTAGTTTGATTATTTAATAAGACTATACTGAGGACAACTAAATTCTTCCTGTTGCAATATGTGCACGAGGTATGCTCCTGCTTTTTAATAATTTCTGCTAAGGAAAGAGGTCTGTAAAGGGCCAAGTAGCATCGTACTGCAAAATTTCATCAGTATGAAATTAATAGTTTGCCATTTGGGATAGTCTGTCTTGCCTCTCAGCATCCTCTCCAGAGATTACTTCTAGCATGACTGACTTGAGGTGAAAGGGAGGATACAGTTTTCCTAAGGGTAAGGTATTCTTACCTTCCATTAACAGCTTAAGTCTTAAACTTTAAATAAGCACGATTTATGAGTATAATCTGCAGCTCAAAGCTCACTTGAGAAGCATTGCTAAAGATGGGCAACCCATGGTCTGAGTTCCCTTCCATTTTCTCCTAACAAGTTTATTAAATGGGGAAGGAGGTGGCGAGGGCATGTTCCTTGCCATGCAATTTATGAGTTACTGAAGAGAACGTGACAGCTGTACTAGTTTTAGTTTTAGTTCATCTGAGGAATGTTCATATCAGCTATTAACAACATGCTTATATATCTGTGCCAGGCCTTGCATTGCCTTTGTGAATGCTTGTAGTAGGGGTTTTTGGCTGCTGTGATACCTAGGATGTCTGGTACTGAACAGCATTGTGAGCATTAGTATGCTCTGTGAGTTTGCATGCCAACACAATAACATTGGTGTTAGTGCAAACTTAATCACTGAGTATATCTTGTAGTATCAGGTGTTATAAGCTTTGGGAATCTTAATTTAACTAATGTAGGGCTTTTCCCTCTTTTCTTACTAATCTGTTCACTGTAAATACTAGTTGGGGTGGATTTTATTTTATTCTCCCCTCAATTAATCTATAATTTATTGAAATGTCAGATATCTTTTAATGGGAGTGTCTAGCAGAATTTGGAGCCTATGTAGATTTCCTACTTCTCTTTTATTATGCAAGCTAAGAATGAAGGACAGCAAGATTTGGGGCTTGGGGCAGAATTCTATTAAAAGTTTAATTTTAAAAAAACTAGTTTGATAGATGATGCGAATGAAAAGTAAGTGTACCTGTTAGTATGCTAAAGCTGGTTTAAAAATAAATAAATTCAGGGCAATGCTGAAAACAATAATTCATCACAATCCTGATAAAATGAAGTAGTGCCACATCATGTTGCTACTGTGAAGAAATTATTAGAACCATTAACAAAATTCTGTCTTACGGAGCTAAGTAAACTCAATACCACAACTTACAAATCAAGTAAATTCATAAAGAAATGAACAGTGTGTATGCCTAAATACATAGGAAACATTTAATAGCTAGCTGTCTTAGTGTTTTTTGGTTGTTGTTTTTTTTTTTAATATATATTACTGCTTCTGCATGATTAAGCAGTATCTTTTGGGCTTAGTTGGTCTGCCCTAGATTGTTCCAAGTTTTCATGGTAATTAATCATTCAATCTTAAATCCTCACTCAATGCAGAATTATTGGGAACCATCACTAGAGCTGATCCTTTTGCTCTGCTATTATCAAATTCCATTTACTAGTTTCACAGACGTGTAATTCACTTATTGGGTCCTTTCCACTGTTAAATCTTTCATGTTTCTGTTGGTCTCTTGGGTAGCTCTGACCCCATTTTCTGTTATTTTAAGTAAACATACTGTTGGATTCTTTGACACATCAGTGGTCTCAACATGTCATCTTCATCACAATCCCATAGAGTTTTTTCGAGAAACAACTTTGTTTTTTGTGGGTAGTTCTTACAAATTTTAATGAACAGGCAAAACACTAAGGAGGATCAAGTATATAAACTGTTATTTTCTCTTTCCCCTTTTAATATAATATAATGCATTTTGACTTCAGTCATATATGCTAAAATACATTAATCTTCTTGTCTGAATTCCCTAGGATCTTCCAAGAAGTTCCATGCCTCATCAATTGATCCCAGTGCAGATATGTCTTAAGATGTGAAATATGTCTATCCTTTTCCTTTCAGTGGTTGTAGATTTCACCTTGAAACTATCAGTCTTTATGTGATAAATTGTCCTCAGGCTAGTGAAGCTTTGCCTTTAACATTACTAACAACAATGCATACTAATGATCTGTCAGGAAAAAAGTAGCATTATGTTGGCCTGCCTAAAGCAACAGTTAAAGAAAACTGAAATTGCTTTAATGCTATATGAATGACCTCAAGCATCAACTTCAACTATCCTACTTAAAAAAGAAGAAAATTCAAATGTCCTAAATTGTTTCTATTCTCTGGCACTGAACAAGCAGTTCAGTCCTTTGTGAAACATCATGCATTGGTAAAAAGTAAAACAGTAACACAACCTGCTGTGCATCTTCTTTTCTGCAGTGACCTCCATGTAGTGAAGATAAATCAAAGCAGAGGTGGATAAACACAAAGCCAGAGTCAAAAACTGGAGAAAGATCATTATTTCTTTTTCTAATGTGGTCTATAAGGTGCTCTTTAGAGGGCATGTATATAGGGAGGGACAGTAATTTTGACAGACTCTTTTTGATCCCCTTCAGGCATTTCCAATTCTGATTTGATTCTTTCACAGGATTTTCTTCTTGAAGGCTAGTGTTGGGCAAAAAATTGTTTGATTAATATGCTGGTAAAACACTTTTATACAGTATAGCATTGACCTGGGAAAGGTGATGCAAAGTGGGGGTTATCATGAAGGTTATTCACTGAGTGAACACAATCATGATGGATGAGCTCACTTGCAGCAAATCTCTCTGCAAGAGCCATTATTGCCATGGCAGGACTGTTTCATGGCTATACTAATCCACCTTTTATATGGGAACAAGATGAAATTTTTCATTTTGATAAAACTTTAATTGGTATCATTAACTATTGAAAGATTATATAATAATTTTATTTTATACTGTTGAGCATATAATACTGTTGAGCTCTATAATTCCTTCTGGATAAGACAAGTGTGTTGATAGATCTTAGACAATTTTTTTTGAAACCTTCTCACCTTAGTATTTAAAGTGAATAAATGATATATTAAATACCAGATATGCAGTAACTGAGCAGTAAAATGTCACTATATCAACACAGAATTTCATCTGTCAACTCATACACTTAGGAGTGATACAGAGACCATTCTTTACTATGAGCCAAAACCATGAACTCTAAGTTGACTTTGCTAGTCAGGAAAGAGCTTGGATCTCTGGAAACCACACCTTAGGCAGTTTCAGCCCAAAAAGCATACAGAATATGAAAAAGAATGAGAGAGGATGCTAAGAACAGAAGATATCAGTACACAAGCACACTATTGTATTACTGGGAATTTTAGGCATGTAAATATTTATAACACTGCTTCAAAAGGACACAGAGAAAAGTGAATATTATAATTATATAATTGTATAATTAATACAATTTTATATTATACAATATAATTTTACTGATATTAAAAAATTTCTTGTTTTTTTCTTTTTTAGCTTTGGCTGCAACTGTCCTATATTGTTTTTCTGCTTTGTTTTCTGAATGAAACTTCTAGCACAATTTCATTACTCTTAACATTTTAAATGGTTCTTTCAAACCTACATTTTATCTTTTGTTGTTTTACTCTCAATTTAAGTGAAATGAACACCTGAAAATTCTGTTTTCATAATTTTTCATTAAGTAGCTTTTGAATTTTTTTAGAACCTGCCCTGTAGTTGAATGTTTCATCATCCAATTATCCTTATTTACAAAAGTAATGTGATTTTTTTTTTTTTAGTTAAATCATAAAAAATAATCAGCCTTCTGAACTATGTATTGATGGAATGGAAAATACATATTCTTTATTGGCTAGGAGAGAAAATGAACTAAGCTGTGCAAAGCATGATAAATAAAAGATGCCTTATTTTCATCAAAAACCCATAAATGTTAAGTCATACATAAAGTATTCATTTATTGCTTGGGGAAGGATAGTCAATGCAACAGGACACACAAATTGCAAGATGCCCCAGAGCTTGAAAAATCCTCACATTCACTGTATACACATCTATCCTTGTAATTAAATTAGTTTCAGTAAAGAAATTCTGTATAACATTGAAATTGAAATTAAATGCAAGTGAATAAAATAGAATAGTTGTTTCTTGGAAATACACTGGAAAAATATTAGTAGGTAGAACAAATAGTATTTACAGACATATGAAATTAAATTTATTAATAAACATGAGCACTACTAACAGCTTTTTAGATATTTCATGCACAATTAAATTGATTCACCTTAAGTTTATGAATTGGTAAAACTACTTCTGATAAATACAAGGATTCACAGTTGATCTATAGTGCCCAGCAAAATTGGCTACTTTCTTTAAAACAGGAGAAATCAGGATTATTTTAAAAGACAGGAAAACAATAATACACAGTTGTCAAAACAAAGCCCTGACGTTTAATATTTTCTATACTGCTACTGTTCATGTGGCTAAACATTATGTTGTTCAGGAAAGAAACTGCCCATGGAAATGGAAGGCGACACAGTAGTCTCCCTCTGTTCATCTAAACTATCTAACAGCATGCTGGATTCCTGAAAATTCACAAACCTCCATATTCTTCTTTATAGGAAGTGTTGACAGCAGTGCTGGTTTCTAATCTTTTAAAACATGGGAGATCTGAATTCTAGATGTCTGGACCCGTAGCAGGTCTCTTAGGAAGGATGTGCTTCTTATTGTGGCAAACAATTTGGATGCTCTTCTCCCAGTAGGAACTTCCTTCTGTGGTTATCACCATTAAAAATGCCTCTTTTTTGCATGTGTGCCTTCCCTGTAAGCCTTACAGTTTGCCACTTACTTTTACCTGTTTCTATCCATTCTCATTTAGTTTATGTCTGGAGGGGCACAGTTTATCCAAGCTTTCCTGTTCTGCTTCACCCTGTTGTGCAAAAGATAGATCTGCCTGCAGATCCATCCCAACAGATGCTGTCCAGTTTGTTACTCTTGATTTTTGAGAAACTGCCCATCTCACATCTCCTTCTTTGTGGCTACTCTATGGTTTTTTCATGGTGTTTTGGCTTTTTGTAGTCTATAGAGTCAAAGAATGGTTGAGGTTAAAGTGACTCCTGGAGATGAATCACTCTTCTACTGTAGGTTCACTTATAACAAGTTGAACAAGATCACTTGCAGGCAGTTTTTTTGATAGAAGGAGCCTCCACAACCTCTCTGGATAGCCTGTTCCACTGCTCTCTCACCCTTGAAATAAGAAAGTTTGTCCTCATATTCAGATGAAACTTGACGTGTTTCAGCTTTCTGCCCTAGAATTTTTCTTTCTTTGCTTAAATTTTCTCTTTCTCACACTTGTGTTAGAACTTTCAGTGTTTCTCTTATCTATATTTTGTATCATGTCTCTCAACTGCTAAAGGTGCAGTTCCCCTACAGACAAAAAGTAAAGATCAACAGCTGTGGTAGTAGCATGTTGATCCAGCTGCTCTATTGGTATTTCTTTGCTGTTACATCATTGAGTCTTTTATGCCTCTTAAGCCTATCAAGGCTACCTCTCTGATTATGGAAATCTTCATCCTTTCCTACTCTTCTCTCCAAACGTTTTCACTACTATTAGTCCTCTCTCTTCTCCTCTCAGATCCTTTCCTATACATGGTCTTGTACATGTAGAGCTGGGTTATGTTTGTAGTCACATGTGCTCAGCATTCTCTTAGTTCCCTCTTCAGCCCTCTACAATTCATCTGTTCATGAAATTGTTCTTGCTAGCTTTCCCTATTGTTAATCCCTTCACCCTCCAGCACCCAGCCCATTGCCATCTGTTCTGCCTTGGTTTGGATGTCTTGCCTAACGAGATTGTCAGCTTTTTGCAGCAGTGAACATCTTTATACTGATACAGTTTTTTAAGCTTGTGGCACTTTTATTTATGTTTTGTAATGATTAATCAATTAATGCCATGAATGGAAAAACTGGTGAAATTGCTGCAACCTCTATGCTAGTGCACACAGCATATCTAGGAGCTGAAAGACATACCAGACAAAACTAGAGGCAGTACTTCCATTCAGTAGCTCCTTCCTTGTGTGTTTGTAAAATTAGTCCATAGTCATGCACAAGTCTCTCTCTGTGTGTTCCCATTTCCCAGTCTATGGGACTTGGCAAAGTACTTAGAAAGGTGTGACACACAATGTATATCTACATTGTAGAAATACAGAGTTTCCTTCCAGGTGTAAAGAAACAGCAGTATCATTGGAAACTTCTTAATTTATTAAAATACTAAGAATTTAAGAGTCTGCAGCCCTACAGAGCTTTGCCAATCGCTCTATACTCTCCCAACTCTAGAGCCACTTCAGAAGTAAAAGATGGTTTTAAATAAACCTGATTCATCCCCTGGGAGAGATTTCTCACTTCAAGTAGTAAAAGCAGATGCAGAACTTGATTAAAGAGAACAGATGTTTGAAGAGTGTTTTGCTTTTTAATTTTTTAAATAGGCAAATTTAAGTTTCAATCACTTATGTTTTATTTGATAACTTTCATGCTTGCTTAGTAATCACTAAATCAAATATAAAAACTTAAGAGATTGTTACACAAATGTCAAATGACTTTTCAAATTAATGTTTTGAAGTTATTATTATTATTTTCAAATAATTTTGCTGCTATGTTTTATATGCATTTTTCGGCATTTAAACATGTTTTCTTTCTTTTCAGCTTCTTAATTAAATGAATTCAAGTGGGATTCATTTAGAGCTGCTTACCATGAAGATAAGCTATGACTGCTATTTTCAGCCCACCAATGTTACGTGTATTCAAGAATCTTTTGTTGGTTCATCTGTTTTTGTGATAATTTATATGGTATGGTGATAGAGAAATGAATGCAGTTTTATGCAATGAATGCGTAATTTGTAGAAACATATAGTAAATATCTCATTGGGAAGTGCTAAAATGTTATAAATATTGTGTGCTCAAGAATTTAAATAAATTTCAGTATCATGGGCTTCTGTTTAAGTCTTTCTTATTAAATGTACTACATGGATCCAAAGCGTATTTTTGAGATTTTTCACCTGAAGTTTGTTTTGAGATGTGTTTTTGAACTGAACAAAATAACATCACTTCTTTGTCTGCTAATAGGAGATATACCCTGGTGGAAACTATCATTAAATTACTACACCTTACCCTCACTTTGCTTTGTAACAGAGCATTTATACAGAGTCTCTGATAATCTCTTACATGCTGAGCCATTACCATAAAATTGTATTCTACACATTTTCATCCTGGAGTCCTATTCCTGACTCAGCAGTGTGTAGAGTACATACATTACAAGTTCATCTCTGTCTTATGCAAAGGAATGCAATTCATAATGGAATTCGTTGTGGAATCTTGAAGGCTAGAACGCTTACATCAGTCAGAATTCAGATCCTTTTAAGCTGAGTCTGTGGTAACAAAATGGGAGGGTGGGGGGCAACAATATTTCATAGCCCAAAAAATACTTACTTTCTGAAGTAGCAACAAGAGGAAGGTATTATCCTGAATGATGCTTGTAACATAGTACAGGTGAGTCTATTGGAACTGAAGTTACAGTAGTTTCCAGTTTTATGTGTCCCCCAAGCTTTGCTAAAAGCTTATATAGGAATTAGTAATGCTTTTTAAAAATGCCATTTTTTAGCTATTCACATCTCACATTATGTGAATTACTCATAAATCCTTGTATACACCAGCATAATATATTGTCAGTGACTCAGGAAACAAGAATCATCATAAGATACTCTACCTCAGTCCTACTTCTTTTCCTCCTTACTGGTAGTTTTCCAACAGGTACTTTTCCAAGTACCAATTCACTGTCTATAACATTAGGAATTTCTTCATTTATATATAAAAATGTTTCTAAATATGGGGATAAGGTTGTCTAGTCTTTACAAAACTCAAGTAATCTAGTGCTTTTACCTGTTTCTTCTGCAGAAATACTGGTATGCTAAGAACTGGGAAACATTTTTCGACAAAAAACAAAGAGGAAAGACAGCTTATATCATACAAAAAACCAGAGCAAGACCTAGTTGCCCTAGAAGGTTGTAGAGCAGTACTTAAATTAGAAGCCAAGTAAAAACTGAAACTCAAAACACCTGGTTCACAGACTGATGTGGGCTGTGAAGGGGGTTGCAGCCTTTTCAGAGGTGCTTCAGCTGTTGTTCAGGAAGGCAGATCAGCTTGCCCATGATTCCAGTTGATTGGCACTTGCCAGTGCAAGGAAGCCAGGACAGAATTTGCAAGAGCTTTCTGTCAGTTTTAGAAGCTTGAGAAAGAGATGGAAAAATTAAATTTTATGGTGTTGAACAACAGCCCTGGTATAACAAGCATTCAAAGACTCAGTAGGAAAATAAATCAGTAGGACAGTTATCAGGCACATGACTTAAGGATGGCACAGATGGGTATACAGGTGACAAAGTGGGTCTGTATGGGAAAGATTACATAAAGTGCAACAGCACAAACATCTTACAGGAAAAACAGTGACTGGAAAGTGAAAGAAGAAAAACTGCAAGTTTCAGAAAGGAAGTAATAGTGAGAGATGTCAAGACCTCATGCTAATGAGGCTAAATATTTCAGCTTATGATGAGGTAAAGCATTCCAGTGACACATGACTGCTATAACAACTAATAGATCTCAAATAGCATCCAAATCAAAACAGCAGCTTGAGTAGTGCATGGAAGATAACATAATATGTAAGAGGTATTCATGGAATAGCTACTCCATAACAGCAACCACAGTACAGTAGGGTAAATGTTCTTGCAAGACGGGAAAATCAAAGTGAAATCTGAAAGAAGTTGGAGTATATTAGAAATAAAGACAGCTAAAAATGCAGACAAACCTACACACTCCCCCCCTCAAACAACAACAAACAATAGGCAAAAAGCAAGACACCTGCAAACACTCTGGTAGCTGTTTAATACTTCATTGAAGCACTGATAAAATATGTGCCACAATTCAAAAAGAAATAAAAACACAGCAACACACAGGTCAAGTGTAAAACAAGAGGCTCAAAAAATTATCTGAAAATGGTGCTTATCATGGTAGCATGTTAGCACAAACTTCTTGAAGTAAACCCAAAGCAGGGAACTAGCCCAAGAGTTGATGACAAAGATATAAGAAGAGGTATCCATTGATAAAGACTGACAGAGAAGCCAAATTCTCTGCAGCAGCTAAGCCAGAAGATTTAGGTCAACATGGTCTGACACATTCTGTGTAATTCTTTTAAATAGATAAGCTAGGTGCTGGTAAGATCTTGAGACTAAATGGCATTTATCAAAGAGCTCTGAAAGAAATCGCATGTGAGATTGCAGAACTGCTGAGCAAGGTGCCTTCACCTGTCATTACAGATTGCCTCTATGTCAGAGGACTGACAGATTGCCAACACAGCTGTCACCTATAAAAAGGAGAGTCTAGAGGGAAAGCTAAGCTACAGACCAGTGAACAATTTCCAATCCTGATAGGATGGTTGAGTTGGCAATAAGGAGTAAGCTGACTGAGAGAAAGGATAAACATAGTCATCTGAAAAAGGTGTGGGACTTGTATAAAGGAGAATTTTAGTTCACAAAGCTTGTAGATGGCTAAAATAGTGTCTAAAAAGCCCAAGGATAAAAATCACTTGGTAAGGATCTATTAAAGAACCTAAGATGGAATTGGAAGAGATGTCCTTCTCATGACTTGAAAAATCAATTAAAAGATACCAAGAGAAGGATATTGCTTAGTGGTCAATTTTTGTAGCAGTAAAGTCAGAAATACAACCTTCCTGAAAACTAGTGCTGAGACCACTTGAATACATCTTCATCAGTGATGTGTAGAAAATGCATGTGCAGTGCAACCTGCATTACAGATAAGCTTATGGTACAAAGATGGGAGAAAAGTCCACTAAAACTTTGATGGGCAAGACTGGGATGTTTTGATGGGTAAAAACGTGGGAATACATCTAGAGAAAAAAAGAAATCATACCTTGCTCAGCAAACAGGAAAAAGACATAGTGATAACTAAACCTGTTTTAGCAGAGTTGTCAGTGTACACTAACAGCCAAAGAGAAGATATTTGATGTCATCAGCTTGGGTAACAAGAAGGGACAGCAGTACAACTACACAAAATCTCTGTGGATTCCTGTTGAGTTCTGTACATAATTCTGATCTTCACATCCCAAAGATGGAGCTATTCAAGGTACAGGTGTAAATAAGCAAGCAGGGCCTCTTAAAAGAACTTTCTAAATAAGCAGGAGTACGGTACTAAAAACTTAAAGGTACTTTTCACTAGTTTGTGTTTGCAGCACTGAACACCTAGAAACTTTTAATAAAAGAAATCCCTACTTGAGGATCAAAGTGTAGGAGATTCATAGAAGCAAAACCCTGCAACTGAAGTTGCAAAAAAAGTGAAAAAAAAAAAAAAATCAGTATTCTTTTTTGAATTAAATTTAACTCCAGATACTCTTCAGAAAAACCAAATAAATCTTTCTCCACAGTGATGTTGAGAGGCATTAACAAGGTTCAGTGTCATGTTAAGGACCTAGAAATGACCTCCACATGATGGCAGGTGACTCATCAGGCAGAGTCACACACGAATTCAGGACCTCATTGTTAAATGATTTAAGATGCCCTTTGAGAAACTCTGGCAGTTATTTTTCCAGTTCTTTGTAATACATGAACAACTGAGTATGATTTTACTCTCTATGTTTGGTAGTACTGAATAATAATATTCAAGAGAAAAAATGTAATATAGATGTATTCTCTAGTGTGAGCTGAAGGTTATATACTCTTGTTGAGGCTTTGGAGGTTTTATTTACTCCCCTATATTCCTGTCCTAGAGGATTTTGACCCCCATATCTTTCGTTTCCAGATGCACACACACATGTACAAAGCAATGCCTCATTAGGAGTTCTTAAAGAAAAGACTTCCTGTTAGAACATCTCAAATCCAAGAGCAGACATTCCCCTACACTCCACGTATGAGCAGGAATACTGTGTTTTTCTCTGAAGTGGGGATACGCTGAGAGCTGTGCATCTTCAGAGCTTGTTGTCTGTCATGTGGCAAACTGAACCCTCATCATTCATAAAGGTCAATCAAGCATCTCAAGTCTGAGTTTCTTTGACATTGTCATACGGAGACACAGGAACAGAGCTTTATGGAGTTGTTTTCAATTTTATGTTACCTCTGCTAAATTTTTATTTATGCGTAAATTCCATGTCCTCCATTTACCCCAGTTAGCTATACTGCTGTGCACCAGATAGAAATTTGGAGTTGTTTACTCATGTCACCTTTCTTTTTGCACTGCAATAAATGCTTCTAAAAAGAAGCATCATCCTGTATTTTCAGGGGATGTTTTTTCTGTGTATTAACACAGGTCTGTATATTTTGAGATTAGTAACTTTCATAACATTAGGCAGTGCTGGTCCCTCTAGAATTAAATAAGGAATATTTTTTCTGGTTTGTATTTAGCCTTTCTGCCTTGCATTTTAAGAATGCATCACAAGTATACAAAGTAATGAAGAAGCCTTAGAAGTTCCAAAGTTGGAAAGCTTTGTTTTATCTTCTAATAGTTACATTTTTGCTCCAGGAGTCTTACTCTAGAGAGAAAAAAAAGCCTCAAGGTAACTCATTACCAAGCAGTGCTTCAGGCAAAAACAGTGCAAACTAAGAGTTTATACAGGCTGGAGAGCACACACTACGATAAGTATTTGTTTCCCCTCCAGTAGCACTTGGTGCAGGAGTTTCATTCTTTGGTTTTAAGAATAGAGAACAGGAAGCTTTCCATTGTATTTAAAAAGCTGAGAGAGTCCTATTGAGTTTAAGTTTGTTTTGTTATAGTATATATTTTCATTAACAATGGAGTCATTTAGCAGAATAAAGGTAAACATTCCACTAAATTACTCCATTGCTAATGAAAATATTTACTTTTTATTTATTTATCTAATTATTTAGATAAATAAATGTATTTTTCTGAAAATATTTTCATTGGTCAAAAGTAGTGGAAGTTATTGTTAGTATTAGAAGAAGGTTGTAGCCAGGTTTTGCCCTCAGGAGGGTTATCTACCACCAGCACATCCAATAAATCTCCTCAATTCTAAGTTTGGATGTGACCATCTATCTGTGCCTATAAAAAGTCTTCCCTAGTCAAGGCTTTTGAAACTAGGAGTAAGTGCTGTGCTGAACAGCCTTTAGCCCTTTCTTTTTCTATAATTATTCACTCTCCTCACTGTGTTTAACCAATTCTTTCCTCCACCTCCATCTTGGATAGAGCCATGGCAGGTTGATGGCCCATGATGGCACTTAAAATCCTCCTCAGATAACGGCTGTTCAGATGCCCTGTTTTTTCCAGGCTTTTGAATCTCTGTCTTGCCACTTTTAATCAAGAGCCCCAGAGTTCAACTGAATTGTTCTGTGACTTCTCAGAGAATTCCATAAACTCGGAGGTGTCCAGCCCCAGGCCAAAGCTCCCTGTCCTCATGCACACATATCCCATGACTGCCTGACCCACACAACCTCTTTTCCTTACCAGCTTCCCTGCTGGGCTCCTTCTAAGGTGACGCTCTCAGAAGAGGGCTGGGCTGGCCCAATCCCCCCGCACTTCAAAGCGCAATGATCTTTCCTTACCACAGCTTGCACATTATAAAATACCTTTCTTCTAAAATACTTTTCTTCAAGTGGAAGAAAAGCTAAAAATCAGCCTCTGCTGTACAGTCCCATCAGTCCAGAGACCTTCCTGCAGTCAGCAGCCCATTTGTTTCTGGAGGACAGGCTTAAAGCACAATGGAATAATAGATACAGCTTGGCAAAAATAAAAATTCGCAAACAGTATTTTTCATGTAAACACTGCAACTACTTGCACTTAAGAGGTTTGATTAACATATAATGTGACAAAAAACTTGGATACAGAGAATATGCAGAAAGAGCAGAGTAAGCATTTCTCTAGCACTTCTCATTCAGGGAGAACAAGATATAGTCACAGTTCATTGCTTTATAATGATGCCTCTGTCCTGAAGCCATTGTAGGTTCATTTCAAACTTACCCTCACAGCTCAAGTTATTTAGGAATTTTTAGAAATTCTGGGAATTTTAATGAGCATTTAAAATGCCTCAAGTTAAGACATTACTGACAGTAATGGCACAACTTCATCCTATAGCCCTTCAACCACTATAAAGTATAGTTAAGGCAGACAGATAACTGAAAAATCTAGGTACTGCAGATCTAGAAACAGGGTTTTTTCATATTGTAAACTGTTGTCAGGTGAGGCAATTCTTAAAAGGGTCAAGAAAATTAGTCTTAAATGGCTACATAGCTAAATATCATAAGGTCCTAGGACCTCTGTCCCCACAGAGACTCCTGTCAGGAGAAACCTGAATATAACACACCTAAAAATAACCTACACCTTTTTTCCTATGTATTCAGGGACATTTTGACTGCCTCTAGAGACTGTTTATTATAAACTTTAGTTTCATGAAAAACTAGAAAAACACATTTTGATCACTAAGAGCCCTTCAAAGGAGGTACATAGTACTACAAGGCATAGCAGGATAAGCCAAGGAGTCCAGAATCCCATATTAAACCCGTCTTTCCTTAAAATCCCCTAATTTAATGATCTTTCAGCCTTCCTTTCTTGCCAAATCTTAGGTATATTAAAAAGTCCTCCAGATTTACTGTTCTTTCAAGAGACTCTCTACTGCTAGCAGTGCACAAGTATCACCACTTGTCTTTCTGAAGTGATTTGATACTTTCAAGTGTCATTCACACTGAGGGGTACCTTAAGAAGTGCATTAACAGACTTTGTTTTCACTTAGTTGTGCTTTCTGGGTCACACTTCCTTTAAACACCTCTTCTGTCTGATTCATTTCAGGAAAACATTAACATTTAATGTCATTACAGGCTTAAGTAGATATTTATCATCCTCCTGAGGGAAGGAATTTCCTTTTTGCAGGCTGCAGTTTTTGTGACATTAATATAAATCAGCAGTGAAAGGTGCTCTAGTGTGTCATGTATTAATAAAGACAAAAAACTAGGCAAGATAATAGAGATAAATGAAGATGTATAACAAAATGGCTTGAAACAGACTAGCTTTCAGCACAATTTTGAGATGGGACAAGGCAAGCAGCAGTACTCCCAGGAATGTCAGAAGTCTAAAAGCAAGAGTACTGCTCAGTATTTAGATTTATAATATTATTATACCAGTGGATTTATAGATAAATTACAGGTACAAAATGTACTCTTAATACACACCAGCTCTCAATTATCACATGCTAGCTGCAATCAAATAACAAATATACCTATGCAAGCTTTCCTGGAGTCTACTTGCCATACTTCCCAAACCAATGCTTGCATTATGAAGAAATAATGGAATTAGGTTTCACTCTCCCCATAAATATTATTTGCATTCAGATATTCTATGTGTTGATAATCCTTTATTTAGACTTCCACAGGTTAGTTACAGACAACAGTATCTGGTATTTAGGTAACTGATAAGTCTACTCCTAAATAACATGAGTAAAACAAGAAAGCTTTTATGTATGGTGTAAGGGACTACTGACATTCAGTGCTCAGTGCTAAAACATGCACAAGGAACCCAACTGTACTGTATTTACAAGACAGAACACAAAATTAAGTTTTTACATAGTACTGATGATAGGAAATGTCTGGGAAGAGCTCGTTCAGCACAAAGTCTGTACAGAGAGGATGCTGCGTGTGATTTGAATTTAACAGAACAGTCATAGGAGTAATTTGGCTTGTGGATCTGACACGTAGCCTTCTATGTAATTAGGATTACAGCTTTATGAGATACAAAATAATGAATAATCCTGGCTTATAAAAGCAACAATTACATTTTACATTGATCTTTTCTTATGCAAAGTAGTTGTCTTCCTACTTAGGAATAATTGATTGGTTTCTAATTTGCTTAGTTTAGGAGACTGCTGGGCTGAGTTCTTCATGCATGCTACCAGCAGGCATACATTTGTGCTAATTATCAGTCTCATCTTCAAAGTCCTGATAAAAAGTATCATGGCAAGAACAAGAGCACTCAGTGCTTCTGATAAAGAAATTAGATCAAGCTTACAAGTTTCATAATAGAAAATAACTTCATATTTACAAATTATGTCTCCTATACTTTCCATTGCAGTTATTAGTTTCAACACAGGACTATAATAGGAAAAGAGATCAGGTAACATGAAATATAAAAACATGGAAATTTCCAAGTATGAAAACAAGTTATGAGTTTCCAGTATTTGCAAGCAAATATGAGCTCCAGAAGATGGTAAGGGTAACTGGAATGTAAATAAATACAGCTGATCAAAGCAAAAAATATAAAAAATATAAAAATCCCAATGCATCTATATACTGGTTTTCCCCTCTATCTGCACATAGTTGCATGTCACAGGTGTGATGGAAGGTACAGGCTGCTTTGCTCCCAGCCAGACACAACACCAGGAGCGAAGGATGTGGCTCACTCTCCAAGAGTGCTGCACCTCTGCTGGCACAGCATCAGGCAGAAGCCTGAGGAAAGGCGCAGAATGACATTTAAGGCACTCTTAAGAAGCAGAAGAGAGAGATACATACCTAAAACCCAGATACACGAGTTCCCAGGACAGCTCATCCTGTCCAAGGAGAGCACAAGAGACCATATAATTTCGTGGGATCTAAGAAAATCATCCACTGAGCAAGCATACAGCGGGAAAGATAACACTATGTTGAAGGACTCGTGTTGGTCCATTTTCATTCCAGCTCCACATTCTTAGAGTACCTTCATAAAACTCAGCGTTTAAAAACTGCATGGCCTTTCCTCATCCTAACTTCAAGGAGAGAATAGAAGCAATTCAATTTCAGCTATCTCTGATCAAGAAAATCAGGAATCTCAGATAGATGCAGCACTTGAAATGGCTTTGTACGTCCTATACAGAAATTCTGACAAGGAGACTTGAATTTTGTCCCGTCGATTTTCATCATAACACAAAGAGGTCTGAGTCAACAGCATACACAAGAAATGCTTTGATAAAGTTAACAAACATTTACATGCATGTTCATATACCCACAATTTTCAAAACACAGTGTACCAGTACTATCCCACCACTGGGCTGAAGTCCCACAGCTACACCTGGGACAGCCTCTGCCCTCCAGAAAAGTCTCTCCAACAATGAGGACAGCTTCTGTCACACAACTATTGCTCATAGAATCCACACCATCCCCCTCTCTTAGGCTTCCTTGTTCTCTGCAAAGCTTTAGGTGCCTCCTCCTCCTCTTTTATTCCCAGCAGCTGAGCCCAGTTCCTTCAGCTGTACTTTATTCGTGAGCTTACCCCTGGCCTTGCCCCCAGCATGTTTGTAAATCCAAGTGGTGCAAGTATAGGTGTTAATTGGAACGCTAACAGAAGCTGAACTTGCTGCATGTGTGAGTGTGGCTACCTTTTAGAGTAGCTAAATTAAAATTAACATCAGCTGTTTTAATTTGAAAGTACTTTCCCTAAAATATGTATATTCATTAATATACTATTGTATAATTAGATCTATTATCTTCCTAATTATACTAATTATATTATATTAATTAATATGCTTCTTTTTTATGGTTATATTTTGTTCAAATTAGAGAACAGTTCCAGAATTCAAAACACAACAGCTGTGAAACTATCAATATGAACATATAATGAAAGACACTGCTTGCACATCTTTTTTCCTTTTTTGATTGACATCATTGCACTTACTAATATATCTGAGCTATTGCCAGAATCTTCTGCAAAGGATGCATTCATTAAATTTTAAAGCTCGGGTGTGCAGTGAGTGACTGCCTGTGAAATGAAAACTCTGTGCTAGTGAGATTCAAAGCTCAATACAAGCTCAAAGGAAAATTGCTTGTCTTGTCAAATCCTTCTTAAAACTTTGAGCAGATTTCCACTTAATCATCTTCAAATTCATTTGCCTCTTAAACTTGTAATACTTATTTGTAGCATGGCCAAGACTATTTTGTATTTATTGTTGAAGCTGTGCACTACTCCCAGGTTGATTGTCAATAAGTGGATACCTTTATCTGAGGCAGTCCTGGAAGGGGTGTTTTATGACTTTAAAAAAAACCAAACAGGTAATCTGCAGGACTATAGCTATAAAGATGAAGCTCCTATTTTTTCAGACTTTGGCTACAAGTGTATGGTCAGATAACACTTTTCACATGCTTTTTCAGAAAGTATCATGCCAAGTACTTTAGCATAAGTGTATTGGGTTTTTTCCTTCTTTGATCTAGTTCCCTTTGATCTAACAGCTAGTGTTTAATTAAGACTAATCTGCTAACGAAGAGGAAAAAAAATTACAAAAGAGAAAATTAATGGTCATGCCGTCACGCATAGGTCACCCTCTGACAAGGTCTGCAGCTTTTTCAATGTGAATCCTTTTGATGGACTTACTGCCTGCCATTACTGCTCTTGTCCAATGTCACAGGGGCACAGTCCATCAAAGTAACTGTTCATGAAGTATGTTGTACTGCTGCAAGCTGCCAGGATGAGAGATGTAGTTACACTATTGAGCAGTACTGTGGCTGAATCCATTTCCTTCTTTTCCCTTTACACTAACTGGGAAAATATTCGAGGGAAAATATTTAAGAGAAAATGCTAACAACTTTAAAGACTGCTGCTATCCTTGCAACTCCAAATGTTAAACCTCTGCATATTTTTCTAATTGCAATGAAATGAAAAAACTTGTGAGAATAAAAATAAAATTATAAATAAATAAAAATAATGCAAGTTGAGCTGCTGAGAGGTCTGAAGCTGTAGGTGACATCCTGCAGTTGTATTGCTCTCTGCAGAACCACCCAGGTGGAAACCCCCTGCCTGCTGTCAAAGCCCTTGATGAGTCTCTGCAGGGATACAGCACAAATCTGGATAGCCACTCCACTTGGTTTCCACTCCCTTTCCCCACCAGTGCTTCCTGGCCTGCACCAGGTGGTGCAGACACCATTATCTGGACCCATCTCAGGGATCAAAGAGCAGCCACCACACCAGGCCCAGCTGGCACACGGAGGGATAAGGGAAAGAGGCAGCATATCTCCACCCAGGGTACATGGAGCACACCCTTTTTTGCACATCACTCTCACAGCTCCTCTGTCTGGGGGGCTTCTGGAGGGGTGACTGTGTCTCCCCCACCTCTCCGCTTCTTACCTGCAGTGTTTCCTGCCTCTGGAGACAGCTCCACTCAGAATGGGGAGCTTGCCCTCAGAAAGCATACTAAATTCCCTATGGAGAAATTTATTTAAGTGCTTACTAAGCTCCAAACATTTCATCTTAATGAAATAAATAAATAAATAATATTAAAACCCTTGCTACATTTCCCGTATTTAACTCTACAAAGTTCATTCATTCTATAACTTGAGGAAAGGTAGGCCCTGAAGTTGTCTAAAGGAATAAAACATTTTAGCTCTTTCTGTGAACATCAAGAAAATGAATTAAAAGTAGCAGCATCTATCCTAGAGAAATGTGCAAGTCACAATTATAGTTTGTCCATTTAACTTGTAAAATGTAATATGGCTAAGGAAAATGGAAGGTTTTAGATGCCAAAATCGGAGCTTACTTGGAACTATTGGTCAGTTAAATCAATAAAATAAAGCAGAAAATAGAATAGAATAGAATAGAATAGAATAGAATAGAACAGAATAGAATAGGACAATAAAGTGAAATTATGTGAAATAAAATAAACAAGATAAGATAAATCAAATAGATGGAATCCCCTCCAAATTAAATGTCATTAGCTGCTAGTCCAATCAATACATTAGAATTGTATCAAATCTACTGAATCCAGTGGCAGCGTTACTAATAAGCTGGCAATGTGTCTAATAAGCTGTAATGATTGATAAAATTATCCACCATTTGCAATTACACATAAATATTTTATGGGAAAAAAATCACAGTTGCAAAATTTGACTGCTAAAGAGAATTACAATTTGTGTACATATTTCAAGGAAATTAGCTGTAAATTGTAAATATATTTTGATTATTTATGTGTTTTTAATGTTTCCTTAAATGCTTGTTGATAACTTTCTGCTTAGTTAAGCTACACATTTATAAAATGTATATTACTGTTGGGAATAATCTTTCTTCTTCTATTCTGTGTGTTAATTTTGAGCAAAATTGCTGATCGTTTCATAAAGAAACTTGGACAATTTAAAGGTTCATAAAATCTGATCCTAAAAATCTCTTCACATGCTGATAGCATGTAGAATAGTGTCTGTGTTTGTTGTCTTATCAATATATTTGTAATGTAATAATCTGCATAATTGTTTGTAGAGATTGATGTGATAGAACTCTGTTACCAGGAGTCTTTGCCTTTAGACATTTCTCCCCTCTGATCACTGTTTGCACAGCCACAACTCCTCTACTTTGCCTTGAGAAGTGTTGCTTCCCAAATAATATAATGAAATATTATTGACTGTGGATTCCTTTTCCCCCACAAAATATTTTGTTTCACATTTATTTTTAGCTGTTACTATTGTGGAACTTAGTCAGGATTGGCGATATGCAGTGTCTAAGTGCATGCAACTACTGGGGAAATAGCTGCAGTGTTGTTCTTTTTTCCTCAGAGTGCCATAAAATCAGTGCATGAGGTGTGTGAGCACATTTTGATGTATTTGGAAATATTTATGACTAGGTATTTACAACAAAGTTCCAAGCATCTAGAATTTGCTATCCAGATTGCTCTGAAATAATAAAAAATACAATGAGCTCAACTACATTCTGTCACTCATTTCACCCTTTAAACCTTTTAAAGTAAATAAAAACTTTGCAGATGTTTATTTTCTAAGCATGTAAATATTCTGACTGAAGACACTGCACCTGCTTCCCTTTGTCTGCACCTCATGAAATCATTACTTTGTCTTATAAAACTCTGCTAGATCCTGAAGGTCTGTGCTTGTTTGACAGACACAATAATGTCTACATGCATCACTTGGGACATTGGGAACTTCCACACAAAAGAGCACTTGGCTGTATCTTTACCATACTTCCATGATTTTTGTGTTTTTTTCAACCACTGATATTATCAGAATTGTATCTCGTTACTGCTTCTGTCCATGCCCCAAGAGGAGAAATCAGTTCTAATGTTTCCACTGATCCATTGCGGAACAGTAAAGCAATGAGGGAAAAGCTATGAATGTACTTGAAGAATGAAGATAAATTTCTCTTCTGATGGTGTTTTGAGATGTTTTGCTCCTGACTGCATCTACCTCTTAATTTGCATTCTTTTTATTCTCTAAAGAGAATGGGGCTACAGTTCATAACTACCTTTATTTGCGTCTCATCAAATTCCTTGTGATTTACCCATCAAAGAAAAACGTTTGATTGCAATGTCAGGATTCATTTAATTGCCTTTTGACTTGAAATTCATTTCCTGGCATGAATGAAAAACACTTAAAAAAATAATAGGTCCCTTAGGAGAATTATTTGAGTTATTTTAACAATTACACTGATATTTCACAGCCCAAAAAGAAGCAAAAAAAAAATCTAACTTTGTAAACACTTCGCACAAAATTTGATGTAAACAATAATATGAGCAAATATTTATAGAATCTGAAAAGGAAGTAAATGTTGCATAAGCAAGAGATGAAAAAAGGTCTTGAGAAGGGAAGGAACTGCCAAAATAAAATAAGCTACTGCTGTCAATAGCTTGGCAAGAGAAAAACTGCTCCCTGACTCACCGTGCTGTCACCAGCCCTGGCTGAGCTCTACAGCCAGGATAGAGCAAGCAAGATGACAAAATCCAGGAAGATCCAAGAAGAGTCAGGAAATGTCAGCAGCAGGGCATGGTAGGTGACTGCCCCCTCTGGTCTGGTTTCCTGACCATGTTTTAAGAGAGATGCATTTATGGAGTTAACAGTAGTGAGTACACAGAAAGCCTTACCTATCTCAAACACTAATTCTGTTTAATCTCTGTCAAACTGTTTTTCTTAATTCTTGTGCTAGACTGGTGGTAGGAAGAAGGAAATGGGTGGCCTCAGGTGGCCTCAAGGTATCCAGTGTGAAAATCCAGCCCACGGGACTGATGGTATCTACATTCAAAAACCCCAGGTAGAGAAAATAATTTGTTATATTCTCCATTTAATCAGATTTCTGCACACATTATGTTCTCCAAAGTCTAATTAACCATTAGAATATAGATATTCTTTTACATCTAGGATCATTATAATGATCCCTTACGTATTTAACATTTTTGGATACCCAGTGTACTTTACTTCCACTTTTAATCTTTTTCTTTCTTTTTTTTTTTCTTCATTAAATCAAGCAGTCAGTGAAACCTGGCTAGCTTTAGACACTTTGGTTATAGTTTTTGAACCAAGTCTTTGACTGTTCTTTCTGCTGATTTACAGGAGCTGACAGATGATTAAAGCTATATGTGTCCAATCACCAAGAAGTTATTTCCCTTTCTACATTCCATGATTGACATGAAAGGTGAGAAATGAAAAGTTCAGACAGACAGTAGCAAATGAGATAATTTTAAATTTACCACTGTGAAGAGAAAGCAGCACTTTGCATTACCAAACAGACAAAAAATAGTGCCCCAAATGTCAAAATTTTGACACTGTGAGACTTTTTATCCAATTATGGTTTTGACTTTCTTTTTGATAGCAGGAACTAAGACATCATTATATTGTATCCTAAGTTTAACAAAATGTATTGCATAAGTTTTTTGTATGTGTCCTTTGGAGACTTAAATGTGTTTTAATGCTATGCAGAATTCAGAAAATCAATGGGGAAAAAAGGGGAGGGGAGGGAAGGGAAGGGAAGGGAAGGGAAGGGAAGGGAAGGGACGGGAAGGGAAGGGAAGGGAAGGGAAGGGAAGGG
>JAOTQP010001652.1:39933135-39945214 GCA_026413545.1 Cichladusa arquata | reverse complement strand
AGGGAAGGGAAGGGAAGGGAAGGGAAGGGAAGGGAAGGGAAGGGAAGGGAAGGGAAGGGGACTCTTGAGATAGCTGTAAAAATAATTCCAGTTGAAAAAGATGACTAAAAGATGGAAAATATACAAAAAGTAGAATAAAATCAGAAGTAGGTGAACGTGCTCTTGTAACTTGCTGAGGGCTGCAGAAGCAGGAACTGCAATTTAAACCCTGGGAATGCATTAGACAGGGAGACAGACAGATTCCTTGCAGAAATGGAGACTGCTGTAGCCAGTCTCTCATTGCTGCCAGTGCTCAGAAGTTCCACGTGCACAGACTTCTGTTCTTCAACCCCTGGTGGTCCTGAGTTGCAAAATACTGTATTGGGATTATGTGAGTCACTTTATTCCAGACTGAATACCTATCACACAAATGCCTGCATCATGTATAGATATGGACAAATATGCACACAACTATGATGGAAATTTAGATGCCTTTGGAAGGAGTACACAGACTCATACTTCTTGATTATGCCTCTCATGAGACACTAACTGAACCATATCCCTTCTCAGTCATTATGCTGAAATTCTGTTTTAGTGTAAGCTAAGCTTATTAAGTTTCCTCTTTCACAGCTAAAGTTAGCAGGCAGACAACAGCTTAGGTCAAATTTGGACTACTGTTCTTAAAATCCTTAAACTCAGTATAGTTGATCTTCTCATCATGACAAAACAGGTAGCCAGTATTTTTAAGATGTTTAATTTTTTTGGTGTTACTGAAAGAATGTTTGTTCTATGTCAAATTCATTAAGCTGTGACATAACTAATACTAGAACTTTGTGCTTTGTCTGCAATATTATATGAATCTATTGGAATATAAATTCTAGTTGTTTTCTGTGTCTGCACAATAATTCATGTTATTGTCGCATTTATACATCAGCAATAAAAAACAAGGAACAAATCCTGATGAGTGAGATGCAAGAAAATTGCTTTTGTCTTCTGCTGTGTCTTAGAGCCTCAACAGGTTGCACAGCATCCACTCATTTTCAGAAGTCTCTAGAGAAATCAGGATTCCATGAGATTACATTTCCTGCTTCAGTGAATATAAGGGAATTTATTGACCCTCTTCATTTCATTTGGGTTTATTTTAAGACTAGGAAGAATGAGTGAAAGAGAAAAGTAATTAGCAGGCTACACCCAAACTACACAGTGTTGTGATTCCCAGCAGTGGCAAGCAACTAATAAGCCCTGTAGAGAGAGTTATGCTCCTTTGTTACACATTCTCTGAAAACATTGGGCCAGCTGCCCACTACAGAGGGCTCATAGTGATGCAGAGAAGGAATTCAATGCCACCTCACTTTCAATGTCTCATAGTCTCAGAAATACATAGACAGGTTCCCCAGGGAGCCTTTAATGGCTGATGTTGTGTTCTAGGTGCAATTTTACTCCAAGTTTCCAATCCTGAGAATAATTCTTGTCAATGAATTCCCCCATGATTTTGGGTTCACCTGAAAATCCTAAAGTATTTGCTAGCAGAATAAGAAAGAACTTTAATTCTTTATAATTACAGATTTTTATTTCAATCCAAATGTACTTTTATATTTCAAACTATTTGGCTGTTCATTTTGAAGATAAATGTAATAAGATTAACCAAATTTTTATCCCAGCTATTTTAATTTCCATGTACACCATATGCAGTGTTGGATTTGGTCACGTTCCAAGCTCATAATTGCCTTATAGCAGGACCTTCTTTGAGAGTGTTGTGGGATCTAGCCTTGAAATACTTCCCTAGTAAGATAGTAATTTTTTATACTTTTCCCAAAGTTTAGCTACTTGGTCAGACTTTCTCTTTTTTTTATGGCAGTTTTACATCTGCACAGCTCATGGTACTACTACATGAGTTCACCTCATTTTCCCCATAACCCAGCTGGTGTGGTGGAATTTGAGCACATTGCATCCTCCTGTCTGTAACAAGTTTGAAAACAGCCTTATGTCTCAATATTTAAGTGATCAACTTAATATTTCTTGCCTATTAAAAGAAAAAGTTTAAGATTATGAGGTTATAGGGATTTGTATGAGATTTCCTTTAATATGTCAAATAATTCTTACTTTTAGCATTATCCATGAAAGACAAGAAATGTGAAACATAAGCTCTGTCCTCTGTGGGCAGATTGCCTCTGGCAGCTAAAACTGAAGGAATGGACTTCATTATCCTACATCTGCAAAACAGCAATAGTTGCAAAAGTCACAATATTGCCTTAAGGTTATTTCTTATCTTACCAAATGCCTTGAGGGGACAGTCAATCTTTGTTCTCTCACACACATTGAAATACAGATCACATTCATTTTTTAAGGGAAAGAGAAGTAAGAATTTTTATATTTTTTTAATTATTTAGAATTTTTTTAGAGTAAATAGGAATATCAGGTGTCTGGGTGTGGGCAGACACAGAAGATTTCAAATATAATGGAAATATATTATGTTTTGCTAGAAACTGTGCAGTATATGAAATTCCAAAGTTAAAGCAATGATGAAACACATCTATATTTATATTTTATTTTTATTTATATTATTTATACGAAAAGCAAATGCTCTGGCCTAAGACAGAAGAGAGCCAAGAGATGATGTGTTATCCTTTCAAAAGCATCTAAGGCAACACGAGGCTTTTACACTGGAAAGTGAACCAAGCCAGTGCCTATGCTTTTCAGTTTTATAGTCTACAGGTCAAAGTTTCTCAACATCTTTTCTGAAATCATCCCAGTCCAAGACCACTGTCATGACTGAATGTCATGCTTGTATGGCAAATATAAAACATGTCAGTGATCTGATGACTTACATTACACATTTAGTCATTTTGATTTAATATGGGGGTCAAGGTGGAGAGAGACAGCTAGAGAAAAGTAAAAAAGGTAGAAATGTGCAGTAGAAAGGATTTTCCACCTTCAAAGACGTCTAGTCAACAAGCTTTCTTAAAACTTGAGCTTTTAATCCTAGGAAAAGAGAGTGGGGGGAATGCCTTTAAAGTCAATACCATATCAGTTTCTGCATAGGTAAATGCCATTAGGAAGAAACAATTCAATTGAGAGTCAACAGAAGGTTGTGGGCACGCTGGAAATGTTCCTGGGTGATCTCCAGCTAGCTCTCAGAGAAGTGAGAAATCAAACAATGAGCCAGACTGAAAAAAATTAAAGGGTAATTTACCTTCTGAAAATGTGGAGAGAACAAGAAGTACACTGAAAGCAGTTTTGTTAGAAATTTCATCACTTCTCAAGATGAAGTGTGCTGACTGTTGTGCCAGCATATGACCCAAGAAGGGAAAAGTATCTAATGTGTCCTGTTGTCTGCTTGGGATGTAGCTCTTTCATCTGTTCAGACATCCAAAAAAATTTCTTCCAAGTACTTTTTTCCTGCTTCCTTTTGTGATCTGCTTGAATGAAGAAATATCTTCTGAAATGTAATTCAAGCTTTCAAAATGGTTTAAGTCCCAGTTCAGAAGGACCCAGGCAGAAAACATTTTCCTTTATAGCAGAAAGAACCTGCCACCTTGACAGCTAAGGCATCCTTGTTCTTTCTGAGCTGGAGGGCTGACAGGAGCCAAGGAGAAACCACCATTCATAAAGGCTGTATCCTGCCTTTGCAAAAGTCTGTGACTTCCACTGTGTTGTATGACTTCCACTCTGCCATGAAGTAATCATAAGGAATACTGCCTCCCACAGAAGTAACATCCTGCACCTAGAAATAGGCGCTCCTATCTTTCTGCTTCCCTTGGATTCACATCTTTGTGAGTACAGGGATGCAGATTTGGGGTGAGCCTAGGCTGAGGTCCAAGATGGGTCTGAGACACTGCAGATCATCAGGACTTTGCAAGTGGGAGAGGTGCTGCTCTGGAGCCAGCCTGCTCTACCTGGAGCTGGATTGCTACTGCTCCTGGAAGCACACCAGAAAGAGCCCCTGGATCAACCTAGAGTCAGGAAAAGCATGTCATCAGAAATATCATTCTCCCATATAGATCACCAGTCTTTCTCATTTATTTTTCTAGTAAGTCCCATATTTCTAGCCCTACCTTTATTTACATTCTATTTTGCAAAGGTAATCTTGGTCATGAGTAGAGCATGCAAGCACAAATGAGAGTACTTTTTGTGATAATGGCTGGAGTAAAGCTGGAGCTATGCATAGCACTGTATGATTTATTTAATGTTTATCCAGATCACAGCAGTATTCATAATGACAGCCATTATACAATTCTCATTTAAGCTAAAAGAGCTATTGTGCCCTGATATTTTTCAAGTGATATCTGACTTCATGATCCTGCTATAAGGAGTGCCATCAGCATTTCTTTTGCATGGCTGTTTCACCTAGGGTAACAGCTTATATGGGTAAATACAGGTCCTAATCTTATAAAAAAGGTCATTACATGTTTGAAGAACATAATGAAGATGATCAGTAAGTTTCACAGAAGATGACTGTTCCTGTTAATTGCAATTCCTGGAAAAGGAAAATATGATAGTACCTATGAATTATATAAGTGGTACTATACTAATGGTTCAGGATTTTTATGCTCCTTTTAATCTTCTATTCTAAAAATATCCCTTTGACTAAGAAAAAAAATCAGAAAGTTTCCCAAAAGACAGAAATGCTATTACTAAGAGCATGACTTTTCTGACAAGTGCCAACTGACATTGCCAATGATTATAGCTGCATACATAAAATGTAAAAGCATCTTGCAAAGAGTGTGATGTTCAAATTCTGTTATGCATTTTAATCATAGAAAAATATGGTAGAGGACTGTACAAAAATAGTTACTTCTATTTGCCTCTGTACATTAGCCTTGTGAATTCTGAGAGACAGTGATTATGTCAATATCTAAGTATCAAGGCAACCAACCATGTTCTTCAGTTAGTTATGATTAATTTTGGTGATGAATATTGAAAATGAGTAATCCAATGCATCTATTGTGACAAAAAACCCAAGTTGACTACATATGTACCTAGCACTGAGGCAGGCAATTCTGCTGTGGATCCAGCCTTATTTTCAGTTTGGGGAAGATGTTTGTTGCATACAAACTTGACTGCATATTTAATGACATGGGATCCCTTTGGATCAATTAGTTATTTTGTGTTTACATTTCCATTAGGTAAAGTTGTTTCCCAGTTGGCTTTGCTTACCACAGTTACAGAGCCTATGCAGGATTTATGCTGCAAATGTTTTCAGCAATGACAAATCTAACATATTCAGAGAGATTTTTCTCCACAAACCAAAATTATAATATTATTTTTAAGCTGCTACTTCTTACTGAGTATTAGGTCCAAACTTACTCTCTTTCTGCCACCAGCATTTATGGTGTTTGATGTTTTGAGTGGAATTTGTATTAACTATTAACTTACTTTGGTTCGTGCTGACTTGAGTTTAGAAATGGGATATGGGTTGTGAAAGGATATATTGCTTTTTAATACTTCTAGGAAAAGTGGTGGGGGAGGTAGTTGGGTAGAATGCCACTGAAGGACATAATCTTGCAAAAGAAATTACCTCCAGTGACATTAAATCTCTAAGAATGTTTACCTGCAATTTTCACTCCTCCCTGAATCATTTAAAGAAGGGAAAACACTACAACTTTCATTTTCTTGCTGTGACACAAACTTTACAAAAATTTTCAAACTGCAGTAGGTTTTTTAATATTTTATTCATTTGGGGATGCAAACTTAATTCAAGTGGTGAAGTTGACACAGGTTGGAAGGCAGAAACCAGAGATTTTGTATTTAATAAAATCAAAGCATCTGATTATTCACTCCTGACAAGGATCTTCCAAGTCTTCAGAAAAAGGAATTGCTGGAAGGAAAGGAGATAAGAAACTGGATGGGAATGACTCAGGCACTACTGCTTGGACAACTGAAACTGGCAATAAATGCTGACCATGAATGAAGTCTACATGCACAGGAAAAAAAATAGCATCTCCCAAGAGTAGGCAAACAGCATCCACTTTAGAGAGTCTTGTTATATGATGGAAGGAACTTTGGTGAAATAATGGAAGGGGTTTGATTTGTTTATTTGTTTTCACCTGAATTGTTTTCAGTCCAAGGAAGTACAATAAGTGCTGCTATGAACTATCACTCTTTGGGAGTGGTATAGTTCATATTTTTATTTGCACAAATACTCTAGTGAATGGTTATGTGACAGTCTCATATATTATTGTTTCGATATTAATCAAAATTGCAGAGGTTTAGGTGTGCCATAAGATAAAAAAACCATCCCACCTTTGAATAGAATTGCCAAAATGAAGCATTATCTTAACAAAAAAGTTCTAGATCCCTGGACTTGAAACTGGGTTTCAGAGAAGCGTAAAGATCACACCAGCCATGTTCCATAAATCCCACCCTTTCAGTTTAATTAACTTTCATACTTTATTCATCTTCAAAGATATTTAATCAGGTATGGCTTGAATATTGTGCCTTGATTTTCTGGGATACAATAAACATCTAGTTCTACTTTTACTGTGATCTAGGTTCTACTTGCACTTACTCCAAAGGCAGCAGGATCATACTCAATAACGAATAATTCCCTGACTGGCAGGGACAAAGACTAAAACGAAGTTTCAGACCATAATGTTTTTACTCACATATGGTGGGGATGGAGTTAACTTTCTTTACAGCAGTATCACTGTGCTCCTGTGATTTGTGACTAAAATGCTGGTGCTGACACACTGATGTTGGAACTGCTGCTGAACAGGACTTGCCCAGTGTCAAGGCTTTCTCAGTTTTTCACTCTGCCCCCCACAACAAGGAGGCTGGGAGCAGGAGGCTGGGAGTGGACACAGCCAGAGCAGATGTCCTGAGTGGACCAAAGGGTTGTTCTATGCATAATTAGAAGTGAGGGGCAGACTTCCCAAGGTGGATGCTGTCCAGAGACTGATTGAGCACTGGTCTGCTTCTGAGAGGAGCTATGATTGCCTTTGTATCACTAGGGTTCTTTTTGGCCTTCCCTTCATTTATTAAACTGTTTTCATCTCAACCCACTTATTAAGTGAGGTTTTCTCAGTTTTGCTCTGCCAGTTCTTCATCCCCTCCCCATGCTTCCAAAGGTGGACTTTTGATCACACACCTTTGCTTCTTTGTCAGTGACTGCATCATTGTTTTTCTGTGTATGATGTGCTGCAGTGCTGTATAATGCCAACTGTGCCAAGAAAATTATTACTCATAACTTGCAAATTCAAGGTGGCTTCTCATTTTATGCTAGAAGCATCAATAATAATGTCTGGGCAAAGGTTATATGATTTTAGTTTTAGAATTTAATTGTCAAAGTGGCCCAAATACCTCCCCTAAGTTCTGCCTCTGATTTCCTGTAACTAAACTTTGCCCAAGTACAAACGCAGTAATTTGCCCATATGCAAATGTGCTTCAAAAAATCATTCCATAGTCCATTCCATAATATTCTTCCTAGTTTTTGCTTGTACTCTATATTATTATGCTTAAAAATTGATGAGTGTTGTGGAAATATAGAAATCTATACAGGGCTTAAAACTCAACAAACCTTTAGCACTTTATTTGCACATATTTTGCATTGTTTCAGACAAACAAAACAAAGCCACCTTTAATAATGTATGCTATGTGTATTGGATACACTTATATTTCTAAATTCTTACCATATATACATAAACCTACATATCAGTTTCAAAATTACTGTTGAATCAATGCAACATTTTAAAAGGTGTGATAAAAAACATAGCAGCTCAAGGCATTTGTGTCCAAGCTGCTTTCCATTAAAGGTATTGTTTGATGTCATTCATCTTCACCAAGTTGTGTTTCCTTTAGGCTTCTATTGCTATACCTGCTATGTCAGTCCCCTTGTAGCAATGACAGTGATTTATCAAGCACATTAAATCTGCAGAATCTCTAGCTAGAAAAGCTAGTTTTTCAAAAATTAAATCTCAGATGTGTTGCATTTAACCTGCCCTGAACTCCTGAAACAACTCAGTGCTCCTTTTAAATGAAATCAAATTTGATTTTATTAGCAAACTTTTTGCCTCAGTGTAACATAAAACATCAGCTGCTGAAGTTAGATGTCCCACAGAAGCTTAAGAATTATTTACACAATGAAAGCAAACTTATCCCAAAGAGTCTGTCCCTCTTAAGCTTATCTTTCCCTTTACTCTCTGATGTGTCACTGTCTCCTTCAATTTTCTCTCAACATAAAATTGCCTGGCTGTCTCCTAAGATGATTTCTGCCATTTGCCTCACTGGGCACAGTGTGCCAGGCTGTGCAGGCTGGCTTGTGTTACTTTGTCAAACCAATTCCTGATTTAGAATATCTATCAGATCATCCTGAAGCATTCCCTTTTTCTGTGAGCACTAATGTTGACACATCTAAGAGAGCACAGGGAGGAACATAAAAAGACTACAAGAAGATGTTGAAGGAAAGATGAAAAGAGCAGAGCTTATTTAGCTTTGTCAGATACAAATGAATAGATGTAAGATGACAGATACAAGTGTAAGGAGTTAGAAGAATTTTTCAGGTTGGTCAGAGGAAATAATCAGCATTCATGGAATAACTGTATATGATGGATGTTTTTAGAATGGTATATATAATGATGTCAATGTTTTCTGAACAAACTAGGAAAGAAAATTTTCTGTTTTGTAGAGCTTGAAAAGTAAGGTAGACATTTTCAGGAGTGGGGGCAAGAGTGAATAACCAGCACCTATATGCTTCTTTGTACTGTATGTTGTGGGGAATATCTGTCCTTCTGAAAGCCTTTTCTCTCTCTTAACCCCTTTCGTCTGCAATAGATTAAGAGCAGTGAAGAGAAACACAACAAAATGAATATTGACTGAACTAGATATACATAGAAGTGCATTTTCAGAGGAATAATTCACATTTTCTTTCACATACTGACAGATAGGTGTAAGAGATCCTCACTAGCTTTTTTTTTTTTTTAGAGCTGATAAGACTTCTTTTGGGGGAAGAGCTGATTTCTCCTTTAAAGGAAAGATATTAAGGTTATAATAACCTATCTATCTTTTGAAATTATTATAACATTTTCCAGCGGTGGAATCTCTATACTACAGAGAGTAGTATAAAAGCTTTGTGCTGACTTGATACACATGGATGAGTTTCAGCATCTAATAATAAAAGATGTATTTACTATATCTCTGGTGTAGCTTTAAAACCTAAAGTCACTTTATCCTACTCATAAGTAATCTCACTCAGTGCCAAATCTCCATTTTATTTCAATTGAAAAACTCCTTTTACCTGCAATATAATAACACAGACCCAATAGATATAGCTTTTAGATAAGTTATCATCCACTCCTGTTAGACATGGCTATCACTTTCAGTGTAAGATTGTATGCCAGTGGGCTGAACAACCAGCTGAGGAAGATGAATAATGTTCTCACCAGTGCCAGAGTTTCGGTCCCTGTCCTCAGGGCTTGCTGTTATTGATTTATAAAACAAAATATTTCAAACAAAAAATCCAGCCAGAAACAGCCAGAAAATTTTCAGCTTCATCCCGGCTACTTCTGCCCTTCAGGCAGGGTTGATAAGGTGAAAATTCTGGCCATTACCACCTTGCCTTAATAATTCTGCAACAGTTTCTGTGTTACCTTCTCTGCATGGAGGGGATCAGGAAATTCTTTAATTTCTGTGGAATATTTTTCACAAGGGTGGAGTTATTATTAATTTCATATGGAACATAGAAAACAAACATATGATGAGATAGGGAAGGTATAGTCATGCTTTTAATCTTGCTTTATTTGTTGCTCATTTAAAAACACTGAATTGCTGTTTATAGTTATCTCCGGCAAATAGTGAGAATATTCAGCTGCTGGCTTTTTTCACTGTAGCAGCTCAAGATCTTAGGAACAGTCTTGCATTTTTAGTTCTAAATCCATTCTCTACAACTCTTCAATTACTATTGGAAGGTGGTGATGAAAAGCAAAATACTATTATTAACTTTCATGAATCTGTTTTCCCTGAACTCTGATATAAGTAGGACCCAGAAAGGAAATGAAAGTGAGAAACCAAGCTAAAGAACTACTATTTTACAAGCTCCAGTGGAAACATACAGCTCATGCAACATCCCTGATTCATTTAAATTTCCGAATAATCCTATGCTTCTTACTTTTACTTTACAAATAGATAGCATTACATAAAAACACATTTTAGAGCACGCGGGTTCAGAGGTGTCCTGAAGAGAAGGAGGTTTCCACCTTCATTAACCTGCCCCACCTTTGGGAATAATGCCTGGCATTTCAGGAGACTTAAAGGAGATGGTAGTTTGCATGAAGATCTAATTCCGTATTCTTTTCATTCAGTGAGTAAAGTTTGTTTAATTAGATGAGAGCTGTACTCTCAGGTTCAGGACATCAGGACATTTAAGAACTGGAATGGCCCTTTCACCTCTTCCCTTTCTTGTGCCATTCCAATTACACATTGGGATAAATTAATGTCTTACTCAACATATAATTTATGAATTTATCTAACTCTCCCATTGTACTAATCTATTAATGCATAAAATATCCAGATTAATTGATTGTTTTTACACAAACAGAAAAAGAAAAAGAAAATTGAGAGAAAATTAAATGAGCAAAATTATGGTCATTATAGCTAATTAATTAAATCTTCCCATGAAGAGTGCCTTTTCTACCAGTATAATTCTCTCATGTTTGCAGTCTCTGCCAGAAACTTCATTTTAGTTTGAGAAAGGAGCAGATCTGACAGACAGGAGCAGAACTAAGTTTGGCTGAACCTTTCTTCTGATAACAAACCCCAAACCTCCTTGAACTCTGGCTCTCCATAGGATTTGATTGGGTCAGCCTGTCCCACTATCAACTCGAGTACAGCAATCAGACAGTTGTCAGCCAGGGAAAGGTTATGCAGCAAAAGCAATGTAAATTTCATAGCACAGAGTAACTGCTGAAACTTTTCTACTTAAGTGTAAGCAGCAGGGAGTTTGGCAGTGAGAATGCAACAGCCACATACACTTTGTGCTCCCTGAAGGAAAGGTTCCTGGGGGTTATGTGGGGACTGACATGAGTGGCTTCAAATATGAATACATTTCCTCATCTTCTGGGTATCAGTGAGAGGAAATGTCTTGATAAGAATGAACATTACTCTCTCATATTTTAAACTTGGCATATGTAAAAGTTTTAATCTAATTAAAAAGTGGTTGTAGAAAATGACAAAAAGTAATTAGTAAGGTCAGATACAGAACTTGTGAATGATTCTTCACCTATTAAGCAAGGTATTTTCTCAAAAGTATGTAACAAGCTTTTAATCTCCAGATATTGCCAAGTGCAGAGCTGGACCATCTCCTTTGGACTAAGTGTGGAGTGAATTGGTTTGCAATGAAGCCAGCAAAAAGTTGGCAAAGTAGACATAAATTATATGGAAGGGACTCAGGCATTGTGTTGAATTGAGATAGGCACTATGATTTGGTGTCAAGAGACAGTCTGAGAATTTCTGTGAATTTTTGGCATTCCTTGTTAGACAAGTGTTCACCAGCTTTGTATGCACTTCAGAGAGAAATGTCTCTCTTATTTTTTTATTGACCTTTTCTTCTTCATGCTGAATGCATTTATTTATTTTGTAATACCGCTTGATTTCATCCTCACATTTTCATTTTTTCACTAAGAACCTTAAAAAAAAATTCAAAATATTGAGCCCCAAATTTATCTTCTAGAAACTCCAATAAAATCTCTTAGACAACAAACTCTTGTACTATTCTGTGAGTTTTTCATCCATCCTACAATTTCTCTGTTCTCTCTTCACCATCAACTATTTCTGTTAAGTCAAATGAATTTACTTATGGAAAAATCAAAGGCAGTTATTAAATTGGAGTGGCATGCTATTAATTTTTTAGAACTATTCTGCATTGTCTTCAATTTTTAATTTGTATCCAGGTTGCATTATATTCTTTTCCAAGCCTTTTTAAAGTTTTTCATAACTCTTGGTGAGGGGATACATGATGGGGAACCCCCAGGACATTTTTCCCTCCATTAATATAGCTTCTCTCTGCTTTTGCTTTTCTCTATTACTGTGACTGTTCTCAAATGAATAGAAGAAGGAAGGAAGGAAGGAAGGAAGGAAGGAAGGAAGGAAGGCAGGAAGGAAGGAAGGA
>JAOTQP010001652.1:39894223-39932492 GCA_026413545.1 Cichladusa arquata | reverse complement strand
GAAAGAAAGAAAGAAAGAAAGAAAGAAAGAAAGAAAGAAAGAAAGAAAGAAAGAAAGAAAGAAAGAAAGAAAGAATATTAAGTCATCCTCATAATATTGTAATAACTTTTTTAGGCTAGGATTATCCAGCCTTCTCAACTGGCATATACTTTGCAGCAGTGAACTCTATCTCCATGTTCATGTGTATGTCTGAATGACTAACATTGTCTGTAACAAACACTGATGCTAAATATTAACTCAGCTTAGGAACCATGCACTAGCTCTTCTCTCACATATAATCATTATTTAGTTGACTGCATGTTCTGTCGCAAAGACCAAGCTTGTTTTAACACTTCTCTGTGCCTCTTCACTTCTAGTCTGACATACTTTGCTGATCATCCCTCCATTTCCCCTCTTCTTTCAGATGCTATATATATCTATCCCAAGGTGTTCCTGCTGTAAGTGTAGGGCTTTTTCCCCCAAGGATTGCTCTGTCTTTTTCTGAGATTTAGATCCAGAGTATGTATAGTGCCTTCAACTGAAATTAATTCTTTCCTTCTGTTACACTTCTGTCCCTCAGCAGTTTGTTTTGTCTTCCCCAATTTTTTTCTGGTTTTGTTTTTTTCATTTTCTTTGTTGTGCCTTCCCTCCAGGTCTGCCATTTAAAAATTAGGTACTTTATTATTTATACATATTTACCATTTAATTTACAATCTTGCAGCTGTGGTTTTTAACACCATGTGTAGTTTAAGTACTTACTGAAATGAAGTTTAAAATATTTGCTCTTCTGCATGTTAATTTTTTGAGTTACTCTCTCAGCTACCATGTCCGGGATTAAATGATTCTGTAAATATTTGTTTCATCTATTTTCTCAGTCTATCTCAGTAGCTGGAGATTCTCATAGATATGTTACTACTGACATTATTTTTCCCTCTAGAAACACCAGGAAGCTCTGTCTGCTTATCTGTCTGACCCAAGACTTCCCAGTGTCATGCTTGTAATTAATCCTTTATCATATGTCCCAACATGCCTTTGACAGAAGATTGCACTTTATGCCTCTCATTTCTTTCTTATTTCCTAAAGTCTTTCATATGCTTAAAATAGGATCACCTCATGTCTTTATTTCTGCCAGTTCTGAGCAAAGCAAGTATTTTCATACCTGTGTTCCTGCCATGGCTGCTTTTCTAACATGCTTCTGCTACCTGGAGAATGTTATTTCTCAGATCCTGCACTAAGAGTTCTTGTTTTTCAGTTTTGCCACTGAGACTGCTGTCAATCAATAATATGTAGGATTGCAATTGCTTTCTACTGACCAGAAACTAATTTCCTCAGCTGGATTAATCTTTCACTATCAGTTTCAGCTAAGTGGCTACAGCTCTCATCTGTATGAGTACCTTCTGCTTGCTATCCATTCTCCTGACCACTGATAATCTCTTATCCACTGCTGTGCCTTATCTATCTGATTTCTTTTTCCTTGTATATTAAAACTACAGAAAGATGTGTAGAAAGGTTAATAAAACAGAATATTAGCCCTCAGAAGGGGAAACAAATATTTTTGCTTAGTTTAAAAAGTCATCACAAAATTTGTTTTTAACACCATGGATTTGATCAAATTTGAGGGAAAGGAAGAAATGCTATGTAGTCGTATACTTAACTTCTTCTATCTCAAAAAATATGCATCAGTGCAAAATTATAAACTTAGAAACTGTTGTTGATCCTCATCACCCCATTTCATTCTGTACTCAGTAGTCATGACTTGAGTCTGAGCACAGTGACAACTAAAGAAGGCTGTTCCCTTTCCTTCAAGCATTATGGTGGAAATTATTTTCATTTAAGCTCCTTTCTGAAATGTATGTATACCAGGCATCTGTAGAACATATGACAGTCTGGTACAGAGATGCCTAAGAGGATATTTACAGGACTATAAATGACTGAGATACCATCACTTATTGAAATACCCCTGATAAGCATTTTATCAGATTTACTGCTGAGGTGCAGTAAATGTATATTATTTGTCCATTGCAAGTATAAGATAAAATACACTAATTTATACAATGTGAAAACTGCTTAAAAATAAAGAAATGGTTTGAGATTTCACTTAAACCCATGTCCTTCAAGTTTCAGTTTAGGACTATGCTATGAAGTGATGGATGGCTATATTTTGCTTAGAGTAATAACCAAACTGTTTTAGAGCCAACTGGCTTACAAGGCAATAAAAATTTGTTTTTCTAGTGATGCTGTTTAACCCTTAACTGTTTTGATTTAATTTGCAATGGTTTAGTTCTAGTATTTTTAACTTCCCCTTTTCTTGTTTGCTATAAAATTGAAGTGACATTGAGTTACTATTGGTTAAATGAGCTAAATAGGTCAAGATCTGCATTAATCAATCATTCAGGTACTCCAAAACACTTCCTTACATATGCTTATTGATTTTCATTATCTAAATCTTGTTTTAAAGATTTTTTTTCATCTTTCAATACAAATATTTGGTTGTTTTAAAACAAAAAACAATTTTAAGACAAAAGGATTCTTACAGTACGGCAGACATACTGCAAGTATTTATCTGGAAGAATCCACGGGTACAGAAGTTGCTCAGACTCTTCGAAATTAGGATTTTGCACAGGGCATTGCAGAGAAGAACATTTCATTGTTCCTCCCAGCCTTCTGTGGTCAAAAGGCACCTCAAAGACCGTAGAGACAGCTCTCTCTTTTTGTGAAGTATGTTCAATCCACCCTCTGCGAGGCTCTGATGGTCACAGTGTGCTGTTTGACCTCTGTCTGTGCTCCCTCTTCCAGCACTGTCTGGCAGCACTGCCAGCAGGTCTCCACAGCTGCATCTGCTCTGCTCAGGGCTCCTCCACACGGGCAGCTGCCAGAAGCCTTCTCCCCTCACAGCTCTGTCAGCAAAACAGGGCTTTTCTCTCCTCCCTGCAACATCTTCACCCCAGATATCACAGAATCACAGAATGCTCTGAGCTGGAAGGGACCCACAAGGATCACCCAGTCCAGCTCCTGGCCCTGCACAGGACATCCCCAAGAGTCACACCATGTTTCTGAGAGCACTGTCCAAACACTTCAGGAACTCAGACAGGTTGTGCTGTGACCACTGCCCTGGGGAGCTCTTCCAGTGCCCAACCACCCTCTGGGTGAAGAACTTTTTTTATAATATCCGACCTAACTCTCCCCTGACACAGCTTCAGGCCATTCCTTCACATTGGTAGGTTCTGGCCCAGCCTTAGACCACATAGCTGCTGTGCTTTCACATGGTATGATACTCAGAGACTTCAGGTTGCAACTGGCTTGATGTATCTGAGAGAGGAAGTGGAAGAAAAATGAGTATTTGTGCAGAAACAGGAAATCTGGCTTTGAGAGTTTCAGCCCAAGGCTGAGAAAAAAAGTAGGACAAAGTAAATAACAGGTATCTGAAAATCTATCTCTCTGAGATGATAATTGTTAATTGACTATGGTTCCTTGTTCTTACAGTATTAACACATAGGAAATTACATTAAATAATAATTGTTTTTCTAAAAGGATAACGTTCATTCCATGCTACAGTACATTAATACAGTAGCACACTGCATTAATATTTTAATTCAATTTTATAGAATTCTTTTATTGCAGAGATCTATAAAGGTACATATCTTGGCTTTGCTAAGCTTTGTAGAAGCCTCTTCATTAGTTTCAGTTTACATGCATATATGTCTCTTGTGATGCACTTTAATTTGCAAATTCAAAGCTACAAATAGCACCTGTGTTCCCTTCAAAACATAAATGACATACACAAAATTAGATCCAAAGAATTTATAGCAGTACATAGCCAAAATCCTATATACCAGCCTCTGTTTAATGCTAGAGATGCCTGAAAATTCCAGACACATCAGGCACCAATACAAATTTTTACTAAGTCTCCCAAAGTCAGCTTTATGGTAAACCCTGAAGCCCTGACAGATAGTGCCGAACAGCTGGATATGTTGCTCACACCCAAACTCTGCCAGATGCCCTCAGTAAAGGTATTTCTCTTTTCTCAGAGGTCATGGCTTGCTAAGCTCACTCAGGTCCACATGAAGGGAGTGTCCTTTGTTCACAGTCCGTAGCCCAGAGCACCATCCAGGCTGGGGAAGATGAAGGAAGCCCAAAAGGAGGTCAAATGTTCAAGGGAACAGATTGTCAAAATAAAAGTGTAAACACTGAGAGCATGGCCTCAGCTTACCTCCAGTTTTCTAGTCAGCCTCTGTTTACTGCTATTTGCTGAATCACCATCAAAAGAATAAAGATTTATCTGATAACATTCCACCTACTCTTCTGGATATTGCCTTAGACCAAAAAATACTTGCTTGTTATGGAAATATTTGAGCATGTACATGGTGGGGGTTTGGAGAGGAGAGAAAGAAGATGGAAAGGAAAATGGTATATCCTGTCTGGGATTTTTTGTCCTAACTGTGAAACAAAAATACTAGGTGTAACTTTTAGGAACACACAGTGCAGTCCTTTGATACCTCATTGCTGCACCAGTGTGTGTGAAAGTCCTTCTCAACAGTTAATCCTGGAATTAAGTGCAGATTCATTTCTTTCCTGGCTTTATAGGATGAGTTACCTTGCTTGTCTGAAACAGGATTTTTAAAGAACTACTCTCTTTGGTGGTGTGAGAGAGGCAGAGAGACACACATGCACTCCTGAGATCTTCAGTGCCTGAGGGCATTTCCTATTTCTTGTAGCAGTGAACTTAGCTGGGCTCCTTCAGAGGGCAAAAAACAAGATGAAATAACTTCTACTTTATCACCAGCCTTGGAATGTTTCTGTTTTACCCTTTCCTGTCAACCAGCAAGGGCTGCATTCTCCCTAGTAGTCCCAGGTGATTAAATACTGATTTCTCATAGACTTGAGAAAGCTGCTTTTGAGTTAGGAGTATTAAAAGCTAATCACAAGGAATAGTCCTACATGAGAAATCTTCAGCAATTTTCTGTCCTCATTATCAGTGGGATAATCAACTGAATTATAGAATCAGCTTTTTTCCAGACAAAGAGCTCTCTGAGGTAAACAAAACAAGGCAAAGGCTGTTCACGTTCCTCAGTGATTCCTCTGGGCCACCTGAATTGCATTTATAGACCTAATTTTCCAAGAAGTCAGCACTCTCTCAAGTAACCTAAATGGCCTGGCCACAGTTTTCAGAATTGGTGGGATCTATTACCTTCCTGCATTTCCAGCTGTGCAGGGTGAGCTTTCTAACCCTGATCAAGAGAATCCAGGCAGAGTATGTATCTAGGTCACATAGAAACCTGCATTTGTGCTGGTATATCCATGTATTTTTCAAAGGTGTTAACCACGGTAAAACTCAAGGTCTTCTTGTACCTTGGTGAAGCAGGTTAGTATCATTCAACACTATTCTACAAATAAGTTCTTTAAAAATTTTTCCATTCTAATTCTCTGGGGATTCACCTCCCTGACCAATTTCAGAGAACGTGTCCCACATCTGTGAGTGACTCAGATACATTTAACACATTAATTCCCACTGAAAATAAGAGGTATTTTGGCATATGAATTCCTTACAAGTTTTTGCAATGTGTAAATAACTAAATAACTTGCTAGAGGTCACAAAGGGATTATTATTTAGTGAAATTAGGAATGTCGCTTTTATTTCCAGCCATTACATCTGGTATTCCTTCCACCTCCACAATTGTCAGCAATTCTAACGTTGCTCAGAAAACCATATTTCTATTGATACTTTAGTAAAAACCACAGCTGTTTTCTGATGTAGCTGCCTTTTGGCACGACTCAAATATATTTTGCAGAGAACCTAACCTTTAATGAAGGTTTTGTTAAGACAGGGAATTTTTTTTTTTTTAATGAATGCAGTGTTTGGAACAGTTGCGTAGTGCACAGAAGACAGAAATCACTTGTATTCTTCTTTCTTAATTTTAGCAGGTACATGATGATCTCTGGTTATGGCTTAGAAGGTCCTCATACAACTGACCACTCTCTCCATACACTTAAATATATTCTATTTCTTTTATCCTGTGATATGCTGGCTATTTATGAGATTGTTTAGGATATGGAGCAAGTGCAATAAGCATATATTTTTGAATATTTCCAGAGTTATATCATTCAAAGACTGTATATGAGCCCAAAGAGCATGATAGATCTAAAGTTTTTGGAGAGGTGGTAGAAGGAAGGTGACTTAGATGTATAGCCCTAACTCTCAGGGAAGCTAGAAAGAGTCTGTTGAGGATTTGAACTGCAGTGAGCTGCAGTAAATTTAGAAAGAGTGAATCAAAATTCTAGACAAGCTCTAATACTGATGAGATTGGCACAGTTTAGTTAAAACCATACAGTAGGAAAGATCATTTGGATTATAAATTATTTTTATTAACTGAGATGAAGGTATGTCTAATGCTCTCAGAGAAGTCCCAGATTAAATGGCAATTGAGTGACCAGGCAATCAAGCAGCCCATAGCATCCCCAGGGTCTGAGACAGTAGATGTCTGATGTGCAGCAACTCTTGGTGTTTTGAGGCCATGGTGTGTCTATGACACTGCAAGGTAACACACCCACACTTGTCCTTCAGAAAACCTGCACACTTGACAGCTTGTCATCAGTTTCATGCAGGGAGTAAATGTCATTGGTCCTTATGATGTCCTTGCTATCTTGTTTGTGCTTTTTATGTTGCCTGAGTGTGGTGAATCAGGAGAAACCAAATTGCACTTACAGAGAAGAGGTCATGCTGGGCAGCAATACTGGCTGTGGCCCTGTGGAAAAGGCAGATTCTGGGTGGGTGTTTCAGTAAAAAAGACAACTTGCTTTTTTCATGTGCTTTATTTTGTTTTGCAGACTTCTGTCACATCTCCTGGAAGCTGTCTTTATTCACAGTGCATTTTAAATAGTTGTCTTATTTCACAGTAAATGATGAAGTTCTTCATTGAACTGAATACCAGAATTTTATTTGTGATACCATGTTTGTTGGATTTCCTAACCAATTGCACAATTTGATGAATATCTATAATGAAAATGAAGCTAAATACCCAGCTTTTTAACAGAATTCAAGTAAAACCCAATCCTGCTTTCCCAAAGTATCTCAGCTTTGGTTAGGTATTTTGCATTTTTCACAATAATACTACCTCAAATCATCCCCAAGAGAGAAAGACTTAATTCTGGCCAATACTGCTACTCCTCAGAGTTAAACAAAACAAATAATAATAATTTAAAAAATATTTTAGAGCTTTCATGTTATCTGAGAAAGAACTATTTCAACCTTTAGTTTTAAAAGTTTAAGAGAGATCAGAGCTGAAGACAGTCCTGCTCTAGTCACAATCAAATTCTTTAACCACATTTAGTTTTCCTGATATGGTAAAGAATTTCCTTGTGGGGTTTTGTTTTGTTTTGTTTTGTTTTGCTTTGCTTTGCTTTATTTTGTTTTTTTTTAATTTGGCTGGACTGGATTTTTTTGTGGCACTAGGACCAATTTTCATTTTGGCTTTATTTCTGTGCCATCTTTAATTTGGTTTTTGTTTGCCCTAGGACTATGTGCATAAAACTTATCTGATCTCCAAGTTACCCAAGAGCCCAACATCTCATTGAAATGTGAAGAAAGCAACAAGAGAAAACTCAGCAAGAAGGTACTACAGAAAAAAACCCAGTAGGGCTCAGGTACCTTTCAGATGTAAGAGCTCTTTGAAGAGTGTGAGGAGAAGTTGCTCCTGGCAGGGCAGCCTTAAATGTCTGGCTCTCCTCAAGGCTCTCTGTGTTAGCCCTTTTGTACATGTACAAGAGCTCATCCCCACACAAAGACATTTAAGTATCTAAGGCCTGCTGACTGGAAACCAGTAGAATTTCACAGCTTAGTTTTAAAGCAGAGAGCTCTCATTTTTCACTGCATAAAAGTCAAGTACTAGTTTTCCTTTGCTGGATATGAGCCAGCAGTGAAAAACAGCTCTTAAGATTTATTTTAAAACAGGTCTTGATGATAAGTGCAGGGTCAAAATGACTGTGGAAAAACAGTACTTTTGACTCAAGGAATATGATAAGTCTGTTTGACCATCAACATCTCATCTGATTTATGTGAGCCCAGAAGTCACGACTGCAGAGGGCAACTAAAATATTTTATGTGACTGATAATGACCACACATTCACCTCCTGAGGTAGAAATGTCTCCTTTGTATTCATTAGATCAAAAGTAACTCTTTCCCACTGCAATGTCCTTTCACCACTGCAGTCTTTATATCCTAAAGGCAAAGGACATCTTGTTTTTTAAAATCGAAACATTTTATGTTTATAAACATGCCAGCCCATACAAGAAAATTGACATCAATCTTTTTCATTACAAAAGGCGAGTTTATCTTTCAGTATCTTTCATGTACTAGTATCTGGTAACTGGTATCTGGTGGCCTCAGCTCTACCAGAAATCAACAGAACACTTGCATATTCTGCTTACCTTATTTTCGCATGACTCACAAAAGTAAGAAAAAACTGATGCTCAAAACCAATGTCTGCAGCATTCCATTCATATTGCATTCTTTTCCATCGGATGGAAGAGAATACTTTGCATTTAGCTGTTACTATGTCTCAGTTAAAAAGATTAAAATCTACAAATAAAGACGTAAGAGTGTTTGCAAAAAAAGACAGGGGCTGCTTGGCTTGATCTACATTGATTTACCTCCCATATGTAATGTGTCTCTCATATGTACATCCCCAAATAATTATGATTCAACATTTGTACCTAAAATCCAGCTTCTGGTGTGCATTGCTTCTCATGGAGTTTATGTCTACAAGGTCTTCTAACACAATGGCAAAGAAACTCTTCTGGTTTTCTGCAAACTTCTCTCTGGAACTTGTCATGATACCCAAATACCCCAGAGCACCTCATTCTCATGGTTATTGGGTCTCCTTCACCCCTATTTTTACAAGGAACTGCGAGGTTCCATATTTTTCTTTCAGTTTTTGGTCATTATTTGCTGCAACATTCAGCCATCCTTGCCTTCACTGTTTTCTACAATACTGCTGAACTCACACACTGAACGTTCTAGGATGCTACCCTTCAAAAGCACTGTGTTTCTAGGTGATATTCCAGGAAAGTGAAATCACTTTGGGATTCTGAAATTTTATGCTGCATTTGAATCACATTTCAACCTCTTAGTTACAATTGTTATGTGCAGTGAGATTGCCAGGTAGAGTTGAAGGGCACATGGCCACTTGAGTTTTGCATCTGAAAGTGAGTGTATGTAAGCAGCATTTCCTCTCATTCAGCAGGAGGATAGAGACATTCTTCTTCATTTAATATATGTGCAATATACAGCTTACTGACATAAGTGACTAAAGCTCACAAAAAAAAATCCTTTCAGAAAAATATGCCAAACCATTTATAAAATTTGAAAGCATCCTTTGGCTGAAAAAAAAATACCAGGGAATAATGAAAACTTTAAAATGCTTGATTCTACCATTTCAAATAAAAATGCTTTGATTTCTTCTCTAAAGATGAATTCCCTTCCACAATTTATTTTGATAAAACACAAGGACAGAAAACAGAATGAAAATTTCATATTTGATCAAATAATATATTTTCTCAAGCAGAAATTATTTGGGTGTTTCTTCAGTGTGTTATTTAATTTAATAGCAATTATAAAGGAATTAACTTCAGGTCGTCTCAGAAAAATATCTGCCAACATTTGTTTGTGCAACAACAATGAAAATAGTTTCTATATTTAGCCTCAATTTACTTCCCAGAACACTGATTTGGATTGCAGCTTGGACTGAGGATTTACTTGGTATACACGTAGTTTCATGTCAATTATCTAACTGACTGCTTCTTGTAAACCCCCAGATACTATTACATAAACAATTGAGATTTTATCATTATGGTTAAACTTCCATTATAATAGCAAATAAAAATTAATTGCTGAGCTAGAACACACTCTTCCAAATTCATGAAGGTTTTAAAGCAACCTGCAATTCTATAATCATCCTTCTCCCATCTCAGCCTCTGTCCACTTTTTGCAAAGATGGTTCAGGCGGCAAACCCCGAGCTGTTGAACTGATGAAGGACTTCACAACCTTTCCTCTCAGGGCATCCCAGACTCATCTCAGACGTGCTCCCACACAGCAGTTCATCTGAAGCCAGTATATTGGGATGTGACAAACTGGAATAGCATTAAGTAATAATTAAGAGGAAAAGAAAAAAAAAGGTCATCTGAAAGCTTTGTGTTCATACTGTGCAGACTGACCCCATCTTTTCTGAGCCTATTACGAGCAGAACAGATCCTTACTGAGACCCAGCTTTCTCTAGTTTGCCATGTCAGGCCATTTTCTCAGTTGTGAACTCAGAGATAATCATGCATCCAGCCAGAAAAAGCAGCTCCTGCCTGTCAGCTACCCCTGCCTACAGTGATTGCTACAATTCCACCATATTCTGTTCACATTGGGTGATAACATTACTGGTGTCAGATATGAGGAAATTTCTCACAAGTCTTCTCTTTGCAAATTAATTTTATGTTATGATGAATCTAATATACAGACAGATAAAAATTAATTTTAGATACATATGCATATAGGTGATTAATCAGTTTGAATTTGCTGGTTTTGACACACTCAGTGGCAAGAACACTTGACAAAAAACATTTACTTACTTGCTAAAGCCTGTAGTCTCTTAGGGTGAGGGAAACTTCAGAACTGAAACCTGTCTTTGAAAGAAGTCTCAAGAGAGATCTGGAAGATCACAGAACAGAAGGAATCCTACAGAATTTATACTTTTTTGGTAGACTCATCTAATATAAACATAAATCAAAGAAAGGCAGTCATTAATAAGAGTAAGTTTACTTAGAGAAACCAAATGTAGAATAGCAAAATCAAATGTAAAAAAGGGCCATCTAACTATACACAGTAAATATTATAAATGTATGCTTTAAATGCCCTTCCTCCTTCATTCCTAGCCCAAGATTGGTGCTTTAATGATGTTTCAAATAGTAAGGTCTCTTGTAGAGTTGTGTAGCGTGCGTTTTTTTTTTAAACATGTAAAAGTTGTTAGTGAGACAGATGCACCAATAAAGTGAGCCTGTTTTAATATAACTTCTGTTGAATTCATAAAAATAGATCAATAAGTGTTTCATTTATTTTTGTGATATGCCATATGAGCAGGGTTTTGTTAATACATTGTCTTGGTTGGCAAAAATCACATTCAGTAATATTGAATAATTTCATTGATAAACTACTATTTTCAAAACTCTGGGGAAAGGTCACACAAGTTTACCTTTGTTTTCTAAATCTCTTGCAAAAAAAAATCCATACTGGAAGCAATTATTTTTTAAACAAAAAGTCCTTCTTAAAACAGAGCTAGGAAAAAAGGTCTAGGCTTTATTTTCATAGCTGCTAAAAGGTTTCATAGCTTCAAGAATATTTTTACCCTCCCAATATCTAATAGTCTTGCTGATATTTTTCAGAATTTCTTTGTATTTATCTGATCTTTAAAAGTGGCAGAACATCAGAAATTAATAAATATTTTTGCCATCAAGGACGATCTATTGTTCTTCACCTTGCAGACTGTAACCATAATAATTCATACACTCCAAACCCCCATGCTTAAACAAGGAAAGCAAACAGTAATAATCCTGAGATAGTGATTGATCAGGAGTTCTAAAATAAGTGATAGCTACGTGAAGAATAACATCTTCTGCATCTGCTTATGTTAAAAAAATGGTCTGAATTGAATGTTTAACAATACAAGCCCCTTCAAAATACCTTGGATGTCAGTTTACAGCTATTGTGCTAGAGAGCTAAAACTGGATCCTTGTCTATTGTAAAACTTTACTAAACTAGCCCAGTTGGTTATAGGTCCATAAACAAAGCCACCAAACTCAGTGGGGGGAATAAAGATGGCAATATTATTGGAACTATGTTCTCAAGTAGTATACTGCTTTATTAATTAATTAATTAATTAATTTGAGGTAACATTATTATCCTAAATTTACAGTGCAGAAACAGATGCAATGAATTGATAATAAAAATGTACTTAGTGCCCTTCAATTCAAATTACTCCTATTTCCTGAAGCCCAGTAATGCAGTACCTGGCATGTAAATGATCAGCAATATTCATAGTCAGTGACAAGAAACTTCAACTAATATCTGAATTGCCTCATAGGGAATCTATTCCTATTTCCTGATTAGGATTTCAAATTAGAAATGGGAAGGTCAGAGCTGAAATTCCATCAAACTGCCCTTTTTTAGGAGAGGTTGAGGTACTGACACTCCCACTATGAAAGCCCCAAGTGTATCATAACACCAAGGAAAGAATAAAACACCATGTAGTTTCTTCAAATAAAATTAAACCAAGTTTATTAAACACAACTCAATGCTGACAGAATTTCATATTGATGAATATTGGATAAACAGCTTTTAAGGATGTTCAGAGACACAATTTCTAAATATATTATTTTTAAAAATAGATTTCTATTACATCAAGCAGAGATGATTTGAAATAAGCATGTTCATCTACACAATAAATTAGACAAATGTTTGAGCTATGTAATCAAAACAGTTTAAGACTACAGATATGTTTATGCTTACTTAACCCTGTCTTTAATCCACAATCAGATTATTGCTAGTCATTCAGGTATCTTGTGTTCACAATTTTCTCCAGCACCCTTCTGCATATGAGTTCTCATCTGGAAGAATCATACTTTCTATTTTGTTGTGCCTTTGAACAAAGTGTGCCTGGAGTCTGGTGGCTCACTGAAAATGGCTATCTGGACTTCTAGAGCATGATAAATTTTACATTAAACACATAAAGCTGGTATGATATGGAATCTGTTCATAAAAGTCATCAATGCGTCTATATCAATAGAGGGTCACCATCCTTTCAAACAAAAGTGTCTTGTGAGGCTGAGATGGCTGAAGGGTTCTACAACAAACTATCCTCCTTCAGTTGTCTGTAAGACACTGGGACTTACACTTAAAATTTTAGAACACTAGAAATTCCTCGTGAGTATGAAAATTCATCTAATAGTCTTAAACACACCCCCAGACTGTGACATTTTAAAATGGGAAATAAGGACTTGCTTTACAGCAAGACTGTAAAACCCAATTTTAAAGAAAATTGTTCATAACCATGCCACAGAGTATGCTGAATAGACCAGAAAAAAGAAAATTTCCAGGTGCTATTCCCACCAAGGAAGGCTTGGTGGGATGTAAAAATTGAGTGAGTTTTCCACTCAATTTATCTGTAGCTGCTATCCAAATGTAACTTCTCCCTACAGGGGCAGTGTTTTCATGAGGCAACAATGCAAATTGCTACCCTTCTTCAAAGACAGCCTTCCCTCTCCAAACTTCCTTGTATTTAGCTTATATAATGGCAATGATGTGTGGGCAGGGATGAGATTTATCACTTTATCGTTATAAGATGCTAAAATTATAGCACTGCACATCGCAAATTCCATTAGTTCTACATGGAGGTTGATAACATCAGAAACATACAATATTTAGTAATATTAAATGTATGAAAACTCTGTCACTAGACATGTATTACTATATCAAAACATTATTCAATTGTCCAGCACCCACACTGGTAGTTATCAACTTCTAATGAGATATCTTTTGCTTTATTGCCAAAAACTCCATTAATTTTTCTAGTTAGGCACAATTTCCACATCAGTTTTTCCAGCAAATACAACTATATTCTTTGTGTTTATTTGATGTAAAAGAAAATAAAGATGTTCATCCCAAAAGACGTTCATTCTAAAACATTCTACCTGCATAATTATTTCCGATGTTTATTGGCAGGAGAAGAGATTTTTAGATTATAAAATGAATTTCAGATAGATTTGCATGACAATTCATAAAGCTACATTACTTAAATATTGAAATTCTGGTTTGACAACAACTAAACTAAAATAAGAGAGCTAGACAGAAATGACAAGTTTTCAAAAAGAGCTCACATTGGAGAAGTTCATGGAGAACTGTCTGCCATGGGAGGGACCCCACACTGGAGCAGGGGAAGAGTGTGAGCAGTCCATGCACTGATGGGGAGAGCAGCAGAGACAACGTGTTCCCTGTTCCCCTGAGTTGCTGTAGGGAGAAGAGTCAGAGAATTCAGGAGTAAAGCCTGTGAGGAAAAGAGGGATGGGGGGAAGATGTTTTTAAGATTTAGTTTTATTTCTCATTATCCTACTCTGATTTGATTTGTATTAAATTCAATTAATTTCCTTAAGATGAGTCTGCTTTGCCCATGATAGTAATTGCTGAGTGATGTCTCCCTGTCCTTATCTCACAGGCCTTTCATTGTATTTTCTCTCCCCTGTCCAGCTGACAAGGGGAGTGACAGAGCAGATTTGGTAGGCACCTGGCAAACAAGGTAAACCCACCACCCTCTCAGAGTGGGCACCACTGAGCGATTCTCTCATAAGAGTTTCCAGGTATATTTAATTGAAATTTGGAATGACACGGCAAAACAGCAAAACATATATTTACAATACAATTACCCATAAGTTCCCTACTATACATACATTAAAAACCCCCAACCAGCCAAAACCCATAAATTTTACATTTAAAACACCTAAGTTTCAAATATAAGGTTACTCTATATTAGCATTCAGACAGCTTATCCATCCTTCTGAGCATGCTCATCACACAGTGGAAGGAAATACTGTTGGTTGGGGATGGCTGCACACTGTGCAATGCAGAGGCAGAAATGCCCTCAGATGAACAGTGTGCTCAGAACACCTGGAAACACTTTAGAGACAGGCCAGTGAGAAACCTCTATGTGACATCTGGGGTTTGCCTATTGCACCATATCTATCAGTCAGCAAAATGGGCTTAATTAATTTTGGACAGATTATCTAGGGCTTCATTTTAACTTTTTCACATCAGTTTTTCCTTTTCTACTTCTACAACATTTAATGTTGTCCACAGTCAGCAATGTTTTAAACCTTTTCTGTGGTAAGCAGAAATGAACTATTCTGCCAAGGACTAATTTCTAGCAAATTCAAAAGTTGCTCTAAAATGTGTTATTTCCAGCACACCTATTTTTGTTCCTTGATGAGCTACAAATATGTTTCTTAATTCAGGCAGTAATGAAATGAGTAGGTAAAAGTGAAGAAAATAAAATGAGAAAAGGAGTCATTGAAATGCTGAAAAGTTTGGTTTAGGAACATGACTTTAAAGACATAAGATCCTCTGGAGTGACATTTCAGGTGGTGGAGATAGATCATTCCTGACAGATCTGGAGCAGGGGTATTACTGCAGTAAGCATACTATCTTTCCTAATTGCTAGAAAGTCATCCTGCTGCCTGGCTTAATGAATAGAAATATACTCTCAATATTTCTCAATATTTCTAATAATAGACATATTCTCTAACTGAAAGTCTGAAATCTCAACTCAGCTGGCTTTGATGCCCGAATACACAAGGCATTCCGTGGAGTTCAGTATGATTAAAACTTCCCTGTACCAGGCTACTTGCCTATACTAAATGTCTTCATACACAGACTGACTGGTCTACTGATACTCTGTGGCTTTGCTGCCTCAGTTATCATCCAGAGCCGAAATTTGTTCCCAGCTCCTTGGAAAATCAAGACTGATAGTATTAATTGCCAGGAATTGATCAGACCAAATTAATTAGCACTTCTGAAAATGAGTCCATTAATTTTTCTTGATATTATTAACTTGTCATCTTTGTTGGAAAAGAAAAATTGAACCTTGACATCAAAGTAGAGGAAGTAGGAGTGTATTAAGATTGAGAGATAAAAAGTAACTTTTCATTTTATCTGGATGGAGAGTTTCTTGATTTACCCTTAATAATTGTTGTACATACTTCAGAATTCACTCGTCTTACCTAGTTATGATTTATGAATCTTTCTAATAAACAGAGAATATAATAAAAATAGAATACTATTATAAAACAGCCTATACTAATGTCAAGAAAACTAATCTAAGGGGGTTTTTTAACTAAAATATGATACAACAGGGAATATTGTATGAGCAACTCCGTGAATCAGATACTTCAGAAGAAAAAACCATCACAAGCACAACTGGTTTTGATCTCTCAGAAGAGGGTTCTTGGAGAGTCAGGATTTTCTCAGCTCATGTAGAAACAGTCTCTATTGTTAACAACCTTGGCAGTGCAAGAAACAGAGCAGTGGGAATGGACACTTGAAAGGAGAAATCCTTTTCAAACCTTCCTACCCACGCAGACAGTGTGCAGTCTGACCCTAGCTGCTTTTTGAAAGGATTCCCATTTATCATGGGAAAGAGATAGCTCAAAATACTTGACAAAGGAGAAAAAAATTAGGCATACCTAAGAAAGAAAAAGAAAATATCTAGCTCTTTATCAAACCCTGCGTTGGAGGAGAGTAATTGGCTTTGATGCAATCCTTCAGCAATATATTTAGAAAGCTATTGGCTTCTTTATGGTACCTCAATCATAATTAAAAATACCACTAGGACAAAGTTAATGCATATGCAGCTAGAAGAAGGCAGAAATAACTTCAGGATCTCTCTGATTACGATTTCAGGAGAAAAAGTATTCCAATTGTCTAGCAGGATGGTGGATGGTTTGCAGCACTTGAATAGAAGAGGAAGTGAATATTTGAATGGTTTGCATATATTATATATATATATATCCTAGTGTGGAACCCAGCCTATCCACAAAAGACCAAAATGAACCAATATTTTCCTTTTCTGTACTTTATATTGTTTGAGGTGAGATCTACTGTTTTGTTTTGGCACACAGGCAGATGCTCTCCATAATAGGATGGTGAGAATGAGTTTATGCAATCATCTCAAATGGGACATTTCAGAGCTATCAATGATGCTAAATTCCAGCCTGTCTTTCTGAAGTCCATTATACAGCTACTACTACTACTACTGAATGTGCTCTCATTTTTCCAGGATTTCCGTATTATATTTCATATGCATCATTTTATTCCTTCCTAGCCCATTTCTGAAGTCTGCCAAGGTCCTCCCATACCAGCATTCAACCAAGTACCTGACAGCTCACTACTGACTTTGATGGCTGTAGGCTCGAAACCTGTGCTGGTGTTTATCAGCAATATTATTAAAGGTAACCATACAGCTCTCAGTTCTTTCAGTTCTAATATTTATCTTTATGTCAGCTGTTGTGGAAATGGCTCCATTCAAAATGGCTTTGTGCATGACTGCCAAGCTTCTAGAAAGCTGAAATATTTGCATTTGTTCACCAACATATACTTTTTGAGGCATAGGTGTCCCAGACTACGTTTATCCTTAATCTGTTGTGCTAATCTAAGCTTTTTGGACTTTTTTCTGGGACCAATTGTCTGAGACTAAAAGCAATTTTTTTATATTGTTTTCTTGGTATGAAGAAGATAGGTATTTTAATTACTTCAGGTTGGAGTTGAGAACTAGTGGCCTAGAGTATGACTCATGCTCTTGGGCTGGGACAGAACTCTAAAAATTCCTCTCTCTCAACAGAGTTCTGTGTACAGGCCCTAAGTTGGACTTAGGAGGTTCTGGGAAAGAAAACTATCCAAGTAATCAAGAAATACATTGGTTCAAACATTTTTGCTCCTGCCACTCATCCCACAGGTCACTGACAGACTGTTTTAGCTCAGAAGTTTGAAGGGCAGCCACAGGGATGCAAGTCACCCTTACCATGCAACTGGAGAAAGATTTTACCTCTCTGACCTCTCCCCTTCCTACATTAGGAAAGGTCTGGTTGGTTACACCTGCTCTATGAGGGTGCAATCAGTCATCCTCTAAAGAAAATAAACAGTTTTCAAATGCCATCTCTTCTGGATCTTCAAATGCTGTCATTTCAGAAAGATACCATGAGACATGGGTGGGGTTTATTTTGTTCAGAAGAAATCCACAATGTGCTAACTGATATGCTGGAATGAGACTCCCTTCCTCTTGCTATATATTGGATAATGCCAGAAACAGAAGCATTCTGGTATTGAGGAAGCTTCTTATGCAAGGGTGGCATTTTATATATGAATATGCAACTCTGAGAGTCATTAAAGGTGCTGTTGGAGTGAGAGAAAGCATTTTTCCTGGAAAATAATACCTCACTTGAAACCAAACTATCACTGCAATGATTTCACTTTCTTTCTCTTACTTCATAAGTAAGTCAGAAGACTGAACTCCTGCAAAAAGTAATCCACATGACATATCTTATCAAATAAAGTATTTTATGAGCTGAAATACCTTACTGAATATGTCTCAGGTAGTGATATGGGGCAGTGGATGTTACTGAAAATTTAATACTGGTATTTAAAAGTTAATTTTTGCGTAGATAAAAGCTTATTGTGCATGATGGAATAGAGTAATATCTTGTATGCTAGCTGTATGGTCTTCTAAAGCCACTGTAAACATTGAAAAATGCTTGTTTTCAATTTGAAAATATTAAAGGAATTAAATGAAAAAAGCCACACTTTTTTTTTTCTCACATTATGTCTTTGAACAAATTATGTAGGCAAGAAAAAAATCTTGTTCTTCTGTGGTCCTAGTCAGAAACTTAAAAATGCCTATGCCTGTAGCTGGGAGATTTGGTTGCTGATTTTTTAAAATGAAAATTGAGTCTGTGTACCACAGAATGGTCTGCATTCAGAGTATGCAGTTAACCACTGCTATTCACCACCAATAACACAGATGGATCTGACAATTTAAGTTGTGAAACATATGGCTTTAGTAAGGAAGAAATGACAGCTGAGCTAAGTATCTTTGACAGAGTAACTCTAGAAAAAGAATATAAAGTTAGCTGCTTTGAAAATTGCCTTGCTTTCTTCAAAGCCTACACTCTTCACTTCACCCTCTGTCACCTTAATATCCATGAGTCCTGTTTCATGTAAGAAGTTTTTTCATGTCTTTGTACCTTTCAAAATTATATGAGATACATAGCCAGGAGCAACTGCCAGAATAAGCATTACTGAGCACAAAACATGCTATTTCTTTCAAGTCTGAGAAACCAATTGCTTTTATTACATTAAAAACTGACCATGGATTATATATCTTCTTCCATTACACTTAGCCTTTCTTTCAAAACTATTACTGGTGTATAATTTCATTAAATTCCAACTTGTCTCCTTAATAAAAAACTTTCAATTTCTTCTGATTGAAAAAAAAAAATTAAAAGCTTTGTAGGACATAATGTACTTCATTTCACCAGTCATGGAGGCTATAGTTCTGGAGTAATATTTCTAATATGTAAGTACAGAACTTTTAGAATTCCTAGTAAGTTTTGTTAGTCCTCTCAGTCTGAAAATTAGGAAGAGATGCCAGATAATTAGCTTTATTCGTTTTGTGCAATAATTTAATACAAATTATTTACATTTGGGTTAATTGATATGGAGAAGATACTGTAGTTTTTCATGCTCCCACAGAGACTAAGCTCTATTTCAGTTTTAGACTCAGGCAGTCATGGTTCACACTATCAATCACCATTTATAGAGTAGTAGCATTACTGAGGTTGCAAACTGTAAAAACAGGAAAGAGCTCTGCTGTTGGATATCAGGTATACATGAGACTTTAAAGCTGCATCATGATTCTGGAATACGAAAACTAAGACCTCAGTTTTTTTCCAGAATACACACTAAAGGATTTCTGAAAAAGTTCAGTAACACAAACATCTGGTCCTGTCTTCACATTCTCTCTTGCACAAGTTCCTTATACAAATCCTGCACTTCTAGCCTGTTGTATGCTGTTCAGGTTTTCTGCTTTAATGTGACAAGTGAAAATGCCTCCTTACTCTAAGCAGTATTACAAAATTCAACAACTCAGCAGAGTTTTTTTTTTGTCTAAGCCTGTACATTTACGGATTTCAAATACAGCTATCTATGACTAATACTGTGGTAGGTATAAGGAATATTACTATAACCTTATTGCAAATGAAGGACGACTAGCAATTTATTTTTTATTGGATCAGATTTTTATGGTCATTTGGATAGGATATAGACATGTATGTCAGTAACCTTTTTTGAAGAAGAGGCATTTATTTTTAAGATCCACAAAAAGCTTGTATTCAAGCCATAGAACTTTGAGCCTCAGCCAGCTATTAATTTGATGGAACTATTCTTCTAAAAAGTCATTATAATTTTCTCCTGGCATCCCTAGATAAAGAGTTGCTCATGGCATTCAGAGAGAATTTTGGGAGTCCCAGAGCTCTAAGTAAAGTCTTTCAAGACAGGAAACACAGAAAGGCACTTGCTGACATTTCTGTGTCTAGTTTAGGAGTGTGAAACTTCTTGCTTCTGTTTGGTACTAAAATCTGAACAAGAACTTAGACTGAAACATTTCTTTTAAAATTTCCTACCAAAGTAGAAAATTTTGCTCATCTCAAGGGTGTGGCAACATGTTGCTGGCAACGGCAGCAGTGTGAGAATATTAAAGCTGAGATGGAAAAATTTGTTTGTTTACGTGATCTTTTTTTCACCTTCATTTCAGTTTCTTATTCATGAAGGGATGGCAACATTAAACTTCCCAAGAGCCACGAGTCCCACACTAACAACTCATGTCCAATGCCAGTCACTATAATGAAATTCTAGCATTAGAGGATTTAATGTTAGGAAGGAGAAAAATATTACACCAAAAGTGTTTTCTATTTCCTTTGCATTCTTAGATTTTGTTTACTCTCAACTGAATTAAAATCGCTACCAATTTATTTTTGCTGTCCCTTGTCCTTATGTTGGGATATTATGCAGTGATGGTTTTCATAAAACACATTGGACTTTGCCATGTAATTGGCATTGGCATAAATAAAATGTATTACCATAGGAATTTAGGTCATTATCTGTCATTACTACAAATAATTTATTTTCAGAAAAAAAATGATGCTGTGTTTATATACAACATATATCAAGTGATATACAATGTGTATCATAGTTCCTTTTACAATGTGTGTATGTCTCAGGGGAAAAGAATTGCAGCAATAGGACTAGAACATTTTCTTCTGGACATGTAGCTCAGTGCAGCATTTTCAGTCTTAACTGATTATTATTTACTAAGGTCACTACATATGGAAAGTTGGGATCTTAGATCTTGCAACATCTTTTGTGCAAGTTTTCGAGAAATGTTAAAATACCAAAAGTACATTTATTTCAAGAATGACTGAACTTTGCTGGCCATTTCCAGAGATTTAAAAGCAAGCTTAAGTTTGGTACACAAATATAAGTCTATTTGCTTAGCTCTTGTGTGAATCACAATGCTTCTTGTTATAGCCAAACTTATTGTACACTAAGGACAAACAATTTTCCCAAATTGTTTGATGTATTAAATCAAAACTGTGTATACTAGTTGTCTATGTGTACAATTATGTTACACACATTTTTCACTTAGCTGTATCTACCATATGATTTTAGACATTTATTATAAACCTTTAATTGTGACTTTAAAAACTGTTTAACACAACTAATAAAATTGAAAAGTCAAAACAACAAATAGCACAGATAAAACTTATAAAAGCATAAAAACACTAACAACAGTAATAGCTAAATAGAGTCAAATGATACTAGGCATATAATATTTAGCAATTCAAAGTAAGAGAAAGGAGTGCATCTGGATTTTACCAATAAAAAAAGAAGAAGAATTGGAAGTTCAATTATTTGGCAGACAAGAAATATTATATACAGTGCTGGTCATTGTATGGAGTCAAACCTATATCATGTAAAACCAGAAGCAAATCACAGCTCAAGAGGAATAGTCAAAACTAGGTAGAGAGTTAAGAGAAGTAATTGATAGAAGCCTGATTGGAGCTAGTCCTGTATGCTGCTTTTTCCTATCCTTCTCACATAAACTTGCTATACTTTGTTTCAAGATGTTTTCCATTCTCACATGGAATAGTGGTATTATTTAAGAATACTTAAGAATCTCTCACAAGATTTGCAACATCTAAGTTTCCAGTATTCTCTAGAAAACAGTTGACACTGTGGAAGTCAGGCATGGAGATTCCCATCAATTTTAAGCCTTAAACATGCTAAGGTCTTTTGAAATTTCCCCTAAATCTGTAGCAGATAGACAGCTGTTCCCAATGCCTTGTTAATGCTGCATCTGTCTCTATAAATGCTCTTTGCAAGATATATCTTTTATTTGACAATTAGTAAAAGTGAATGTTCCACTAAGGACAAATAATCAGATTCTACAGACCATCTAATACAGCTAATGCCAGAAGGAGAAAACCATAACAGCACAAGACTCTTGAAAGCTTGATTAAATGTTTAGTGACACTCTAAAAATGCCTTTATTGATTATTGTAACGTTCCTGAACACGTGTCATTTGAGACCTATGATAAGTATTTCATGCATTTCTGAAAATTGAGCTGTAAATCTGAGGAAACAGCTGCCATTAAAACCAAGATGGCTGTATCACAAGCCAGCAAGATATAGAAGGATTACATTTAGGAGGTTAAATTCAATGTCATTCTTTTTTCAGTAATGAATTGTAAAATCCATTCTGTTGGCTAGAAACCAGAAGTAATTCCTTTGAAATATGTATTCAAGGGGGATGGGGGCAGGATGACAATTAGTTTTGGAAACAAGAATGTTATTTCTGATTGCAACTATAAAGATCCATGAAAGCTGTCCTTGACTATTAAATAAAGCCAATGGTGTACGTTCTTGTCATGGTACACTTTGTTTCTGAGACACCACCTATTCTGAAATTGCACTGATCTGCTAGCTCTCAGAGACTGTGAATGTGAGGAACATCTTGTATATTTCTATGAACCCCTCTATGGTTTGGGAATTTTTCTGGTGGGGGTCACAGAGAGTCAATATTGAGAAATATTTGTTTTTGGATCGGCAATAAATGGAGTATATTTTTCATAGGTGAGGGTGAAACTGGGCTTGTTTCAGTCAAGAAAATGCAAGCTGTGATAAATATATCAAAGTAAAACCAATAGTGGGATAAGGGGAAGCTCCTCAAGGTAGATGACAAGCATTGACACAAGAAGTGGTTATAAAGTGATTATGAAGAAACTTAGTTATAAATTGGAAAATTCCTTTTCTGAGTAACAAGACGATAACCTAATTGCTTTTAAAATGGGTCACCTCATGAAGGAGTAATATGGGAGCAGCAAGGGGACCATTCTGAATGCCCAGCATGTTGTTTGAATGATTTCCATGCCCTCACCCCACAGACCCATTTTTCTATATTTTTACTGACCTCTGTTGTTTTTGTGCTATATCCATTTTGAAAGGATACAAAAAAGACAATATTTAATTGTAGCCTGAAACTGAAACATTCCTTAAGGTTCTAACATTTAATATGTACTTAAAATTTAAATATGTATTTAAGGACATTGTTAAGATGGAACTAATTGTGTTGAATCAATCATATTCCCATGTTGGGATAAAATTAATTGTTCACGTGAAACAAGGTGTTCAGTTTATTCATTATCTAACCATTATCTACACTACTATTTCTATCTTAAAGTGAAATAATTGTTGTTTCATTATTTACTCTTTGCTGCTCAATTAATGCTTATTTTTCTTCAGTAATAACACATGATTTTGGAAGGCAAAAGGCATGCACAGACTTGACTGATCACAGCTACTATTATTATAATACACTTTTCATTGACGTGTGTAAGACAAAAACCTTAAGTATACTAAAATCAAGAAGAAGAATCCAGGACTGTTCCAGAGTGGTCTTATCCTTCCCACCAGGCATTCTGTAAACGCTTATATTCCTGGCTGCAGAGGTGAGGAATGGGCTCAGGCATAAAAGGATTGAAGTCCTAACCCTCCTGAATGGTTGTAGCCATTGTGTCAGTAGTGTCCTACCCCGTCACTCCGAGATTTCTGACTGAATCTTGGTCTCACAACTATCCCTCAATGCAGCCTTTGATTAGAGCTCTAAGAAAGGAGCTATATTTCCAGCTCTCTATCATTTTCTAAAAGCTGAGCATCCTCCTCTCAATTCTGTGATTATCCTGAATACCATTCCTGATGTCTGGTTGAAATTTAACATCTACATTTTAGGCAGCCTGACATTGGCTCAGAAAATCTGGTCACTGGTGTTTTCTTTATTCTGGTCAGATCAAAATCTATGTTTTGGAGTTTTTTGCCATTTAGTAAGATGGTTTTTAATGGGGAGAAAAAATTTGCTAAATATTTCTCCAAGAGGGTGATTTTGTAAGTATTTCAACCAAGGACAAAAAGTGCTGTTTGTTTATTAATAGAATTTAAAGCATAAGTAGGAAGCATTTTAAACACCTTAGCAATGTAAGCAACTTAGAGAATACATAGAAAATGTCCACAAAGAACTGAGCCAGTAATAACAAGGCAAGTCAGGACCTGGAGAGAACCAGGTCAGATTCTTCTTCTTCATTCATCTGTATTTCAAAAATCATAGCTGTGTTTGAATCAATGTTAAGGGTGGTACCTTAAGGGTGGTAGAAGGCAGATGATTCTGAAAACAGATATGTCTTCTTATTGGACTTTTGGAAAAGACTAGCATTTTTAATGGCTCTTGAATCTTTGACATCATGTGAAAACATTATGTTTTATAGGACAGACAACAAAATATAAGAGTTTAATAGCATCTGGATCTCATTTCAAGCCACAGAAGAGGAGAAAAAAGTCAGTAATCTGATTTAGGTGTATGTGCTTAGCATAAGTAGAGTCATAAATGCTTGGGATATTATATTCAGGTAGACAGAATGGAGCAGAGCAGAATGTAGTGATATATTAAACAGTTGCATTTCTATTGGATTATAAATGATATTGGTTGTATCCCAAATATAATTTTGAAAAAGGCTTATATCAAATTTTCTTTTGTTACAGTCACTAGGGAATTAAAATGTGACAGTAAGTAAGTTCAGGCAGCAATGGTTTTATGACTAGCATACATTAAAAATGCTGATGTATACAATATTATCTCAGGTTGCAGTGTCAACAAAATACAGATTTATTCCAAGAAAAAAAGAATGTTTTCAGACAAGTTTGCTTATATATCTAGCATTCTTGTAAATTACTTTAGGGCTCATGAAAAATGTCAACCTAGAAAAGAGGAATGCTGGACCATTTTTTAATTCCAGGTGAGGTATAAAATGGACAGGAGTGCAGCTTTTTTCAGGCTGGTTTACCAGCTTGTTTTGCTTGTGGCTGAGTAACCCAAATTGTGCCAGAAAGGAATAGTGGGCAATGCTAGCCAGGACATCACAGCTGTTTGTGTTGAAATGTTAGCTTACACCCTAAACCTCAGTGCTTGGCTGAAGCACACATCAGGGCTGCTTTGTCTTCCACATCTTTTCAGAAGTACTTTGCAGACTGTTTTTAAAATAAAAACTTTAAGGGTTTTATGTATCTTTATCTCACTGAACCTCGTCTCTGTTCCTTCTGAGAAGGAATATATCCAACATTTCTGCTAAGCAGTTGATATTTGAACACAATTTCCATAACCTTCATAGTGTCTTTACAAAAATCTCCCTTCTAAACTGTTCCTCTAAAGCCATAAAGCACACTGTCATAAACTGCACATGAGACTGACTAATAGATGATGGCCAAATTTCTTGTATCTGTAATCTGAAGTAACACTAGTGTACGAACTCTTTAACATTCTCTTGTTGGTGGTTGTTTTCCTATTAGTATTCATTTTCTGCTGTGGTTGGATGTGATGTCAGGGACTGATTAAGCCTTTATGTAATCTGATTTATTTCATGTTCTGATTGATGCATTTCCACAGCTTTCCAAACCCATTCAGTTTCTCAGAGGTAGTGTTTTACATTAATTACTTACATTAATGAATGTCTTAAAAAAATAGGAAAGGGATTCAGTCAGAAGAGACAGTGAGAGTGTTAAGAGAGATGGTTCACAAAGCAGACACACAAATTCTATGATCCTTTTAATCCCAGTCCTCCTCCTACTTTCACTCTTTTATCTCATTAAATGCTAAATCACTAGCAGTGAAGGGAAAGAATAAATAAAAGCAAAAAGGACAAAAGATGGCCAATGTTACGAGGAGCAAACTACTGCTGTGTGGATACTGTTTGTGATACGTTCATATATATGTTACTTTCTTTCTGTAGGAAGAGAAAATTTACCTTAAACAATATTTTTTAGATTTTTATTTAAAAAATGGGTGGGAGTGGGAAGGGAGCCCTTTCAAGCATTTCCAAGAATAGATAGAGAAGAACAAGTAGCCTAAGATATAGGATTTATCTTTGTGAACACGATATTTTTTAGTGAAAAAATATTGACACATTATATTAATCTCCTTTTTAGAAGGGGCTGTATTAGGGCTGTTGTGTACTTTTAAAAAAACCTCCATCCTAATATGTTTGTCTTTGCTTAAACATTTGTATTAACTAAGCTTAAATGATCATTTTAATTACTGTGTTCATGTTCCTTTAATTTATTGTTTTGCTAGAAAAATGAGTTGTGATGATTAGATTAAATTATTCTTAAATTTCTGTTTTAATGGTACCTTGGCAAAATAGTAATGAAACAAGTCCCAAAAGCATAATTACTATATTGTGGTTTGAGGAGAAAAACATTTCAAGTTGATGAAGAGAAGTATTAAAACTTGTTATAATAATTTTTCTGAAAGCAGTTATTTTGCCTTTATTTTAAAAATAGAAAATTTGTATATTACCATAATTATACTCCTAGATATATATTACTGGTTTAATAAAAAATGAAAATCTCAAATATGAAACAGTACCCATAAGAAGCATCTAAAGCTCTGAGGAGAAAGCTGGAGGGCTGCCAGTATTACAGTCATATGAATATTCAACAGAAAACTTAAATGCAGCACTATGGCAAAAATGCAGTAATTTTAGAGCCTCGGAGTAAAAATAAAAATGAAGAGGTTATAACTTCTATTTACTATAGTTACTACACCATATTTTGCATTTAGGATATATAGGTAATATATAAAAATATGTGGATGAATCAGAGACATTTTAAGAATGTCTCTGAAACAAAAATATTTTTTATATTTTACAGAGACCTCCAAGAGCATTAGTAGAAAGAGCTAGCAGTGATAATAAGTAATAGTTTAAAGTAATGTATTTACCTTTTGGTTTCCATGGCAAGCAATGATAAATAATAAGTATTATAAGTATTAATAGAATTAATAGAATAATAAAGTATTTATAGTTTCTACTTCTATGCTTAAATTCAATTCAAGTAATTATTACATAGCCCATAAAATTTTCTTCTTTTTTTTTTTTCAGTTTAAAAGAGTAAATATAATATTTCAGATTACAAAAGGGAGTAATTTGTGAGGTACCTGACTGAAATGCACCCTACACATATATGTCTCTCAATGAAAAAAGTCACACCTCCCTCCCACCTCTGAAGTCAGTCTATGAAGTACCACTCAATGGCTCTTGTTTTTGAGAGAGTGGTAACTCATACCGAACAAAAGCATTTCTATTTCCATTGGATTGTACTCTCCATTCCAGGGGCTGTCTTTAGATACAGCAATATTTAGTTTTAAGCTTTGTATTTGGATTTATGAGCATTAACTTTCTCTCATACCAGACTTAATCAGAGCAGTGTCTGCATTCTGGACTAATATAGATTGATCCCACAAAAAGGGTACTTTTATATCTTTCTCCAGTACTCCTGTTTTCTGTAAGAAAATGGGAATATCTGTCTTGCTTTTTGCTATTTATCTTCAAAATATGTAAACTGTTCAATCCTCACATTTCATATTCCATACTTGTTATTTCTTCATATTTCAAACACTGTGAATACTCAAGCAGGTCCTTTGTGCACCTTCGGCTTTGTAAATTCAATTCCTTTCAAGATAAACTCTTTGCTTGACGGAAATTAATCAGCAACCTAATTAATTAATCCATCATCTATTAAAATGCTTATGCCTGGAATGCATATTTTGCAACTCAGATACTTCTTTTTAATGTAACATGCATTTTTAACTCAAGGAATAAATGTAGTCTAGATAAAAGAGATGAGATACTGTTGGGTGCTACAGCATGGCATTAAAATTTGGTTGGTATAACTTTGTGAAGTCCATGAAGTTCACTGAGGAAAAGAGTGAGCAAGTACCCTAGAGCCACTTCTGGGACAAGGATCTGCCATTACATCATTAATGTTACAACAGTAATGTTCCTCCTGACAGTTACACAGCGTGGGAAACGCTAGTACAGAATTACAGTAGTTGAATTGCCTTATGAAGTTGAAAACAGAAACCAAAGATAAACTTGCAGAAAGTTACATGAAAAACAAAACCCCCAAAAAATACCTGGACTCAACAGATCTGCCTGAGCAGTCAAGAAGCAGCAGACTTCAAGCTTCCCAAAGCAGTGAAGCAGATTTTATCCTCAGTTCTCAACTCCTGATCTTTCAGTTATATACTCAGTTATAACCCTACGTCCTTGAAATAGCAAATATTGCCATTTTGCTATGTATAAAAAAAGAACAGTTCTGATTAACAGTTAAATTCAAGTAATCTTCAGCTCTACAAGGTGTCAAACCATTTATATGTCTTCACTGATTACAGTCATAACGATAAAAAGGGGAATAGTAGCTTATTCAGGACACTTTTTTAATTAAGACTTTGACCATTGGGAACTCACCTTTTATTAAGCACCCTGAATACCACACTAACCTCATTATACACTGCAGTAAAGTGTAAATGAATATCCTGAAAGTGGAATTCACTTGTCTGGACTTTGCTGTTCTTAAGCAAAGTGCTCTCATCATTTGTGAGGATGCTATGGATGCTTTGTCTCACTTTTGCTGCTAATTCAACCTAAATTATTCACAAATTCATGTTCAATTTCTATTAAACTCTAATAAAGAAATTACATTTAGGCTTTTTCAGCTCCTGCTGGGAAAATCTTCTATTTCATATCACTAATGAATTACATTCTTAACTTTATTGCTACATTCCTCGAACAATCAGAGTTTCTGGTTCATGAATCACATCATTATTATTTTATTATGATTTTATTTTTATTTGATACACAGTAGTTCTGAATTATAGATGGCCTTTGTTTTCATTCTGTTTCCTGCTAAGAGGAATGCACTGCTTTTTTCCCCATTGTCACAAATTCAAATCCTTAGAGTAGTATGAGGAAGAGTTTACATTCCCCAGGAAAAAAGTAAAAAAAAAAAAAGTGGTAATATGTAGAAAAGCTTCAAATACTTTTTGCAAGAAGAAAAGTAGTTTGTTTCCATATTTATGTGTAGAAGCTCCCAGTATATAGACTGGCACACTGCCATTTAATTTCATAGAACTATGGAAAGCTGAATGTATTTAATCCTGCTGAGATTCCAGCTTTTTTGCTTCCTGCAACAAATCAAAACTATTAAAAACTATCTCCGCTCAAAGTTTCCATGACTGGAAAGTTGTTAAATATACTCCAGGCCAGAAGGAAACACAGATGGAGGAAAAATTACTAAAACTTGATCAGTGGAGATTGATAGAAGCCACATCATAAGGTAGAGTGACTAATGCTAAAATTTAGAGGAAATTATTAGATAACAAAAATATTTTTCAGAGAATCATACTGGATAATGTAGCAGGACATATCTTTTATCTGAAAAATTATAATAAAACTTATATAAAAGTTTAGACTTTTGATATGACAGTGATAAAGACAGTGATATGACTGGCAAAAAGTAACACTTCTGATTTTAGAATGATCAGCTAATCCGTGATTATAAGCATCATATGACACAAAATGCTACTTATCAGAAGTATTGTAAAAGCAAACTCACTTAAGTAACTTGGAACATTGTGGAATTTTCACCTTTCTCCTAAGTTCAAGTTACTGGGTTCCTTTCTCTGTTTCATTAATGTATCTATTAATTTTAGTACAGAAATACATGATAACTTAAAATAGTAGAAGATTGTGCTATTGATTTTCTAGCATCTTTTCTATCATTGCTGTAATCTATTTAACATCTGCATCTTTCATACACTGCCCATCAACCAAGGTACTCCTTGTAACTATTAATATTTCTCATTCCTTCTGGGCTGTGCAGCTGCCAAAAATTTAAAGAGGCAAGGTAACTCTTGGCCTTAACCCCACATTACCTATTTCAAGCAGAATTTCCAAAGGATGACTTTTATAATTTTTATCTACATGACCAAATAAGCAGCAAAACCAAAGCTACACGGAGTAGCAATTATGCTGAGTGCTTCTGGACTTCAGGCTGAGTAAGGAGCATTTTCAGCAGGCATCCCTGTCTCCCCTTCCAGGTCTCTCCACCCATTCTTTTCTGCCCTGTGCTTTGTTCAGACTCAGACTGCAAAGATCCTCCACAGCACACAAATTGCTCTGCACAGTAGAACTGCGTTTTTTATCTACCTTATATATGGTGTTGCTCATAAGAGAAAGACTAGGCAAGATGCAGGGTAACACAGGATCAGACCTTGAATATTTGACATAAAAAAGTGATTCTTGTTCTTGATTGCTTATGATTCCTCCATGTATTTTGACCTGTCAATTTATCCTCTGCAGAGGTAGCTAATGATGCCACATTGTGGAAGATCAGCAAAATATAATTGTTGATTGTAAAATGTCTTTCCATAAAAAGACTCAATTTATCTTCCCTTTGTCTGTTTCTATTCTTTACTTTATTACAACACTTTAGTAAACTGTAATTTTTTTCCTATGCTGTTTTTTTTTAAAGCTAGAAGGTTTGGGATTTCCTAGTCACAGACACCTAAATATATATTTTCTGTTAGAATATTATCACAGATTAAATGTCTTGTTCTGACCCCTCAATCTAAATATAGGCAAAGATAAATCTAGCAGTTCTGTAAATTCTGTATTTCTTCTTAGTATTACCTTATCTTGCAATATGCCCTTATGCTTCAACTTCATTTCCACACTTCATTCCAAATCCTTTTGATAACTCCTAGAGCAAACATAAAGGCTATGCAGAAAAGAAGGTTAACCCTTCAGTCTCAAAGGTAAAGTGACTTTGTCTGGATTAGTGGAGAAAACTAATGGGTGAGTAGGGAGGAAGACGGAGGGCACCATCATTTGAGTAAAGGAGATTAAATAAGCACACAGAAAAAATGCTGCATAAATACTTTGCATTTACTGCTAGCTTGCTAGAGGAACATACATATTTCTTTTGCATAATAGGCCATAATTTACATCAAAAATCTGTATTTTCAGGTTGCGAACAGTCTGCAAATTGTTTAATATATTAAAAATACTACCAGTAAAAGAAATGTAGATGAACCTAGCATCTAGTATGGTTTGCCTGGAGACAGAAAACACAAGAGGCAAATCCCTCCCCTTAATAATCTTGCTTAACTACTGAAATTGGCTGGAAAATTACAATCATAGAATCATCAGGGTTGGAAGAGACCTTTAAAATCATCCAGTACAACTTCCAACCCAGTACCACCATCATAACTCAGAAGAAAAGAAATTATATCAGAGCTGTAAAGGTTCCAAAGTTTCTGAAGCCTCTGCTGCACTGAAGTACGTTTACCTCTAAAGACTAGTGGAACTGAATTCCTTGCTCTAAATCTGCCCATGTAATGAACAAATTCTAAATTCTATCTATTCTATTATTTGGATTTTTAAGTCTACGTACCTCTGTCTTTACACATACAACAATTGTAAAATTCTATTATAGAATTTTATCCTTCTATTATAACCTAATTTAACTTTTTGGACACCATAGATGGTAGGCTTCTATAAAAAATCTTTAATTTTGAGCTAAATGCATTTTTCAATCTGTACAATGTTCCATTTGGTTATGCTAAAGCACACAATGCTTGCTGATATTCTGTGATCTAATATACCCATTTTTTATCAATCTCATTCCTTATGTCATCTGCCAGCTTTGTCAGTACTGATTTTATGGGGGTTTTTCCCAATACTTATAATATTAAACAGAATGAGACCAAGAATGAATCTTTGTGAGACCCAACTGGAATCGACCCCCTCAGTGACAATTACTGCTATGTTTTGACTGCTGGTTAGTCAGCTTCAGTGAATGCATGTCATATTGATTTTGTATCATTCTACTTTCTTAATCATAATGTCATGCAGAAAGAAGACAAATGCCTTACTGATAACTGCTTTTCATCAATTGTCTTATAATCTTACAGGCAAAATAAAAGAATATCAGATTATCAGTATTGACAGTATATATCTTTAAAAAAAATCCATTTCATTAACTACCTTAACCTGATTTTAATTTTTTACTAGTCAAGTACCACCATATCAGTCCTTTTATTATTTTGCTGGGGTTGACACTTAAGCTGTGCAGCTTTGTACAGTAGAAATTGCCATTCAGATCAAATAACTGACTGTTGTCTTTTGCTTGAAAAATAAGCAAAGCATTCATACCCTATGTTCCTTTAGCCTCTTAAAAAATATGGACATTAGAAAGATATTTACCATTTAGGGAAAGTCGATGATGGTTTGGAATTACATATCAAATATTCCTGCTATTTGCTTTGATACAAGACATGGAGTATTCTCCTCCTTTCAGCCATAACATAGAATCTATTACTTATATTTATATATAAATATATGTTTTATTAGGGTTGTGAAGGAGTATCTGCTAGATATGAGCAACTATTATGTGAGTAAGCTCAAACATACATTGGTATTTGCAACCACTACATCAGTTAGGGAGCTTGCTACTTACTGCTGTTATCATAGCTATTTATTGTTCTTTCTTTTCTCTTTTTGAATCTTTTTCTTCATTAAAAGATAACATCCCTGGGCAGAATTCATTCTCCAATGTGATAGGTCATAAGCAAGCACACAGCGTGTGTTGTGCCTTCATTCAAGAGGTCAGTTTGATATGCATGCCTTTTGCAGCTCACAAAAAAATAGAAACACAGGGTAGTTAACAATAGCAGTTCTACAACTATTTTGTTCTTACTAACTCACTATCTACAGACATTTCACAGATGAAAACAGCCTCTGTTCTGAGCTGATGCACAATAAATCTATGAAGTCTCCCTGCTTTCATTATAGTGACCATAATTTGGTTTTAAATTTGTACTGTAGGAGAACATTATGCACAGTAGAGACAGTCAGGCACTCACTCATAAAACAATGCTGGTTACCAGTTTAAAGAATGACACCTTAACACTGCAGTAGCAAAACCAACCTTTGGAGTTAAAAATATAGTGAGCAAATCAGGTATCCTTTACTGTAAATGTGCATCTAAAAGCAAATGCCAGGGGAAAAGGAAAAAAAAAGATTTATCCGTGAAATCTGAAGATTTTTTTAGAAGGTAGTTATGCCATGAAACATTTTGTCTTGTGCTAATTGAATTTTTTTTAAAAAAGTTGATCCATTAAGTACACTGGTTTCCAATGCCTCGACTTCCATTTGTTACCAGACATTCCTAAATATACACACAATGTGTATATCACCTTTCTAAACCCTATGGGATTTTCAAAAATGTACATTCACACCTAATCTACAAAGAGATATTTGAAAACTGTATCCTAGAAAGAAACCCTTTTAAAGGAGCATCAAGAGAAGGTAGATACAATAGGAGGCAAAGAAACCCTTTAACTGTTTGCATTTTTTGCAGGGAGAATATTTACAGTATATATTTTAAGCTCCTAATTACTAGATTTCAAAATAACTAAAGTAAGTAAAAGAGGTCTCCTCTAAAAAACAGACATTTTGACAAAGCACTCACAAGTTAAATACAACATATTTTTATTCTACCAATTCTTTCTAGAGTAGAAAATAGAATAAACTAAAGAAAGTGGAAGGCAAGTAGTGCATTTATATTTTTTGCATCATAATTTCAAAGAAAATTCCAGCTTAACCAACTTGCAGGTTCCCATTCAACATCTGAATACATGTAATAAGGACAGAAGTAAACTCCAAAGGAAGAGGAATGACATTGAAATCAAACTGTATTTCTCACAAAATACTTTTAATCTTGTTTATATAGTCTGTGAATTAACTGCTTCAGGATCACTCTTTAATATATTTTTTTACTGCATTTCATCTTAGCTCTTCTTATCCAAATTCCTTTAGAAAGTGCAGGTCAGAATTGCCCTCAGAAGGTCAGTCTGTGTCTAATCCAGAACTAAGCTCAACCCTTGAGTTTTCTGACAGATTTACATCTGAAATGAGTCTAGAGTGATCAAGCCCTTTCAAAGTCCACTGGGAATGTTTTGCTTGGCAAAGGATAAACCCACAGACTGTAAAATAGTTCCAATAATGAAAGAAGAGATAAGAGATACTGATAACTTTCCCCTGATTTATCCAACTTTGATTTTCATTCAGTGCTCCCTATGCCACGTAATATCTGGTTGTATAATCTCCATGTTCTCAGTGAAGCTCGTGGTGCTATCTTGCAAATGAACATGGCTTGTTTCACTTCTCAAGGCTCAGCCAGATCCCTAAAATTTGTTTGGCTTTGATCATAAATGCAAAATATTTTCATCCATATTAAGTGCTCAAGTTCAAGGGTGAAAATGACACAAATTAAGTACTCAGATTTAAATTTAAGTATTAAGTAAAAGTTATGTGTTGTCTAAACCAGACATCTAGGCTGATTTTATAGTAGTTAGATTATAATATGTCTCCACAGATTGATTAATTATCTCCAGAGATGGACCCTAATACAGGTGATGTCAATTGTTCTCCAAAAATGTTTTCTTGCCTGCATTAATTATTGAGGAAACCTAGACAACAAGGTAGGGCAAGGAATTAGATGACTTTCAAGGAGAAAGTAGGCCCAAATATCTTCAGTGGGATTTAAATAACTCTAGCTGCTGTGCTAACAACAGTGACAACATTTCTACAGGATTATGCAGAAGATGAGGCAGGTTAATCACAGATTTCTGACTCGGGAGTATTGCTGTTTTTAAATATTTAACCAGCCCTGGTATAATGTCCATACAGTGTGACAACCCAAAGTAGAATTTTCTAAAGTAAAACTTTTTTCTGTACTCTCATCTTTCTGAGACTGAAATCTATATCATTTTCAGGGATCATAAAGTACTCTGAGCTCATTGTAACTAATCTGATTTTTAGCTTTTGCCATTCTTTTTGGAAAGGATATTTAGTTCTGACTGCATGTAAGCCTTCTTTTAATTTCCAGTGACACAACAAAGAGAAAACAGCAATCTTTCCAACCTGTTTTATGTGCTCCTTTTCTGCTCATTATGCTTCCACTGGGACCCTTTCACCACAATTTTTTCTTTACAGAAAGCCACTATTCACTCTCCACTTTGTTCCAAGCTATCACCGTGGACATTTGTTACTGGGTATATAATTTTATGCTTGAGGCTCCACCTATCAAAATTTGCTGCATCAACATCTTGTCCTCTGATCATAATATAATTATCACTTTCAGAGATAATGAACCTCATCAAGGTCTTCTCTTCTCATTTTCATTTATGAATAAGTTTGGCTACTGCCAGGAGTTAATGAAACTAAAAGGGAGAGAGAGGAGACAACACTCACACTGATTGCTGAGAGAGAGACATTGTTGAGAGTGTGACAGGATGGCTTTTAAAAGCAGATCACTGATACATATTTCCTGCCAAATATTCAACTAAACCCTAAATGGGACCAGATTGTCCTATTGTAAGATTTACACGATTTTATGAGTTATTGAAAAATGTATTAGACATTATAATAATGACTAAAAAGTTTTCTGATTTCAGAAAAAAAAATTGATGTGGTTATACATTGAAAAATACAGTGATTTTCTACTAAAATTAGTATTTTCAAATATTTCATGACAGGGAGCATAATAATCCCTGCTACAGCTAATAAAATCTAGCAATTCATATGTTTCATTATGCTCTTTTTGCCAATAGTTGGCACCAAGTATTTGAGAGAAAGATGAAAGGAACATAGTAATGAATTATTATTGAAGGAAGTTCTCCAAAATCCATAATCAGCTTATACAATGAGACAGGTGAGCCATTATTCTTTTCAACTTTTTTCCTGTAACCCAAGCCAAATAAATAACATTTTCTTTAATATAACTAAGAATAACCTTGTTCCTTGATGGTTAATTTTAACATAAACATTATTTTTATGTAGAATAAGAGAAGAAAATATTTAATGCCATAATATGTGCAATCAAAAGCACATGTTGTGTTTCCTTTTACTTAATGGATCAACACTAGAAGAAAAATTTAGTAGACTAGTTAGAATAACTGGGGAAAATGGCAAAAAAAGTCACTGAGAACTTGATACTTTGTGAAATTAATAGAACAGCTCTTAAACACTTTTCAGAATACAAGCTTAAACTCCTATCCTATTGTTAATGTTATATTATCTTGGTGGAAAAAAAACAACTTTGATTCACAATAAGTAGATTTTTATATGCTTTTCTACTCAGGGGACTTTTTTCACACAACTGTAATTCTAACATCTGGAATCACTAGCTTGCAATTTATATTCCTTATATCAATTTTTTTAATATAAAATGTAGAAAAAAGCAATACCAAACAAAACAAAAGGAAAAAAAAATCCACAAAGGCAAAGGAGAAACAAGCAGTCAAGAAAAAAGCAAAAAACACAGAAATGTAAAAAGAGGACTCATGTTTATTTAACAAGTGCTCCTGCTGGGGAAGAGAGCCAAAATAACCACTGACATTTTTGTGATTTTGACTTTTTAATTGCTTGTTTATTCCTTTGGGAAACCTGCTCAGGCATCCGTTAGATTTTTGCTAGCTAAATAAAGTGGTTGTTCATGTACTTCAGATTGCATTTGTAACTACTTTCATTTCTTATTTGTTTTTGAATTCACTTTGAGTTGCATGTTGATTTGAGTCATAATGCAATGTTGTAAAAAAGTAAAGTAATTGTACAATTTGCATATTCAATTAAACTATACAGAAACATAGTTGAAAAATAAATGCCATACTGTCTTAACTGAGTGGATATTTTATACAGTAATTTATATTTAAAAAGAGAAGAACTAAGAAGCTTGAGGAATTGAGTCAATTATTCTGCAGGTGGCATAGGTATGGCATAATCTGCCCCCCTACATAGGTCACTTGCTCCTTTCTAATTTTTAGAGACTGATTTAAGCATTAAAACCATTAAAGACAGAATTTAACATCTGAAGTTTTATTTATCACTAATTTGGAGAACTCTGACTTGGTCATCATATAAACACTCAATTCCTCTTTAAATCTCATTAAATTTAGCCTAAATAAACTCTCGAAAGTAGAAGTGTCACAGTTTAACTGCACTATATGTGAAAAGATACAGATACTCTTTCAGGTTTCTGCCTTTGAACTAAATTGAATATCTCCATGTTCTCATGTTATGAAACAAGAAGACGTTCATTCCATCTTGCCTACCATTGATTGTATTGTAGGTTTTCATCATATTCTCATTTCTTTTCTAAAGCAAATAATCCTACCCTTTTCAGCCCCTTTTCCCCCTACGGTTTTAGTATTTTCACCCTTGAGCTTCTTTCATTTTGAAGCATCTTTTTAAAAGCACAGTCACTAAAAGCCCAGATGAGATTTCACTATTGACTTGTAGATTTGTTACCAATGTGATACTCACAACTCTTCATTTATGATGGACATTTTTGCGAAGGAAGATTTTCATTTCTCTTTCTTATGCACTTTACTTTTGATAATGTCACACAGTTTCCTGCTTGTCACGTTTCCCATTGTCCCATTTGGTTATAGCTTTCTGGAGCTCTTCACAGCTCTTCCTGATCCTGATTAGCCTAAGTAATCTTCCCATTTGTTGTCTCAGTCCTCCCTTGCTTTCCAGGGACAGCTCTTGGATGAAAGACAACTATTAATCATTTCTCACAATAAAAGATTTATTCTCTCTTGTCCTCTAGGTAGATTTTTATCCATAACAATACTTGGACTTCCCATTCATGTTTAATTCATTTCTCAGACTTCTCAAGACTTTGACAAGACAATTAAAGTCTTCCTAAACTATACTCACAGGAATTCACAAAACTACATTCAAAGAATTCTGAAAGATTCAACTGTGTGTAATTCTTTTTTCCTTGGAAAATGAACATTCTTGACAATGTCAAGATTAGAGGCCTTATTAATATGTCCACTGCAAGAGAAGTGTGTTGAAACCAGGGGGAAGGGAGATGTGTTGACAATATTTGAACCACAGGAGAAACTCCTGACAGCTTACACCTTACTGGATATTTGAAAATCTACCTCTCCATGAAAATACTTTTTTTTTTTTTTTTTGTGGCTTCTTTAAGGTCCGGTATAGCACAAGCTTCCCTTGGTGTAATTAGCGAAGATGAAAAATCAGGGACAAAAAATCAAGCTTGATAGGCTCTCATGATCCTCAGGCTACCAGTTCAGATATCATGCTCATCTATCAGGTAGGTGTTTCCAGGTGTTTTTCGCTTTTTTTTTTTTTTTTTTTTTTACTTTTTTTTTTTTTTAATAATGTTGTTAGAGTC
>JAOTQP010001652.1:39877370-39888790 GCA_026413545.1 Cichladusa arquata | reverse complement strand
GTATCAGCATTTACAGCATTGCCACATTACCTTTTCATTAGGTGCAAAGGCAACAGTTGACATTATATAAATAAGAGCACAAAACATAAAATAATTGCCTGGGGAACTAATGTTGATTTCCCATGTTAGAAAAATAATTGAAACAAGTATTTCTAATACTCTTCCACTATAAATCAGAGAATAAAACATTTAACTTTCCAGGTGTTTTCTGTGGAAAAAAATAGGTCTAAAATAACTTATGAATGACATTTTCAAATTTTAATTTTATCATAAACACTGGAATCTAGGAAGTATTTGATTTATTTCTATTTTGTAACATTCCACCTCTTCTCCATTTCTTTTGATAAACTAAAATCCAGTTGTGTTGATAGTTGTAATCCATGCATCTGCACTTTCTGCCTGTTCAAAGGTCCAGCCCATAGCTATATTGAGAGGGCTTATCCATCCCTCTCACATGTGGCAGATTATTGAACAGTGCAAATAGCTCAGTGGAAAATTCTGCAGTGAAAAGTTCCTTTATAAAGGAGGGGGGTAATTTCCAAGCATTTGCAAAAACACATTGGATGTTGGGGTGGCTTGTCCCTGGCTGTAGAGCAGCTGTTTATCAAGGCCACTCTCTCACTCTCCTCCTTGAATTGGACAGAGGGAGAGAAAACACAACAAAAGTCTTGTGAGTAAGGTTGGGGAGAGATCACTCACCGATTACCATCACAACAGATTTGACTTGGGGAAATTAGTTGAATTTTTTATCAGTCAAAATTAGAGCAGGACAATGTAAAACAAATCTTAAAAGCACCTTCCCCCAACCACTACCTTCTTCCAGGGCTTAACTTTATTCCCTACCACCAGAATGGGCCCCTTTTCCACAGGGCACAGTTCTGCAGGAGCAGCCTGCTCTGTGACTGTGAGTGATTCCTGTCCTTATCCTGAGCCTTTCACTATATTTTCTCTCTCCTACACAGTTTGAAAAGGAGAGTGATAGAGTGGCTTTGGTGGGCACTTGGCATTCAGACAGGGTCAAACCACCACAAATGTCTCCTCAAATATGTCTCTATGCACTGATAATGAAGATCAAGGAAACAGTGAATATATCAGCTCCTGCCAAAGCACATGACAGTCCCTTATTCCAAGGGCTGAATAAAGCCTGAGGATCAGATTGCAAAGGAGCTCCTTCTTCCTGCCTTGGGAAATACTGAATAAAACTTATTTGAATGTGCAGACATCTTTTATCTATAACTGTAGCAATTAATTACAATACTCAACAGCAAAATTGCAAATTTTCCTTTAAAACTGATGATCTTTCATTCTGCAGCAGCTCTTTTATGTGTTTGCTCTCGTTTTACATGTGATTCTTTCTCAGGATGAGTCTGAAGAGCAAGAAGGCTTCCATTTGTCATGTCCTAATTGCTGCACACTTTGCCAAACCACACTTTCTAAAAGAAGCTAGAGGGAATTGACTCCTTTGCGGGAACAGTTGGAAATATTTAGAGGACAATATTTTAGAGTGCAGGTTGAAGGAGGGTGAGGTACCTATGCAGACGATTGAGATTGAGAGTAAAGGCAAAGTTATCCTTGCAGGGTTTATTATAGCCCAGGTAAAGGCTGCTGGATGTAAACAACTCTAAATTAAAAGGTTACTTAGAGTTACTCGCTGCTTAAGGACATGACTGGCAAAGGGACTGTTTCCCAGTCTCCCCCTTTCACTCTTCACATTCTAATTTTTTTTCTCCTTTTCTAAAAAGAGTTTCTCTTTACAGTTAAATTTCTAATAAAAAGAGGTCTATAAAAGCTGTTTGGTCTTGTTGGAAAGCTTGTATAAAAGAAAAGACATAGGAAGAAAAGACTTAAAATCTCTAGCTGGTTTGGGTCTCTGTGCAAGAATTTCAGCTGTTATTCACTTGCTAATTAACAATAAAAATAGAAGGTGTCATTCTTCAATAAGTTCATGGCTGTGTTCAACTCTGAATTTCTGTATTTCACTTTGAACTGTATCAGAATCGTCCTGGGAAGAAGCCAGAAAAAGTTTCCAAAATGTCAATAGCTGGAGGCATCATGCCCGTATAATGCAGAGGAGCTCTCTCGTTCCATTATTCCTGACATATCCCTTAGTTGCAATTATTCCACTGGATGCCTCCATTTGTGCAAAGAGAGAAAGTTAGTTGTAGGCCAGCCAAATTCTAACACACAAAGCTAAAACTCTTTCTGGACGAGTTGCAGTGCTGTCAGTGTGTGCAGGATTCCCTCTTTTCCCCTTAGGTATTGCAGACTGCACAGGATGGAAGTCAGACAATGTGCAATGAAACAGCTGAGGCCAAAGCTTGCTTGAGAGAATTTGGAGCAGTGCTTTCCACAAATACCTTTGATAAAGAAGGTGCCTGCATCTGTTGCTTTCCCATTCCACCCCTACAACTGCACATGCTGAAAGCAATAGTCTTTGTTAGAGTAAGTTGTTTGCTGAGATGAGCAAGTGTTGCTGCCCAGTCTGCAGCCCTCCTCCCTCACTGTGATTGATGAGGCAGAACACTTGTATTTGGAATTCAGCTTGGGATTTAAGTGACCTAATATTGTCCCAGAATTCAACTAGATATAATTTGATTTTCTATGTTGTTGGGTCTGAATAATCTCTTTTTAATTAAATGTACCTTGGATTTAGTTTCATGCTCTTTGCACAAATATGTTCAGCATATCTTGGGCTATAGTTACTACACATGGGCATGTATTAGTATTCATTTATATTTTATGGTACATTTTGGTAACAAATAAACGATGCAATGAATCAAATTAACGGAGAGAAAATACTTACTGTTCCATATCCATTCTGTAGTATTTTGGTTCCACAAGGTTGCTGTATTTAAGAGCTGATTTTAAAAATGCAGTATTTTTTACTGAGTAACAGCCATCTGCTGTCACTGGATATACACACTGAAGTGGAAACTCATTTGTTTCATTTGTAAAAAAATGTATCAGTTGTGCCTCTTAAGTGGCCTGAGTATTACAACTGGCAAATTATTCACAGTAATTCAAAAATAGTAATGAAATCATAGAAATAATACCAAACTGTCAACAGCAGCAACAGCAAAGTTTAAACACATTTGAGGAATATTTGTATTTTCACTACCTATCACTTATAATTTTCAGCCAAAAGTGAGAATTATAGATAGTTATTCCTGTAGGGATTAACCATTTTAATAACCAAGTTTCATAGAATTATGGGTCTTTAAGTTAAAAATATCAATTTTTCTCCTTAGTAAGTTGGGGTTTTTTTAATTAAACATTTATGCTCCTAATTATATATGGATCTATGATCTGCTTGAGTTGGCTCATCAACATTTTCTTCAGTATGGCTTGAAAATGTGAAGGTAAGAATATTAAACTATTCCCATGGTAATTAAACATATTCAAGGAAAAGGCTTTTTGAAAAGTTTTGTTCTGATATTCATAAGTTTGGGACAGTCTCTCTGTAAAGCAGGAAAGCTGGGATGCCTGCTGTAGTCTGATGAGGTGTTCGATGAAGCACAAAGGCAGAGCAAGTCCCAGATGGAGTATTACTGCCTTATATATGCAAAAATTTGAAGTTTTAGTGTATCCTCTCCATCTGTTACATCTTTAACTCATATGCTGTAGTCAGCAGCTATATCACATCTGACCAAATGAAATAAAATATACTGTCAGAAAGTTCATTGGCAAACATTTTACAGCACGAAAGAACTAGACTTGCTTGACTACAAGCTTCCATCCAACCATGGAAACTGTAAGAACTGTTGTTATTTAAGAGTTTTGGAGTTTTATTCATGGTACTCACTCTACTCACAGACATGCAGTTTGTGAGTGTGGTCGCAGCTACAGCATCTTACCCTTAACCTGCTTCGTGCAAACTCTTTTTGTTTAATACCTCTCTTCCTCAAAAACAATAAAGGACAAGTAGACTGTAGCCAGGTGCAAATTTATCAGGAAAAAAAACCCCAAAAACAAAACAAAAAACAAAAACCAAACAAACATTAAAAAAAAACAAAAAACAAAAAACAAAAAACAAAAAACAAAAAAACTCAGAAACTCTTCACTAACTGGAGAGGCTTAGTCAGGGAGCCAGTCTATGGATTTCAAAGCCCTGAAGACACTTCAGCCTCCACATAGTCAATGTAGTAGTGCCCATCAAACTGAAAAATAATTCTCCTTCTACAGTGTCCTGAAATATATTACAACCAGGAAAATGGAAAGCATAAGCACACATGGAAGTCTGACATATCATCAGATGGACTTAATCAGCCCTGATGGGTTCAAGCTATTTATTTGAGAAAAAAAATCTGGAAGTAACAGCCCTCCTCATCTGTCCATTCTCCCTCATTTTAAAGGTACTAAAAGGAAAAAAAATAATCACACTGAAAATGTGTTGTTTTCAAGAATAATGGGTGATTACACTTCTATCAAAACAGCAGGAGTAATCAACAGTTGGTTTGGGTTACTTCCTCTGTTTCAGAGCTGAGAGAAGAGCTCTTCTTTAAGAGCTTATCATAGTGTACAGTGGTGCAGATTCAAAAAGTGTGAATGCTTCAGCTAAACTTCATAGGCTCACGGACCTGAGGGCCTCAAGGGTCAATCTGATTATAAAGTTGGAACACTTCCCACAGGTCATTATATTTTACCCAATTGCATCTGAACTGAATTCAGTAACTTGCATTTCAGCTAAAGTGTATCCTTCAAGTGCAGAATTCAATTTTCATCTGAAAAGAAGGAAAAGTTATTAATTCTCTTAAAAAAAAAAAAAAAAAAAAAAAAAAAAAAGAAAAAAGAAAGAAAGAAAAAGAGACCTTGGTAGATGAATCATAACAGTTTGAAGTCTCTTGATCAGTAATATCTTACTAGCCAACAGTGGGTCAGTGACCTGTATGAAATACAATAATGATCTCAAGTGCATCACAAAATCTATCTTCGCTCCAATTAATTGGCATCCCTGTTGGCAGTTTTGGAAGAAATTGTGAGAACTGATTGAGCACTGAAAATGAACCACTCTCTCACTCCCACAAGGGAGTCTTTTCAGCTTAAATTGAAGGTGTTTTGGAAGACACATATAAAAATGTGAAGAACTAGTGGCTCTGTAGTAGTTCTCTTGGAAGACACAGACCTTCTGTTTCCAGAATTCTTGTTGTACCAATTCTGTGAGTGTTCCAGTTAATTATATTAATAAATGGGGAAAATTCAGAAAGTATGGAATGAACCAATTTATTATACAAATATACAGGCACAACTTGGTTGTACCTCCATGACTGTATACTAGAGATGGTGGGACAGTTTTTTGCTCCTTCATATCTTCCCTAAGATATAGTGTATTTAAAACAAATTCTTCACCTACTGTTCTTATTACTTTAGGGAATACTAAACAGGCATGCCAGTCTTTTTACTTATTTTTGTCAACTCCACTTAGTACTTTTTGTGTCAATGTACATTAATTTGTTATTTTATTATTGCTGCAGAGCATATACATGTCATCATGTTTTAGGGTAGAGACTCATCCTTATGGTGATTATTCAAGAATGATGTGTTGATAGCTTTAATGGGCCAATAATCCAGTAATGAAGGCTCTGTAAGGGAATTCAGTGCTGTTTTGAAATTTTTCAGTACTCCATATTGGTATGATTTGCAGAGCTGTAAAGCTGTACAAGTAGAATAATATGTTAATATAATTTTCTATAGGTTTGCAGGTTTGTTATCTATGTGTTTCTTTAGAATACTGGCTTTCACAGATGAGCTATTTCCTTGAGCTACTGAGGACTTTTTTGATAATGACAATTTGTATATTATTTTACTAGTTTTCTTCAACTAGATGTTTAGAAAACTTGATTGTTAATACAATAATCATAGGAAGATGACATTCTGTGATGAAAATAATTTGTTATTCTTTGCAAAATAATTTATAAAATGGAAATTCCTTGTACCTATATGAAAATGAGGATAAATACAATGAAATTATAAAAAAATTAACATACCTTTTACTACAGTAAATGTTTGGTGAATGGTCAGAATAGGTTAGTTGTAGTGTATATAAATTGTCATAACTAATAAGGTCTCTTTGTTCAAGTTGTATACAATGATAACACCCAGTTTGTGTACCCCCTGGCAGTACTACATGGGGGATCATGAGAGATTTTTTGATATGCAACCCTAAGAAAACCTGACATAGTCTAGTGCTTAAATATGAGATCTAACTTTTTAAAAGTCTTTTGCACTATTTCATAACTTTCTTTGTTCATGAAAGAAATTGAATGGTATTGTTTAGAGACTACAAGTTTAATGCATCGTCTGTAACAATTTTTAACTAAGAACTCATCAGTTGTTTGTAAAGCACACATGATTCGGGTTGTACTGCCTCCACTGGGTACTAAATTTTAAAACCTGGATTTACTGTTGGGAAAGTGAAATAAAACCTAAATGTAAGCTGATAATAAGTGATAGTCATTGTATTATCTTAGTGCAGTAAATTCAAGACACTTCAGAATCAATCTGACCACATGAGAAACTTCATAGAGGTCACTGTTGAAGACAGTTATGGTGAATACTGTAAAAATAATATGCACTCAGAAAAAGGATGTTGCTTTTGTGATAAACTGTGAATATAACGCACACCATAGACTAAAAAAACCCAAACCTCTAATAATTGAAGATATAATCAGAAAAGCATTCAAAATAGGTCAGAAACTGGTGCCTAGAGAACAGAGCAAAGGTATTTCTGCGTGAATGAGCACTATCTGTGTGAAAATAGAAAGGTCTTTGTGTCTCTAGGAAGGGTTTATTTTTGTTTTTTCCTTCATGTGCATCAAGTAGAAGAAATATCTCTAATGAGGCAGAACCTGCACCTCAAACTCCCACACATCTTTGCACAAGTTGGCCAATCCAATCATCCAGATTCTAATAGAAGGCTCGTGTCTTGAAATTAATTCAAAAGGCAGCCAGCTTTAGGAAGCTCTGTTGTTGGTGGAATGTAGGGTATTTTCATGGAACTTGACTAAACAAGAACCTCATTCCAAATACTACTCTATTATTACTGATTGTGTATGCCACTACTGACTTAGAAAGCCTTATCTGTAAAAGGAAGTTCTTTCTTTTTTCTTGCTAATTTTAGTGAATTTATGGTTGCCTTGTGCTGTATTGATTATAAAACCCAACAAAATAAACAATGTTTACAAAAAATGGTGAGCAATCAATGAGTAAAAGACAAGTTTTCACTGAATGAAAATACATTTCCTTAGTAAAAGGCCAAGAAAAAAAGCCCCAGAGTTTCTATTTGTTTAATCTATAATTCACTTTGATGAAGCATTGTACCAGAATAATCTGACTAGATCTCTTGGATACTGTAAGGAAATTTCTCTTCATAAGTGATTTAAAGAGATCAATCAATAATCTCTGTTGTTCAGTCTGTCAGAACAGAAAGGAATTCTAAGAATGTTCAATATATAGTATCCATCTAACACCAAAACAAAGGAAATAGACGTTTGTACTTCAAGTTCAAAGAATCACTTTTTGTATATCTGTGTGCGTACTTTTAAATGTAATTTATATTTGTGCACTTGAACAGGCTCCACAGGGAAGTGGTCACTGCACCAATGGAGTTCAAGAAACATTTGTAGAACACTCTCAGGTACTTGGTGCGATTCTTGAAGTTGTCCTGTGCAGGACCAGAACTCAGACTTGGATGATTTGTGTGGGTGTCTTCCAGCTCTGGGTATTGCATGATTCTGTCAATTGAACTTCCCTACATGCATTAACTTCTAGAAAGGTGATACAGAATGGATACTGGGCTAGGAATGGGAATGATTTCTTTTTTTCCTTTAAGTGCTAGTCCACATGTGTACAGAATTCAGACCAAGACCAAAGTACAAAAACCTAGAAACTCTGTCAGTACACACCTACATCAGCTGGCATGACATCCATAGCTAATAAAGATACTTCTGAAACCTGGTCCAGATCTGCTGCAAATCTTCAATATTAGGATGTTATATTAACTTGTCATTACCTTCTGATATCAAGGAGTCAGATAATTTTTATTCTCACCACATGGCACAGTTTAACTTTGGCCAGCAACGAGGCCTCACACAATATCCTCAGGTGGTATAGGGGAGAGAACTGGAAGGGTAAAAGTGAGAGATCTCATGGGTTGAGATAAAGGCAGTTTAATATGTAAAGCAGAAACTGCAAATGCAAGCAAAACAAAGCAAGGAATTCATTTATCCCTTCCTATGGGCAGGCAGGTGTTCAGTCATCTCCAACAGAGCAGGGTTCCACCACCTTTAAGAGCAACCTGGTAGGACAAGCACCATTCCTCCAAATGTCCCTTCTTCCTCCTTTTCCCCCCATCTCTATGTGCTGAGCATGATGCCATATAGTGGGAAATACCCCTTTGGTCAGTGAGGATTGGCTGTCCTGGCTCTGGCAGCTCACAGATCTTTGTGCGCCCCCAGCCTCCTCTCTGGCAAGGTGGGGTGAGGATTTGTGCAAGAGCTGTTCAACAGTGTTGGAAACATCCCTGTGTTATTAACCTTGTTTTCTGCACAATCCAAAGCTTTATACATACTGTGATAAAAATTGACTCTATCCCAGTCAAAACCAGAACTCACCACCATGAAAATTGAATTCTAAGGCAAGATTGCAAGCCTTTAGCAGAATGTAGCTGCAAATGCAAAATTCTCTTCTTTTTCCTTGTTGCCAAGTATTTCAGCCATTGAATTAAGGTTTTGCAGAAACTTCAATCATTTGTATTTTTCCTGGACTTGGTGATGCATAAGGTTGTCCTTTTTCTTCTAACTGATTTTTGGTATTTTGCCAATTCTTCACCTTCACAAATAGAGTATTCATGGGCCTGGGAGACAAGCAAACATAGTTTTCACAGCTTTTCTAGATTCTTCCTAAAAGACATTAAAAAACATTTAACTGTTCCATTGGCAATTTTGGAATTAGAGAAAAGTCAGTCATGCCAAACACACTAAATGTATTGTCTGAAACAAAGCATGACCCTCTCAATTAAAATAAGTAGAAAATACTTCCAGCCAAGTAATCATAAATAGTGCTCGTGTGCTACTTGGCTTGTCTGTGCACTGTACAGAAGCCTCAGGTAGTATGGCAAAGATGAAAGCTTGTACAGTGTAGTACAGAGTGAGGGGGAAGCTCTTGGAAATGACAGTCTCATTCAGATGCAGCACACACTGTGTTGTGTAAGAATGCATCAGATTCTTTATGTCTTCCTGGGGTAGTAAATTTTCATCTTGCTTACAACAGGAGTAATTGTTGTGTGCAGAATAAAACCTATTTTTATGAACTATGCTTCCTTATTTCTATCAAAGATCATAGTTGCTGTTATCACTAATCATTATAGTTATGTTTGTGCAGAAAGTATAGAAAATTTTGTGAATTAACATGTTACTATGGAGGACAGAGAAGTAATGTTATTTCCTTGGGTCTGAAAGTTGTAAATTCCACATCATCCTTTGTATTAATTATGATGTTTTAAAACCCTTTTGGCACTATGGAGGTGTCTGCATTGAAATTTCTGCAAAGAGGTTCAGGGGTCTCTTGTGAAATTATGTTTTACAAGCTCTCCACTTCACTAAAAGTACACAAATTAAAGGAATGGCTTAATTAATATACAAACTATATAGATATCAGGCTATGGTGAATTTGTCACAGATGTCCTTGCTTGTGCTATTGTGGTTTAAAAATAGTAACATGCACACATTGGGTAAGAAGAAGATTAAAAAGTGAGAAAGAGGAAGTAGGAAAAAAAGCATGGTTACTTACACAAGGAATATGATGGCTGCTCATAAAGAAAGGTTTCATTCATCACAAAGGCATTGATTAAGAATATCAATGAATTGTTAATATCTCTCAAAGTGTAAAAAATATATGATCTTATACCTTTTCCACACAGTATGACTTGCAGTGAGATATTTCAAACCTGTGTCACAAAATCACTTGCAATTCCTTTTTTTTTTCCCCCAGAATTAGAGTTTAGCATATTGGAATTCAAACATTTTATTGACCTCACACATAATTTCACAAAAAGTTACAATCTCAAATAAATATTATGGGGATCATTATTTTTTTCAATAAAAATGCATCTTTTAAGAAGAATAAAGCTGAAAATATTTGCATTTCTGCATTTATTTAGAAAATTATTTGGAGTATATAGGTGTATGTTTTTGAGATTTCAAAGCTCAGAAATGCTTCATCTAACTTATTACTCTCTTGCACATCTCATTCTTTCACATTTGCCAGTTTGTAGATGAGCTTATTCCTCTCCCACATTTCCCGTGGTATTTCCTACTTTGAAGAAACAGAATTGAGGTCATTCTTTCACACAGGATTTATAGTTTATACTTCTGGTTTTAGCAATGCCTTTAGCATAGTCTGTTCTGACAAAAATCTTTTGTACCCCAGGAGAAGAGAGGTATGTTTCTTGCTCTGATTTTTAGAGTGTTCATTTCACAACTAAATAGACCCTGACAATTGCTTCTTGACATTGGTTAAATATCCCTCTCTTCTGTCAACTATACACAATTTATGAAAGAAAAAAATTAAGCACAGTATCTAGTTGAACACTGCCCATATTTCTTCTTTTTTCCACAGAAGTGATTATGCTGGCACTGTTTATGTATTTCACATGTCTAGTTATGAGTATGCAGGATTTTCTCCCTGAAAGGGTAGTGGAGCACTGGAATGGGCTGCCCAGGAAAGTGATGGGGTCACCCTCCCTGGATGTGTTCAAGAAATGATTGGACATGGCACTTAGTGCTTTGATTTAGTTGACATAGTGGTGTTCAGTCAAAGGTTGGGCTCAATGATCTTGGAGGTCTTTTCCAACCTTAAGGATTCAATGACCCTATGAGAACTATAATATTATAGTACTGTGTTTCCACATTATTCATATTTTTTATTCTGCACGTATAAAGGAACATTTCTGTGAAATTGTGCATTTTCTAAAGCACTTCCCTTTCAGCATTTGGATACAGAAACATTGCCAACTGAAACTGTAAAATAACTTCATGAAAGTATTTAAAGCAATTTAAAATAATTTAATTGGTTCAAAATATAATCTCTATTGCTGGTGAGGAAGCAAAATCTTGAATCAACTGTTATTCACCCCTGAGATAGTATCCAAGTAAACTTTTTAATGTTTGCACAGATACGTGCCTTAATTGATAATGGCAGGAGTCAGATAATAATAGAGTCAGATTTCCTTCGGCTTTTCCTTTGGCTTCCTTTACGACATTGGACAAATAAATCACCTAGTTTTGGAAAGAAGATATTGTATAATATTCTTTCCAGATGAAATACTGTTATCAATCTAAGATTAGGAATGGGAACACTAAGAGTCTTAATGAAAAATTCCTATACCAGATATTGTAGTTAGGACAAGTTCACAAAAAACAATT
>JAOTQP010001652.1:39847005-39877270 GCA_026413545.1 Cichladusa arquata | reverse complement strand
ACAAAAAACAATTTCAGAAATATTTGGGTGAGCGTACAGTTCTCATAATTAATAGTTTTTTAATATTTGTAAATTTATATGCTTCATTTATGCTTTGGATTAAATTATTTTCAAAAATTTATATTTTTAGTTGCATAAAACAAGCATTATTTTTTAAGATACTGAAGAAAAAAAATTATCTAACCCTGAAGTCTTCAAATGGAGATTAGTTAATTTACATGATGTTGTATTTCCAAACTACGCAATCATCATCCAGAGATCACTTTTATTATGTATTAGATAAGGCCATAGGTTTAAAACTAGAAAGGAGGACTCTTATCAGGTACTGATGAAGACAATAAAAGACCCAGTGACACTCATAATGATTGTAGCATCTAAACTGAGTCCTTGCATCTTCCTCAATTTCTTCCATAAAGAGAAATTTAGTGTCTCCACTTGGATTACTGGACCAAAAACTTTTATCCTTTCTAAAATAAAGGAGGTTTTGAAAATGAAGCCACCTCTTAAATACAAAAGGTAACTCCAGACAGAATGGGCAGAAACACAGACTGTTTCTATTCCCACTAGGTCAGGTGTCTAGATTTATTACCAAGAAAATAAGAAAATGGAGCAAGAAAGAAAAATCTATTGCACAGCAAGAGAAAGCCCTATGCACAGCAGCTTTCACCCCACTACAGGGCAGGGATGTGGCTTTGTACAAACTCAGACCCAAGAACTACTGCAAAGTGTTGTATATAGGAATAATTTTAAATGGAGAGATATGCAAGTGCAATGCCATGGAAAAATACGTGCACTTTGTGTGCAACATGTACACAGACAATATTGGGAATCAGTTTGGTACAAACACCTATTTGAATAGACACTTGGCAGCTTCTTTGTTAAGGTTGTTTCACATGTTCACAACACTGGGGTTATTTCTGAAAATAAAAAACAAATTTTCAAGACTCAACCAAGTTCACTTGCATCAATAAGCTTTATACTGAAATTGGCTCCCTTTTGTTCAAGCCGTAGAAAAAGATATTTGTTTCACTGTTGGATAAATTATTGGCAAACTTTCCTCAGAAGCACCTCAGAAGAATCCAGATTGTTTTCAGATCTATGTTCATTTTTTTTTTATAAAGGGAAATGTTGTACTTAGTTTATGCTTATGCTTTTTTTACTGGTTCTAAAAAACATAAACTTCAGAGCTGCAGTGTCCAACAGGGTTGGACTCAGAAATATGCTCTTAAATAATTGCTGAGAAACCTTTATGCTACATTATTGAAGTCAGATGAATTTGCCAGAAACTGAACCACTGAAAGTCTTTGTTACAGCAAACAGAGAAAGAAGAGAAAAATGAGATAAGGTGTATTGTGGCATATAATTTTTTTTCCTTTAGTGGATTAATTTACTGCAGAAGGAAAAAGATTTTGTGTATTATACAAACAATACATGTTTACTGTCTCAGAAAATGTAGCTGGAAAAACTAAAAAAAACTGTGATCTTCTGTTCCTGCTGTTGCTGATAGTATCAGTTATTATTTTGTCTTGTCCTTTCCTCCATGTCTCTGTCAGATAGATTGTCATCACATATCTGGAAAGGGCATGTGTGAAATATATGACATGATTCATTTCATCAAAGGTCAAAGTGAGATGAAGCTTTGTCTGACCCTACAAGAATAAGTCACCCACCATAATTGCAACGTTTGCTGCTGAGAAAACAAGACTGCCAATGCACTGAAGGAGAAAACAGAAATCTCTGTGGAGATAGTCCAAATATCCATGGCTGTTTCATCCATGCAGTGTGATGGTGTAAGGGCAAAGACACTAGCCAAGAGGCAAAGATGAAATGCATTTCTATGAAGCTGCCACATAACCCTGGGAGCAGATGCAAGGGAAATCAGATTTCTCTCTTTCCCTCCGCAGTTGTTTTAAGCAGGAAAGTTTTCCTTCTTTTAAGAAATTGCAGAACTTTGAAGATCAAAGTAAAACTCACATTTCCCATCATCTCATTGATGAACCTAGTGGGTCCCTTACCACTCAGCATATTGTGTCATTCTGTGATCATGAATGAGGAAGCCAAGAAAAAACACCTGAGTCACATATCTTGAGCTTTCTGGTGTCTGGAAAAAAGAACAACACCAAACCCCACACTTACATGTCATTTGCTCTTGTCTCACTCTCCTCTTGGGAGACTGGAGCAAACCAGAAGCTTTTAAGGTTCATCTATGAAAAGAAAACTTCGTATCTAGATGTCAGTTTACACAAACACACCATCCCAAAACTGGGCTCAAATGTTGATAAGGAAAAGTGTGGAGAATTTGCTTTGTAGACAGGTCACTTAAAGGCACTAACTAGTCCTGGAGCATTAACCTATGTAAATATTTAGTTTACATAGGGTGAATCAGAGAGCAATGACCCCACATGTTTCTCTAAGGGGTGGATATGCACTACATTGTCAAATTAAAGCTTTCAGTACTATGTCTGCATTATAATATATCTCCGTAAAAAGACAGCAAGTTGGAAATGAAGTTGAGAGCTTGAAGTCTCCTCAGGTCCTCTGTATTGCTTTGTATCCTGTGAATTTCTCAGTAACCAAATCAGAAAAGCCTATGTGTCATGGAGCATTTGGAATTTTCCAGTTACATCATTTGGTCTAACAAATATTCTCCTTTGTGTCACTCGTAGACAATCCTTCCTACATTAATGACCATACACAGTTGTACTGATATAATCAGGACTTGGTATTTTCTGTTTATCTTGTGTATTAAATTAGAACTTTAGTTTGTTTTGGTCTAATTTCTTCTTTTTCAGGCAAGGCATGATGATGTGTTTATCATGATGTATTTCACTTCAGGCTAAGAATTAGGCCAGTCTTCACGCTGTGAGATTTTAGCTTCATTTAGACAGATTCCAGTGTTGTACAGAATGGGGCATTCAGCAGGTAGGTGAAGTAATCAGTTTAGCTTTTGTCACAGATAGATCAGTTAGAGCAAACAGATATTGTTAACAACTGCCTAACATTGCTACTTCTTTCACTTATGTAAAATGTTCTCACTCTTAAATATCCATATATATCCTCTATCCTTTTAACAAAAAAAAAAAAAAAAACATTCTGAGATATATGCTTTGGTTAGATGCACTATATGTGATGCAAAGATACCATTTGAAGTCATATTTCTTACTTGGATTATATGAATGTTCTTTCCCCAGCTTATAAATGTCTCAGTGTGTTTCTTTATTTGAAAACAGATGCCGTGTTTTTTGAAAACTATTATCCTTTATTAGTCTTTCCAGTCAGGAGGAGTGACACTGTCATTTGTTTATGCCAGGTGAAAGCTTTTAACTCAAAAATGCAACCTCTCTCACTCACATAGTGTCTAATTTATATAATCTGAAAAAAACCATAAAATTACAGCAACATTTGCTTTTTAACATCATACAGAAAAAACCCTTCAAAGTCAGCCATGCATGAAGCAAATACACAGGAAGGGGCCTTAAATCCTAGCTGCTGATAGATCATGAACCAAAACTGCCTTTTATGTATCTTGAAAAGAAAACTTTGTAATCATCTATGCCATCAGTAGTGACAGTACATTCACTGAAATCTTTACACCAAAGTGCAAGGCTTGGGTTTATCTGAAAGGGATTGTTCATTTATTCATGAAGTAGAACTGAAAGACTTCTGTGTAATTTGAGCCTTTCTTTAATTAGTAAGTCAGGGAAATAAGGCATTAGTTAAACTTTGCCTGAATAGTATGTTGATTGCTTAAAAGAAAAGAAGAAATCAGAATATATCTGACTGAAGAACAAGCAGGTTAACCTCAGGTATTTATTCTTAAAAGGTTGTCAAGAATTGTGCTACACCCAAGTGTATTGGGAAGGCATTTGTTAAACAGATAAAACATAAAGGATGTTGGATTCACACTAACAGTGATACTAGGCAAACAAATGACTACTCAAATTTAATTTTTTTCTAAAGCCCTGTAGATAAGAATTGCTCATCTTCATCAGAGTTAAAACAGAAGCATGTAGGAAAAGACTCGAGAGCATGTGTGTCTTCCTCAGACCCACCTTAGAAACACCAGCCTCTAGAACTGAAATTAATAGTTTTTAGCATCCATTCAGCCAATTAAAAAAAAAATCTTATGAGATGTCCTGCAGGTATCTGGTGCATATGCCTTAAAATCACTGTTCATCAAAGATAGTTTTCAGTTGTTTTGAAGAATTATTTAAAGAATCATACCTCTTCCCTTTCACTGACAATTAATCTCTCATGAAAAAAAATATTTGCACAGATTTTGCCCATGAAAAGGCTGTTTTGCATTAGTGTAACTTACCTATATGTTTGTTTTGCATCAATGGATAATTTACAAAACACTGGAAAATGGTGTACATTAACATTCTTTATGAAGAATGTAATAAATTTTATTCAAAATACAAGTTTGAATAAAGCTGAAGACATTTAAAGACTCAAATATTGACACTATAATTTTATATGCACCTTGATTCCTAATTGATAGCTAGCATATTTTTGTGCTTAAACCCTAGAAGAAAGATGTATTTCTGAGGTTGTCACTGTTGCTCCAAAATAGAAGCTTGGAGTACATTAGAGGTTTTCTGAGATACTTTTATTTGTAATAAACCTAGGAAAATTTTGGACATCAATAGCAGTAGCCAAAAAAACTCTACTTACACTAAGAGTTGTGACAATATCCAAGCAAGTTTATATTCTGGCAGGCTCTATTAGAAAATTTCACACTCCAGAGAACATTATCACACGCTGTCTCAACAAGAGAAGTGAGCACTGTGTACATTTCCTGAGGCCATTGGATTATTGGATCAAATAGAGTGAATGTTAGAATAGAAACGAGAGTAATGGGAGTACACGAAACAAATTAATTTAATTTTAAAGGCAGACAACTTAATGCTATAGCTTTTTCACAAGACAACTTAAAACATCATAAAAACATTTGCAGTCCTTGACAGGTTTTTAAATCCTATTTAGAGAACATCCCATATAGCTTGTTACCATGATAAGCAAATTGTTGGTAGCTTCTAACTAAGCAATTGTGACCTTTAGATAATAGTTAAGACTTTTTAAAAATCTTAAAAAAATCTTGAAGCAATTTCATAGTATTTCGATGTTAATTGTAGCATTAATTTAACAATAATCAATATCAAAGATTTTTCATTCAGAGTGTTCTAGAATAACATTGACACTTGCAAATGATGTTGAATACAATCAAAAGGACAAATACAACACTCATAAAGCATTAAGTTTCAAGCAAATTCCTAGGGATAAATAGATCTGCATTAAAACAGCCAAAACTGATTTTGACAATCACATTGTTTTTTTGACAAAGTCTGGACCTGTTGCTACAAAAAAGACCTGAAGAATGCATTATTATATGTATTGTTCTATTCTTAGATGTCCAAAACTTGTTTAGGTTTGTTTAGGATCTAGATCTTCCATTTGCATTTTAAAAGTTACAATTTTTTGACATAGGATGCTTTATTAAATCATGCTCTGCAAATGTTTGATGCTATAGATACTGTGCTCATTGTAGAATGAATTCCAAGAACAGCTGTGGTACTAAGCAAAAATCCTTTACTGATAAAATTTGAAGTGGAACAAGATACAAAACGTAGGTGCAACAGAGAGTGGGAGGAATGGCTTAAGAATGACAATGTAGGGTCAGTACAGGGTTTCCCTAGACAACTATAATTTTTCTAATGACACCAATAAGAGATGTTAATCTTATAGGAAATCATAATGGGCTGTCAATTCCATACATGATAATGTTCTCCCTGATGTTTCCTTTTCCTTTCCAATCTCCATTTTAGGAATTTCCCATTCCTGAGATTTTATGAAAGATGTTTTTGTTTATAGTTGCCAAGGATCTATTTTTCATGAATTTGACAAAGTTCAATAGATATGTCTTTCCTGAATGAGAAATTATGTAAAATCTTATAAAGTATAAAACAAAAACCAAAAAATCTTGTTTAAATTACGTAAGAAACTCCTTGTCTTTCTGATAATGCTTTCCTGACTTTATTCCAGTTATAAGGTATTAATTTGAGGTTGGATGACAAGAATTTAACTTTTGTATAATTTGGATCAGTTAAGCATTTTGTATTTGACTTAAAAGTATTTTCTTTTAGGACATTAAAAATACCTTCTATAGCTATAAATATTTTTTCTATGTGTGCTCTTTTAAGTACAAGCACAGCAACAGATAAATTCATAAGTGAATTCAGGATGCACCTTAATCTTCAATCTTGTGGTCCTCTCTATATTCCTGTAACTACATGAATTAGCCCCCTATTGCAAAAATTGCAAGTCACATTATCTTTTTGTAATGCTTGATATATGTCAGCAAAAGGATTTCAATAATTCTTTCATTTCAGGATAAAAAATGCTTTAACATTTTAGTAACCAAGGGATATGACATACTTTTCTCATTTCTTTGAAGTGCACAATTGGCTTCTAAATGGAGGAATTGCACATTTGTATCTGCACTTTCATATACAGTCTGTGAAGACACCAACTCAGTTCTTGGGGTAAAGTAATCCCTGGGGTAGTTAAAAGTGAACTTTTGAGAAGAAGTTCTATCAGTGGGATTTTACAGGGAAAGCCACTTAGGCTATAAAGAGATGTCAAAGAGAAAGAGATAGATAAATACAGGGTAAAAATGCATTTGTCAGCTCTGGTTAATGCATGAATTTCTGTTATAATGTCTTCTATGGAATGAGATGTTATTACAAAGTTGTGCATTGCTGCAACATAGCCATCCATTACAGTAAAGCAGAAATAGCACATTCCATTAATCACAGACACGAGGTTAAATAAAGATGTAAGCATTTTGGGAAAGCAAAACTTCAAGTGTACAGCACCTTGATATATTAACCAAATGTCTTAGAAGGGGTTACAGGTCTGAGAGAATAATAGTAGCATTAATAAGCAAAGTTTCATTAGCCATGCTTAACTCAGTAATATACATTTATATTGCTGCAAAGCAATTGATTGTTTGTTGTAGAGTAAGCAACATGTGGTACATAACATTTCGAATCAGAGGGAATTTACTGAAAAAAAATGAGGAGTTTAAATCGAATCAATCCATTAGGTTTGATAAATATTCCTTTCAAATGTTTTTTTTTCCTTACACTTTACTAAGCTGCTCCTTCTACATTACAGAGATGAATACACAGAGAATCCCTGGTCAATTTATTCTCATGTCAGTGGTCATTCCACTCTGCACTTTTATACAAAAAAGATGAGGCAGGATAACTTTGTGGGATATTACACTATGGCTGGCTGACTATTATATATTAGGGAAGGCTGTTTGGACAATAGCTATTCCTATTTTGTTCCATTGCAAATTTTCTGCTTTTTTCCTTACTTTTTCATGTATCAATTCTGTTTTTTTTTCTTTTGAGCTGTTCTTTCTGCACCCTTCCTGTTCAAAATCCATTTCCATTTTCTTTCCATCAGGGTTCAAAAAGCATCATTGCTCCCAGTTATTATGGATTTTTATGATGTTCTGCAAGAGTAAAATAAAACATTCAAATAACAAAGTCCATTTCAAAATCAAGCTGCAATCTAAAGGACCAGAAATGTAGTCATTGATGCCTAACTACATTTCTTGCTTGCATACCAGCTTTGAACTGATTTGATCATGAGGTGAAATTTTTCCTTAGTATTATCAAGACATACTCTCCCTGCACAGGACTAGTTAAACCCCTAGTTCAATTTGGGCACCTTATCAAGTTGACTTTTGTCATACATACCTGCTGTTAGTTTTTTAGATATTTCACTGGCAAACATTCAACCCAAATGTTCTAAAAGATTGATGTTTGGTGGTTTTGTCATCTCATCTGTAATTATAACTAATACAGTCCATAGCTAACTTCTGTTGAACTACCCCAGTATTTTGAATCAACAGAATTTCTATAATGCTTTTTCCTCACAATATTTACTTCTTAAGACTTTATAGTTATTTTCTTTTTATGCGTTACTGCGATACAACTTCTGTGCTGGTGTAGCCTCACCTCAAGTCCTGTGTGCAGTTTTGCATGCCACAATATAAGATATAAAGCTTCTAGAGAGCACCCAAAGGAAGACAACAAGGATGGTGAATGGTATAGAAGCATTTATGTGTGAGGAATGAACAGTTTACTTGTTTGGCCTTGGACACTGTTCACAGTTACCCATCCTGGGCATCACCAGCCAAGGTCCTGGGGCATCCTCTGGCATTCAGCTTCACACATCTACCTCATCTTCAGGATCTGCATCCACTTCTGAGATATTTCCTCCAACCTGTCTTTCAAAGACTGCTTCATTTTGGAAACTCCTCTTTTGGTGCCAGCTCCTCTTTCTGGAAGAAAACCCCCTGCAGTTTTCCCAGCCTCTGTATGTTCTAAGCAGCGTATGTGCAGAAACAGCACGCATATTTAGGATTCTAATTCACCCCACCACATGACTCTGCATTAAACTGGATATGCCAATTTTCAAAATTTAAAACTAGCCCATGTAACTTGCATCTAGGAACAGGCAGGCTGCAAATTGAGAGGACAAAAACTCAGTTTCGGACAATCACACACACTCGATTCTTTATTGCCTGTTAGGATTCACAGAAAATATATTTTCACCAACATCTACTTATATACAGTCTGATATTATCCAAAATAAGACTGTTGGATTGTTAAGTCATTCTCTAGAACTGTAGAAAAGAGGAAGAAATGTCTTTTGCACAGTTTAGTGTGACTTCTAATCTTTCTTAAGGACTGCTAGCATTGTCCTACAGGAGTAATCCTACATGCTCTGATCATGGGAAGGGCAATGTGAGGTATATTTTTGAAGGTGAAAATAGAAGGCAGAACTGAAAAAAGATGCGAGAAAGAATAAGTTAAATGATTCAAACTGAAAGTTTTTAACTGGGCACAGTTTCTTAAACCTTCACATTAAACATCTTATCAAAGAAGTTCAGCTTAGGGTTTGCTTCTCTATGTGTGTATGTGTAAGCCCTAGAGTTTTCTAGAATCTCTGGCAACTGATGTGTTGCAATGTGACTTCCATACATATGGTTAGCTATTTCTCAAAATGATGTTTTACATGTAAAAACCTTAGACCTGTTTCAGAACAAGGTTCCAGATATTTTTTGTTCATTGGTCTAGTCAATTCCTAGCACTAATTTTCGCCTCCTGCTGGGTAACACAAGCAAAGATATCTTTGCAGTGTTCTTCCAAAATTTACAATTTTATTTCAGGCTTCTCCCATTCTCATCAAGCTTTTTAATCTCTTAATATTGTAATTTCTCCACAGCCCTTTTAACACACCTTTTGTTAGTCTTTACTTTCACCCACTTTGTACCTCACCTTCTCAGCCAAGCTTCAATTTCGTTATTTCAGAAAACATTTTTCTGACATGTGTGCTTGTTCCCATCAGTCTCCACCCTCCATTTCTGTTTGGTACCATCCTCAGTATTTATTAATTTTTCTTTTTTATATATGTTTATATTTTTCCATTACTAAAGATTTCACATTTGAGAACAGTTTTAATGGCATAAATTGATGTCAAAATTTTTTATTTGGCTGATGAGTTGGTCTCATCACTGTCTTCTTTATTTCAATAACGACAGAAAAAAACGCAAACACAGTCATTAGGTAATTAGAATAAGAAATCATATAGAAAAAGTGAAAAAGGTCCTAAAAATTACCTAATCAAATTCTTGCTTCATGTGATTTTTCTCCTTAGGAGACTGAGTGTATCAGTAAAACATTTAACAGAAAATTCAAAGGAATTGAAAAATACTATATTTCAGCTGCATCTCTTCCCACAGAGCTTGAGAAAAGACAGCAAAGGTTCATTTACATAAGTGAAATCAGAATGTTGATCTTTGGCACTTGGTTTTCTTTTTTGTGTCCTGTTCTTAGGTGCTCAAGACAGGATTTTGATGATATGTGAGATGTGTGAGCCAGTTTCCCATGTATTTGAATTTCATGTATATATATATACACACATATATATATATATACACATATACACACAGCCACTCAGATCTGTACTCAGATCTGTCCTGTGGTCTATCTCTACTCATTTTGAAGGAGATTCCAGGCATTTGGAGTCCACTCAATGCCTTGAGAATTAGAAATGCTCCAGTCAAAGCTCACATAGAATGTGTTTTTGTAACAGCTCCAGTTGTATGGAAAATCTCCAGCAGCCTCTTATCTAAGTGCCTGACAGACCTCTTAGCACTATTAATAGGGATTTAATATCAAACATACCTGGAGCACAAAATGTAATGAGTGTAGAGGGAAGGAGATCATATGGAAAGGAGTCAGAGCTCATATCTACTGGTTCAGGAAGACTGCAAAACATTTGCATTTTATTGCAAACAAACAATTTTAAAGCAAGTCTTATCCCTCTTAGTCTATAATTAGGGTAAAGGACAGGATGCTCTGAGAGCTTTTCACACATGTCAAAGAGATAAGGGGAATATAAAGCCTTACAGAAGATCTAATTCCAGTGTCTCACTTAACTTTACAATCTCTATCACAGTAAGAGGGAAAGATTCAGCATTGCCTCTGGGGTTCTACTAAATCTGCAGCTTGTCTCTTTTAGAGCAAGAACTTTTCTTTCTCCCCAACCTGTAATGACAATGCAGTGGCAGGCACCATCAGTTATAAAAGTTGTGTTCAGGCCTCTTTTCTGCTTCCACTGGTTTTGGTGGAGGAAGGAGAGGTAACAGCTGAAGTAAATCTGAAATCTGCAGCATTGGCAAAGAAGCAGCTGCCTTACAAAACACCTCTGCACACTGCATTGCAGAGTGCTGGCACAGGCCAGGGCGACAGCTACTTCACCAGCTTTGTGCTCCAAGGGGAAAAAAGGAGTAACCCACCAATCAACAGCAGCAGGGCTGATTTTCCTTGCTCTTTTGGCAGCAATGAAGACAGTAAAAATTGTGAGTTGGGTGTAGTGCTTCTCGTCAGTGTCATTATGACTCCATATCAAATATGGGTGGTCCAAGGCACCCAACTACCCAACACTGTCTATAGTCTAGCATACCTGAAGAGTAGTGTTTTTTACAGACTCAGACTGTTATCAACCTCACTAATACTGTCCTTAACACTCTGAACCACAAAACAGACATATCTTTAAATTTATTATTTTCAGCCATATTAAAAATATGAAAGAAGGAAAAGGATAATAGAGAGTTCAGCATAAGGGCAACGATGCAGTGTGGTGCATCAACACTGGAGGTAATCACCACCAGCAGGGTCAACACTGTCTCCAGCAGGTGTGACTCACAGCCACGTTCCCTCAGGAAACATGCATGCCATGACACTTGATTTTGGCAGATCATTCCTCTGGGATTTTCAGGGGATGAGTATGTAAATTCATGCTGAGTTAGTGGTGTAAATCTGTCTCCTGTTCTCCCATGTTAGGAAATTATGCTCTCCCTTAAAGTGTGGCTACAAAACAGCTATATTTTCTCCACTTAATTTTGATTTTATTTAGGTCTGAATTTTGCTTGAGCAGTTGGTTTGCATGTGGATTGCATTGCATGTGGACATTGCATGTGCATTTTCTGCATTTTCTTTCTGAGGTTAATTTCATTTCCTTGAACAAACTCTATTTCTCAAAACTACCTACCAGCACTTATATGTTATCATTTACTATGAAATATTTTGCTAATGGTGAATTTCTAATGCTTTAAAATTAAATAATAAGAAGAAATTTATCTGATCAAATTAAAATAGCCTGAAAAAAAGAACACTGTTTAGGTAAAAGTCAGCAAGGGAAAAGAAGCATTTCTGAAAAGGTCTGGTTAATGGATGTCACACAGTTATTAACAGATGATTAGTAAATGGATTTAGAACAGTTTTGTGCTAATATAGCCTAGAAAAAAGACTTAAAAATTGCATCACAGGATGAACCTTAATATTCCATTTAACTTCATTGTGCCTAAAAAGACAAGACAGATAAAACATTGCTGAAAGGAATTTTTTTTCCCACATTTCCTTTTTAATCTCCATTTGTTATGTTTCATGTTTGCAGACAGAATACTGAGAGCCAAGAGGTGATATTTGGTATTGTAGCCATATTTAATAGCTTTTTAAGACTTCTAGAATGCCCTTACTAATTATCCTACTTCTTAAAAATTGCCTCATCATCATTTTTCTACTTTATCTACAGCACAAATTTACTTTCTGCTTCTCTGACTTTCTGCTCCAAAAGCCTTTGCATTATCACCCTCTTGTCTGTTGATCCCCCATGCCTGAAACTCACAGCACTTTATAGGTTCAGCTTCTGTAAAGTGGATCAGGTCTCTGCAGACATGGTACCAACTCTCTTTTATACTTTCTAGCTCATCAATCTCTCTCAAATTGCTCCTTAACGTATTTCCACCACCCCTTGCAAAAACATTTTAATTTTAACCTCTGTAAAGATTTTGACAGTTTCTCAACACTTTGGTTATATACTGTCAGTCAGTTTTTAATGTTCCTAAGCTGGTTTGTTTATGTCTGACCTACATTGCAAGGTCCTTGGGGTAAGCTCTGTGTCCTCTTACTTGTTTGTACAATGCTAAGAATACATTTACCACTCAGTCAATAATACAGTACATAATAAAATACCTATTTCAACACCACAGCTCTAGGCCTGAACTTTGGGGACAAGAGGATGTTAAAAGACAATTGGCAGTTTGGGAAACTGCTGAATTTACAGCCTAAGGGTGGAAGAAATTCAGTTTTCCCAGGACAAGTGCTTTTTCTTCCTCCTTGTAAATCACTTATGCACAATATTTTTCTATGTAATATATATGGAGTTACCCTCCAGTCTCAAGGAGATGGTAATGCAATTGTCTTTCATATTCTTTCCAACTTTTTTCTACTCACATTAAAAAATAATTTGGCCCATTAGCTTCAGAGCTGTACTGAAGCCTTACAATTAACCCTGAAACTAGATAAATTAGCTTTATATTTTATTGTAACCTTAACATTTGAACTCCATTTACTTGTCTTCATTATTTTCCCATCTCTGTTTCTTGAGTAGCCAGAAAACCTCCCACCAAGATTATTAAGGACAATTTTGTGTTAATGAAAACATATTTTTCTTTCCACAATTTCAAAACAAAATGACCCAACATGTTGTTGGGCTATTCACTCTTCTCTTCTAACCTTCAGCCAGAGATGTAAGGTTTTGACCAGTGTTAATATGGTAACAATAACCTCTTGGAATGAGTTTTGACTTTAGGAGCAGACACTTTACCACATACATTTCTTGTATGAAGTTTTAGGAGCCATAGTACTTTTTTACACAGGCATTACCTAAACATGCTAATATGCAATCAAGTTACTCCAAATTTAAATAAACCAGAGAGGCCAAGAGCAGATGACTGCTCAGTATAACTAAAGCAACTAAAACTGGAAAGGCAAGACAGTTCTGAAGTTCTCAGCACAGCAAAGACATAGATGTGTTGGAGCAGGTCCAACAAGGGCCACAAAGATGATCACAGGCATAGAACACCTCTCCTATGAAGACAGGTTGAAAGAGTTGGAGTTGTTTAGCCAGGAGAAGAAAAGGCTCCAAGACATTATTGCAGCCTTCTTATGCCTAAGAGGGACCAACATTCCCTAGGGCCTGTTGCAATAAAACATGGGGTAATAGTTTTAAACTAATTGAGGGTGGATTCAGACTAGATATAAGGAGGTACTTTTTTTTTTTTAAATGAGGGTGGTGAAGCAATAGATAGTTGTCCAGAGAGGTGGCAGATGCCCCCTTCCCAGAAACATTCAAAGTCAGGTTGAATGGAGCCTGATGTAGTTAAAAATTACACTCCTCATTCTAGGGAGTTTGGGTGAAATGACCTTGAAAGTTCTATTCCAGCTCAAACTATTCTAGGATTCTATGATTCTACATTTTTCATACTTGCACTTTGTCCACTCAAGACTTAGTTACTCTTATATCAGACACACACTATATAAGGAAGTACAGGTCAATGGAAAAGTGTTTCATATTACACTATTTTTCATCTGGCTGCTGAAATCCAGTCTGCTCACTAAACATGAATACACACTGACTATTCCAGCACCTGTTAGTATGGGCTGCTACAACAATTCCAGTCATGTACTTCTCCTTGCCTTTTGCTGTTTCCAAACAGGTGAGAAGATGAAGGAAGGTTAATAGTTTGAACTTTAAAGAAGAGTGGAAAGTAAGTCAGAAGTTGTAGCCTCTATTCTTTACACTGTTAACAAGACTTACTGTATGAAATTGGGAGGCACTTAGCTTCTCCATTTCCAAATATGCTGATTAAATTACTGCTTGGCTATCTCATTAGTCAGAAGGTAAATCCAATTATGTGTGTGGAGTGTTTAGCCATTTTTAGCAGATAAACTGCCGACAAAAGATGACACAGGATCCGATATGGAGTCATAGACTTGCAGATAATCTTTCGTCCAGAGATTTGATTTTGCTCGTTGATTTGATTACAGTATTTTTTATAAAATACCCAGGATACAATTGCTTCACTGTTTATGAATGTCTGTCTGCAATTGAAGACATTCACTGTTCATTCACACTTATGACTTTAGATGATAGTGCCATATAAATATTGTACATTATTCATGTTATCTGGATTTCAATATTTTCTGATTCTAAGCTAAAGAAATAACTTTTTCAGATCTCTTTGTGCTCTGTCAAAGCACTTCTTGCCCCATCCTGCTTTTAAAACCAGAACTGTTAAAATTTTTTCAAAAGAACCTAGAGGCCATATATTTCTCATGTCCTGCTGAAAGCCAGCTCATTCCCTTTGTTGTGACAAGCATCCTTATTTAAAGACTTTAACACAGGAGGTAGAGATAGGTACATAATACTCGGTTCAGATAAAGCAAAAATGATACTTGTGTGTCAGGAAACAAGATGATATGTGAGGGTTACTTCTGCTCCTCTGTATATGTAATACAGATGTCTGATTAGCTGCACAAGTTCTAATAATTATCAGATAGCATCTGACGTAACTGTTCCTTTCCATTTCCACCTTTCCCTGTGTCTTTTCAAAATGCTGAGCAATATTTTTTCCTGAAGATGTGATTATTACACTTCATTCTGTCCAATTTCATCTTCAATCCTACTTGCAAGTGAAAAATTATGAATAACAGTGAATGGTTTCCACATTTGTAGAGAATTATCAAAGTTTGGAAGCTTTGCCTTTCTATTGCCATCTAATGAGACTTGCTTGGTCCTTAAATTACATCTTTCACAGTATGACATGACATGAGAGTAAGGTTTAATTGCATTTGTTATTCATTGAAGTTTGGCTGAATATTTCCAAAAAAGAAGAGGAATACCAAAGGCATATTTTTAAGTCTATAACTTCTTCAACTGATTTCTGTACACAAAAGTGACAGAAATCATAAATATTTTCATATATAGCCTTAAAACTAAATAAAGTCTTCTTGAAGACTATTTATTTGTATCACAAAAATAGCTGATTAACCCAATCTGAAAGGATTATTATTTTACTAGGCAGCATTGTACTCTATTCACCCTATTTATAACATATTGAGGAGAAGCGCTCTCTGCACGGTTCTTCTTGTATCCATTCTATTCATAAGTTTTAGAAGCTTGAACACTGTAAATCAGTTTAGTTCATAGAAATGAGAGGTTGATAATAGATAGGCATACAAGAAGCATCACTGTATAAGCTTTTTGTCATATCAGTTGTTGTCAAAGTTGTTCACTGAAACACATTCATGGCAACTCAGTACACTGCTCAATGAAGCCTAAATATATGCAGCCTTTCAGCTCCTGAAGTTCACTCACAGGATTTTGTTCTTTCCTTTTGTCTCTTTTCTCTGCCAATAAAACATTACCAACACCAGATTTTTGTATTGTACATTAGGTAGAAAAAAAAGTAAATCTTCATAACTGCTTCCTCTGCACAGTTCCCATATCTGATGTCGTATGACATGGTATCTAAAACATTTTGATGTCTATGTCAGTTGATTTACATTGTGGATATTCCTGTACATCTCCATTTCACAAAGAAGCTTGACTGCAAAAGCATCTCACTCTTTATACTTGATCTGGTTTTCATTTTTAGTGTCCCAGATACTGCGTATTATCCAGGTAGTCTGCATTTTAAAAGAGAGGATAACTGCTTTTCTTTGCATAACATTTTTCTGAAGACTTTTCTAAAGTTTCCATAGCTCCTTTTGAACATCAAAACCCATGCTAGCTGTAATACCACAGTTGCTAGAAGCCTTTGCATTACAAATGGAACAGAGCAGAGTGAGGGATCATGGTTTAATTTGCTGCTCTCGTGGTTCCAAAACCACAAGTCCACTTCATGCCTTAACCAGATGTGGCCCATAAATTGTCGCTTGCCATCCATAGGCCTCATGCATGTGTAGAGAGGTTCTGGTGGATCCTGTACCTTCCTTTCAAGTGGGTGCCTGCAGCTGGAGCCCTGTCAGGTGGCTTCCATCCATGTTGTACCAGGAGGGAAATCACTTTGATGTCAACAGTGGTGTGCCCAAGTGAATATTGGACAATATTCAAAATAATGCACATATGAGTACAAGGTAAGTCTACAACTAGAAGAAAGCTTCTAGGGCTCTATACAGATAATTTTAATATACCACTTCTTCATCTTGTTTACTAATCTTCTGTCTCATGATGATATTTAAAGATATATATTAAAAAAAAAAAAAAGAAAAAGAAAAAGAAAAAAGGGAAACATTTGGGTTTTTATCACAGTGAACCCTCCAGAATGCTGCCAAATATCATGGTTAAGTCCAGTTATGCACATGGATCAAAAATATTCCAGAGGAAATTTACTGTTTAAATTTAATATTGTCTATATGAAAGTTAAATCACCAATAAAAGAAATAGATTGAGCAATCCAGTAAATATACCAATCTGAATATTTTTAAGCTTGCCAATACAAAGTGAGCATTAATTGTTCTAGGAAACATAAAGTCTACTAAAAATTCAGTGACCTTATTACAGATTATATTTACTCCTGCAGTGAAAAAACCCCACAACTTTCCCCTTCTGTTTTGACTTCTTCCTTGTTAAATCTGTAATCTTTTCAACATTGCCTAGAACTAGGTGTACTTAAATCATGTCTCAGTGTTAAAAAAAGATATTTATTCTCCAAATGAAATTTCTTTTCCATTGCTCCCTTTTCCAGTGGGAAATTCAATTCTTCCAATACTAAAAGATAGAAAGAGTAAAAAAAAATTGAGTTTGATTACATCTTATTCAATCACATTGACAGTCAACAAATACATATTTTAATGCTTTAATCTCTACTGATTTATGCCTTCATTAAATATAGCATCCAGGCACATTACCTGTATTTTCATATTGTCATAATTCTGTAGATTAATGTCACAGTAGAGGAGAAAGGAGAATGTAGTAAAAACTTTCATAAAATATGAGAAAGATTCCTGAAGGCTTTGTCATACCATAAGTTAAAAAATCTGTGCATGAATGACAAACCAATGACATATCAAGGCAAGAACTATAATAAGACATTTTGAAACTTTTAAATTTTTAGTTTTGGGGAAGAGACAAAAGCCAAACATTAAACTCCAGCATATTAGCTAACCCATTTTCCCAAAAATACATTTAGAAAAACATATACCAAATTTCTATATTTTATGGTAGTAATAAAAAAGTGAATACAGTCTTGTAAACAGTGTTGTTATTTGCATTTTCCGTTATGACTTTCATTCTGTAAATTAAATTATATATTTATCTATTAGTATAACTTGTTTTCACCATATTAATTTGTTTGTTAATATTTTTCTGCTTAAATATATAAATAAATCAAGGGGAAATAAACATATCCAGCTGTTTAATCAGAACTTCCAGAAAAGACAGTGGGAAATTTGGACTTATATCAACAGCATAATGAGAGGCTAAAAGAAATTACTACTAAAATTATTATATAATAATATTATATAAACATACATATAAATATGCTGTTGGATCCAATGTTTATATCCAGTGCACAGCACCAATTCGCACAGCAAGATGAAGCATTTTATTTTACTACATCTGTATTTTATTCTAGTTTGCACAAAGTAGGGAGCAGGTAGCAACCCGCAAAAAGCTGGCTCAGCAGCCATCAAAAGTTTGCACTATTTATATATCTTAACAAACAAAGGTATCGGCATTCCTTACAAATTGCATTTTTTATTAATTAGTACTCAAATCCCTTTTTTGCCAGTTATATCTCTCACTTCTCATGCTAATTAGTCCATAGGCACAACTCTTCTCCCATTTGAGTCTGGGGCCTGTTTTGAGTAGATGGTTAATGAGTCAATGGTCACAATCACCCACTGCCACTAGAATGACCTTCCCCCTAGTTACTACTCACTTCTGCTGACTTCACTCCTGCTGGCTCTCACCCAGACAAACCATTCATCTTGGGATTTTCTTCTCCTTTTCTTAAACCAAAAGAATATCCAAGCATACAACGTTCAAATGCAATTGCTTAATCATAACTTTCCAGCTATAGCTAGTGGTAAACGCTAAAAAAAAATTGCAGCTTGATTCAAACCTTGAGGGACTCAAACCTCAGAGGGAGGGGGCTGAATATCAATCTGCAAGATTAAACACATGGCTTGCCATCTGCCACTCAACCAGATGGACTCAGAAAAGCGTGGTGATTGAGGTTCTGTCTGGATTGGTGGAAGGCTTGTGTATTTATGTACCAACTATCTGTGAAGGAAAATAAATGTGTTTGTCTGCTGAGCAATTTAACTGAGGTATGAGACAAAAGGGGAGTGTCTTTCTTCTGCTGGATTTAAGGTTTCCCCTCTTGACTCCAATCAGAAAAGTAGATAACTTTCACAATACTATTTTGAAGAAAAGTTACACATTTAAAAATACCCTTTTTTCAGTGCATGTGCATGTTGCTAATCTATGTCATGTGATCATTGGAAGAGGATCAATTGCAGAAACATATTCATTTAATTTACAGAAGAAAGAAGCTAGCAGAGCTTCCACCTTTTCATAGACACTTGAAAGCTGTAATACACCTCTGAGCTGTGTGAGCTCAGAGAAAAAGGGTAAGCACCCAAGATCTGACTTGGCACTTGATTTTTTTTTGGTAAGAGATTTTGCATGAATCATCAAAACTGCTGAATAAAAATACAGTGGCATATTGGATAAGAGCGAGTGATATGCAAGATGAACCAGCAAAAGGCCTGACTGTTTCTGTATTTACTGAAGCATTTTGCAGCACGATAGACAAAGCTGAACTAACTGTGATTTACCAAGTTCAAAGTAACCACAACAGCAAATCTGGTGATATAACTTAAGCATATGTTATAAAATCCTGCCAGTGACACTGGGTGTCAGAATGGGACAAACATTATGCCACTGCCATCTGCATTTTACTGAGGGGAAAAGTAACGCAAATATGGTTAGCATGGGATGATGACACACAAAAGGCTTAATATCTGCAAGTTAAGAGAAATTAGAGGTGGTTTTAGGAAACTGAAAGGAAGGTGTAACTAATCTATAACCATAGCACTTTCCAGAGCTAACAGGTTCTATCCATGAGGCAGCTGTGGGTGCTGATCACAGTAAAGCCTAGATAGCCACCTCTAGAACTATCTGACATGGATCCTGCTAAAAGAAAAGTGATGTTTGAGAGAAGACGACATGAAAAGAATATTGTGCTGGACACTTGTTATTCCTGACTGTCAGCACAGTTCATCGTACCTCCCAGGCAGCTACAAAAGAAGATACCCTTCATATGGTTCTCATTTGTGGCTGTAGACAAAAAAGCTGCCTACAGAAACATGACCAGAAGAATTCAGAAAAATTGTCTTTTTCCTAGCCCTGGCCCTGCTGGCTCTCTGGCAGGAGTGGACAGAGACACAGGCAAGAGTTCAGTGCAGAAGGCTTCCTGACACATGGCCTAAAGAAGAAAAGAAAATACAGCTAGAGAATCTGCACCAAGGAAATACTGGGCCTTGAAAGCAAGAGAAATTTTTTAGGCTATAGCGGATTAAAACTTTCTGTAGCTGGTGTAAAGGAATTATCCTCTCTACAGTTGCCAGTTTTCAGGGGTTGTTACAGAGATTTATTATTAGTATTAGGTATTTTCCTTCTAAAGGTATCAGTCAGTACAAACACAGTAATGTTTGAAAGTCTCTTTCTGCTTGAGAAACAATCCTTTTAAAAACATAGGTGGAAGGGTGATGGGTGTCTTTTACTTTTATAAGTTTATATTTACTGCTAACATTATATTGAGAGAGCACAGATACTTAGAGTATTCCATCTCTTAACTCAGTTGTCGAAAAACAAAAGAGAGCAGCATTTGAGCTTAAAATCTCTCCAAGCAAATTCAATTCCATTTGAGCAATTTTCCTTCTGATTTTTTAAACTATTAATATGACATCCTTAAACACAACTAAGTTTCACTAATGCTAATAACATAAAGGGCCAGAATAGCATTAAGCAGAATAGTGCTTAATGACAAATCCATTACTATTCCAAGATCAATCTCACCAGTTGTTACAAATATTTTATCACCACTATTAAGCAACGAAAGAGCAGTAAATGAAAGAAAACTGTCAGAAAACAAAACAAAACAAAACAAAACAAAAAACCAAAAAAACACATAATAACTCCCCCCAAAAAACAGGTATGAATTCCCACCAAATTGTCAAAGACATGCTTCAAATTCTCAAATACAGGTGGAAAATCACTACATGTTTTCAGCTTTGGTAGTATTAAAATCTCACAGAAATAGAACTGTCATTGCAGTATGAAACACTATTTTCAGACTTCCTTCTTATCTACTCTTTTACGGCAACTAAAGCAGCATCCAATGGGAAGAGAAACACTATCATTTTCTTTTTCTGACTTCATCAATTTTAATGTTTTCTCTAATTATTACCTATTAGGTCTTTTAGCCAGAGCTTGAGGTTGGCTTCCATACTTCTTCACAAAGCTCTGAGTTAAAAGTATTGTGCTGTTCAAAACCTTTTGAATTTACTGTTGTTGGCTTCAGCACTGAGTTTCAGTATTCCAAGGAGATGTCCTGGTAGACAACTATATATCTCTAATACCACATCAAGGTGTTTTGTAGTTCGTGACTTTTTTTTTAACTTCAGATTGAATTAATAGAGTCATTGTAAGGGAAGACTGGAAAACACTGTCAGTGGTTATGGAAGGACCAAATGTATTGTCCATATTAAGCCAGCAACAACTTTTTACAGAAGAACTTCTGTCCTAAAATGCAGGTAAGAGCCAGGAAAAAAAAATCTGAAATTTCAAATATTTTTGCTATTCTTATCTGCAAATTGCTGTAAGCCTATGATGTTCTGTCTTCAATTTTGGCTCTGTGAGTACTGAAAGAATAACAAAAAAATACATAAACCATGGTATGTAGCAGCAATGGAATGCCAGTGGTGTCAAGAAAAACAGGTAAGTCATGTCAGCTCCCCAAGAAAACTTTCACTGCAGCCGTGATATTAAGGAGGATTTCTTCTATGATATTAATTAATTAAACTACACTACCTCAGGAAACCCACTGTGACAATGTGGCTTTTAAGGGTCAGGGATTACTCCCCTCTGGATGTTTGCAGCTGACACAGGCTGAACATTGCAGGAGTTCAGGGGATCCAATCTCCCAGGCTGCATGGGTTTAGTAGCTGTTACCTACCCATTGCCAGTGTATGCTCCAAGTTCCCAATCAGCTACAGACATCTCACAACAATATCATGTCAAACGCACTTCCTTACACTTCTCAGCATTTCCTGTTGGTTACCAGCAAATACTGCTCTTAAATGTGATTAAAAAATTTTCATTCATCCGTTATGGCAAGGTCGTATAGGAGCAAAACAAGATGGTGACACAGAACTAGAGGTTCTCTCCTTGGATGATCCTCTCTGATCTTTTTCAAAACCTCTGTAGCCCAGACTTCAGGCAGCAATGAATGATGCATGTTGCTTACTGTATGACTGCCAAAACCTGGCTCCACGTAAAAGCCACCATGAGAAGCAGTCACTTCTGAAGAACAAGGCAAAGAGCTTTTTTTAAGGCTTACTTCTCTCTCTGTCAAATGCTCAGGTGTGTAGTAGGCCTGTACGATAGGCAGCCATGCCTGTTGCTACTTCTTGCAAGATTTCAGCTTATAGCTGGGTGCCATGGCAGGCTTGCAGGCTCCCTTTATCAAATCCAAAAGGGAGGGAAGCAGATTAAGAAAAATAAGTTTTCATACTGTCCTAGGTCTAGATCAACAGAACTGAGAGGACAGACTGACAAGTTTCAAAGAAAAAGGGTCATTCCTTATAGATGACCACATTGTCTAAATTCTGTACTTCATGAAGAGGTAGATCTTGGAGACCTCAGTGTACATAACCACGTTACAAGAATAGAATCCTTATCTTTTTCCTGAATCTCAAATGTAAAAGCACCACTTCCTCTTCAGGAGATACCATTTCCAACTAGCTGATATCCATTTTTCATGTATCTCATCTACACCATAAAAATGTGTTTCAAACATATATTATATTACTGTAAATGTAAAAATTGGTGTTACAAAGTTGTTACCAATACTTATATAATTAAATTGCATCATTTTGTTGAAAATTGAAAAGGTATAAATAAAAATGAAGAAAGCATATACACACATACTTCCATCAAAAAAAACCCCATCTAATTTTGATAGCAGTCTAAGGAAAAACTGAAGAGCTTTAGGGAAATAGCAGGAATCACATTCAGCTGCATACTGCATCGTCTGAAGACCCAAAGGATACATGTCAGATTAATTTGGCGTTGCATCATTGCTTGAAAGCAATAACTATCTTACTGTCTGACTCATCCTCCTGAGTCACAAACATATAAGCCATTTCCATTTTACACACTCTGTCAAGTAACGAGGTACTTGGTAAATATTGGTGCTAAAAGTGCATGCAAAAAGTTCTTCGACAAAAATCTGTCTCTTTAGTACTTACAAATCCATAGTGACGTATTTCCTCTGGAACTGCAGTAAAAATGCCTGAGAATAGAAAAATCTTTGATTTGTGTCATAATAAAGTTAGTTATTTTTTGCCTTACTTTGATGCTAACTGGATATCTTATATTCAGAGAAGTTGAACATCAAGAGTCTTCCCAGCTTACTCAGGCTGGAGTTCATCTCTGAAGATGCATTGTTAAGGTTGTCCATAGGAAGCAGAATGTCTTTGAGCAATGGTATGTGACATGCCAACAACTGGCACTTGAGGGACGTGTTTTAGTGATGGATATGGCAATGGCATATTGACAATTTACAATTAGACTATTTGATCATAAAGGTATTTTCCAGCCTTAATGATTCTACGAATTGTTGTTATCTACATTAAAAATATTATTTTAAAAAGAAGACAACTATAAAAGTAAAGAAAAGCAAGATCTGATTCTCTATCCTTGAATTTTTTCTTTCTTCACCGCTCCTTCTTCCTTATAACTTTCTTTCTAAATTTCATTATCTTTTTCCTTTTTTTCTTTGATGTCATTGTCTTTCACCTTACAATTTTAATTTTTCAATCGAGTTATTTCTTTGCTTGGTAATGAAAATGGTAAGTAATTATATAATTAATATAATTAGATGTGGTGACAAATCACATATATTGTTGAACTACATAACAATTAATAGCCAGAGGAAAGCTTTGAAAACCATATCACATAATGGGTTTCTAGGATTACTTCTTTTAAGAGATTTTTATGAATTATCAGTTACTCTTAGTACAAGGTTATAGACCTAATGGTACAATTAAGTCATTTGAAGCCATGAAGTAGAATGTGAAAAATATCTCTCTGCAATTTTATATAGAAAACATACCTAACAGACTGTATTGGCAGTCCTGTCGAATTTGTCCTTTAATTCAGCCTTAGCAGCAAAAATATATCTCCCTTTTCTCTATTCCATGTATGTACCTTTGCTTCAAAATGACTTGCAATTGTTTTTTAAAGTATGTATTCTCAGTTCTTTGAAAGCCTCTCTCTTGAAAGTCCATTTCATTAGTGCAGACATGGATGAAAACTGAATATTTTATATTATAATCTGGCTTTTTAGCTGACATTGAGTTCCAATAAATAGACATTCTCAGCATATTTAAATACCTAGTGCCAAATTCAGAGACGTAAAAAATGTACTGTAGCATGGATTTCCTTGTACTCTGAGTTGCTTGTATTGTACTGTACTGAAATGGTGTTGTATTGTATGGAGTCTCAATCTTTCTTCCCTCAATGGACATTTGACTCTGGATTTATAATCTACATACAAAAACATTATAAGGAGGCAAAAATTGAATTGAAAAGGGAATCTGCACATGTTATAGCTATGAAGGAGTTGACTAAAGAGGAGGAGTTCGTAGCCATCAAACTACAGATCAAGTGAACATTGGCAATAGAAGAAAAAGAACCAAGACAGTTTTGAATGAGAAAACTGATAGACAGTGCTAAACACAGAAATGGAGGGAAACGAGGCTGCAAAGCTTTAGGGAAAGCACCTGAAAAATTGGTAAGAACACTGTCAAAACACTGCAAGTCAGCTGTCACAACAGTACTTTACACAGAGGTGAAATGTAAAGAAAATCAAAAGTACCCTAGAGAAGACAAAATATGAATGCCAAAAACTTGCCATCTCTGCTACTGAGGAATAAAAAGTGTATGAATACCCACTTCTATGCATACCAAACTTGCACACAGGATTAAAGGAGAGCTTGGCATCCATAGAAATCCACTAATTCTTCACTCATACCCAAAAATGATAGGTTGCCAATGCACCCTACAGTGGCAGCCACAGCTGCTTGTAGACACATCCTGCTTGCAATACCTACATGCACTTCAGAAAGAGACTTGTCACAGGCTGTCCAGGACAGAAGGCAATTAACCTGATTTTAATATCAACTTAGAGGTCCAAAATGATACAAAGCCAGGGGGTTAAAAATTGCTCCTCCTTGGTATATCTGCTTGCATGATTTTGTAACTGGCTAAGGCAAGGGAAAACATTCCCCCTCCTACTCAGTAACATGGTTGTATAAATTGTGGATGTGGTAGAGGTGAAATTCTCAAGTTATTACTCTGGATTGACTTTATCAGGGAATTCTCTCACGGTTAACAGCTTGTCCTTCCTTAGGAAAACAAAGGACAAGTACCATGTTTGAGCATTGTCTGTGTTTCTTTTAATTACTTGCTTTGGGCGTTATTTCTTGAACTTCTTTTAATATCTGTTGGCTGGCATTTCACAGAGAACAATGATGTCCAGCAAACCCTTAAGGTGTAAATGAAGCATATTTGAACCAAAATATGGGTCACTGGAAGTTTCAATATGAGCCAAATTCCCTGTTGGTGTAAATGGACATCTGTTTCATTTGAAGACTGCATTATAAAGCACTTTTATGGAAATGAATTTTTTTGTTGTCATAATCTCGTACTCCATGAAAAACATTTTTGAACCACAAAAAGACTCAATCTCTTCTTCAAATGAAAATGTGTCTAGCTACATTTAAAAATTGATTTCATGGCTTTAGTATAAGATTAATAAGTAAATGCTATGTCTGGCTTTAAAAATGCTATTTACATACATCTAGATTTTAGGGAGCTAACTAATGTTGCTGACCAAAAGTGGCTCTATTGGCACATCTATGCAGCCAGCCAGAGGCTTTGTGAATCAGCCTGAAAGAGTTGAGCTGCCTAAGCTGCACTGGAGTTACAGTTTAGCTGATTGAATGCTGATTTAGCTCTAGGCTGTGACTCCCAATGTCACAGTGGCAAACCAATTTCCTGCCTGCTCTATGCCACCATAGTTTGTTTAAAATCAGTGTATGAAGTTAATGTACTTTAAGTTAATACTGACCTAGGCCAATATTTTTCTAAGAAATTATTGGAGTTCAGAACATACTAATTAATTATAGATTGGAGCTGGTTTTACATTATTACTGAATGCAACCTTAATTCTGTTCCACATTTTAAAATATATTACTTCTTTTTCCATTTCTCATAAACAGATGATGCAATTTCTTTTCACCACTAGGGAGGGATCCATCAGCACCTATGTTAATCTAACCAGTGGAATAAATAAAAGTACAAATTTTTGCAGTGCTAGAGTTTTCATACTGTGAAAAATATAATTGTATTTAAACCCTCAGGCTTTCCTTGATATGTGGGTAGTTTCCCTTCAATTTTCCTGGGAGTTTCACATATAAATCAATCAATCTGTACCACAATCATTTAACAGTGTATCCTGGCAAAATCATGTGCAAACCACGATTCTGAGTTCTCAATATTTGAGTTAAAATGCCACAAGAATTTAGTCATGATTTCTGTTGAAAAAAGCCCAACTATTTTTTATTTCAGCTGTATTTCATACTTTCCTAAAACACTGAGAAAAATATATAGGAGCATGTATTGAATTGAAACAGATGTATTCCAATATGTTAAACCCTGAGAGAAAGAGAAATAAATACTAGTGAAACCTGCCTTTGAAATTCATTTCACAGATCTTTAAAATTAATATACATACAAAATATTGGATTTAGATTGTTCCTTATTTGTTTATTTGTTTGCTTGAGGAATTTTTGCAATGCAGTTTTGGACTCTAGAAGCCAGAAGTCACTAACAGAAAACTAGTCATATCATTTATTTCAAAATAGCTGGGTAGAGTGTTCTGAGAAACATCTAGATCAAACCCTGATACCAAAGAAAACCCATTTTTAAACAGCACAGTTTTTACTTCATCAAGGAAATTTTGCCTGACCTTGAGAAACATTCTACAGTTGACTTAAACAGCCAAATAAATGTGCAGTTCATTACCTGACAAACTTACCTCTGAGTCCTTGAACTGTTGGTCTCCTACACATTGGTCTCCTCTCCCCACTGACGACTTTAGGAGAATTCAACAGACCCTGTATTAAGACAGACATGATAATATTTCCATTTATTGAAGTAATTGAAGTACAAACTTATTTTCTTTTTTCATTTGTATTGCTTAGAAGAGAGTTAATCTGTCAAGTTGATGACTGAAACTTTCAACACATATAGAGACACAATTACACAGAAATCTTAGAATAAAAAAAAAATTCATTTTCATAGAATCATAAGAAGTGTTGTGTTGAAAATTACCATAAAGATTGCCTAGTTCCAACCCCCCTGCCATGGTCAGGGACATCTTCCACTAAACCAGGTTTCTCAAAACCTCATTCAACCTGGACTTCAACACTTCCCTCAAATGGGGCATCCACAACTTCTCTGGGCAGCCTGTTCCAATCTGATCACCACCACTGTAAAGGATGCCTTATTCTTATCTAATCTAAATGGAATCAAATCATGAGGTAGAAGTTAAAGGGAGGGTAAAGTAGTATTTTCTGCTTTCCAAGATAAAAAATAGAAGTAAAATGCAGCAAGATCCAGGTTAGATTTCAGGGCAGACTGCATTATTAAAAAAAAAAAAAAAAGAGAGAGCAAAGCATTGAATAAATTGCCTTGAAGTCTTCACCTTTTTAGTTTTCTACAACTGACCAGACGAAAATCTGTCAGGAAAAAAACCACAAATATACCCAGAAAAGTGGACCAAAAGCTCTCTTCTACTTCTTTTTCCTTTGACTTTTTTTACTGAATCTGAACCTTAGCCTCCTATGCCTGATATGTCATTAAAAATTCTGAAAGTATCTGAGATTCTATCCCTGCTTTACCTGTAAGTGCAAAGTACAGCTGCTGAGAGAGCACATCATCCTCTAGGAGCATTGCTCAACAGCAAACTTGATTGTTCATGTTTGCAATAACTAGAGTATTAATTTGGATTTCTACAAATTGTAGAAAATATTTATCTGGTTTCAATGTTTATTAGGAGCATAAACAAATAGCTGAAAACTATTCACCTTTTTTCTCAAGGTTTAGTTAAGATCTTATCTAGCTCCTGCTGTTTGTCCGTCTCAAGTTTCCATGTTTGCTACATTATCAACACTAACACAGTAGGAGTGCCCTACAAGGTGTCTACAGTCTATTTTGTGTCTAGAATTAATTTATAATATATATAAATAGCTACAAAAATGTTTGAATGGAAAAACATCTAGTCAGTTCTGTACTTTTATTCCTAGTTTCAGAAGTATGGGCATACATTTCCACTGACACCACTGGAAATCATGAATTACCAGAATCATCACCTGTTCCCAAAGTGAATTTGGCTTTACAGGCATCCAACTCTTTGGTGAAACTGTAATGAGAACAGCAGTTCTCTAAAACTGGACAAACACATTAGAGGCAGAATGATTCACAAACAAAAGATTTACCATTAAGCAGCAACGCCCATAACAGATTCAGTATTTGCAATTCTGGCAATTCCGTGCTCTTCAGCCAAGGTTGTCTAGGATAAGGACAATCATATCTGCATGATGTATTACTGCACCATTAAGTAGATGTGAAGCATCCATCACTGGTCATCACTAGAACAGGATATGGAAATCACTGAACCATTATTCTATTCTGGAACAACATTTCTTAGGTGCCCAAGCTCTTGAGCACTTGACCTTCAGCAAATACATGCACACCTAAAAATAAATTCATGCGTAAATGTTTGCAAAAGTGGCACAGAAAAAATACTGACAGTTCTGGTGACAAGTTTCCACTCTATGCTAACATATAAAAATAGTTTTGAACAGAAAAGATTGAAGCTTCTGATCAAGCTGCTATTCTTAAGGCCTGTCTACCTGAGGATTTAAAATGGTTTTGCTTATCAAACCAAAAGACATGAGAGCAATGATGCTGCAATATGTTGCAACATATTGCAGGCTAATGTGTTATTGTGAAATAATGCACAGAGGTTTGGGACTTTTAATGTGAAATTGCTACTGATATTTAAAAGCATAATTTCCTATCTTAATTCCAGCCCTAGAATAACTTGATATTCTTCTGTGGTCAGAATAGCTTCTGGTGTGTTGTAGAAGTGATCTCACACTTTTGTGAAGTCCTGTCAAAAAACATAATATTATAATAAGATACATCATCCTTTATTGTCAGAATGTCATGAGCCTAATAGACCTTATTCATTAGACAGGCTCTGTTAGTGGATTCTTATTGTTTGTGCTGACAGCTGTGACTAGCAGAAGATGAGAACACTTCCATATTGAAGCAGTCATTCCGAAAAAGCAAAAATTTTTCCACCATTTTTCCAATGGTTTTACAAAACCGTTGCAAAGTCATTTTAAGCTTCCATAATTAATTTTAAGTCAAGTAATTCTTTACACCAGTAAAGATTTGACACAGAAATATAGAGTTATTTGGTTTTCAGGGACAGTTTTAAATACTTTTCTTCTTTTCATTTTCTCCAAATTTGAGTAGCCTGCCTCAGAAACTTTTATAAAGAAGAAAGAAAATAACCAGTGCAGAACAAAAGAAAAGTAGCCCCTTTTGAATTTACTTAGTTCACATGCATGAATTGTCCCAAAAATCTGTTCCTTTGGGCTTTTAGAAGTTTCTCTAGAAGTCGTAGTTCATCTTGCTTCTTTTGCAATTAATGAATCTTAACAACTACTGCAATCTTATGGAGCAAAAGCAATTTCCTACCTTGCTGATTCATGCTCTCATGTACATATAGCATTCCTGACTTTGGAATCGTAATGAAAGACAAAATAGCATAATTTTACTCCCCATCTTTCACTTGCCTTTGGATATGGATTTCTGCAACTTCAGCTTAAAATCAGTATCAGAAACCTTTTGTTCAATTTTCATATTTAGATTTTATGAATGTTCTGGAATTATTAATAAATTGATTTAAATTTCCATGTGATCTGTGATTGTTTTTCTAAGTTTTTTTTTTCAAAAGCATTGAAAATGAAAATAATAGATTAAGTGTTCTTCAAATTGATTTCCTCTCTCAAAAAAAGTTTCCAATGAGCAAGTTATGAATGAAAATACAGTGATATTGTTTAATCTTTGGCTTTAGCTGACATGTATGCTTCTTAAAAAAATAAATCAATGGGAAAATTAGAATTTTGGGGTAGGATTTGTCCTCCAATTCTACTGTACTGTTTCTTACTACAGTTTATCAGCCTACTGTTTACTATTCAGACACAAGTAAAATAAAATCTTAAAAAATAGAAGTAAATAAATTTAAAATTAAAATAAATATTTAAAATAAAAATTTAAAAATAAAAATAGAAAAATAAAATAAAATAAAATAAAATAAAATAAAATAAAATAAAATAAAATAAAATATAATAAAATAATAAAAGCAATCTTGAATCTAGAAGACTCATAGTCTCACTTGAGGATG
>JAOTQP010001652.1:39811034-39846905 GCA_026413545.1 Cichladusa arquata | reverse complement strand
GCTCAGGAATTTTATAATAATTAAATAAATTCAATTAAGATGTTAATTATATTAAAACTATATACCCTCTTTTTGCAATTGGTGTTTACTTAGTGTCTGATCTTCAGGATTAGGAGAAAAATGCATTTGACTCTGAGTCAAATTGTCCCATTTTTTGTTTAATTGTCTCATTTTTTGATTCAGTGAGCTGACAGAAAACATGCACTCTATGGACAAGAGCAAGAACACAAGCAACAACAAAAAAAAAAAAAAGAAAATAAATCCTTCTGGGAAGGATTGAAACAAAAATAGTAGAGGTGGATCTGGCAAAAGATCCAGTCAAGGAAGAAGGAATTCAGCAAGAGATTCTGGCTGAAAACAGTTGCCATGGGCAAGAGCTTTTGTATTAGCTCCAGGGGGTTTTGTATCTGCTCCCTGTTTGGAGATGCAATATTTTAGAATGAAAAGAGATTACACCACATAAAAGGCATGAAGCCAATTTTCCCTCCTTTTCCTCAGTGTAAATCCAGAGCAGCTCATGAAAGATTTACAGTGATAGGCTGGGAAACAACATTTGATCCATAAATTAGAAGATATAAACCTGAGATGAAGAAAGGAGGAAGGAGAGATATAGAACTAGAGTGAGGTTTAAAGGATAAAAATTCGCGATAAAGGAAAAACTATCAACTTTCAATGAAATATAAATAGAAATGTTAACTATCCTAAAAAAAAATCCCATGCAGTACAATTTTGTGAAGTCTCTCAACACAGACTAACAGGTTATATGAATAGTTCTAAAGATTTAAGACAAAAAAGAGCTTAAAAATCAATAATTTAGGAGTTGTAGTGAAGAAAATAATTCTGTAATCTACTTTACAACTTTGCACCTCTTATTCTAGTGAATATTTCTTGATCTGTTTCTTCTTCATTTTCACTGGTACCCCACTTTTTTCTCTCTCAAAGACAAAATCAGGGGATAATGCTGACTGTACAGCAATTCTATGGTTGTATTCCATCAAAAAGTGTTCAATAGCCCATTTAAGACATATAGGTGGGAGTTGGAATCTTTTTTCTTCGAAAAAAGACAGAGCCAGGCTGCTGAGTAGCCCAAAACATAAATTAAGGTATACGATATTTGCAGTAAATTTGCTTTTATACTTTCTAATATACTGTGCTGCTTCATCTGTCCTTATGATCCATTTATAAATTCTAGTAGCCTACATTATTGGTCAAAAAAAAAAAAAAAAAGCCACATATGGTCTATACTGGATTAGTAGAGGGGTCAAACCCTTTAAACAGAGAGGCAGAGATTTACAGAAAAATATCTACTCTGCCATTTGGTCTAGAGACATCTTGGTAGGAGATATCTCCATGACTTACCATAGTTTCTTGGCAGCTCAATATTCATCTTAATATTCAGATTAAGGAAATATTTAGCATTATCAGAAAGTCTCTTTTCTTATTATGAAAGGTCACATTTGTTGTAAAATGTTATTAGGATTTATTTAAATGCTGTTATACAAAAAAGAGCATGGAAAGACAAAAATGAACATTGGGCACTGCACTTTAAGCTGATTTACAGTTGTTAATTGAATCTCCTGACCATCTTTATACTTGTGTTGTCTTGGTTATATATTTCATTTCTAACTCACAGAAAAATTAGACCCACAGGGGTCTGGTCTATAACTGAGGTTTTGGTAATACAGATATGAATTATAATAATACTATCCTGTGTGATTATGTCAGTGATGTTGTTTTTGGTCATAAAAATATTTTTGAGAATAAATATGCAAATAGAAAGATGCAAATATATTATTAGTCTTCATTCGATTAGTCTGAAAAAAATCACCTGTCCTATTATATAATAATATTGTGGTATAAAATTTTTAGTATAGAATCTGAAAAAATCAGTGTGCTAAATGAAAATAGCATGGTTGCTGTTAGGGCCATAGTACCATACATCATCTATCCAGACAAAAAAACAACAACAAAAAGGAAAATATATCAGTGACTGTGAATTTTATATTAACTCTCTGTGCATAGTGCAATATTATTTATGAATAATTAGATTCAAAACTGTTCACCATCAGATGTTTCAACATGATGGTTTGGCATCTGGATATGTTTTGAGACATGACTCTTACTCCACTGCTCACTGAGTGTCCTAGGGTATCAGGAGAAAAATTGACACAAGACCCCACTAATTTCAGGGAAATTATCAAATTATTTTGCCACAAAATTAGGATTTCTGCATTCTGTATTTGCTCCTACATAAGTTTCCTGTTGCTCGTGAGGATTTCCTGATCCACACAGTAGTTGTGCCACTACAAAAGCAAGAGTAGGATTTCAGTGAAACCCTTTTTAAAGAGAATGAACTAGTGATGACGTATGAAAAATGCTTAAAAGTAATGACATTCTGGATATTTGCTTGGTGTGCATGCCAGTCTTCTACATATTTAAACTGAATCACTTTTTAAACTGTCCTGGAAATATAAATGCAAAACACCCTGTATTTATGCTACTCAGTATTGTATTGCTCTGCTTAACCAACTTAAGCTATGAATTCTTTGCTTTACTGAAATCCGTAAAAATTCAAAATTGAAAATGGCCTAATCTCATGAAATCGTTTCAAACTGCTCATTCCATTCTTCACTGCAGCCTAGAAAGCTCACTTTTGCAAGCTTTTGTCTCTAACTTCAAGGACTAAATCTTCTGGAGAGGGGAGGTTAGTGTGGGTAAAAATGACCAAAGTGAGGCTCACAGCTTGGCCATCTGATTTTAAAAGCTGGATATCAAAGTAAAGCATAAGACACCACAGCTAAAATCACACAGGCTGGTATAATAGACTTCCTTTATAACAGTTATTCTTTCAAATTATTAAATTAAGTCAGTTTTGTGAATTAAATCAAACTTCAAATTCCTCAGGGCATGGCACAATCCTTTTTCAATTGAACAGTAATACAGAAGGGGCCCATTCCTAATTGGAATTCTTCAGCACTTTTGTAATATAAATAAAAAGCATAATTAGAAATGTACTAAGATAAAAAGAAACAAAAGATCTTGCAAATACCACTGAATGTTCCTATTATCCTTGTGGCTTTAAACGTTCACTGCTTATTTTGTTACAGAGCAATTAAAGCCAGGTAACTTTCAAGGCTCAAAGAAAAAGGAGTGAAGACTTTCTGTGTGAAGGTTCTCTTTCATGAATCCAAGGGCAAAAACAGACAGCAGACCTGAACTGCTATCTAAAATATAAAATCAGTCTGAAAAACAGACTGAAATTGGGAAGAATGCATTGAAATCATTCTGAAGGATTGTCTTGAAGTATTGTGAAGCTTCACAGAACATAAAGGTAAGAGGGATTTTATTCATATAGTACTAATTTTATTGAGGGAAATAATTCATATGGAAACAGTATCTCATTTTTCAAAGACCAGTGCTTAACCAGTCAATGCCTGAGGAGGTAGGCACCTGTCAGACAAATGCTGGGATTAATATTTACAGACTGGAAGACAGGACAACATATTAGCTACTTCCATATGAGAAGTGAATAAAAAAAGTCTTTTTAATTCTACACTCACTACAAATAAGACAAATCTATCCATCAGAGGGTAGATTCATTGAACATAGTCCTATTAGATCTTTCCCTCTAACAGAGCTCTGAAATTTGTACTACAGGCAACAGAAGGCATAGAAGGCATTCATTTATTTTCTAACCATAAGGCTATAAAAGTAGCAGTTTAGAAGCAGAAAAAATATGCAAAGAAATGTTCTATCTCACTAACGTTAATGCATAACCAGCATTTACTTTATATACATAATGCAATGAAAAATAAATTAGATGACAGATGTCTTCTCCCTCGCCCTTGTCAGTTGTAGCATGAGTACAAAAACAATCTAAATCACTGGCAGATATGTGCTATGGAAACACTGTGCAGAGGTAGTTAATTATTCCTGTCAGAGAAAAAAATGCAATTGCATTATTTATTTTGAAATTACAAACATGGTAAACTATAAAATAATCATTATTGACATAAAGGTATCTGTGTTCATCTGCAAAAGTAATCAATAAACCCATGGATTCAGTAATTGATATTTCTTTATAATTGAAAAGGAAATGTCTAAGTGAAAAATATTTACAGAAGGTACATGAATACTGCTGACTTAAACCCCCAAAATTAATAATTATCTTCTATTTGACTAGACACTTATGTAGGTATACATAATACAAAAATATATTATGCTCTGATATAACACTCTTAGAGGTAGAGTTATTGCTTACTGCAATAAATGCATCTGTTTCCTAGTCATAAAAGGAAAAACACCACCTTTGGAATTGAGGTTAAAAAAAAGTATTTTACACTCACATCTGTTTGATTTTCTAGTTCAGTACTAATTCTTCTCCTTTGTCAAAGTAGTAGGCTCTCTTGGAGGCACTAGGATTTCAAGATAGTGATGCACCTAGCAGAGCACATCCTCCTTTCCACCATGATATTTAGATGATGTGACTTGATGACAAACAGGGTACAGACCCTAGCTGGGAGGCAGGAAGAGGGAGAGAAATTTGGAGGTTTTAAACATCTAAGGAAACTCATACTCTGATAAAAATCAAGATGAGAGAGAAGGCAGCAAAAAGCATTCTTCCGGTTATGCTGTGTGTTGCTTGCTCTTTGAAGAAAAGCTGTCTATCCCATACATTACAGTCTGTGTTATCCCTCACTGCAGAACACTGATTGATGTACAGTACTGGACAAGAAAGGAAGCAATCTCTTCATTTTCCGTGTAAGTATTTTCATAAAGATAAAACTGGATGTTAAAAATTGAAATAGAAACGCTGAAGAAATATACGATTAATACATATTTCCTATGCATTCTTAGTTGCAAGCCATCTGTGCATAAATGTACCCTAAAGCATTCTTTTGCCAAAATATAAAAATAATGTATTTGTACAATTGAGTGAATAGTATTCTAACCAATATTTTTCTGCTTACAACAGCAGGAGATTATAATGGAAAAAAGAATATATTACAGGTATTACAGGTAGATAGACTTTACATACTGATATTAGTGCTTAACACAAACTATTTGCATCAGCTACTATGGTTTAAAATGCCAGAATATCAGAGGAAGAAATTCTTTGGTAAGTAGTTTACCTCAGAAAGAACTGTTGTCTCCATACATGCAGACTCCTCATTCAAAAGCTTATGGACTCAAAGCCCATCTCACTCCTTGCTACCCAAAGCAATAGGAGCAGGACACTATTGACCAAAATCATCATATCTATTAACTCCATGGTACTGACTACAACTGTAATTCAAACTCCCTGTCCTGTAGTGAAAGCTTTCCAATGAATTATCTCAATATACTAAAGCAGCTGTCTCTGTAAATACAGCAGTTATGTTCCCCTGGGCCCATGAAGAAACTCCTGAGCATTGGAGGAATTTGAAAAATAGTGTTAAGAATGAAATGACTACCAGATTTATTAAATTTTAATTTAGTTTGGTATTATGAGGAGTTATATGGAGGAGATATACATGTGGACATAATGGTGATTTCTTTCCTTAAACACACCTAAAAAGTAACTGCACTTTGAACAGTTATAATTTTTCAGATAGTGCTTACTTAATAGCAATTAATGTTTTCTAATCAGAATATGGATTATTATTTTACACTTGTAAAAAAATTAGGGTTTTTTCCATCTTTGATAATGGAACACTTGAGATTAATTTATTCATCTTTTCAGCAACAGAAACCCTGCTACATTTGTGATTATAAGAATACTTAGAGTGAGATAATGATGAAGACATGGTTTCAATACAGATTTTACAGAGTACTGCAGCTCTCAGTAGGGTAAATACATAATCCAAAAGGCACCCCACCAAGGAAAAAAAAAAGAACAAGATAATGAAAAAGACAAGAAATAGCCATTTTTGTTTTGTATTCCAAGTGTTAACCTTAGTCTCTGCACAGGACTACACAAGACAGCAAATGCTAGTATTGCTCTATTCAAAAAGACCAGAGAAGAAAATGAAAGTAAAAAGAGTTCATAAGATTTTCAGAAAGTGAGTACCATAATCTCATGGCAGTTTAATGAGAACTGGTCTTTAACTCTCATCTTAGAACAAATCTCTGAAGAATAAACATCTAAGAACTAAATGTGTTGATAAAGCAAGGCAGAATTACAAACATATACAGTATTTCTATGATACAACAGCTTCACAGTATTAAGCTTTAGTCTGTGTCTAATATTCAGTTTAATTATACCACAAAATCAATTTCCATGGAATTGATCACAGCCTGCTGTCACTCATATAAAAAAATTAGTTCTCACTAAACAAAATTTTGTTTTATTGTCTTATCTATTTGATACCTTTTAATGAAAATGCTGGTATAGTTTAATGGACTCCCTAGCTGACCTATCTTCATTTCCTATACATCTGTGATCCAAGAAAACCAATCCCTTAAAAAACAAATAAACCAAACCAACAAAACCAAAAATAAACACAACAATTAACCAGACCCAAAACAGGCTAATTCATTACTTTACGTCCAAAAGCCAACATAAAGCTTTTGATTGTATTTCTATAAAGCTAACCAGAAGGGTGAAAATTTAGGAGAGATCATGGAAAGCTTTTTCTGAAGTTTACTTGCAACTCACTGCAGTCTAAAGAGTAGAACTGAACAAAACGATAACTGACTAAGAGTAAAGTTCCAGCATTTTCACTCTCTGAAGTGGTTTCTAAAATCTAATTTCAAGGAACAGGACTTATTGTACTACTACTGTAAATAAGTTTTCTAGTCATGATTATGAAGGACCTTGGAAAGTTGGGAACTGTCTGAAATTCAGCAAAGTCAAGTGCAGGGCCCTGCACTGGGAAGGAATAACCCCCTGCACCAGCACAGGCTGGGGTCTGACCTGCTGGACAGCAGCTGTACAGGGAAGGACCTGGGGGCTCTGGCGGACACCAAACTGTCCATGAGCCAGCCATCCATGAGCCTCAGGGCGAGAGACATGGAGCTCCTGGAGCAGGTCCAGTGCAGGGCAACAAAGATGAGAAAGGGTCTGGAGCATTTCACTTATGAGGAAAGGCTGAGGGAGCAGAGTCTGTTCAGCCTGGAGACAAGTGGGAGAGAGAATGGAGCAAGGCTCCTCTTGATGGTGACAAGAGGCAATAAGCAGAAACTGATGCACTAGAAATTCTACCTGAACATGATGAAGAACTTCTTCACTGTGTGGGTGACCCTGCATGGGAACTGATTGCCCAGGGAGGCTGTGGAGACTCCCTCCCTGCAGAGATTTAAGAAATACCTGAACACAACCCTGTGCCCTGTGCCCTAGGATGACCCTGCATGAGCAAGGGTGTCGGACCAGATGACCCAGTGTGGTCCCTTCGAACCTCACCCACTCTGTGATCCTGTGATTCTGTGATCCTGTGATCCTGTGATCCTGTGAAATACATCTGAATTTACATAAGAGCCTTCACAGAGTCCATCTATACATATGTTTGAGAATAATGTGGATATTGCACATAAACTGCATATGCATGGCCAAAAACAATTCTGATAGTTCGGAGACATATTTTAAAGCAGAATATAAGAGTGGACTAAGTAATGACTTAATAATTAAAAAAATAAAAATAAAAGGAAGTAAATACGATAGAAAAGGGTAGTGGAAAGTGAATTATTTCATACAGAAAATAATAAACACACTGAATAAACTGTCAAAATTGAAAGCCTGCATTTTGCCAGAAGAAAGATGAATTTCACACACTAAGCAGCAAAGCTTTGAAGTGAATATATCAAAAAATTGGAAAGGGAGGCACAGAGGTTCAAAAAAAATATGTTCACTATAGAGAAAATCTTCAAACCCAGACTAAAAAAAATAAATTAAAAAAAAATAACTGCCTGTAATTCTGGTATTGCTGGGGTTTTTTGCTGGAAGGGAAAGGCCCAGGAAATTTCCTATTTGAAAATGAGCAAATGAACAAAATCTATGTCTTGATCATAGTATTTGAAATCTGAGTCCAAGGAAAAAATATCAATTCATGTTACATATGTCCTAAAAAGGAAGAAAATGGATGGGATATTTTATTAATTTTAAAAAAAGTTTCACAAAAAGGTCTGTGAATATGAACATTTAGAAGGCATTCATTAAGGAATTTTAGAATTTTTCACAAATATTGACTTTGAGAGAAGAGGAAGGTCCCATATTACAAAGAAGTGCATAAAAATACCTCTATAAGGGTTACCACAAATAAACAAATCAGTGAAAGCTAAGATTGATCAATAAACAAAACCACATGTAAGAATATCAAATTTAGCAGGTTACTATGAACACTGAAACAAATAAGAGAATTCTTCAGATTACATAGAGAAGAATAAAGAAAAAAAAACTTAGCTACATCTTGAGGCTAGTTAGAGACTTAAAATTCCAAAAACTGAAATAAAATGGTGGATTTAATTTCCACAGTGTGAAGCCACAGTCAGAAGTGGTCAATCTCGTTTAATGCACTCAAGGAAATATTTGAAGTATATAAGAGTACGTGTCTCAAAACCTCCCTAATTAAATATCAACAGAATGGTACTTGGGACTTAATATACACAATATTAGGCATACCCCTTCCTTCAGAATACACATCTCACTAACTGGAGTAACTGGTAAGTTGACATAGTTAGAAGGTTTGGTTTTTCATAAATGACAGTTCTGTCATTTAAAACACCTCCTTATAAACACTGTAAATTACATTCCAGTTCTACTCAGGAGTTATATTTTGAAAAAGTAGCTATTATTTCATGGAAAATATTCAGCAGTGCTGCTAAGAATGGCATGCTGGTACCCAGCACCAGCTCCAGAAGATTGAATTGTTGTGACAGCTTGCAGGGACATCAAAAGCCTGCAAACAGCCCCCCACTTCCACATCTAAAAGGGAACAGCTGCAGAGAAGGACATGGTGGTGCCAGGACACTGCAGCAGCAATATCAGAAAATAAAAGAGGTTAGGCACCTGACCTAGGACCTGGATGGGGTCCTTCAAGTTTAGGAAGAATGACAGTGCCCCAGAAAGGAAGGACTCTATTTTGTTGTCAGCTTTGCATATTTTTTTTTTCCCTGTAGAAAATTACAGATTTCCCATGGAAGTTCACTGAAAATGTGTGAGGATGCAGGATTAAATCTAGTACTGAGATGTATGCTAAAACATGTGCAGAAACTGTACATAAATGCAAGTGTCACAAAGATTAAATGGAAATATAAAGCATATATTGAAGTCTTACTTTAGGGACCTTTTTGAAAAAGTATATAGCACCAAATAAATAAATGAGAGCATAGCATTACTAACAGGGAGAATAAAAATTAAGGACTTCATCCGTGGTCTGCAAATCAGGTAAATTTGCATGATTTCTTGCATGCTAATCTTGTGTTTGCAGAAAATATAGATAAGTTAAAACAGTCACACAGCACAACGCTTTCTTCTGAATAAAAAAGAAATTAAAGCAATTCAGAAATAAAAGAGAACTAATCTGTCAACTGAGAAATTATGTCCTTTCATCTTGTGTTTTGTTAACAGGTCCCAAACTCCTACATACTACTGGTGACAATAAAGTGAATCCATACTTTATTACCTCAATTCCTTCTGTCTCTCCATTTCCTAGTCCTTTCCTGGTTTTGAAAATAAGTTAGTTGTTATTCAGTCACAGTTTGTAATTGTATAGTTACACAAATGCAATGCTTTTCATGGCTGCATGGCTTCAACACAGCAGTAGAACATAACATTAGTGAGAAATAGAACACTACAATCCTTGTGGTCCCATGTATGGTGTGAGAAATATATTTGTGTCCCCACTCCCTCTTATAATGTAGAATGAAATCAGAATGAGCCATTACCAGAGGCAAATAATGGGTTTGTAAAAATTAAAGTGGATGGATGAATTTTTCTTCATTTTGCACTAAGTTATATCTACGGGAGGCACAAACATTTGCATTTTTATGAATATAGCCCATAATATTTTATGAAAAATTAGGTTCGGATTTCACCCACGTCACGATTTGAGCCTGTTAGCAACCTCCAGAGCAATATTTCTATTATGGTATACCTATATGCTACTGCTCTTTCTGGGACATAGACTGAAAAGCAGACAAGGAGGAAGCTAACATGGGAAAAAGAGGCCAATAGTATGCACAAAAACATTTGGCAAAAAGTGCATATTCAAATCAGCCACAGCACCTATATTTGGTTTAATGTTCCAAAAACACACTCCAGGCAGAGCAAACTATTGAATCATCTTTTCTAGAGCATTACATCTTGCTACTTGAAAATCACATAGATCTTCGTATTCTTTTGGTTCATTAAATCAATCAATCTGATGCAGTAAAACTGTTAATAGACACTGAGCTCACACAGTTTAAAATGGTACAGTAGAAACCCCTTGCTGTTACACAAGGATAAAAGCAATTATCTTTTTGATGAAAATTGTGTAAGGACACAAATTTGCATGCCAACACTCCAGTCTCCCACACAATAAAAGACATAGTCATTCTCATGTTTTATCTTGTAATACTTTCAAAGCCAAAGCTTTGAAAATTCATGTCATCTAAAAGATGTAAAGTGGAATTCCAAGATTAATTTTAACATTATTGTAATTTTTATTCTAGAAAGCATGTCAGTGAAGTTGCAAGGCTGACATCTTGAACTTCTGATACATGCCCATAATAACTGAATGCAAATTCATCCTCAGATTTTATAAGGATGTTAAAAAAAACCCTAGATTTTCCCTGAGAAGACTACCTTTCTTCTTTTATGTATTGTTTTTCCCTATTATATTTTGTTTTAAGAACCTTGCTTACTCATAGAAGAACTTATCCTTTAGGTCCCATTCTGTATTTATTGAAATAATAATTGAAATTTATTGAAATTGATCTTTGTCATTAACTTCCATGGAAATTAAACTAGTTGAATTTAATTCATTTGCTAAGAACTGCACACTTGTGTTTACAAATCATCTGCCTAAGAGTTCTAAAATCTACTAACAAGCAATTTGTTTTCAAAATATATTTAAGGCTTTGGAGAAACAATTTCAAACACTGGCTTATACAGCATTTGTAATATCAAATTACAAGTCCTGAATCAGAAAGTGGAGTGTGAAGAGGGAGCAAGAAATCAGAGGACTAGTACCTTTCTATCATAGATTTTATTCTTCATGTAAATATCGTGCCAGTAACATGTTGCATCCTGAAGTTAAAGTCCCCAGTCTGCTGGTAAGCTATGGGTACATGAGTATTAGAGCTGCATCAGAGGTGGGAGGAGTCCTCACACTGGGAAGGAAGAACCAGCAGAATCGCTGTTATGAACTGACCACAGCCCCATGCCCCACCTTTATGTGCCCCTGAAATGGGGAAGAGGTAGAGAATTCAGGAGAGAAAGTAAGCATGTGAAGAAAGGAGGAGTGAGAGGGAGATGTTTAAAGATTTAGGTTTTATTTCTAATTACCATACTCTAATTTAATTGCTAATAAATTCAGTTAATTTCCCCAAGTCAGTTCTGTCTTGCCCATGACAGAAACTGGTGAGTGATCCTTACCTGAATTGACGAGTCTTTCATTCTATTTTCTCTCCCTGTCCAGCTGAGGAGGCAAGTGACACAGCAACTATGGTGGGAATCTGGCACCCAGCCAGGGTTAAACCACTGCAGATACAGTGAAATATAACTGATAAATGAATTTTTATAATACAAATAGAGAGGAAATTATATTAAAAAGTGAAGATAATGGTCTAAGCAGATAAAAGGCAAACAACAAAATATTAAACAAATAGAAAAGGCAGCCTAATTTCTCACCAGCACAACAGATTTTCCCAGATGTCTCCTGGGTTTTTTGCTGTTTTTCTTTTTAACGAGATTCTTTCTGTGTGGTATTTCTGGTTGAATGACATATACTGAACTTGAATGCTAAAAAGAAATCTTAGCCAAACAAATACAAACCAGAAAACAAAGTCACAATGTGCATCATAAATCAATTCTCTAGTTGCTCAGCTTGAACCTATGTCTTCCTGTTTATTGACAGAACGCGTTTCCCAGTTACCCAGCTTCACAGATTTGTAAAAGATCGTAGAATCATAGAAGATTGGCTTGGAAGGAAGCTTAAAAACCATCTAGTTCCAGCCCTTCCTGCCATGGACAGGGACACCTTCCCTTAGAGCACCTTGCACTAAGCCCCAGGGATCAGGAGCCTCTGGGCACTCTGTTCCATTGTCTCACCCTCTGAAAGAATTTCTTCATGACAGCTAATGTAAATCTACCCTCCGTCAGATTAAAGGCATTCCCCCTTGCACTATCATTACATGCCCTACTAGACCTTCTGAAATTGAATCAATCAAAAGATACTATATATCACCTTATGTGCAGTTGAAATCTTGCTTTTGTTGGCTTTTAACTTTTGATAATGAATTTAAAACTGCATTGCAATAATCTGTCTGGAAGATAGTGCTGGGATGCTGTTTTCAAGTATGAGTTAAAAGTGCTCTAAGAAAACTCTCTTATTTAACATGCATATAAAAATAATATTTTTTGTAATTAAAGCATTCTGAAAAACACAACATGAAAAGGTATATGTTACTTGCAGGGAGAAGAATAACAGTGAGAGGAAATGTTGTACTCCTGTGGTATTACAGTGTGAATTATTGCCAAAAGGTCTCTGTGAGATTTTGTAGGAGCAAAAACTGACATCAAGTAAAGAATTATTATGGTTTATAGCCTTCTTAAACTTTCTTAAACTTAATGAAAACAGGATACACTAAAATCAATAGATTAAAGCATATATGCAAGTTCATTAATGACTTTCCTTTAGTAAAAGAAAGTATAAATTTAGCTATTTTATATGTTTAATGTTAAAAACTTAATTATCCAAAGAAGAAGCTCAGCTTTGAGCTTAAAGAACCCTAATGTGACAAAAGAACCCAAATGCTGCTCAACTAATAAAATGTAACAGAGATACTAAAAAGTATTTTGAATACAATGGCTTTTGCACATACTGTCCCCAGGGGGGAAAAAAAATTAGTATTCAAAAAGAATGCCAAAGTTCAAAGAGAATCAGAGATGAAAATTAATGCTTATTTTAGTATTTTTTCACTCTTTGTCTCACTTCTGCTTTTTTTTTTCAATTTTTATATGGCATAAATTACGGAGACACGTGTAATTTTATGACTCTCAAGTAATGCAAAGGATTGAACCAGGTAGTTAGAATTTAATTAAAATATGTGTTGCCTATGGCCTGAAAATCAGCAACAAGAGTAAATATATATGTGTTTTCTAACACAGTTTTTGTATTGCCTCATAATAACACTTTCTTCTTCCACTTCATTAGCTAGCACCCGCAGTGGTAGTTCCATGTAATTGACACTGTTGTCTGCTTGATCTGGAGTAAAATCAATTATTAACATAACTTGTTTGAGTGGTTTTTTGCATCTCTATTTTATGGTACATTCTGCAAGCTCTACAATAAGAGTTACAGAAACTGAAATGAAAGACTTTGGAATGCTGCATGACACTGCAGAGATGGGGTGGTCACAGACATGACTCATGTTAAATGGAGAATAAAAAAGTTAAGAAATATTTTAAATGGCATGAAATTAAAAATTTCTTGAAAAGTGAATGAATTTATGACAGTGTGGTTCCATTTTCTATTGTTTCTAGGGGTCTAAACATGCTTGTAGGTTCTTGACTATTCCATAGAAAGGAAAAAAAGATCCTGTTTTTAGGAAAAGTGGAGCAAAGCCTTTTTGTGGTTCATTATATTATGCACCTATTGTCAATATTTTGCAGAAAACACAAAGAATCTAGAAGCTTTTAGATACATTTCACTAAAAAGGTGCTTATCAGTGGTACAAAAGTTAAAAATAATAATATAAGAAAATTGAAAAGAAAAAGACTAACAAACTACCAGTAGAACTCACTGAACCAGAACAGAAAATATTCTAAAATCAAAAATAGATATTTTTTTTTTTAGTGTGGAGATATTTTATCTCTGTTTTCTGCAGTTGCTGCGAAGGTAAAATGAAAGGTTTTTAAATTTATGTAGTCCAAAAATGCATAGATACCACAGCCTCAGACACAGGTACACATTCTGTGCATTGCAGGAAAAGGAATGGAAGACTAGCCTTAATCTGATTTTCCAGTTTTTTAATGCTTGCTACGACAGAAGCCATTATAAACTAAATCAAAATTTAACCCACCCTAGAAGGCATTTTAAAATTAAACTTGTTTCAGAAATCCCACAGAGCCCTGGGGCAGCTGGTCTGAGGAGGACATGATGTCCAGACACATAGCTCTGAGGAAAAAACATGATTCCCAGAGAATCAAGCTGTTAGGAAAAAACTCGGTTTATGAAGAGCCTAAAATTCTTCTTAACACTCTAAAGCTCAACAACACGTGTCCTGGAAGCTGTCATTCTGCTTTTTGGGTATCACACATCCATTTGAGACTGAGGTTCTCATGGAGCACATGGAAATGCTCACAGTGTGAACGGCTGTAACTGAGATGATGGATAGCACAGGTCTTTGCCACAGGATCTGAATATTTCAGTTGCTGCAGATCATTAGTACAAACACAGCTCTGGATGCTCTGTCACTGCCTAAAGTTGTGGTACATGGGAAAGACTCATGCACAGCTCAGACTTCTGCCTTAATTCTGCCTTAGGCACCTCCTCTAAGGGCACTGGAAAACAGAAATATAGGGAAGAAAAGAGTGTTCTGGTTTTGGTTGCATTGCAATTCTCTTGGGTATGTTTGCATAATATACTTGCCATAGTATAATAAACCCCTAACCTGTTTTTAGCTCTCTGCCTACCATGGAGGATGAATAGTAGGATTAGAAATGTCCTTGTTACAATTTTATTCCCCCTCCATGCCATTTTTCTCTGCACTGTACTTCTTTTCCTCTTCTGTACAAGATAATAAAAGAATGGAATACCTCTCCTGTTATCCAGCTGAAAATAAGAGGATAATGAAAGAATGATTCAATGTCCATTTGGAAAGTCAATCAAAGTGAATTTTGATCTATACTCAAAGGCTTACAAATGAGCTGAAAAAAATCGTTACATAAATCCTGATTCACAGTCCATTTCAATAATATGGATAGGCATTAAGTATACATGACAAGATTTTTAAGGGAACTTCTAGCTCTTAACAGTCATCAAATGAAATTTTCAAACGTACCTAAGTATATAATTCTCACTGGTGCTTATCTGCATCTTCATGAGCCTGAGTACCATAAAAAATTCCATCCTTTGATCATCCTCAAATGCATAAGGAAACTCTCAAAAGCATGTAAATAGCTGGCAGATATTCATTCAGAGGTGAAGAGGCAGGAGGTAGCAGATGGAACAAAAAAATCACAGAATCAGCTAGGTTGGGAAAGACCTTTGTGATCATTGAGTCCAACCTATGACCTAACACCACCTTGTCAACTAGACCATGGCACTAAGGTCAGATCGACCAGGACTGGGCCTAACATGACATGGAACTTCCTGCATATTACTTAGAGAAATTAAATTCTCTTTGCCAACATGCTGGTCTGGGCTGGAGTAGAGTTAATGTTTTTCACAGTGGCTGGTGTTGTGTTGAATGAAGTTTTAATAATATAGAGACATTTTTTGTTGCTGCTGAGCCGAGCTTACACAGAGCCAAGGAGTTTTCTGCTTTCAGTACTGCCACACTGGTGAGGAAGTTGTGGGTTCATGGGAGGCTGGGAGGAGGCACAGCTGGGACGTGTGACCCAAACTGACCAAAGGGATATTCCAGACCATATGGCATCATGGTCAGTGTATAAAGTGGGGGAAAGAAGGAGGAAGGTTGGGACATTTGACTTCACAAATCACCATTGCACATGATGGGGAGGCTCTTGGAGATGGCTGAACACCTGCCTGCCTATGGAAAGCAGTGAATTAATTTCTTATTTCCTTTGCTTGTGTGTGTAGCTTTTGCTTTCCCTATTAAACTGTCTTTATCTCCATCTACCTTTTACCCTTCTGGTTCTTTCCCTGGTCCAGCTGGTGGGGGAGTGAGTGAGTGTCTGTGTGTGGCTTGGTTGCTGACTGGGGTTAAACCAGTTAAACCAAAATTCACTATAATTCAAGGAAAAACTAAATTAAAGTCAGTGTGCTAGGAAAAAAAAAAAATAAAAGAAAAAAGAAAAGCTATATTTGATATATTGCATCAACAAAGTTCCAATTACTCTCTGCTCTTATCATGCAACTATAATGCTTTGTTTCAACACACCTGGATGCTGATTGTTCTTGGAAAAAAATTCCTGGCTGTGTAAGTGAAAGAAATTGCTTTTTACAGTTACTGTAAGAAATTATGGTTATGATTATAGACAACAGAAAATAAAGAAAGGAAGTGTCTGCAGTCATCACTGAAGAGACACAGAAGCCTTTTAATTACGCAAACCCACAATATAGTTATCATCATGGATTGCAAACTTTGGCTTCCTGGCTCATAAATCAAAACAAAAGCTGACTTCAGCTGCTCACTTATAAGCACCAAGAGCCACATGGGACCTGCTGAAACATCAGCATGAGGTTGGCAGCTAGAGTACAGAACCTATGGGAAACTCACTCCCTCCTGGATATCTATTTGGAGACTCAGCATAGACCCCACAGCACCTAAGAGGCCCTAGATAGATACACTCAGGGATTGGAAAAAAGTCTCAGGAATCTTCAGTGCTGGCAAACTGCAGATTTTCCTTCTGACAGGAAATTATAACAATGCACTCAAATTGGGATGAAACCTGGGAGTCATACCGAAGCCTTAATGATGTCAGAGGAAGCAGAAGAAATAGAAATGCATAGGATTTTTCTGAAACTAAATAAAACCTTTGAAAAACTTACTCAAAATAAAGAATTTTTAATGAAAATTTGAAGTGTTTGTGATATTGTTTATCGTAACTTATAGAATCAATTTGGGTTTTGTAAATGTGACAGGAAAAAGATTCAGAATAATCTAAACCTCAGATAAATCAGATTAGATTTAGAGTAAACATAAAATGCTTTACCTGGACAGAGAGTGGAACAGAAATTCTACTTTTCCTATAATTAATTATGTGTTGAGAAGTACAGTATTTTACAAACAAAAAAAAAACAAAAAAAAAAAAAAAGTAGTTATAAAATATGGAATATTCAGCTTTAACTCTAAATTGTCTCTTTTTTATGAGTCATCTAGGCCTAAGGTTAGGCATTAAAATCAAAGACACTAAACCGTTTGTGCTTATAATGGGATGATAGATTCACTACTGTAGGATTAGTAGAATTAGTAATGGATTAGTAATAGTGGAATTAGTAATTAATTTGCAACTGAAGAATGCTTTTAAGACATCTCTAGCTGTATTTAAATAACTGATTCTTCGATGATGCTGTCTCTATTGAATACACAAAGCTTCTGTTCAGGCTACAAGAAAGAGGCAAATAGAAGGCCAGGGATTTATTTCATTTTACATAAAGCTTCTTGAGTATCTACTTTACTTTGTACGTTTTACAATCCAAAATTAAGTTTCTCTAATCTTCTAGTCTCTGACAAGTGCAAAATACATTATTTTAAAATTATTTTCCACTTTTTGCAAAACCGTTTCTTTTATTTCAGATTACTATTATTTAAAATACTATTCTAAATACCAGTAAAAATAAATTAAAGCTAATCTTCTGCCTAAATCGTCATCTTTACAGACTCATTTTCAAGGTAACTACATTAAACTTTCAAAATTTTGAACTGGAAAACAATTTACTACAAACTGACAAAAAATCTGGGGACAAAGAAAAAGTGTGGATATGAACTACTACCAGAAGAGAAATGATTGTATCTACAGGAATTTTGAAAAGTGGAGGTGAAAATAGCTAAAAAAATAATTTCAGAATACATAGCACTTTTTACTAATAGTATACATAAATAATCTGACAGATACATTTTATTAGCACTAACACAAACCATGTGAAATTATAAATATTTTTTCTTTACAGATGAATCAAAAAATATGCTGAGAAACCAAAAAATTTCAGCTAAAGTGACATTCTGATGCCAATTTAATAATTAAGTTCTTTAAATAGAAAATACTTTTATTTAAGCAACTAAAAAATCTTTCCAGACCTTGCGGTATCTATCCGGCTGTTTCTATTTAAAACTCCTTCTAATGTCTGACTAATTGATAGTCAGACCCAAAATTAAAGCTTCACACTCTGTCTTGCCAATTCAAGGCATACATAAATTTTGATTCAAACAGAATAAGCCACCACAGTTTACATTAGAGAGATGTCAAAGTCCTAGGCCTTTTCTAATAAATAACTCCGGCATTTACAACAAGAGGGGAACAGCAGAGCAATAACAATTTGTCTGGCACCAGTCTGTTCAAAATTCCTTCGAAGGCTCGTCGAGAGGGAAGTCTGCAGCACAGTCCCCCAGGAGGCATTGGCATGTTTCATTATGACAGTCCTTGGCAGCTCATCAGTTCTACTCAGGAACCAATCAGCCCCTTCCAGCAACCAAACTAATTTGTTTCCTATTCCAGCTTTTTAGATTCCACACCCTCTGGCCTTGTTCTTTTCTCTCTAATGCATCCGAGGCAAACAATCCCATCTGGGCCATTCAAGCCAACACTTATCAAAGGGCGAATATGCACCGTACCCAGCATCACCTACTGTGCTACTGTGAACACAAGAACTTGAAGGGAAAAGGGATGGCAACCACTTTCCTTGATGGTTAAATATTGTTCACTAAACTGCATAAACATCTGTTAAATGGTTTAGGAGGAAAGCAGGCTCGAAATATATTTTTAACATTGTTCTCTTTTAATGAAATGTGTATCTCATTAAACTTTTTCATCCTTTCAGCACGGGAAGCTTTGAGCTGCCTTCAAACAGTGCTCCATGAATGGAGAGCCTTGATATATTTCTTCATTTAAATTTTGATCAGTCTGAATGTAATTTCTATGATGGCTCCTTAGCTACGTTCTGGATTAAATTACACTGATTTGTATCCACTTGGTATTAAGTATGTAGGTGCAACTAAGCCATGACACTTAAGTTTCTGTACTGAAATAAGAAACTTTGCATAAGTAGTCTTTCACTGATATTGCCACAAAGAAAATTTTCTTCCTTTAACCAAATAAAAATCATGACATACCCCTCAAGAACAGTTTGAAATTCAAAACATTCCTATCAAAATAGAGAGGAATCCTGTTCAGTCCCATTTTCCTTGGTTAGTAGGATATAGGAGCTTTAAACCTGGATAACTCATTCATTGTGAAATACCCGTTCCTGAAAAATCAATAGCAATTGCTTGGTACTATTACTTTGTATGTTCTCATTTCATTTTGGTTAATTTTAACAGATTATTTCAAAAATAGCTATTTTTACGCAGAAGTTTTAGAAATAACCATGAGAAATGCTACAGTTATAATTTATGCAAGAATACTGACCAGTGTTAATAGTTGTTGCAGGAATTAATGTTACTGGATTTAATGAAGGTGGTGGAGAAAGTAAAGTAGATCATATTTCTGTGATCTGGGAACTGGAGCGTCTGTGTCATCCACTGCGCCTTTCTGTCGTAATAGCACATTTATATGTTTTTTTCTCTGTAATTTTTGTAACTGTATTTAGTATATTCACTGATAAATGCCTGGTCTGTGCCAAGAAGACACAAAAAAAACATTATAATTCACACTCATGTAGTGTTTAATTTTAATCTATCAGTGCAGTTGCAGCTATCTGCACAATTATCCTATCTGATTACAGGAGAGGAGGAGGCTTAGCTTGAACCTGAGTTTGAGAAAGGAACGTGAGTCTGCACACAGGTGAAGGATTTTCTGTCAAAAGATATCTAAAATGGCATTCCCCAGGACAATCTTTCTCTTGGCATCTTGATGATTGAGGAAGCACACACAACAGGTGGGGCAGCAACTGAAAAATGAAACACAAATGTACAATCTATCCAATCCAGTTGAGAATTCAACAGTACTTTACCCATTCCCAATAAACTCCTCTTAAAAATGGGTTAAAATAATGAAACTCTAGAATCTACCAAGTCTTATTGTCAATGCTTTTATTTTTATTGGGTTTTGTCTCACTAAATATCTGTTTTATTGATACAGCTCTTTGAAACAGAGAGCTGCACAATTCTGCATGAATACCACAATCATTAATCATGAACACAACAGCAAAGGTCCTTGGACCATAGGTTGAACCTTCCTCTGTATGTAATGTAGACATCCAATGAATAATAGACAGCATTATAAGTCTTAAGTCTTTTGACTGCTATATAATCTCTCTAGGTACAAATGTTGCACAATAATCATCAAAACTTTTTTTTCTTTATGCAGATGCAATTTTTACCTTCTTTACAGGGCCCTACTTAGTTGTCTGAATTTTGAAATCTCAGCTCAAAAAAAAAAATAAATTTGTAATCATTAATCATTAACAGAAAACATTTTTCACCAGCATTTCATTTCCTTCTGTGCTGACACCCTGTTACTCTGCTCTGAATGCAGCAACAGCTCAACAGCTTTCCCTTGCACAGAAAACACTCAAAAGGAAAAGATAGGTCAGAAATAGAAATAGCAGCAAGAGTTCAGCTGCACCTAAAGCTGCACGATTTGGCGTAAATTAATTTATTGCCATAGGCCTGTGCTGTGTACTGCAAACCACCCTTCACCCTCAATATGGTAGTGCCATCCTTAACTGTTCAGGGAGAGTATTAGTCTCTGAATTCTCTTCTAAAGGTCATACAGTTTGATAAAAAATTGTTAATTTAACCATTATTTCTAACCTTTGTTGCATCATTTTAAATTTAAATAATCTATATATCTGTGTAAACAAATGTATCATGATTCAAAATATCCATCTGTGTTTATAAACACTACAACAGTCTCTGGCTTTTCTTTTCTGTGACAAATGTGGCAAACCTTAACATGATAAGAGAGAGAAAGACAAAATGCAATAACATGATCAAAGCAGTGATGGAAAAGTAATAGTGTTGTGTGGTTACTGTCAGTGACCTGATTTCAAGGGAAAGTTCTCATTAAACGCCTGGATACAGTTAGAGCATATTAGCAAAAAGAAGGGATTCCACAGAAAAGAAAATCTCAGACAATTATGATTGTAGACCGTGCATCAAAATTCACAAAAATAAAAAAGCAATAATAAATTTTACTTATTCACAAGTATGTAGACTCTTACTATGCAGACAATTGCCAATACAAGATTTACATATAAGTTTATAACACATTCTTTCAGGTCCCTGTTCTTTAGAAAGAAAGTCTATGGTTGTCCTTATGACTCATGTAGATTTGGTTATGTAAACTGATCTCCAATCATCTGTTTTCTAAAGGGAGTTTCTGCATTATAATAACTAAAATAAACACAGCTTTTGGAAAAATATAAAGCTGTGAAATATGCAGAAATTTCTGTAGCTTGATCAAATTTTTAGTCAATCCCAAATCTTGTCAAACAACCAGCAGTGTTAAGCCTAAAAAGACAGAAATAGAGGCACTCCAAGAGGTTCAATTTTTTTTCACATGGTGTTCTTTCACCTTCAGCTCAGCTTAAGGGACAATGACCACGTACTTCCGTGGTACCAAATGCAGCTAAATAAAATTTCACCCTGTATCTGCATCTGTATAGCATTTTTCATTTACTGGCTGAAAGACTGAAAGCAATTCAAGAAGTTTAAATTTTTTTTTTTAGAACCTAGCTTTTATGTTTTAAAAATTCTTCAATTATTTCTGTATTGAAAACGAATTCTGAATGAAAATAACAACAGATACTGAATATCTTATAAAACCTTTGGGAGTCCAGGAGGAGGAAAAGGTTTATAGCACTTCTCAGATTCTGGCATTATTTTCCATCTCTCTTAAAGCCTTTCCTATGGCATTTTAACTAATGAATTAAATTTGTTAATTGCATGCTTCTGTGATTTTTTTTTTAAAAGTATTAGCAGTTTCCAGCCGTTTTTCTCAAATTCTATGACTCATAAGCAAAGCACTGTATCATATAAAATCTTAGTGGATCCTAATTAAGATGCTACTATAAATAATTTGAAAATGACTGGATTAAGGAATCTGTGTTAAAAGAGATTTCCATGCACTGTCAATAGATTTGCATCATAACCATAGAATATCATAGAATCACAGAACACATGGAGATGGAAGGGATCCATCAGGATCAGTGAGTCCAGCTCCTGCCCTGCACAGGACAACCCCAAGAATCACACCATGTGCCTGAGAGCATTGTCCCAATGATTCTTGAACTCTCCCAGACTTGGTGCTGTGACCACTACATTGGGGAGCCTGTTCCAGTGCTCAGTCATACTCTGGGTGAAAAATATTTTCTTGATATCTACCCTAAACCTCCCTGATAGTTTAATATCTTTTTAGATTGTGACACCCAAAACTGCACACAATATTCAAGGTGAGGCTGCCCCAGCTCAGAGCAGAGCAGGACAATCCCTCCCTTGCCTGGCTATGATGCTGTGCCTGATGTCCCCCAGGACAGGGTTGGCTCTCCTGGCTCCAGGGCACTGCTGGCTCATGTTCAACTTGCCATTGACCAGAACACCCAGGTCACATTCCATGGCTCTGCTTTCCAGCCTCTCATTCCCTGACCTATACACACAACCAGGTGCACAATGCAGCACTTGACTCTGCGAACTTCATATGGTTGATGATCGCCCAGCACTCCAATTTATTGAAGTATCTCTGCAGGGGCTCCATGAAAAGCAAACGTCTACCTCAATGGAAGTCCCATCACTTAAGCTTTCCCTGATTTTTAACTTAACTACTTTGTCAGTCTAGTTCTATTCAGTCATCACTTGGCCCTGCCACCAAAGAGTTATTGATTCATCCAGCAAACAAGCTGTTAAAGCCATCTGATTTTTGCCTTTTCACTGCTTCCTTCTCGTAGATTACAGCACATTAAATGCCCGTACCTTGACAAATAGCTGCTCATGATAACACTTCAATTCAGTGACATGCATCTTGTTCTCATTGAGATCACTCAAAAATGCTTTTTATCTTACTAGTTTGGTCAAAACATCCTCCACTTTAATTCTCCTTCTGGTTGCAACCTTATAAAATTGATACAGTTGCCTCATTTTTAGGCTCTTGAATAATTTAAGATTTCCTTACATTTCCAACCTTGTCCTCTTTACTTTTATTTTCTTTCTTTTCTATAATCTCACAGAATCCAAATTACCTCTCTTTAGGAGTGAAAATTACATCCTTCTCACTTTCATATAATATTTTCAGTACTAACTGCACAGAGTCTTATTAAAAAGGAAATAATAATAAATGTATACATATAGACACAGTTTTTAATCTTCACAAATGTTCACAAAAATTAATCCAATGGCCATATAATTGTACTAAATTTCTTTCCACAGATTAAATATTCATTTTATTGTTTTTCTTCTACTACATCTAAGCTCTAAGTTTTGTGGTTCTTTTACAGAAATAATCACATGTATTTAAGTTTGTCTTTGGGGACTTTTTGAAAAGAGAATACAGTTTGCAAAATTCACCTAACCATATTTGGATTAGACATAATGCATTTACCTTGTGCAGGTGATTAGCATATGCAAGAAATACCCAGGAAAGAAAACTTCCCATACATTCCTCATGCCTAGAAATCTCAGAGCTATTTTGGTGCACTTCTAGAAACAAACAATTCCCTCTGAATTTCGCTTGGTGCAAGTTTGACGAACAATTCTGCTACCTAGGTATTGATTGTGTCTTTTACTTCACAAACTTCAGGTGTATGTTTCCTCCCAAAGTGTAAATATGTCAGTCACACCTCACAGCTATAGTCATGAGTATTTCAAGGAAACAATAAAATAGTGGCTAAAAGTATTACATTTCTCTGCAGCTCGCCATGCATATGATACACAAGATATCTTTTAACTTGATGTAACAAGCAATTTATTTCTCTCTCTGGATAACATCAAATGTCTGTTAATATCAGAGGTATTCCAAATGAATCCAATGTGGTTTTCCTTAGAAACAGTTCTTTCAGGGTAAATTTTTTAACTGGGCTGATAGTAGAATATTCACAAAAGTTTCAGCAATCAGATCAGCGAGTCACGTTTAGAGTAGAGAATTTTCATTGTAGCTGGCTTCAGAACTAACCCCAGACCTAATTCTGTAAATTTTGTTCTGTTTTAAGCTTTAGTCTCACCTTTCCATTGGTAAAATAAATAGAAACATAAATCAAACCTGTATTATAAATCTCTCTCATTTTTCTTGGACCTAGTGTGTAGCAAAAAGCCAAACTATAGATTTCTGAAGGTTATTCAAAACTTGTTTGTGAGTTCTGAACTGGGTTTTTTCAGTTTCCAAGCTAAGATCTATTGCAATGTGGATAATATGGAAAACTGATAACTTTTCTTTCTTCTGATACAAAAATAACCTTTCCCTCCTCCTGTGAGATATTTGCAACTTATTGAAGCAAATAACTGACTTCTATAAAATATATTTTGCATCATGATTTTCCAGGGTCATAAATTATGAAATCAGAAAAATACAAGAGCTGTACACATCTTTTAACTTGTTTCAAAATCAACAATAACGATTAAATTTTCTTATATCAACTTTGCAAGGTGGCTTTCACCATGTCTAATGTTGCAGCATGTAATTATGTCATCCAGTTTGCAGTTTTGTTTTCTTTTTCTTTAAAGTATTTGAAAAGCAACATCCAGTAAATTTCAAAGTTGATTAAATCTTGGCACTAAGATGAGCACAGAACTCCCACTGATTTAAGCAGGTCCCAGGTTATCATTAATGCCTTTCAATAACTATTATCCCAGTAACATGATATAAAACAGATATATTTTTAAAAAAGTACTTTTAATTACTTACACTTCTCAAAACTCTTCAGAGAAGCACAACTGGCTTTCATTTCTCAAGGAGTCTAAAACACAGATCCTAAAACTACTGAATTTAATGGCAGGATCCACATTACCTCCCCTGCACTCAGGGATAAATTGCAACATTAAATGCAATAATAATAAAAATGTTATTTCTTTCTGGACTGGGCTAATAGTTTATTTTAAAACAAATGAAAACCTTCAGGAAGGTCTCAAAACGATGTCTTTTCCCTTTCAGTTCTCTAAATAATGAATTTGATGGTACAAACAGCTTATCCCCAAAAAAGACAAAATAGCAGATTCATGCCTTACGCTTCTGAGACCTTTCTTTCCAAAACTGAGACTCCCTCCTCAGATAAAATCACAGAGAACCAACCACGGTATTTTTCACTGTGTTTGTCACAGACAGATTGGCCACTCAAGAAATCTTCTTCATGTAATCTCTTTCCTAAAAATCGAGAACAGTCTAAGTATTAAGGACAAATATTCATGGAGTGTGTAATCAGTAAAGTGGTGAGAACCATAATAAAGTTAAAAAAAGAAATTAGTTGGAGGCCTGACATAAATTTGTGTACTAAACTCTATTCTGTGCATAGGTGCTCTGGGGAATGGTGATGTTATACATAGGCTTTTACCCCACCACTGCACCCATGTAAAGTAGTGCCAAAACAAATTTCCTATTTTTCCTGAAGCAGGCAAGCACACCAGAGTAACAGGAAAAAAGCTTAACTTCTTGTGTCAGCAATGATCATGCTACTGACCAGGTAGCATAACTACCCCACTTGTAGCATATTCCCTACACTGTGAAGCAAATATTCTCTCCTTTTTCACTAATGAAGAAATTGCTTTGATCTTCTACACCTTCTCTCCTCCACCACATATATTTTCCTGCTCTCAGTGCCTCTGCCATAAAGAAAAGGAAGACTCCTGGTCACAGTGTGAGCAGCCACTCTGCACTGTCACCCACTCTCTGCACTTTAGCACATTACCTGTGCATGTGAAGCACCTCTCACCTATGAAGGCTGGGCTTCCTCCCTCTCTTGCTCAGGTTTCTGCCAACATCCTTCACACTAAGGTGACCACTGACTTAGCCAGCACTAACCTATGAAGAAGGCTCTTTTCCTATTGCCCATAAACTCAACTAACCTGACATAACTTCTGTCTTCAAAGTGCAGTAATGCAGAGTCACCTTGTCCTGACAGTAAATTCAGGGTGCATTTTCAACCAACTCTTATTTTTGATAATTTCATGAGACAATTATTAAAACTCATCATTAAATAATTTAAATAAGTTGCTTAAACCAAGACATGCTGGTGGATACCAAAACACTACCCAAATACCTTGTCTAATTAGATGCTGTCAACCTATATTTAGCTGTTAACTGCTAATTTTTTTATGTTGGCGATAAGACACTCAATATATAAAGCTGTTAAATACTTCCTCTAAATTACAAAGTAAATTGCTTTGCCAGAATTAAAACTCAGACATTCAAGAACTTGTCCAGGTCTTGTTTAGCTATGGTTTAAGTGCTTTCTCAATGAAGTAGCAGAGTACTTTGGAGGAGCACAGCAAGTAACTTATGGTGACAAAACAAACCTCTCTAAACTCTCCTATAGAACTCCGTCTTTAGTTGCAGAGAAAAAAAAACCATAAGCCTTGTTTAAAAGAAACTTTGTAGTATCTGCTTTTCAGGTCAGGAACTTTTTATCCAGTATGTTCTTGCTCTCATTGATTCATTAATTCTATGGAGCTGCATGCAGGTTTCCATCCATTATTTTACCTGTTCTGAACTAGAATAGGTTACAAGGGTCAAAAGCTCTATTTGGAAAAAAACAAACAAACAAACAACAAACAGCATATGAGATAAGGCTGTACACAACAGCATTTGATGTATTACATCTCACTGGTATCTGACAACTCTTATTCCCTGGTGATGCAATTCTTTTCTAATAATTTAGTCTCAGTCTATTAAAAGACAATTACAGAAAATGCAGCCAGGCAAGTGGTGAAAGATGTCTAGAATAGTACTTGTAGGAAGGTTATCAAAACACAATTCTCAAAAAAGAAGTGTGGTATTGATTTTTTAATCATTTCAGATAGAGACTGGTATATAGATTTTCTAAAGGATTGAACATAACTAGAAGAAGCTGGAAATGGATTTCCCCCTTGCAACTTCATAAGTCATAACAATATATTTATATATATATATATAAAATATATTTACTGTTAAGTAAAGCATATAGCTGGCCATTCAGAAGTCATCTTATAATATCTGGAGATTTGATAGGCTTTCAAATCTGTTCTCATTTTGAATGTTACCAGACTTCATACTTCACTCAACTCCAGATGAACAATTATTTCCACACTGTGCATAAATTAATACAGAATCAGAAATGTTCTGTGAAGCTTTTCTCCTTGCTGCTGTCATCTGGGCTTTTAGTTATGAGCTGGCCACAGAGTAAAATAGGATCTTTAGTAGCATTCTGTTTCAGAAAACAGCTCTGACAAAAGGGGTTAGTTTGACCTTCTGAATCTGAAAATCAGGGGAACTTAGAGCATGCTTACCTTTTTATTTTGACACACATTAGCATTGTTTGGAATCATGGCTGTCACTGCAGACAGGAGTTTAAAGAAACGAGCCCTGCTCAATAAGGCTGAGATGACAGGTGTACTGCCACCCCACTGTCTTTAACCACATCAGTCCACTTCACTGTCCAGCTTGAAAATGGGCTTTTTCAAAAGGAAAACTGCTCTGATGTGTGATAGGATCTCTATGTAAAGGATTTGTGCAGTGAGCTGAATCTCCTTGCCCAGCATGTTGTCACGCCACTACAGAAGCAGCCATGGGTCTCAGCCTGTAGTGGCCACAGCCAGCTGTGCTTCAGCAAGGAAGGAGTCTGCACACACGTCCCATTTCCTGCTGCTATCCAGCACCTACCAGACAAAGCAGTGATTTTAAATCAGGGTGTTGTAATCTTTGAAAGATACTGAAAAACTTTTCAAAGAGTTTCGTCAAGATTGGTGCAGATGTAAACCTAAAAATGCACGCACATCCGAGCAGGAATTGGTTGGGTGAGCTATACAACCACACATATAATCAATTATAAAAGCACCCACAAACTTGAAATATAGTTTTCTACACCTGTCATGGACTGTCAAACCACTGGTACAGTACTGTGTCTTTGTCCTTAGGTTTCAGGGAATCTGCCTCCTTGTTGGGTTTTTGTCAGGTTTGCAGAGGAAAGGAAACCATCAGGATTCCTGGATGAACCGTGACAGCAATTCCACTATGGTCTTCCATGTTATCAAAAGACTGTTTTAACAAACACAGAACTCCAGATTTCTGCATTTCAAGAGGCTTTAACAGGAAGCAGCTCTGTGGTGCTCAGCCTCTATGCTGAGCCCTCCATATTACCCAACCTTTCCTTTGAACTTAGACTGTTGATCAGAGAAGTGAAATATGTTAAAAATTCTTTAAAAATTAACACATTCCTGAATATACTTTTTATCTCTAAAATGTAGTAAATAGCATGCAATTTTATTACAATATGACCATCCTGCCTATAAAGCATAGCTAAAAGTTTTTTTATTTCAAAAGCATTTCTTAGCACCCATATTCACTTTAAAAAAAAAAAAAAAAAATTTTGGTTTCAAACACATCCTCATCCATACTAATAAATAATGAAGTTAGCTCAACATCTAAGATATGGAAATGTCATTAAATGTACTACTTGTATATTCTAAATTCCCCAACATATCAACATCCTAATGAGTTCTAGGACTTCCATGAACATCAGATGTCTACAGTGTCCTGACAAGGTTGTTTGAACACTGTCCCAGTGCTTCCTGCTAGGTTTCAATATGTTGGCCACAGGTCACCTAGCAACCATTAGTTTGGAGAAAAACTGTATTATAAATCTCATAAAAATGCTGTTTATTCTTTAATGACTATGATTTTGCAGTATGCACTTTAAGTGTACATGCACATGGCTCCCTCTTCTGGAAAATTCACACAGAAAATAAGAACTGTCCACTTAGAAATGAACAAAAATAATCATAATAAAAATGGGATAGAAGAAACAAAATTAAGAAATGACATTTTAAAGTAATGCAATATTTATCAAAACTATAATTTTACTTCTCAGCCTTTTCCCAGTTTGTTTTGGGGGTTTTTTGGGATTTTTTGGGGTTTTTTTTTTTGTTTGTTTGTTTGTTTTTTTTGATTTTTTGTTTGTTTTTTTTTTTTTACTTTTCATGACAGTTTCGCCTCAAATGTATAATTTCAGCCACAAAAATATGAAAAACAAAGACATATATATTTTAGTCAAAACATTAGTGTCAAATAATGTGCAAGAAATTGAAAAAGAAGATGACAGATTGGCACTACAATGGAAAAATGTTTGAGTACATTAAAGAAACCATATAGTGGAGCTCAAGTGAGTAGAGAGTATTGGTAATGCAATACATGAGAGATGAATGTCACTCATATTCATAAGGCCTGGGAAGGCAAAAAAATGTTTTAAAACACAAAAGTAAGTTAAAATCATGAATTGAAAAAAAATTTACTTAGAAATATGTGTTCCATATAAAATGTATTTTTTATCTATTTCAAATTAAAATTGAGTGAAAATCCTTTACAAGAAGCTAACAAGAAGGATTTTTTTCAAGTGTGACAAAAAAGTTTCTATTAAACTAAGATCTTATTTTCAAGATTAAGCAGTTTGATCAATATACTCCAAATGATAATTTTATTGAAAAATGGAAGTAGAAAATCAGCTGTCTGTGTACAGGCAGACAATCTCACTGAAAGGCAACACTTTTACTTTCTCACCTTTGATTATGAGGATCTGAAGAGGTAAACTGAACTGAAGAAACATCTAAATACCCCATTTAGATGATTATCTGGGAGGATATGGATATCCCATGAAAGATAAATAAAAATAATTTAACAGTAGAATAAGAACAAAGGGGATACAATTCACCTTCTGAATTCAGCCTAATAAGATAAATTGGTAATATAAATTAGCTTGAACTGCAACATTGCATTCTCATTAGGAACATAATTTCTTAAGAGTGTTAATACCTGAAGGATTAAAGCAGATGGACAAGAATTTCCACTTCATATAAGCCCTGGGAAATGGGATATTTCTCTTGTGATTTTGATTGGCTAAACCAATATAATTTATCAGGCGAGTAAATCCTGTTCATCAGTACTTTCCACACAGTTTTCATAGAAGAAAAAGAGCTTTGAGTACAGACTTAAAGGCATGTCTTTAGGGTCTTAGCTTTTATTTTTAATTTATATCTTCAGATTTTCTGATTGCCATAAGTTACTTTATTTTCCTCTCATAGATCTAAGTTCTTATTGGAAAGTAATGCTACATATAAAGTTAAGGGCCAACAGACAGCTAGTTAGAAAGAATATTAGATACAAGATTAAATCTTTGAATTTCATTCCTTAGTTTAATTATTAAAATAATATAGATCTTCCTTTATTCTTCACAGAAAACATGAGAAAAATGAAAAAAATAATCCAGTTTTTCTCAGAGAGTTCTGTCAAATAAATTACTGTGAAACTAAGCCACATTAACTTTTTAAGGGCTTCTGTGCAGACTTAGACAAAAATTAATAAAAATACAGAACTGAAAAAGCATATTTTAACAATGTAATAGAGCTCTTTTAAAAAGGTGAAAATGAAATGAGAACTGCTTCATAAGCAGCATCAAAATATTGCATGATGATGGATAAAGATGACATTTACAAGGTTTGGGAATGCAAAAGGGTGAAGTTTGCAGGAAATTAATCTAATATGGTAGACATATCATTTCTCACAGAGGCTGGATCATAATTCTCCTGTCTTCACCTGACAAGGTCAAAATTTACTACAGTATACACCAGCCAACTGTAACTTGAAGAGGCTTCATCACATCTTAAATCAGTTTCTGCATAATTTCAGACATAAAAATCTAATTCTGTGGCAACTGGAGGATGCATCCCTGCTATATTAAAAGGAAACTCTCCAAAACTCTTGATTAATGAAGAGAGAAAACTTTTATCTACTTAAAAAGGCTGTTCATAATTTATTTGATTTATCAGAAAGTAAACAAATATACAGTTTCTCCAGAAAGATAACACATATAAGAAAAGTATTCCTTTCTGTCAGCATATCAGCTTCGTTTCAGACTAAAGTTTCATTCTGTTTAAGGAGAAAACAATATAACCAATTTAATAAATGCAGAGGTGCTCTTTGGGATATGGGTTATTAAATCAGCATATTCTGCATATATTTAACCCTAACTACAAATTCAATTCTTATCTATTTTTATGAGTTCTTCCAAAAACATAATAGACACACACACATACAAAAAAAAAAAAAAAAAAGAGACTAATTTTTAATGTATTCAAGAAGAAAACATCATTATTTTTGGTAAGGGTAAAACTTTAGGACCATTGAAGAGGCTTTTCTGATCAACATTAAGGGTCTCTGGGGCATTGCTGTATCTTTTTGACCTACTCAGTGAGCTATTCATGCATATTTAATGGAACCAAACACTGAAGGACTAATTAGTTGTAGAAAATATTATTTTATTATGTATGACCCTGGTCAATTTATTACGATTTCACAGGAAATTACTGGTGTTCCATAAACAGGACCAACTTGCTTTAATTCTGGTGGAGCTCTTAACTTTCTTATTGACACATTAGACCGCTCCAAAGCCTTCTTTTCCCACCAGTCAGAGCCCAGACCCATGACTGATATCATCTCTGGAATTTCAGGAAAGGTTCCAGGCTACCAAGGACCAGCAGCAACTGGACAGGTCGAAGCAAGCGCTGCAGATAGTCCATGAAAATCACCAAATCCTTTGAAGCAGGAAGAAATATTGTAGCAGGGTTTGCAAGGATCAGCACTACAATGCAATATCTAATTTCCTGAATACAGAAGGGCATAGTGCGGCAGTCGTGTGCCAAACTTGTCGAAATTTCCAGAGAATAAAGATTGAAACTAGACAAATTTTGAAAGTGGGACACTGTTTTTCATGCTGTAAAATCATGATCAGCCACTAGAAGACTTCAGGGCCAAAAATCTTGAATTACTTAACAGATAAAAAGTTTCTTTTATAAGGAAATCTTAGATTTATCAGCCACCTTTCAGGTATCCAAGATTATCTAGCCTCACATAATTATTATTCTACATAATATACAGGAGAACATAGAAGCATCAAGCTAATCAAAGTGCAATAGATAGCAGGTGGGTAGATGCATTTACTCAAATCCTTTCAGCTCTCTTTTTCTGCTGATAAAACAAACAAAAGAAAGAGGTGCTCATTTACAGCTCTGCAAGGAGCAACAAATCAGTAATTGCTGATCTTAATGAAAAGAGGAATATTTTCCTGTGCTTTTCATCTATTAGGATGGAAGAGCGATAATGTTAAAGGATAAGACCTGGTTGATTCCCAAGTGTGTGTTTAGCAGACAGAAAGCAGGTGGATATGGAAGAGAGTTTCCCATTGTTGCTGCTCCATATCAGATACTTGTAAAGCAATAGGGAAAATGTTAGCAGGAAAGTGGAGTGGAGTGAAATTAGATATCTGTTCAGTATAAAACTAGCAAAAGAGTGAGACAATTACCTGAAACCCATAAAGTGCAGCTGAAGTAGGTCTTGAAAAAATGAAATGGGCTTGGGCCTAAAAGGGAGTTTCCTTTCAAAAGAATAAATTTCTCTCTTCCTTGACCTTATGACAGACAATTTTAACATATGCTTTTATCTGTAAATAAATATATCTCAAAAGAAGTCACAGCTTTTCATTTTTTAATATTTCAAGATAAATATGCCATGTATTATATATTGAAACCATATATTACAGGCTATTTTTGCTCTGTGTAACAGAGGAAAATGAGGTATATTATTATTAGAGTTTATTAGGTATTGTTTAATTACAAGAACAACAGTCATCTCCTCAGATGTAATGATGTGGCTACCATAATATCAACAGCAGTCTTTCACTATGTTACTGAATTAATTTTCATTTCCCTGCCAGTCAGGGAACATAGCCTACAATTTCTTTGCAGACCGTGCAGGTGAAAAGTGAGCCTTGGCAAAAGCCATTCTTTGGACTGCATGCTAGTAGTACATAGCAGAGCAGGTTAGGATAATTCATTGTTGGTTTAGCTTTTGAACCTCAAGACTTCAGAACATGAAATACAGGAGGGGATAATCTGCCTGAATATTAAGAGGTAGTGCCTTCAACTACCCCAGAAGCATGACTGCAGTCAGAGTGTGTGTGTGTGCCTTTGATTGCCTTATTGATGGCCCAAAAGTGATTTACATTGTTATAAAGTAGGCTTTAAAAGACATTCTATGAAGGAATTAAGTCAGTGATTTATGTTATCCTATTATGCTTCAAAAGCAGTTAATAAACTCCTGCTGTTTTAAAGACAGGTTGGGTATGGATTTGCTATAAAGATATGGCATCACAAAAACATCAATCTTGATGCTTTCTCCTTCTTTCCTTATTATGAGGGGGAGTTGTAAAGGTTAAGAGAGAAAACTTGCAAGAAAATGTGTCCTTTTTATATTTGATGTTCCTTTGATATTCCTTATAATTTATATGTCCTACTGTGCTTGGAGGGGTCACTGCACTGTCTTTTGTTTAGCTAATTTGAATCCTGATGTTTGATTATCTGTGTGTTACGTTTCCTTAGAGTTAGAAGTTTTTTCAACGGCAAAAATTTCCTTTTCAGAAATTTTCAACATTGAACTGACTAGGGGGCAAAACCTGCAAAGGGTTTCCAAGTGGCACCAGTAAAAATTATACCAGGGGCTACTGCATTCTGATTCCCAGCTCAGTTTCTGTTCCTTATCTATGGTAATCTAAATGTGCATTCCACTAAATCAAAAATAAATTTTAAAAGAGGTGCTAAGAGCCACATTTCAGTGTTATAATCTAATTCTCATTGGAATTAGAATCATTACTTTTAATGACACATTTATTATTAGATATCTGATATCCAAAGATATCCAAAAGCAGCAGATAAGAATAACTAATTTATTATATCTGTCCTTCACCTATCTTAACATACAGTCATAATTTCCACCTGTGGATGAAAGCAGTGGATTCATGGAATTACATTGTTAATATTTTGCAAATTTTCTCTGGAGCCAGTAAACAGAGAAACTGTTCTTTCCTTTTTTTAATATTAGTGCAAGGAATTATATGTGTAATCTGTTAGCAGGTTACATGTTGATTCAATTTTCAGAAGTATGCTTTATCAAAATACAAAATTCACATTTTGATAATATAAAATTTCAAAAGTATAAGAAAATACAGAGAATAAAACTGGCGGAGTATTATTATGCAATACTAACATATAAGTTTATAATTATTTTACATTAAATTCACATAGAAGCAGAGACTTGGTTCAATTACTCTGTTTAAATTTCCTTTTGTTCCTTCACTTAAAGATGATTGTGCAAAGGTCTGGGGTGAAGCTTAGCGAATGGCTGGATTTCACTCAGAGCATTGACCAGTGACCTTAACAGCTGCTCTGAAGATGTTTAGCTAATCTGCATAACTAAAATATCCATTTTAAGTAGTAAAGTTTCTATGGACACTAGCAATTTGATTCTGTCTCCATTAACTCTCACAATTTTCAGATATCGACTCTTTGAGTAGCACTGTTATATCATCCTGTGCTAATACTTGCTGTCACATTCATAGCACAGCCAGATGGAAGCAGGATATCACAGAGAGATTTTTGAAGGTTCAAGTTTCTTAAGTAAATCACAATTTCTCACAGTACTAGCATTCTTGTCGAAAAAATTGTCTTCACCTCTTTCAACAGTCTGCCAGTCATTTAGTATATTTGCTGCAAATTGGAATTGCTTTGCAGAAAATGTATGGGTTTAGTCAAATAAAATTATATGGCAGCAAGCTTTCAAAGATTCAAAGTATGGCAAACCTATTACACATTTCATTTATGTAAAGCCTGCCACCGCTTCACATGTGAAAGGGCAGCCTGAACAGAAAAGATTAAGATACATTATACAGCCAGAATATCACTGAAAATATTCTCAGAGATCCAGAGGTTGCCTATCATAAAAACGCTTGCTGGTATAGCCTGCTCTCTATTACCTATTTTGTAAATAAAATCAGCCAGAGATACATACAAATTCTCCCTTTATTTGGGAGACAGAGACTTCCTGGATCAGGAAGAAGAGAGGAGTGGTTTTCGAGCAATCTTTTCGCCGTCAAATGTGCAATAAAAGTTCCTGTGACTGTCATGGATGCACACGTACATCACAGTTGCTCTCTTTCTCCTCTGTTCATCCTGTTGGAAAACCTACAACAGCAGAATTGATTTTGAAGTTAGAAAGTGACATTAAATCTCACACTCTACCTCTTCCGGCAACGCGAAGATATACATCCATCTGTACTGACGCCAACATTGGATGTAGCTAAAAAGTAATTTCCAGTTATGACTTAGAAAAGATATACAATTAATCATTTATCTTGATAGTTTGTTAAAATGCTTTATCATCTTACCCATGGGGTATTTGTGCCTATTTCTAATTTGTCCATAAATTTCAGCCAATGTACCTATTATGCTTTTCTTTGCTGAATCATGTTTTAATGTTATTTTTCAACAGTGTAGAAAGTTTCAGAAAGCAAATCTATGCTCTTATCTGGTTGATTTAACTTTTGGCAGGTTTGTCTTCTAGTTGTAATCAGCAAAAAAGCCTGTTCCTCCATTTTCCTTTACAAGACTACCTTTGTTGAGTCTCTGTTCATGTTATTCCATGCAAAACAAATCAGCCAAGTAATTTTGATGTAGATATCATGGATGTTAAATTCACTCCCTAATTTAAGTCAAAAATGTTTCTAACTAACAACTCTTTTATTTTAACAGAAATCTAAGTCTTTCCCTGATTAAAAAAAAAAAAAAAAAAAAAAAAAAAAAAAAAAAAAAAAAAAAAAAAAAAAAAAAAAAAAAAAAAAAAAAAAA
>JAOTQP010001652.1:39781166-39797471 GCA_026413545.1 Cichladusa arquata | reverse complement strand
CAGTTGCATCTTTTCAATCTCTTCCCATCAGGAACTTTATCTTCATTCCGCTGACCTCTGTAGACTCCATGCTTTATCTCTTCTCATTCAGGGGAGCTCAGGAGATCGAGAATCTTATCCAGGCATTAAAAAGAGTTAAAATTGTATCCAGATCGTGAAGAAGCCACGTGGGTAGCTGGAGCCCTCTTCCCGCAGAACGGGGTGGGCGGGGGGAAGGGAGAGCCTTTGCTGGCTCCCCGATCCCCCCGCTCGGCCACGCCACGTGGGGAGGGGAGCCGAGCCAAGCCGAGCAGAGCCGAGCCGAGCCGAGCCGAGCCGGGGGCCAGCAGGGCCAGGGCACGGGTCGGGTCCGTGCTGGGGCCCTGCCGGGGCGGGGCCCGGGGCCATGTGGCCAGAGCCACCACACCCCCGGAGAGACCAGAAGCCGAAAGAGAGCGGCCCACCCCCCACCAATGTGATTCATGCAAACGAAACAACTCTCTTGGCCACCTGGGATGCCATCCACCAAATCAGCCTCGCCTCCCACAGGGGAAGGTCCCAGAGAGGGGACAGCCCCTCCGTTCCCTCAGGCAGCTGCGCCCCCCACCCTTCCACGTGCAACCAGCACAACCAGGATTGTTTTTCTTTTAACAAATCACTGGCATTCAAGTTTCTGATGGGACATGTTTCACTTATTTGTAGAAAGTTCAAGTGTTTTCACCAGAACAAAGAGAAAATAATTCATTTTTAAGAGTAAAGGTCTTATTTCTCTGATCACCCCCACTAAAAAAAAAAAATTTAAAAAAAAATCCTGCTGTTACTGTAAAATAGTATTTGAAGATAAAAAAATATTTTTAAATTTGAATTCAATATATTGTATTCTAATTTTTCAGTTTGCATTATATGTTCCAAATGCATTAGCTCCTGTCAAAATAGACAAAAATTAAAGAAAAGGGTAGGTTGGTTAGGCCCACTCCAGAAAAAAATTGGTTTTGAAAAGGATTCTTTTTGACTTGTCATTTTTTTGTACTAAAATTAGTATCCTTAATGGAAAATTCTGCTAGGACCACCATAGAAGTATGAGAGGGGAAAAAGAAGTCTTCTCTTTCTGGGCTTGTCCTCTGGGCTGCTGGAGCTGGCTCTTTTGGGAACCAGAAATACTTGGTTGGGATCACATTATACAGGCAGGGAAATCTTCTGGCTGAGTAAATGAGAAAAAATAAGCCATGTGATAGTGCCACAGATGTGATAGAGAAAGGAAATGCCTCCTATAAATTACTTCATGGAGTAACCATATGTTCCTACCCTCCAGACATATCTCATTTAAAGTCTCACACTGAAAAAGCCTTTTCAAATGCACTTTGTGCAGTGTACATTTTGCTCTGTCACAGAAATAGCAGTGGCTTCTTTCTAAACCTAATTGGCTAGAAGTCAGAAACGTTAGAATCTAGTACTGAAGATGCTCAGATACTCATAAACTCTCCCAGCTCCAGAGCAACACATAAGAAATGCCAACAATTGATTTAAAGTGACATTTATTTATCCCCCAGGGGTAATTTAAAAATAATTTTTAAAAAATTAATGATAATAAAATATAGAAAATTAAAAGCAGTTACAGAAAAATATTTTTTGTGTCTGTTGCTGTAACACTGGACACATGTAAGCACAAAATGCCTGAAGGTAAATTGACATACGAAATCCAACATTAAATTTCTTGACTACTTAAGAGTCCTGAAAAATCTATCACATTGCTGTATTCATCACACTTCCAATACTTTGACAGTGATTATTTATTCAATTCGTACAAAGAGGGTTTCTGATAGTCCTAATACATGAATCACTTGAGGCTTACTGGAGCAAAAACTATTGACAACTAGGCAGCAGTTTTGTCATCTTCTGAATATTTCCCATTCCACCTAAAGTTAAAACCAAAACCTTTAAATATGCTGAAAGGAGCACACATCTATCAGTGCCTGATAGACTGAAAAGGGGGTTAAAAAGATTTCCTTGCATACCAGCAAACCCTCTAAGTTTCTGGTAGATCTCATCATCTCATTTAGCTCACTTTTTTACTGCCATAACCCACTTGCAGCAGGACTTGATGTTACTTATAAATTCTTGTCGGGCTGAACAACAGCACCAGTTCAAGTGTCAGGGAACCCTTATGTTTTTATTGTAGAGTCCTTAACTCTGGCCATTATCCCATTATTCAGTCTCAAATACATTGGCTAACAAGCCCTTAATTTTGCAGCACAGTTTAACAAGCCCCGAATCCTCACATCAAACCTCAGCACAGAGTAAGGGGCAGAAAACAATAAGCACACTTTGCCAAGACAAAGCCAAGGAGAGGAGAAATAAAGCAGAAAAGAGAGAAAAAGAAGAAAGATCACCAGTTCTTAGATTCTGTGCTGGTCCTGCTACATGGACATTCCAGAACTTAGGTCAACAAAGAGAGAGAGAGAGACAAAGAGAGCAAGAGGAAAAAAGAGAAGGCTTCCTATTATAGTTAAGTTGGTGCAGGCTTCTCATGTAAACAATATTTTCCACACAATTCTGTCCACCCAGGCATAGTCAGTCCTTTTGAGTCCTCCAAGACGTGGGTTCAGATTGGGGGGCTGGGAAGTTGCCACAGGAGCACTTGAGGATGAGTCTGAAGGTGGAAAAGGAAGACAGCTCAGAATGGTATTGCTCCAGCTCCATGGGACCCTCTCTTTCCATCAGCACTTTCCTGCCACAACAGCCAGAATGGCTGAGACAGAACATGCTCATGCCTGGTCCTCTGCGCCTGATCAGTTCAGTCACCTACTCTACAGCAGCAAGGCAATTGGGTTTGGCTCCAGTGTTATAGCAGGGGCTGCACTTGACTGAATTAGAAGCACAAAGTTCTCCCTCTGAGGAGACTAACCTTTCTTACCATCAGCAGAGCAGTGTACCCAATGCTCCCATCCTCAGTGAAGAGTGATTAAAGGTGACACAATGCATGCCATGATTACAGGCTTTCTCAGTGGCAAGGGGGTGCTTTCCACAAAGAACAAATTTACTGCCTTTGAATAGTTTTTCTCTTCAGTATAGTTCAAAAAATGACCCAAACCTCTAGGACTGCTTTGCAGTGCAGTGAAACACTTGTGTGCTCACTCCTTGTGAGGGACAGTGCTTAATGCAGTAGGAGCACGTGCTTAAAGGAAACTGGGATAGGGATCTTGTACACATACAAGAACAGAAAGCAGTAGGGTAGAACTTAAGATTTTCAAGTCTCTTTTTTTTCTTTTTTATTCTTCTTCTGGGATTGATCTTGGACATTCTGGAATTAATTTTTAGATTGCTAATTATAGGGTTTTTTTCTCAATAAGATTTCTTTGTGGAAATTAGTGTGATGCCTTCATATATATGTGTATATATATGATAATATTAATTTTTATTTTTAAAAAGCGTAAGTGAAAAATTTTGGTTAAAAAAAATTCCAGACCACTCCAGTTGCCATGCAGTGGAATATTCTCATCCCCTCACTCAGATAATTTTAACTTTTGTATAGAAAAAAATCATAGTGAAATAGTTGTATGGGAAAGTTCAGCTATGTAAATAACTAGACATGATCAAAGGATCCATTTTTCTGAGAAATTTTTTACAAGGTGTTCCTTTAAAAGCTCTCTATACATCCTAACAAGAAACAAACAAAAAAAAAAACCCTAAAAAAACAAAACAAAACAAACAAACAAAAAAAAAACAAACCACAAAGATATAAAATAAATTCTTTTTGCACCACTCAGTCACTTGTGTGGCCTATATCTACATATTCAGGTGCCCACCGAGGAAAATCATGGGATTCCCAATGGCAAGAGCTTTATACAAAAATGCATAAAAATACAATTATGTTCACGGAGAGTCGTGTCACATTACTGCAGGTATTACAGTGACTTTTTGAAGTTATATTACAGGTAAGGACATAAGTTCCTTTGCAAGATCACATAATTGAAAGTTCTGAAATAAATAGATGGATTTTAGATTACGTACATTAGAATAAGAATAACAAAAAAAAAAAATCTTCAAGTGTGGAGAAGCAGGTAGTCCAGAGAGGTTGTGGATGTTCTGTCCCTGGGAGTGTTCAAGGCCCGATTGGATGGAGTCCTGAATAAACCAAGTAAGCAGCATCCCTGCCCATGGCAGGAGGGTTGGAATTAGGTGATCTTTAAGGTCCCTTCCAACCCAAACCATTCTACAATTCCATGACTGTATCTTTTCAGTAGCCCCCCAGACAAAACCCAGATCTTCTGTTTCACTAAAGAAAAATTCCCATTCTCTAATTAGTTCTTGCTGGCTTATTTTTCAATAAAATATTTGCTATAAACATCCCTTTCTTTTTCTCTCCTACTAATCTTAAACCTTATTGCCACCTCTAACTCCTCCTTGAGACATATTTTTCCTCTGCTTTTTCACCAGCACTGTCTAAATTCCTCCATCACAGAACTTCAGCAGGAAACTGCTTTCTACTGCCAATATTTTTTTTAAGCTGTATAAGAATTTATGTAACAGGCCTCCACAGTGGCAGATTTTCAAAACCTGACCTAAGCCAATCTCTTGCTTGAACTGTTTTTTCCCTGAAGAAGAGTTAAAAATTAGGTTAGAAATGGCAGAAGAATGCCATCTAAGTCTGTGGAGTAGCATCACTAATCACAGGATCCATGATCAGATTCTACCATCAAATGGTAATGCAGGCACAGCTATATCTGTAATACCAGTAAACAATTAAAAAAATACTTAAGACAGAACAGCGATTTTAAACTACAAGTGAATGGATTGACTCAGATGTGTGTATTTTGCGGGTGAAAGTTGTGAGATATTATTATTATTATTATTACTATTATTACTATTACTACTATTACTATTACTATTACTATTATTATCTTTGCTTGATGTCATACTTTTTTCAAACCGGTAGTTATGCATTATTTTTACTTAAGAGAAGATCAAGTAAAAGTCCCAAGACACACATCAAGTCTCTTAACCATGAAGGTTAAATGACTTTCTTTGTTTTGGTGAAATCTGAACCTTTTCCACAGATTACATTAGAGATTACTGAAATGGCAGCAACCCAGTATTGTATGTTATATCCCATGGCAGTTGAATCTTGAAGTAAAACTGCAAAATAAAAATAATTCTCAGGGTGTTGTAGGAGCTATAAAGGTTTGAAGAACCATTTGGTATTGCAAAGTAATCCAGATTTACAGAACCAATAAATGTAACTTCCCATGAGACCCATAAGGAAGATTTAGCAACCAGTGCAGAGCAAGTCTAATTCAGATGTGTTTTACACTGATGTAACAGCAATTCCACTGGCTGTGTGAAGTTGATATTTTTATAACAATAAAACCAGTTAGCAATTCAAATGTAATCTCACTAAGTTCATAAAACTTCTTTCCTGGTCTTTTCTCACTTTTATTCAGTAAATCTTACCATTAATATACTTGTTCCAGGCTTTGTAGGTAACAGATGATGGAAGCAAATATTTGAACAGATCTTAGGCCATAAACTAACATTTTTAAGAGCTCTATCTGTATTTGTGTCAAGTAAAATATGCTTTTACTTTGGTCTGAAGGACAATTCTACACCTACCCACTTTCTGCTGGCTGCAAATTTTGAGATCTACTGGCTTCATACAGTAAATGTAAACAAGCTGATGATCCAAAAGCAATTTTGAGGAAAGATATTGAGACTGTTAAATCAATATTGTGTGAACTGACAAATACATTCTGCTATTCTTATTCATCAAACAGGCATTATTTGTGGATCTCGTCTTATTTTGGGGAGTAATTAAACTTCTTATTACTACTTTTACCCTGTGTTTTATACACAAGTTTGATTTAATATTTAATGCCTTGTTCTGAAGTTGTAATATTAGTAACCTTGCATGCTTACATTGTTTTACAGCTAGGAAGCAGAAAGGATCATCTTCAACAGCAAAGTTCATTTATTTTCCAGAAGAACATTCAGGTCACAGAATACATAATCTCTATGTCATACATTGTCTCCATTATATATGATTAATATTATATGAGCCAAAACTGTATCCTGTGAAATGACTGAAAGAGATCCTAGGTGGTCATATTTTGACCTTTCAGTTAATTTGGATATGTCTGAGTATTTTTAAGTGCTGACAAGAGACAAGTTAGAAAAGTGCTATGAATGACAATTGTTGGTCTTTACCTGTTACATCCAAAAGTATCACACAGATTGCCTGAGGATCATTCAGGTACTGTTAAATGAAAGCTATGCCCCAGGGCTGTGTTTGAGGTCAGTGCTTTGATCAGCAGGTAGAACTGAAAGTAGAGCACTTTTCTGAACAAATATGTTTGCAAATAGTCCTTTAGGTATAAGATGTCTGCACTGTGTCTTTGTGCATAACCTGTTTCCCCCATTTATACAGATGGGTCCACGGAGGAAAGTTCTCTTTGTCCTTCAGCTGGTTTAATTTTTCTTGACCAAAACAATTCAGATATTCCAGTGACATGTTATACACCCTCTTAAACAAGATAATTAGATTTAAAATAAGTTCTCAATAACGATACGATGCATTTAGTATTTTTACCAACCAGTCCAGTAGTTAACTTCTATACCAATTGAATAATTTATTGGTACTGTTAAGGTACTAAATTAATAAATGAGCAAACTGATGTATACAAAGACACATGTTCACTGAATGTTCTATTCCTCTGCTGTCATTCAACCAGAGTAAATTTATCTTGAACAATCCAGAACATTGGCATCTACATTTAAAAAAAATCAAAGCAAAGGTAAACTGTTCATTTATTTAAAATTTATTATAATTCCTCTGTTGCTCAGGTACCACTCAGAGAAGACATAATTTTCAAGATCATTGCCTGTATAATGGAATAACACCCTGTATTATGGAATAACATGCATATTTTAAAAGGAACTAAGTTTAAGTTTTTCAAAATGTATTGCAATTCACTTATTTAGACTCTTATTTTGTATGCCTGACACTTAAAAACAGATAGCAGTTCCTGGAAACTTGTGAAGCATGTTCAGTCTTGCCTATAATACTAGGTGGATCAGGAAGAAAACATTCTAGATTTATACGCCTCTACCTAATACTTCGGTCATGCATTTATATATATTTCTACATCTTAGGAATATTCACAAACTATATATGTTATCTTTACTTACACTACAAAAATGATGAGAGAAACTGGACACAGTGAGACTGATTAATGAAAGAATGGCATTTAACAACCTGTGTGTTATATTTGGGATGTGCTTAGGAACCCGCTGGGAAGTCACAGATATCAGATCCTTGACATGCAAAGGCTTCAATACTCAGGGGATGCAAACTAAAATATTAACAGAGAAGAAAATTTGGTTTTCTTCCTTCTCTGATTGTCACTAGCATGCAATTATGGGAATAGTCATGATTCAGCTTATCCTGACCAAAACTTTGTCTTTTCACAGTTTTGACATTCACAGATGTAAGAATTTATTTCCACCAGATTTTCACCATTAAAATATTCAGGCTTTTTTATTTTTCCCTTGAATGCCTCTACTTATCAAATCTCTGCCATATGGATTCTTATGATTCAATAATATTTTTATCATTATTTTTTTAAGCTTAAATGCACAGATGCTTCCCCAAAGAAAAACACTTCTTATGTAAAAGCTGTATGTGTTCCATGCCTCTCGGTGGCAATAACACATGAAAATACAAGAAACATGAAAGAGAGTTAATGAGAGTAACACAGCAACAAAGAGTTGCCATTTCTATGTCTTGCTATAACATATAGAATTGTTAACTATGTTAAACTTTGTTACTTTGATCCTGAGAACCCATATAATTGATTTAATGAGTTTTCTGCAATGCCGGGCTATATTCAAGCTCTTAACACTGGGGGTTTTTTAATTTTAAGTCTTAATGAGAAACAATGGAAAAATCAAAGTTGTAGTCTTTGATGTTCTTGACATCTTCAATGCTTTCATTGTACATTAAATAGAATTCTGTCTGTAGCTGAAAACAGGTTAGGATAAGAGCAGTTATGTGTTCTTAACTGCAGTGGAATAATACAGGAGGAAATGTCATGAGCATCAAACTAATTTCTGTACAAAATTAAAGCTCCTAGCAGACTGAGAAATCATCACCATTAATGAAGTATGAGCATCTGAATACAAATCCAAATCTAGCCTAATGTCGGTAGGTATAAGTTCTTACTCACAGAAAATTAATTGCATTGCCTCCTGAATTTTAATGGGAAGTAATTGAAATAGTTTATCACTTATAATGTTATATTCAGTAGTTTTTCTTATGTGCATAAATTTTATTCTGTAGTTATGAAAAAAAAATAAAATCCATGAGAATATATGGTAACTTTAAAAAGGACAGCTATCCTGACAACACAGACTCAAATTAATACAGAATTCTCTACAATCAGGGGAGAAGAGAACATGGTATCTCTGTGAAGGCCCAGATGAATTGCCAAATACCAGTCTAATCTATTATAGGCACTCAGATGCTAATATAATGACACAGTATTTTAATCAGGATAGTTCACTTATAGTTAACTTTCTCTACTACAGAACAGTACATACAAAACAGTAATAGGTCTATAACTTAACTATTTATAAGGACCTAAAGAGTCAGGAAAAGAAATTTATTGTGAAATAATAATAAACCCTAAAGTACATTGAAACCGTTCACTCACTGTATAACTGTCTACCTTAAATATCACTAGTGTAGCTATGCAGAACTCTTAGACAGCCCCTTGAAAACCAGGTAGTTCTCAAGTAAAAGAGATGTTTAGAAAAGTCAGACTGAAAATTTCTGTAATGGTGACCTTGCAAGATGCTCAACTTCTGGCCTTTATCTGTCTATCAGAAAAACAAACAAATCCAACCAAATTGTACATGGTGATGTCAGTAGTACTGATCTGAATGCTTCCATGATTTGTCACCTCTAAAAACCAAACTATGCTGCAAAAAATGCCTTACATAACACATAAATTTTTTCAAAGGGGCGGTAAATGAACAGGAGTAAAAAAAATAACATTAACATAAAGAAACAGTGTGATTGGTTCAGCACAATAGTTAAGAGTGGATGGGCAGCAGGGCAAGGTGGAAGGAAGCTGCAAAAATTTCAGCATCTGGAAACCAGAAACTAACAACATTCAGGTCAGCAATAAGGCAAAAGAAATGTATGAGCCTGTCCTGGCTTAACCCCAGCCAGCAACCAAGACCCAAATCATTCATTCCCACACCAGTGGGATCAAGGACAGAATTGGGAGAAACCATAAAAGCGCAATTCATGGGTAGAAATAAGGACAGTTTAATAGGGAAAGCAAAAGATGCACAGACAAGGAAAGCAAAACTAGGAATTCATTGCTTCCCATGGTGTTCAGCCAGCTCCAGGAGAGCAGGGCCCCATCACATGTAACAGTAACTTGGGAAAGCAAACTCCAAACAGCCATCGCTTCCTCCTTCCTCCCACTTTATACATTGAGCATGATGTCTCATGGTCTGGAATATCCCTTTGATCAGTTTGAGTCACCTGTCCCAGCTGTTTCTCCTCCTAGTCCCCCCATATCCCCAGCTTCCTCACCACTGTCCACTGTCAGGAAAAATAACTTCACCCCTGCCAAAACCAGTATATTTACCAGTAGAACAGTTTAGCAAAGATAAATCTAGTTCCCCTAAAAGTCTTAAAATCAAGATCACAATAATGTTTATGCAAGATTTTTTTCTACAGAAGTGGTAGAGAATGGATTTTTGTTTACGACTCCTCTGTTTCAACAGTAAAGTATTAAAAACAAGACTTGACTTTAGAAAAGCAGGAGTGCCTGCATCATGTAGTCATTATTATTTAATTTAGCAACAATTTCATTCTTAATATCTATTGACCTCAGGAGACAGAGGATATTCCATGAGCTCTTTTTTCCTTTTTCCCATGCACTGGATATCAACTGCCCTTTTATAGTGGAGCACAGCCAAGGTGTGCTTGAGCACCTAAGGCTGCCGCTGCCTCAGCAGTTCGCCAAGAACTGTCTCTGAACTGCTTCTAAACTCTGAAATTAAATCATGCCCAAAAGACGCTGGGTTTATTTTGCATTTCTTTCCCAAAGTAAAGTTTTTAGAAACTTGCACATAACCCAGCACCCAAAGTACTACATTCAGCAACAGCAATAGTAATAGTGCTCACCATGTGTGGGTTTTGCTGTATGAATATATTTGATGGATATTCAGGGAAAGGTAGTGTTGACTCTATGAAACAATACAAGTCTGCGAATATGTCTCAGTGTTTGCACTTGTGCCATAAATATTACTTACCTTCTTTTCCATTCTCTATTTTATGTTTGTTTCTGTGTTTTTGCATGCATATGTGTCAGGATCTTAACCCTTGCATTTTTGAGGTTGATTGTGTTTGGTACTAAAGTAGATAGAGGCAAAGCACAGGTAACATTAGAAACGCAAAAACCAAGTCAAAATCCAATAGCTCCTCATCTTATTTGGAGGAGCAGCATGATATTTGTCAAACCTCAATAATGCATAACTTATACATTTTGTTTAAACCTGAAGGATTTTATAAGATCTAAGCAAACTTTTTATGAGTTTTGTATTTTTTTATAAAATGCAGAAACCTACACACTCATCTGATGCATTATGAAAATCATTAATGAAACATGTAAGATGCAATATATCAGATCAATTCAACTTCCCATCAGTGGAATAATCAGAAAGTGGCTTCAATTACCATTGTGGTTGAAGAGCAATTTATTATGATGAAAAGCTACTTTAGCATCATCAAATGTATTTCAAATTTTTGTTTAGTTTTATAAAACTGAAAGAGCATTTCAAGACAAAATACTAAAAGAAAGAAATGTGTGCAAATAAGGTGCCATGAATTAGACATTATTAGACTGATGGAAAACCCCAAAGGAAGGTGTCCTTTAGAATACATGAGTATTTACTACATTAATGTAGTCCTAGCATTTTTCTGCTGGGCCAAACTACAGGTTACTCATTTCTTTGGTACACGTTCCTATCCCCAAAAGGTAATAGGAAAATAGAAAAAAAATAGAGAAATTACAAAGGAAATAAGGCTGACACAATTGCTGGAGGATAAATTCTGTAATGAGAGACTGAGCAAGCTGCATGTAAGGAATTTAAAACAGTGAATACTAAGGGGATATTGTGTGTTTCCAACAGCCTACAAATGCCCTCACAGTGACAGTTTACATGATAAAAATCTCAGTCACGGTCTCAAGAAATGACAGATGAAGAACAATGTCTTGAGGCTAAGAAAAGTTTAGACAGATATCAGGAAGAAGTTATTAGCAGTGTAAGCAATTGAATGATGGTGTAGCCTATGGTGCAGAGGGGGATAGTGGCATTTTTACTACACCCATTTAAGAATTCAGATTATAATTTATAGGAACAATGAATGAAATACTGTTCGAAAGTACAGGTGCCAAAGTAAATGAAATATCTTCCTTTTGTCCATGATGTATTACTGTTTTGGAGCTAAAATACATATTCCCTTAAAAAAAGTGTTTTAAAAGGAAAGGAAGGTTACATTCAATAATATAAACTAAATTATAGATATCTTTTGATATGGTAAATAATAGTGTCTTTCTCCTACTTAGTTGAGATGCAAAATCATGATTCAAGAGCAGTACATTGAAGAAATAGTGCAGATAAGAGGATCTGAGGTTTTTAGCAGTTGATAAAAGAAAGGAAAAAAATGCTTTAATTAAAGGCTGAAATCAACCATTAGAGGAGGAAAAAAAAAAATGCTACCAAAAGTAAATTACTTTTACTTCACAGAAAAGATAAAAGTTGAAGAGCTGGTAAATCTAACCATTAAACATAATTATATTAGGATTTATCTCATTCTGTTTGACTGAAACTACAAAAGTATAACCCCAGTAAAATGACTGTAGGCTGAATGGACCGCAAGACTGAATCATCAGTTCCCTGAGATGTTGATGTATCCTTCATATCATCTTTAAAATACTTTGACTCATGCTGGACAAAGCTTACATTTCCATTTTCATTATTTCATTAAAAAAAAAAAAAAAAAGATAGGAATACATTCAACTACATCATTGACCTTAATACTTTTCAAAGGTTTGGGGAGTGATTCGGATACTTAATATCTTGACATTCATAACTTAGTAGAGAAAATACAACAGGTGATTAAAATCATGTTATAGATAGCTCTTTCATTTAGTCAATGGAAAAGCTTTTGGAGTGTTTAATAGTTATAACAAGTATCACAGACACATCCTAATGTCAGGTATATTTCTCACATCAGGCAGTCCCAATGACATCTAATCCTATTCAGTTCAGGAAAATGGCAGTTTGGAGGTTTCCCTGTTTGGAGTAATACAGTTAAAGTCAAGCAAATGCTCATATTCAGACCTGACAAGTGATATTTACCCAAGCAAGAACAATTCCTTTAATGACTTTTTTTTAATATAAGGTAATGCCAATGACCAAATAAGCCCTCTTCAAAATTAAAACAATAACAACAACAGCAAAACCCAAACAAACAAAAAGTAAAGAAAACCCAGGATTTCTGGCTTGAGATAAAATTAAACATACTTCCAGTAACAGAATGGATATCTCTTGACTGTAACTTCTCCTAGAAAAACATAAAGAGAAAAATAATTCAGACTGGAGGATTTGAGATATCAATCTAGATCAACCTAGAGCACAAAAAAAATCATCCATCTGTCATTATAGTACTTATTTCTCAGAAAATCAATCCTGATACATGGAGGTGAGATCTGCTTGGGTATTAGAATCTTGCATTATTTCCTAATTTCTAAAGATGGCTGGGAAGGAGGCAGAACTAGTTACTGGGTCTTTCCTTTTGCAAATAAAATTGCAGTCTTACTCTTGGTTGTTAATAGCAGTTTATTTTTTTAATATTAGAAAGAAAAAGAAATGAATGATTCTTCAGACAGTTTCATTATTACAAAATGAAATTTCAAGACAGCTGTTTCCTCCTACAGAACATTGTGGATGTTTTTCTGTATACTTTATAAGATTTGAAAGTCTATTGTTTTTCAATTCACAAACGGATTAATCTTAACTGCTTACATGTCCTGCTTTATTTAAAAATCAGGTATCCTCCAGCCAGTCTTATTTGTTACTCTCAGTAAAATGAGTTTTCATGCAAAATTTTTCCTATATATGCTATTCCACACCTAGTCATCTGTTTGAAAACATAAACCCGACTTCATATTCTGTAGTATCCAAAGAAGTTATCTCATTCCACATTATGTGAGAATGCAGCAATTTTCACAATATTAATGCAAGTAGTGGAAAATAAATATTCATTAAGCTATTGAGTAATGACCAAAAATAATAACATTCCGCTAAAAATTAACATCTACTCTTGAAAAAAAGTTTTGTTAACGTATGAAAGTGAGCTTAGCTTCAAACTGCCTTCTTCCAACTTAGTATTATAATGTGTGACCTAACCTTCTTTTTCATAACTAATTAAAACTGCTGTATTATTCATGTTACACATACCAAGAAGGCTTATGTGGACCCCTTAAGAAGGCTTTGTAATAAAAATATTATTCTATCACTTTAAATGTCTTTATCTCTTATAATTCAAAAAACATCAAACAGTTCAATGCACGTTGAATAATATTTCAGAGTTGCATAAAATATCTTTTATTTACTATTTACTTTGCTCCACAAAAAATTGGCAGAAGGTTCTCCATGATGGGAACCAGTACCTTAATATCTGCAACAAAAAAAAATTTAAGTGAATGTAACTAGATATATTTATTGTATATTTTTAAAGTCTTTGTTACATCAAATCTCAAAAGATCGGATTTGTCAAGCAAAATTTTCTACAGATCTTGGACTATTGGGGAGGGGAAGGGGAAGGGTTTTTTTTAACCCAGGTGTGATGCTAAACTGTTCCACTCTTTTTGTCCATGTTAAAACAAATCTCTCCACTTAAAAGAAGTTTCTTTAAAATGAATCATTTTAAGAACAGTACTTAGAAATTATAAAAATACTTAAAGTAATGCCGTGGAAATTTTGATCATCTTCCTCCTGAGTTAAGATAAATTTAAAATGGAGTTATATTGCCCATGATAAAAGGAGATACACTTTTTGCCTGGTCTAAAACATTCAAAGGGTAAAGAGCCAAATTGTTTTTAAACTGTCAGAAACAGCACACAATAATTATCTCAGCAACTTCTGTGTCCATATAATAATAATAATAATAATAATAATAATAATAATAATGCATTAATCAATATAAATTAAATAATGAGTCCAAATATAAAAGTTTGTTCCTGCAATAGGTATTCAGCTACAACTTTTATTGCAGGTATCTTTCACTTGCTCTTGCTTCATTTGGGACACAATAGATTGCATTCTAAGCAAGCAGCTGACACCATAATAATACATATCAAATAATAGAATGGGAACAACTTCTGAAAGGTGCAAATTATTAACTTCTTTATATCTGCAACTTTTGTACCAACCGAAGTAGAATAAAACCCGTACTTGTCAATAATTCTCATTATGCAATTTGTGTTAGACTAGATAATGGAACTAAATATATAATCACTTTTTTTAGTTCTTTCTTTTTTTAAAAGCTGATATTAAACTGCTAATTCAAAATTATGATCAACTCTAAGTTTTTGCTGATATGAAACATCACTGGACTCAAACACAAATCTTTAAGGATTCATTTTGCCCTGAAATCCAGCTGACCCTGTCCTTACATATAAATGAGATGATACTGTCTGTAAGTGAAATTCTTCCTGGAGATTGGGCAAGAGTTGGCATTCTCAAAGGTATTACAGTGGCACTAACTGCAGAAGACATGGCCACGTATGATTGAAACCATCATCAACCATCCACTTTATACAATCTGGAAGAAAGGAGACCACAATGGTGATTTGGAGTAAGTTTTCTGGTCTATTGGCACCAGGCAATTAGGACTTACAGTATCAGAAATGAGTCTATTACCATAATAATAAGAAATACAAAGATCTTTCAGTACCAGCTCAGCAAGTGTTTCTCCTTCTGCGTACACCACCATGAAGTGATTTTGTGTCACTAGCTGGTTTGAGCTTCAAAGCAAGGTTTCAAGTTAGCTGTCAGCATCCCACATAAAGCCAACTGAGTTGCCCAGCTCCCCCTCTGCCCTGGTCTGCCTCCAACAAAACAAGAAAGGATGGCAAGTGGATCCATACCTCTGCGTAGGTATCCATGAAAATCAGACAGGTAACAGAATTAGATGGCCTTGCAGTAGAGAACAGAACCAGAAAGAACAAAAGAGCATAAGGCATTGTGGAAAGGCCTTGTGATAATGCAAAGTCTTCAATAAAACTGGAGGCCTAGTTTTAGAATTTTCAGCGGTATAATTAACAGCCTGTATTTTTGCCTTAAATTTCCAATGTTCTATTCCTCCTCTCAACATTTCCTTTTTTATTGCAAGGAGATATTTTGAAGTGACAGCTCCTCATCATTTGTGTGGAACTATTGATGGAGTCAGGTTAGCAACATGCAGAAAATCCAGCGTTTCTCATAATTCACCTAAAAGCAATATATTGTAAACTGTCTGAATCAATGAAAATAGTTTTCGACTTTAACAACAAAATAATGTTTTCTGAAAAATGCACCCTACTGCATAACAAAAAGTAATTTCCAAATAATTTAATGAAACTAGCAGACAGCTTGCTTTGTGGTGAGCCATGCTGAGACAAAGCTGTAGAAGCTGTGATGTGACATTACTGTTTGCTAACATTTTCCCATGAGCCTTCCTTCTGGTGTCATTTGAGAGTAAGTCATTTAGTAATTCTGAATTTAGTTGAACAGATGTTTTTTTCATGTTTATTTTACCACTGGGGTTATGTAAACCTAAACTATGCCTGAGCAAAAAGCAATTCTAAATATCAGTAGTTTCTGCATATTACCAACAAGGTACATATTGGTGAGTCATTCAGCTGTAACAAAAATCACATTTGGATCTCATACAGCATTTGAATTATTCTAAGCAGCTAGTATACAGAACACATTAATTATTAAGCATATATGATATAATTCAATTTTTTATCTTCAGATGCAAAATTTCCATTTTATTTCTTAGCCCAGAGAGCAGGAATTTGTAAGCTTTTACAATGTTGCAAGGAGATACTTGATACCACAAAAGTGTTCATACCAATCTGAGTTTTACTTGGTCACATATTAAAGTCTCCTCTTGCAAAAATGTTGGCTGCTTAACCAGATGTAAAAAATAAATAAATCAATCACCACAACCCACATTATCTGATGGAAACCAATTTGGCTCCC
>JAOTQP010001652.1:39703931-39766726 GCA_026413545.1 Cichladusa arquata | reverse complement strand
TAAAAAAAAAAAAAAAAAAAAAAAAAAAAAAAAAAAAAAAAAGCAAAAACAAAAAGGTAAGGAAAATCAGCATAAGCCTTTTTTGTACTGCTGTTTTTTCACATTGCAGCTGCTTATACTTTTTCTAAAACTTAGAGGTGTTAGCTGAAATAAACTATTCACTGAACTATTTGCCTTCCACCTTTTCACTTTTCTCTTTATTTTTATTGGTTTCTTTAGATTTCCAGTATTGCCCCCTTAAGGAAGTCAGTACACATCCCTGGGTTTATTTAAAAATATTGTTAAGAGTAGAATAAAATTTACATTTAAAACTATGTAGAAGTAGTGTTGAGGGTTTTTTAAAAGGTCAGCCTTACATGTTACAAAGTTGTTTGTAGCTTTTCAAGAAATTATTCTTACCTTGCATTGCTTTCTTTTTCACTAGCCCTTTGGGGAGATATTCCTTGTGTTTGACCCTCTGCTAGGGGTTGGAGTATATCAACTATTTTCCATCTCCCCTTTTCACATACCTTCCATTTCCCTCTGCAGCTCAAAGTCTATAATGTCTGTCAGTTGTTTGGCATTACAAGTAGGTTACTTTCTGTTCATCTGAATCAAGAACATCCTGTGACTAAACATATAATTTGAATTATGCAGCTTTTATTCTGCAAAAGATTATTTCTGCATACCAAATTCCCTCTGTACAAAATGTCTTTCCATTGTCCTTTCTGATAAACTGTGATTTATACAATCTCAAAAGGACACAGTTAATCTGATGGAGAAATAACATCACATGGAATAGAAGCCCAGGTGTTGAGCAGAATTAAAGTCAACTGTTTACATATTTCACTCCAGAAAAAAATAGCTGTGTGAAGCTTCAGACTGTACAGAAGTGTCAGCCTGTGCAGATGGCAAAAGAAAAGTATCCTTTAATGCATTATAACTGGCTTTGTCTTTCTCAGGGTGCAAAGTAACCTTGCAGTTCCTCCACACTTTAATGACATTTCAGAAAGCATTTGTGAATCATTTGCTCCAGTAAAACTGAAGAAAGGCTGATTTTTCAGGAGAGACTGAAACTGATGACTAATTTGAAACTTAGCACATAAGAATATAACTACGAGGGTTGTTAAATTGTTGGGCTGGAATTGAAACTAATGTTTAAAACAGAAAAAAAGGGTCCATAAAATAATTTCATTTTTTGTTCTAAATGCATATGCCTGGTGTCCAGAAGCCATCTTGCTGATATAACATCAACCCAGCAGTTCCTGACAGCAGAACAGACTGTGAAACTATCCATGGTGATGGGACAGTGCTCCCCATGACAGATGTTCTGCCAAGGTTTAGGTAGTTTTCTCTTTATATTCCTTCCCTTCATCTCAGATTCATATTGAGAATGCTCCCATACTCTGCCATTACCATTTGCCATAAAGTGAAAACAAGACAGCATTTCTTAGCATGAGAATGGCATGCAGCAGGCAACATGGTCTCAATGCATTCAGTAGAACTTCAGCTTCCATCAATTTCCCTGCTTAAAGCAATAAGGAAATAGATGCCACAAACACAGTAACACATAAACTGCCAAATTTCAAACTGATAGAATACTATCTTTACAAGAAGGTTGTGGCCAGTGCCACACCCCTATCTTTTGTTCTTTGAGACTTGCCTAAATTGGATTAGATGCTGAAATGGTCTTCAATAATTTTCAGAACTGGAGAAATTAAAAATGAAACACCAAAACAATTAAAAATACATTCTTCCCCTCACAAACTCAGCTTTAAGAAAAGCGGAACAAGATCTTTATTCCTGTAATAAGGATTTTGTGCTCTTGCAGAGGCACAGTTTGTTTTACACCTAATGAATATTAGTATTTGAACATTACAGTGTTTACAACAATATTATGCTCCTGGTCTGATTAGGGCATAAACATAAAAAGAAAAATTAAACAGTATATGTAAATATACATTTGAGATTCAAACACAATTGCCTATTTCTTTAAGGCTATCACTGAAGGAACAAAGTCCCAACTTTATAAGCCAACACATTTTCATTGTCAAGCTCTCAAATCTCATGTATTGCAATGGAGAGGCACAGAGCCAGGATTTGCATGAGCTTCCACAGTATTTCAAGGACATTTTTAATGTTCTAAAAGCTGCACGGGACGATTAAGACCCTTTCTATGATCTCCTGCATTTAAATGAGGGCATCATTTGTCTGGAAACACTTACAAAGATATTAATATAAAAGAGCTATTATGGCAGATCAAACGAATCTTACAGTACTCTGAACATTATAGGAAAAACATTAGTGGGCTATTTTCTGGTCAGAAAGTAGCAAATGGAGCTACTCTGGATTTAGATTTTCAAGCCAAGAGCAGAAATTAGCTGCACAATGATGGAGTGATTAATATATTCAGTTCTAACACGTTGAACAAAAGCTCTAGAAACATGTGCAATAATAATAATTATGAAACACACAAGCCATTTCCAAAATAAACCTGGTACAATGCAATCTGACGTAATAGTGACATGATAATCAAGAGAATAGTGCAAAATACTACAATGCCTGCTTTATAAACCCTACAATAGTGCTTAAAAATATTATAATGAAAATAAAAAAATTAAAAATTATTATACTAACTGGGCCTTTCTAAATAATTTTGTTAAAAGTAGGGGGGATTATAAAAAAACAAAACAAAACAGTAGAATAAACTTTCCAAAGATCATAAATAAATTTTCAGCATTTCAAAATTCCTAAGCAATTTATCTAACATTCAGTGTGTATTCTTATTCTTCTAAATTTCATAAAGCACATAAATGTAAAGATTACAAAAAATAACTCTTGGATAGATTAATTTAATTACATTCTTTCTTAAATAGTTGTCAGTGCAATCCAACTCAAAACATATGCAAAACTACCCAGCTCTGTATAACCTACAATATTTTCAAAAATATCAAAGCAAGTGTCTTTGGTTTCCTGCCTGGCTTTCAAAAACAGTTTGGCTTAGAGGCTTGCTCCAGGAATATAAAATTTAAGCAGAAAATAATATTTTTGACTCTCTTTTCCTTCTCAGTAAGGAAGGGGCTTATTCCCATCAATAGTCATATAGAACTGAAAGTGATATCAGAAAGTGATTTAACTTTCCCCCTCTTTAATTTTTCTGTGCCAAGGTTATATTTTTCAAAAGTAACAGTAGTTTTAGCTATTTCACAAAAACTACAGCAATTTCAGTAGCTATTTCATTTCATAAGTGAAGTAGAAGAGTGGTTTGAAATTCTTTTTTACTACAGTCAGATATATAGGATATAGGAAACTGGAAAACACCTAGAATTTGCCTGAAAATGAACTATTCACATAGCTATAGTCACAGCTGCCAGTCCTTGATTCACTCACAATCAGAATTTTAAAATCTGTGATTTTTTTCTGTTAGCCTCTTTCTGTAGCTCATAAAGGGACTTTGTTTCCATAGTTAAGACCATTTCATACCCTAAAATATTAAAGCAGTACCAATATGCTGCATTTCTGCCCATGATGTTTTTTTGCTTTCCAGCTGGTCTGTCTTCAGCTGGATTCTGCTGTGCACATTAACTCATCTTTTCTCCCCAGCAAGTGATTTGCTTTTGAGAGCAGCCTCTGCCTGCTTTTAGAGGCTCACTGCATGACTTCTGCAATCGGTTTTAACTTTATCCCAACTCTGACACAGAAGTCAAAACACCCACTGGTATTAAAAGATGAGTATCAGATTCTCTACCTGTAAGAGACTTACTGTGGAAGAAGGGGAGCATCATCTCTGAGAGTGCCAAATAATGAATCAGGAGGATGATTTTGTGTGGCACCTTGAACAATGTCCCATATTCCCTTCCCATGTCTCCCTTTTCCCATTGGTGTAAGATAGTGCAGACTGATGTTTCAGTTTTTCCTTCCTTAACCTTGAGTTGAGGTGTACCAGTGAATCATTGCAAAGTTTTGTGCCTTTGTTCTTGAATCTTGAGCATAGTTGAAGCTGAAACAGAAAATCAACCTCATTTGCCCCAGTTTGGCAAAATCTGTTAGAAGACAGTATGATTTATTTTAGCTTATAATTTAACACTATCACTGTAAATTATTAAAAGATTTCCATTTTCTTGCTTTGGAAGGGTATTCTGTGAAACTACAGTTTTTAATAATTATCAATTCTGTCATGAGTGACTTCATCTATCTGGCAAAATTTCTTAAATAAGTCTAAGAAAACTAATTTCCCAAGCAAAAAAAATATGTCCTTTTCTCAGATTCTTAGTTCAATTTTATTACAAAGTCTTCTGTATGTAACTTATTTTACACTGCATTTTCCAAGTGGCTCAAAGCCACTGGATGAGAGGATACAATGCCAGGTGACTGTTTTTAATTTAGGTTTTGTGCAAGAATATGCAAAATGTTCTGCAATTCATTTACTGAATATCATAAAAGCACTGGCAAACAAAGTTGATATTTTTTTTTGCCTTTACTTACAACTTTCATGTAGCAATGTCACTTTAATACAACATTTTGAATTGTTATGTGGCTGGAAAAGGGTTTGGGGTTTTTTATCTATGCCTCACCATCTTCCCTATGATTGAGCAGATTTTTTGCAAACATTGCTGTGGCAAATAATTTGATCGCCTCATTTTTGCCATCACCTGTCAAGAAGAGCAGATCTCTTTTTCAAATGATGAAGAATACAAGGATAGTTTGTACAATTACACTTAAAAATGTGATATGTTTTAACGTTGTTTTGGATCCAGTAGAAGACAAGTTTTACAGAATTTGTCAAAATCAATTTAAACTATTAACAGCACTTAGACTACATCAAGATTTATTTCTTAAACACATTTCCACATGGAAAACCATTCAAACGTTAAAGGATACTGTATTAACTTTGATTAGTTATTCAAATCTGTTCATATAGTTTTAAAACTGAGCTTAGCAAAGCAACTAAAATTACCAACAAATTAATAAGATCTTCCTATTTCTATTGTTCATCTTATTCTGAGTAAGACATTCTATAAAGTTTCAACCATGTTTGCAACCTATTATCTGGTGACAAATCTCAATAGTAATAGAAAGTGAAACCTACTTAGTAAGATACTATGAACTGAACCAAATCCATGTAATCCAGGAGCCTTGAAGGAGCTGAAGAGTTGCCAACTTTCAGTCAGGCATTGCTTTGTTATTCAAATGCCCCAAGCGAGCCTATTCACTTGTGATTTCTAATATGCTTTCACATCAGGGTGATTTTCCATTACATCATTTCTCTAATAGTACATGTTCATAGCTGCAGGTTGGTATTAAAGAAAGGAATTGACCTGAGGAGATCTGAGTTAAGTATTCTGCCCAGTAGCCTCATAGAAATCACAACTGAGGCATAGCTGCATGTTCTGACTAAAGTAATTTCTTTTTAATGGGTTTTATACTGAATTATTTTCTTACTAGCTGTAAAGTTTTATATAGCCAGTGTATAGCCTATGTCCTAAGGCTGAAAGAATATGAATAAATCTAACTAATAAAAGTATAGTTCACACAATAGCACTTAGGCTGATATCAAGAAATTATTTCCTAAAATAGAAGAAAAAACTGATTTGCAGAAATAAAGATTATATTATATAGATTAAATATATTTATAATTATAAAGATTATACCTAGATTGTAGTGCGACACTGCAACTTTTGAATAAAGGAAAATGTTTGCCTGACTAAATCTCCCACCCTTCTTTCCCATCACTTCTATTTGTAGATAACTGCATTTATTTTCTTATTAAAATGGAACTAATACATGCATAAATAACTCTTTCCACTATTATTTTAATTCATACTCTAATATTTTTAAACTTCCAGAATTTGGGAAGGGGAGTCATTATTTAAAACTCTGGTAGAATGCTGTAAATACAGGGGGGGAAATGTATCATTAAAATTCATTATTGGAAAATTCCAAGCACACAGGAAGAAAAATATGACATTGTATGATTAAATTTATATTGCACACAGCTGAAGTTTAGATCCTGAGATTGATAATTCCTAATATCTGAACATTATTTTACTGCACTCATTTAATCTGTAATTTTAAAATGATCAGTTGCAGAACACTTTTTCTGCTTTGTTCCCTTCCATTTGAATCATGTAATATGCCCTGGTTTTTTTTTTTCCTTTTTAAAATAATTTATAGGCAGTACTCCTACTGCTAGTGAAATGCAGAAGGAGTTTCCAGTGGTTTTTGCCTTCCTGCTTCCCAAAGGTGAAAAGAAAACTGAAGATTAAATCCACATGTGTAAAGGCCTGTAAAGCTTTTCTAACAGCACTGGACCGTCTGTTTTTGTCCAACAGGGAACAGCCAGGGAGCAGAGAGGAAAGCAGCCTTTGCATCATTTCAGAAATGCACATGTTGAAGTGGAAAACTAAGGTATAGATGAGAAAAAAGGATCCATCTTACTAAGTTATAATGAGCAAAGATTAAGCAAGTAGAGAAAGTTGCACAACTCAATCACACTGTGTTCTGGTTTTGGCCAAATTTTAGGAGTGTCAGATTAGTGTCAGTGAACATGATTATCTTCAAAATGGCCAGTGAGGAAGGTGTCTCACCTCCTGAACTGCCTGGTTCCATTGTTCCACTTATCTCACAATTATAATGATTATTTTTGTGCTAGCCCAAAATACATCATCATTAATATGCTTAGTTTTCTCTATTTGTAAACAAATGTAAGAAATAAGGGTTAAAAAGCAAAAACAGAAAAACTGCATTCATGATGACCCAGGTTTGCAAAGCTGTTTTAACTCTGTAGGCTCATTATTTCTCTCTGGTCATTTTACCTTTATGTGCTAAGAAAACTCTGAACTTGATCTATATTCCTTTATCATTTGGTCATACCTTTCCCTGAATACTGCTTGTGGAGCACCACCACATCTGAATTAACAGCTGTAGACACAGCTCCTGGTCTTTTATCAAAAGCAGCATCCATGAATGTCATAGCATTCCACAGTGCTCAAAATCAGATCCTGCTTGCCTCGTGACAGCTTTTACATTATGCTTACCACCAGTGAATAAGCACCAATACGAAAACCATTTCACAGGCTGTTACATGGAATGGTGGTACAATTTAACAATTAAAAAAAACCTTACATTTATTCAAGATACATATCATTTATGTATGATAATAGTTTGCTGTGCCATATCCTCTTTTACAGTTTAATTCTATAAGACTTTAGTGTCCATATTTTCTTATTTATATGATGTACCATTATTATTACTTAAACTATATGACACCTGCTGGTAAATTTTCTCATTCCAGTACAAGGCATTGAAATTTTAAAAAGAGACAGTAAGATTTAATATAGCCCAATAATTAATCATAAACCAAACCAGCTGGTTTTCAGTGTATATAATAATGGGGGAAAAAAGCAGCTATCATATTCACATATGAAATGTAATTTCATGCTGAAAATAGGAATGCTGATACTAATGAGTGAAGTTGAAATTTTAAAAACATCAATTTATTATCAGATGAAGCCAACAGAAATGCAAAATATACTTTAGGATTTCCATACTCCATTTATCAGTGTTTATTACTTGTCATTTACTTGGCAAAATAGCCGTTTACACTGGAAGCAGGAGCTGTTACAAGTTTAGACTGGTAGTCAGCATCTGCAGATACTGTTTCAGAGTTATTTATTTTTCATTTTTCCATCTGTTTTCCAGTCACTAACACATACCAATTACTATTTTTGTATTGATTTTAAATCCTTAGGAAACCTTTATTCATAGATTCATAGAATGGCCTGGAGGGCCATTTGGAAGGGAGAAGATCATCTAACTGCAAACCCCCTGCCATGGACAGGGACACCTTCTATTTGACCAGGTTATTAAAGCCACCTCCAACCTGGCCTTGAACACTTCCAGGGATGGGGCATCCAGAACTTCTCTGGGCTGCCTGTGCCAGGATCTGAAATTCTTGCCAGTAAAAAATTTCTTCCTAATTTTAAATTGCCTATCCCTGTAAAAAATCGGGATATTTTCAAATAAAAATAAAATACATCAGTTTTCTGGTTTGGCATAGAATCGTAGAATGGTTAGGGCTGGAAGGACCTCAAAGATAATCTATTTCCACACCTCCCCCATCCCCTCACTCCATCACAGGGCAGGGATGCCACCCACTTGATCACACTATTCAGAGCCCCATCCAGCCTGGCTTTGAGCATCTCCATGGATGGAGAGTCCACAAGCTTCCATGGACATGTCCCATTTTTTTCCCTAAGAAACTGGGTTTCAAGTTCATACCAACATATGGCAATCTCATTAAATTTATTTTCATTTCAAGTAACTTGTATCAGCTGTTGAAAGTTACAGTTTCCCCTCACTCATCCCTTGTCATCTCACAGAAGGTTTAAATGAACACAAAATAATAAAAATTCTTCTGCAGACTAGACAATTCATAGGAACAGTTTTAAACTCACATTTTTTAACTACATTCTGCTCAAAACAGTAGTGCAATGGACTAAAGCACCAAGGAATCACTAAGTGTACCCAGACTCCCAATGAATTAATGAAAAGATAAATAACTGAACAGATTTAATGTAGTACAAGAAAGATAGGGATATTTAGGAGCTTTTGCAATTGGATAGCTTAAAACAATTCTTGGAAAAATCTTTTTCTACTTCTGTTTATATCCACTCATGAAGGTGCTGATAAACATCATCCTACTTTGATACATCATCTCCTACTTTGATGGAAGTGCTGCTAGAGGCAGGATGGCAAAAAAAAAAATATTTTTCCCTGTAAATCTATATATTTTTAAAATTATATGTATTCAAAAAGCAAGCCCTTTGCTAGTTTTGTGAGAAACAAGTATCTGTGAACTGTTGTGCCTCTATACAAGACCCTTTCCTGAAAGAAAAGTCACTTTATCAAGTTTTCTCCTAAAGTGGTGAGTGCTGGTTATGAAAAAGTTGGAATAAACTTAGAATAAAGCTAAACTCAGTCACTCTTGTCCTTTGTTGTCAAATGAAATTCACTGTCTACCAGACTACAAGATAAAGACAATTTAATTTAAAAGGAAACACGGTTCACTGGACTTATCCTTCATTTTGGAATTCAGGTCACTTTTATTAAAACTTAAGAAATAGTCTTAGATAGAAAAAACTATTCCTATAAAAAAAATTGAAATTAGCATAACAGGTTAAATATCCTCAATCAATTGCTGCTGGTTTTGTCAGCTGATTACTTTCCCTCCTGAGTTTCAGGGCATCTTGTAGAGTAAATTGCATGAAGGGCCCATGCAGAAACAGAGGAAACCTAGCAGCCAGGTTTAACAGGTTAATTATTTCAAACTTTTTTGAGATTTCATTTGGAGTTGGAGTGAGCCCTGATCTAACTTCTGCAAAAGCTGATTAATCTAGAACACTTGAAAACATCATAAACCACATCTCAAAAGCAATTTGAAATTGGGTGAGTCAGGGAGTTTCAAAAACTAATTCATTCTCCTTTCTTTGTCCACCACCCCAGCTGGCAGTTTCATTACTATTCCTGTAGGAAAGCTCACAATTTTTTGCTGTTACAAATGACTGTTAGGATAATTAAGATTACTGCATTTCATAAGATATGCTAATGGCCAGAAGCCTCTTTCATAAATTTGTCCATTAAATAGTAAGTTTTGTGGAAAGATTTCCTTTAAAAAATCAAGTAAAAAATCCCAGCTGGAAAGTTTTAATCTTTCCACGTTGCTTTTTAACCTTCAGGTTTTTCAGGAATGAAGCAAACAAAAAATTGGTGTTGCTAATGTGAAGTGCTGATCATCAGACTAATTAACGACTGGTATGCATATAGCAATGCTGACAGGAAAAGCAGCAGAAAATAGAGATGAAAAACTGTATCCTTCCAGTTCTTTTGCAGATGTAACTCTTACATCTATGTCAGAAGCCATCATAAAATCAAGCAGAGGGAATACTGGCAGAAGGGTTGAATTTTAAAATTTTCAGCAATTTGCTGTTAAAAATCTACATATACAAATATCTAAGTCAGTTCAGCTGTGAAATCTATGGGTTTATCAATGGATTCACAAATCAATATGTAGTTTGTCTTCTACATCAACTTGAGGAGTTTCTAACAGCAGCTGTCAAAGCTAGTTGTTGTTGAATTTTGCTGAAATTTGAAATGCCATCAATAAAGCCATTCTGAATTCAGTTTTGGATAATTGTTAATCCTGGCCATGTTTTATATTGCAGTAGATATTTAAAAGGACACCACTAGACAACAGATGAATTACAGAGCAAATTTGAAAAAGAGACGCAAAGAATGACACTGGAAATAAACTTTGAGAAAGGAATTAGAAAATGAATGTGCCTGCCTTCCAGCCTAGTGAGACAGACTAAAAAAGAATGAGGATGCATTGTAACTGCCTGCACTCCCATTGCACATCCTAATCAGGAAGGATAGCACGCTTTGCCACGGTGCTCAGTTCCATCAGTCAGATGCTGGAAAGGACTTAAACCATCAAGCAGTGTCCCTCTCTATCCTACCTACAAGATGAGCATTCATCAATATTTGCATAACATTCCTCAACTATGAAAACGTAATATTTGCTTTCTAAAAGAGTCCTTATTAATCTCATCCACTTATCTATTCTTGATATTCTTGAAATTTTAAGAAAATTTTTAGAAGTTACAAACATGGCAGATATGGTTTTCTTTGCTAAAAGCACTGAAAATGGGATTTAAGCAAAGTCAAGCCTATATTACACAGACTTATCTTTGAGGAACATCCATGTCAGTGAATATTTACAAACATAACAGTGAATAATTTTCCTCTACATGTCTTTTTGCAGAGAGAATTTCTATAACCATGTGATTTAGTAAACTAGAGTTTCCTTTTAACATATACATTATCTACAATTGAGTAATACTGGGAGAACAGACAAAAACTGGTATTTTAATAATTATTCTACCAAGTAATACATCATCATTACATCCATTTCTTTAGTGTGTTTTTCAAATATGGCAAATGCCATATGGTTGCCCATTGACAATGATTTGCAGAATAATTCTTCCAATTGGGATTGACAATGTTGAGTTGGAAGGGCGGTAGAAAAACAAAATATAACACCCAAAAACAAAACAAAGACATCTAAAGCTATGTGGGTGGCTGAAATAATAAGATTGTAAACATTTTTGTATACAAATTTAGATCCTAGATTTGATCCTGTTCTCCTTTAAATATAAGCTCTGACTGCCTATTACCAGGACCTGCCTGATATTTCCCATAGGAATTTTTATGAGACAATGACATTATGGCAATAAAGTACATGTTGAAGTATTCATAGATGTTATCAGGTATTATAATTTTAACACATAATTTGATGTAATTATATAGACAGATATATATAGATATATATAGACATATATGCAATCATACAAAGCAAAAAATATAATCACATTCACAAAGTAAAAGCAAAAACCTATTTTTTATTCAATATTTATTGCTACACCTTATGCACACATCCATGTGTTTGTAAAGTTTTTAAAATTGAAAGTAATGTCACAGATAATTTTTCTTACTTCACATCATTTTATACAAATTCAAGGCAAAACATGCATTTGAAAAAATCTTGGTTTTTTGCATAAATTATCACAGTTTCCAAACTTGAAACTGAAAAGGTTTTGCTTTTTCTCGTTTTGTAGGTGTGAAATGACACCATATGTGACAGATAGAAGGCATTGCTAAATGACACAATGAGGCAGATATTCACTAGTTATTTGTGCCTAAATGGGCATGATAGTAGGCACAGATGAGGTTCTTATTGTGTGTAATAAACCCTAATTTGCTTAGACACATAAGCAATCTGCATTTGTGATTTAGGAATATGCATATGCAAATAAATGTGTGAATTTAAAATTCTAAAAAAGAGCTGTTACTACTAAACCCCACCTATTTGAACAAAAGGAAACATCATTATTGGTTGTGAGTTTCGAATGCTTCTTAAAAATAGGAAGAAAATGTAAAAGTACAAAATGTAAAATACAAAAATGTTTTGTACTAACAAGAAGACAAAATGTAAAATATGCTGGGACTTAAAGTCCCTTCCAACCTACTCCATTCCAGTATGCAACTTTTCTTTCTGCTATAAATTTTAATGTATTATTTTTTCTCCACAACTCCAATTCTGCAGCAGCTTTCCTTGGAAGATTTTCATGCATGTACCACCTACTGAATAAGGCTTTAGTATATGAAGTGGAGCACGCAGGTAATTGTGGTTTATACAACAAAAATCTGCCCTTATTATGGTTACTATATCATACAATCTTGTGCAAAGACTGCAATTAATTGCCAGTATAAATTCTTTGACCAGAATAAACATGTTCTGTGCTTCTCCAAAGCAATGAGAGCTTCAGTGAATGAGCAGAGACCCAAGATGACATAAAAGGATCAGGTAAGTGGTTGTTTCACTGCAGCAGGAATTCAGGGGTGAAGAGGCTCATAGGAATGCTCAGAAATATCAAAGTCTAGCAAAGAGAAGACTAACACAAGACAGAAGTGGATATCATTCTCTACTGAGAATGCCCTTTGGAAACAGAAAGCATTTTGGATAGGTGGAATCCTCCTTTCTCAGGCAAATAGGCTTCTGGGTTTCTGAGCCCTAGAAGGTAACAGAGAAAGGTCCAGCCACTGAAAGGAACCAGCTTGGAAATGCCAGGGAGAGTAATGTAATTGTTTTTCTCCAAGAATAGAAATGAAATAGGCAAGAGGAAAAATTTCAGATTCAAAATATAGAGTTCTAGAAACCACAACCAAGGTCTCTGCTAGCATCTCTGAAGTGTTGTTAGTACCCACACTTGTCCAGGAACAACAATAGACACACAGTTTCAGAACTTGCTGTAAAAAGAGGATTATTCAATTTTTCAGGAACTGAGAGCACTCTGGACATAAGGAAAGGATGTGATTTCAGCTCTAAGGAACCAAGGTGCTGATGATTTAAAGGAACAGATTGACAGTGAACTTTATGCTGAGTTGTGAGGGAAAGGTGACAGGAACAAATACATGAGATTTAAGATAACGTCTGTAAATATGAAGACAAAAAAAAATCTGTATTCTCAGAAAAAAAGGATAGGTCAGGGGGCAGAAATAATCAAATATAGAAATAAGAAGCAAACTGCCATTTTAAAAGAGTGACAAGAAATGTAACAAATCAATAGCATGTATTCTACTTTGTAAATGCTGGAAGCCTAAGAAACAAGATGGATGAATTGAAATGAGTGATCAGGAAAAAAAAAACAGATTAATATACCATACATGTTGGAAACTTACGGGAGTCAGACAATTAAGGTAACTGTGTGAGAGCAGAGAATAAATTATTCAAGAAAGATAGAATGATTTGAGTTATAGGAACAGTAATTATCTTAAATAAATTATCAAATCAAATTAACCAACCTGTAAATTAACACAAAATCTGCATGGTATAAAATTCGAAGCCTAAATTTGAAAATTAAGGTTTGGAGTTTATGTCATCGAAGAGCCATACACATGCAACCCCCACACACCTATACCCAACATATGCTTATGCTTATAGAAATCAGTGAGGCACCAAAGAAGGCAAATAATTTCTGCCAGGTAACTTCCACTGTTCAGAAAATCTGGACAAATATCATGTCAGAATACCATCATACAGAGATATAACTTGTGTATGTTATTGAAGATTGTATCAAGAAAGAGCTAGTTAGTTAATCTTGATGTGGATTTAGTTTAAACAAATCTCATAGTACTTTCAAATCTCTTTGAAAAGAGCCAGTTTTTAATCAATGATCACAAAATCATATATACAACAGATTCTGGGAACAAAGACAGACTGAGCACATTACATTTCAGAGGTAAATCATAGAAATAAGGAAGTTTATAAAAACTAGGTTTAAGAAGAGAGTAGAATAAAATCCTTAGAAGCAGTGTGGAGGTTACTGCAGACACTAAAGAAATGCACTCCACTTATTAGAAAAATCAGGATTTATAATTGCTAATCACCTATATGATGAAGAAATTGTATTTCTTCATGTAAAAGAATTTTGCTTTCAGCATTTCTGCTCCTGAACAAAAGAGAACAAGCAGAACAGCCATTTAGCTTTCTGCTGTCGAGTTCAAGGTTAAAACTGCACAGCTTTCAGAAGCAGTGTGTGATACCCTGACTATTCTCCATGTGATCTGATTACATACCATTAAATATGACTTTAATACCTCACTGGCTTGCAGATAACTGTTCCACAATTCAAGCTTTATTGTAATAGTACTTGAGCTTGGTATTTTTATATGTCCATTAACTATCTTTCATTTTCCAGCAACGGGAACTTAGAAACACTACTAAGTTTTATAGCTGAATAAGTATATCTAATATTTCAGGAATGAGAATAAAGAGAACACCAGAATTTCTGAGAGGAAATATCAGGAAGATATTGATGTTAATTGTAAGAAATTGTAAAGATGATGAAATTTCTTTTTCGGATTTTACAGCAAATAGGAGATTTAAAGAAGAATACATGTTCAGTTTTGGGATGCATCTAGCTATTAAAAAGCAATAAAGTATTTAAGATCAATCAGATGTAAACATTGAAATCCTACTGGATTGCAGTATACTTTCTGTGACACGGAAGTTAGTAAATGACAGATTGAGTACACATAATTTTAAAGAGACTAGGATGAAGTCAAGCAGAAATGTTCTAAAATATTATTAGGAAAGTAAAATTGTCAGTGATTACAATATTGTTCTGGGAGTGAATGGAAGCAATACATTATCATTTAAATATTGAAGTGGAAGAGATCAAAGAAGAAAGCAGCTGAACCATAAGCAACTGATGGTACAAATTTATATATTTGAACAAGGCTTAGAAGACAAATTAAATTAACTCTTGTACTCCATATTCACCAGGAAACTTACAAGAGAAATACATAAAATATAATATGATCTTCAGTGAGAGAAAAAAAAAAAGCTGATAGCACAGCAGGAATACACTTTCTCTTTTCTCCTCACTATTAAAAACTTGATAAGGTCTCAAAGTAGATGGGTTGCACAAGGATTTTAAATACCCATTAATTCAGCATGTTCAGGTATTAGAGACCAAGTTTATTGGGATACAAATCACAGTCCCAGCTACTGAGTGGATGGATGAGCAACACAGACATGTAGAGGAACATTGTCATTCAATTGTAATAATGTTTCAAATCTGAAAGAATTTAAAGCCAATTAAAAGAGCCACCATTGCCTCAGCCCTTTTATTTTTCTTTTCCTTTTAGTGTAAACAGAACACTAAAACAGGTGTCTATTCCATGCTTCATTTAATGATTTGGCAGCAACTTACAGTGAGGTTTTTAGAATTGGCTACCTGTGATAAGCATATTTAATTATATTGTAAACCACTTGGCAAAGGAATTTCCACACTGTTTCAAATATTAAACTAAGAAGTATTTTAGATCTCATAGAAATAGTCTGAATTCAAGATAATTATTTTGGACATGTATATAAGGGAAAAAACTGCCTTGGAAGCAAGACTGAGTAAGAACAAATATGTTGTTTCAGAAATAACAGGCAACAACCTATCTCAAATCTGAAACAAAAAAGATGTGTTATCATCTTATAAAAAAAAATTACCAAGAGAATCTCGATAAACCAAGAATATGGGCTTGCACAGACAGCAAACAGGGAACATCTCTGTAATGTGCAACTGCTGGCAAGAGGGTCACTCTTCCACAGGGTGCAGTCCTTCGAGGACAGGCTGCTCCATCACGGCCTCCCTCATCTCGGGTCTCCCACGGGGTCACAGCCTCCTCTCAGGCACTCACCTGCTCTGGTGTGGGTCTCTGCATCCCCAGATGTCCATGGGCTGCAGGAGCAGCTGCCTCACCATGGTCTGCACCAGGGGCTGCAGGGGAACCTCAGCTCTGGCACCTGGAGCACCTCCTGCCCCTCCTTCTGCACTGACCTCAGTGTCTGCAGAGCTGCTCCTCTCACTTATTCTCACCCCACCCTTCTCTGGCCACAATTACATCTGTGCAATAATGGGGTTTTTCTTCTTCTTAAATATGTTATCACAGAGGCATTACCACTGTTTCTAATTGGCCCAGCCTTGAGCAGTGTATCTGTCATTGGATCTGCCTGGAATTGGATCTCCTGGACATGGAGGAAGGTTCTGTCACCTTCTCACAGAAGCCACCCCTGCATCACTCCCCACTACCAAATCTTGGCCATGCAAACCAGTACAACTTGCAATCCCATTTTCCTCTACTACTCGAAAACTGATTTCCAAAAGAAAAATATCTCATCCATTGTCTTTTAAAACTTTTTGATTCCTCTCTTTTTAGCTATGGATTATGAAACAATATTGATCAAACAGCTAATCAAGGAAAGAAAGATTATGTATAATCATACTATGTCTCAGCAAAGAAAATAAATGAAACATAATTACAGAATCACTCAACAGACTTGATGTGATTGCATATCTTACAACACTTTATCTAAGGAGCAGCAATTATCCAGTTATGATTGCTGAAAAAGCACAGAAGAAAATATAAAAGACACAATTTGTTCATTTTAAGGTACGTACAGCTTTCTCACTAACATGCAATAGGGACAATAAAGTATCTGGAAAAAAGTCAACTAGCAGAGCCCAGTGCAGCAGTACATCTAGGCCAGCCCTGTGGCAAACAGAAACTGGCAGAAAACTCCTTAATAAAGGTATAAGTGGTTAAAGGACATCCTTATGACAGAGACAAAAGTTAAGAGTGCAGCCTCAGCAGATTTGCAGATGGGACCAAGCTGTGTGGAGTTTACACACCTGAAGGATGGTTGGGGACCTAGGCAGGCTTGAGAAGTGGGCCCATGGGAATGTCATGGACTTTTAGAAGAACAAGTGCAAAGTGCTGCACCTGGGTCAGGGTAACCTGCAGTATAAACACATGCTGGGGATTGAGAGCAGCTCTGCTAAGAAGGAGTAGAGGTTGATGAGACACTGAACAAGACCTGGCAATGTGCACTCACAGCCCAGAAAGCCAAACATGTCCTGGGCTGCATCCAAAGCTGTGTGGACAGCAAGGGACGGAGGGGATTCTGCCCCTCTGCTCTGTTCTAGTAAAAAGGTCACATGCAGTGCTGCATCCAGCTCTGGTGTCCCCAACTCAGGAAGGACATCAAACTGTTGGAGCAAGCCCAGAGGCCACCAAGATGATTAGAAGGAGGGACCACCTCCCCTAGGAGAAAAGTCTTGGAGAATTGGGACTGTTCAGCTTGGAAACGAGACCAGGGTGACCTAATTGCAGACTTCGAGTACCTGAAGAGAGCCTACAAAGAAAGATGGATAGGGAATATTGTACAAGTGCATGTAGTGACAGAACAAGAGGAAGTGGCTTAATTTGGAAAGAGAATAGTTTTAGATTTGACATTAGGAAAAAGTCTTTATAGTGAGGGGGGTGGCACACTGGTGCAAGTTGCCCAGAGGAGCAGAATCCCCATCCCTGGAAGCGTTCCAGGCCAGATTGGGTGGAGCTCTGAGCAACCAGGTCTAGCAAAGTGTGTCCCTGCCCACGGCAGGAGGGTTGAAATAAGATATTCTCTAACATCCTGTCAAATCCAGGCCATTCTATGATTCTCTCATCGAAGTGAGGAAGGCTTTAATGTATTACAGCAGTATGATGCATTACAGCTGTACATCACTAAGGAGACAGCATTTGCACAACACTTTTCATTAAATATAACATCAAGGAACAATTTTTCTGTTAAACACCCAGCTGACAGAAAGACAGTGACACAGTCAAGTTTCCTTTTAGAGAAGCTTCAGGGCTCTGTTTTCTAAATTAAAAAAAAAAAAGTAAATTAAGCAAGGCTAACTTACATAATTCTTTTGAAACAACCTCTTTCCATAAAGTGATTATTGGGATTGTACCAAAAGAATAAAAGTGAAAAGCTCCAGTTGATTCTGGAGCCAGAATATTATTTCATTACCTTGCATAGCTTATGCACAATTTAGACACAGTATAAATTACTGCAGAAATAATTTGGAGCTACTGCTCCAGGTGCTAACTAGAGAGCAGTAGTAGACATTTTATTATTGTACACAGACAACCTCGCAGGGTCTATACCATAACTTTAAATGTGAATCAGATGAGATATGCACACTACTTATATATGGGAGAATTTCCATTATTTTGTATGGGTTATAAAACCTGTCCTTAGTCTCTAGACCCTCAAGATATGTCTACTCTGCACTTCCATAATAGGTCAGGGGATTATTCAGTAAGAAAGCACATTTTTCTTAGGAAAATTAATATTGTCCTATAATTCCAGCAAAGATTTTTTAAAATGCAGTAACTGTCAGTTATCCTGAATTACTTGCAACTATTACCATTCTCAATCCAAATTAATAAACAATTCAATCATGGCAAAAAATGTCATTACAATCTTTATCTTCTCCACAAAAACGTATCCAAGATCGTGAGAATATCCTGAAGGTTCACAAATCCCATCCTTAAAAGTCAATGGAAAAGAGTCACAAATTGCTTTAAGGAGAATGACCTTTTAAAATCATTCTTTGTCCCACAAAGAGGAAATTTTGGTTTGAAAAAGTCTTTTGAGTCAAAAACGTGACAGTAAAGAATCTTGCAGAGGTAAAAGGCAAAGTGTAAAATGCAGGATACCAAAGCACACTAGTTGATTTTACCCAATTCAAAAATACTCTGCATCATTCAAAAGTGTGAAGGCAGCCTTCTGACAGAGTCAGTCAGTAAGAATGTCTTACTACTGCCTCTCCAAAGCTAACAATGCATGTGTCATGTACGATTGGCACAGTAGTGCTGTGCCTCAAAGAGCTGCTTCCTATGTACTGATGCGCACAACATTTTTAAAAAGACTTGTGCCAGTTTTCACTGGGGTAGAATCAATTCTCTTCACAGTAGCTGGTATGGAGCTGTTGTTTGGATTTGTGCTGGAAACAGTGTTATTAACACAGGCATGTTTTATTTATACCTGAGCAGCTCAAGGCCATTTCTGCTCTTTACCCAACTCCACCAGAGAGGAGGCTGTGCGTGCACAAGGAGCTGGGGGGGACACAGCTGGGACAGCTGAGCCCAGTTTTATGTATGTATACATTGAATATCCTCATGTCATATGGCATCGTGCTCAGTGTATAGAACTGGGGGAAGTAGAAACTATCTCCAAAGTGATTGTGTTTGCATTCCCAAGGCATCATCACATGTGATGAAGCCCTGCTTTCCTGGAGAATGGGTGAACACCTGCCTTCCAATGGGAAGTGGTGAATGAATTCCTTGCTTTGGTTGGCTTAAGTGCATGACTTTTACTTCACCTGTTAATCTGTCTTTATCTCAACCCAAGAGATTTTTTTTTACTTTTATTCTTCCAATTCTCTCCCCAGTCCCACTGCCAGGAGTAAACAAGCAGATCTGTTAGTCTTAGATGCCAGCTGGGGTTAAACTACAACAAAACTGGATAAGTGGAATAACGCTACCAGAAACCCAACAAAACAAGCAAACAAACAATTCAAAAATCAGGAAGTCAGAGTCATGGATTAGTAGCCGACTTCTGAAATAGCAATTTCATTTTACTGTTTATGTTTAATCCCTAAAAATTATTCTATCAAGTTATAAACAAAGTGTGTTATCCAAAAATGATGATTCATTTCCTATTTTTCAAGCAGAATGAAATTTAAAAAAACATGTTCCAACAGTGTAAGATCAACCTTTATTCTCAAACAATAAAAATTCTCTAAAGATTTGTATCATAATATATATATATATATGCACTCCTTCAGGAATTCCCTTTATGAACACAAAATAATTATTTCTGTCTTCTGATCTAGCCAAAAGTAGCACCTACTGGCAGCTCATTGCCAAAAAAACAAGTCAGTGTGGCAAGTGTGTTTTGGCATTTTTACAGCCTCTGCACATAGAAAACTATCAGCCACAAGAGAAAAAGCTGAGAAAAGCAAGATTTCATATGAAACCCTGAGATTTTCAGGATGTGCTGGTTTATTATATCAGTAATCCAAAAGTATTAGTAAAGTCTGGATTTGACCAAAAGGAGGTTAATATTTATCACATCTCTTAATGTTATCCTAGAGATGACCCAAACCTAAAGGAAGGATTTCATTTTGTCACACAGTTTTGATAAAGTCTGACTGTCAGAAACTACCACAAATACAACAGATTAAATCTAAAAGTCACTTTTTATTCCTTCAGTGCACAGAGAGAATAGGATGAAAACTGACACAGGTAGCTAATGTTGCAAGGTAGAAAAACCTGCTTGTCATGCTCCCTTCACAACATTCAGTAAATCAGGAGTTCATCAATAAGTCAAGAAGTAACTTCAAAGACTAAGAAAAAAATACATTTTATACTACAAAAGGGTTGGTTATAGTATTGTATTGTTTTGTAGCCTCAGAATGCCCAGTGCATTACAGGCAGCAAGCTCAGCAACTTGTTTATATAATTTTTTGTTCTGGATGTCACAGTTCAGCACCTTGTTTGAATTTATGTTCAAAATATGCTGTGAACTAAAGACTTTTTACTGTTCAGCTTGAAAATTCATTTTGAATAATAGCAGCATGCAAGTGCATATTTTCTTCTGCATCACTGGAGGTTAGACAACATCATTCAGCTTCTACAATTAACTGAAGTGGCACTAAGATCTTTGCAGCCATGATGGCAATGATAGGAATATATTAGAAGAGAATTTTAAAGATATTCAGTAACACATGCTTTAGGATGCACTGTAATGACAATCATCTGCTACAATTTCAAAACACTGGCAACACAAAATAAAGGACTCCAACGGTGCATGACAGAGACTAAAATGATTACATCCTCCAATCTTATTTATTGCTGATGTTTTCTGCAGCAAATAGGAGTTTTGGTTCATGACAAAATAGAGTTCCAATCCTCCTATTAGACACACCTTTTCCTGACCTTTTTACTACATAATACATCCTTACTAATATAGCAGTTGGCTCTGCAATTCATTGATTGAACTGACATTATTATGATGATAAGGACTACTCAGATAAGTGAAAAAAGAAAGTAGTCCCTTACTTTGTCAAACTGCAGGAATACATTGGACTGTTCTCTGAAACCCTAACTGATGAGTTTTTTAGTGGCCTGCAATTTGATTTTTTTTCTTAAATTCACATGAAGTACAAATGATGCATTGTTGGTTCGACAACATGTGCAGAATTGAAGAAATGAAGAAGGGAAGAATCATTTGTTTTTCCCTTACTTTTTGCTGAAGTGTGAAGTATGAACTTCAGATTTCTTCCAAACTAAGCAATGTTTGAAAAGCCTCAGGCAATATCACACCAGTAGCTATAATTAAAAGTTTTCAGGTAAGTACTGTAAACTCTAGTGTGAAAGTGTTAAATGTGTTGTCTTGTCGAGCTTGACCTCTTTTCTGTGTGGATTCCCATGCTGAACCAAAGCCTATGAAAACAACATAAGCTTTTCTTTCTTGTTCAGTGGGCTTGCTTAACAACCTGCAGGTAATAGTTGGTCATTTGCATGAGCTGAGCAGTTTTAATAGCATCTGTGACATCTGTGAATGTCAAATACAATTAAGGCATTATTTTAAAAGACATATTATGGTTTTAAAAATGTAATTGGATAACAGCTTGTCAAAATTGGAGGTATTAATTGATCCTGCAATGCTGATTCTAGGCATATCTGGAAAAAAATATGTTCCCTATCCCTAATATTGCATATTAAACCATTCTTCTGTCCTGTAAATAAACTGCAGAACATTCAACATGTCCAGAGTGCCACAGAATGCTTTTCTTTCTATGCCTTACCTAGACTTGCTTGTAGAACATAAGGAGAACTTAAAAGTTGCCCTTGCATTGGAAAAGATAAACCTAAGATGTTATTAACTGTGTTTAAATCATCTTTTAAAATGTAATTGATACTGGAGAAAATACAGAGATTAGATAAATAAACATGAAGACTGAAAACACCAAACCAAGTATTTTTCCATCCTTCACAGGTATACAAAAGTAATGAGACAGCAAACCTTGAAACTAAAGAATCTTGCATGGCTGCCTCAGACTGATATTAGTAATTTATGCTTAACTGAAGTATACCTTGTTCTCATCTGACATATTCCAGAAAAAAAAAACAACAGTTCAATTGGAATACACCAATGCATAGACCAATATTTTACTTGATAGTTTTCCTGCTGCTAGTTCTTTCTTGCATAAACAGTGTCAAACATAATTTTGAGTGGTTCATCCATTAAAACCCATTTACTCTAGTGACATCTTCCTATAGTGGACTTAATAGCCCTTTAAAACTCAGTATTTCCTTTCTATTGGAAGAAATACATATCTATGGACTTACTTTTCTTAGAGTATAAAACCATATTCTTCAAGATCTTGAATCTTTTAGGAATAGTTTTATACATTTTTCTGTACATCTTTTGGCTGAAAATGTGGAAATATTTTAATTCAGTACTATTTTTGTATAATTTCCACATAATATTGTTGAAACTGCTGCACAAGTATGAGCAAAATAGTGATACACTATCACTCTCACCATTTAATGACTAATTCTACATCTCTAATTTCCAAGATAATCCAACACCAACAATCCTATCCATAAAGCTCCTAGTTATAATGGAAATTGCAGAGGAAAACTGGCAATGTATTCTATTTTATAGAATAAAAAAATTTCTAAGAAGAAAAATATAATGGAAAAAAGTTCTTCCCTTTATCATTTTCAGATGAACAAAGAAATAAATCCTTTTAACTAAGTTTTGATAAATTCTTAGCACACTGTTGACCTAAAAGATTCCTGACAATTTACAAAAGATTTCTACAGATGTACTATGTAGCTTGGAAAATATGAAAATAATTAAATGTCTCTTGAAGAATTATCTAGTAATGGTACGAGTACCAATTAAAGATTGATATTTTCCAGATCAAGAAATCTGATAATAGGCCTAAAATAATTTGGCAAACCATCAGGTACAAATGTTAAACTGATAAGTACCAGATAAAAGCAAACAACACAGTTTCACAGCTACGTGCCAGATAAATGGAACAGAAGAGAAATACCTTTCAAGCAGAACAGCAGTTTGATCTACTCTTGTGGAGGGAAAGGGAGAAGGAATTTTATATGTTACAAAGTTGAAGTTATTAAGAGCAAAATCTCTTACAGGAATCTCACAATTTCCATTCCCTAGTCACACCTTTGTATTGCTATCCAAATAGGTACACAGACCTTACCCTCTGCCTTCAAGGACTTCTGCTTTAAAGAGGGTTTGGGAAGGTAGAAGACCATTTGAATGTCTTTTTTCAGATAGGCAGAGAACAGCTATTTGAGCAGCTTTTGAAGAAAGAAATAATATAAAAACCAAGTTTTCCTTCCATGTCTTTGTAAATAATATCATTTTATTATATATTATAATTATGAAACTTTTTTAACAGATAATGGAGTTAGGGTAGATCTTCCAAAACCAGAATTGTTGCATATATTTAAAAGTGAAGTTCACACACTGGCTGTAAAGCAATTTTCCACTTCAAGGAGCCATCACATTTCTTTTATTTAGGTCATATAAATTGCATAATTGTCCTTCTCAGACATAGATGGTCTTGCTTACACTACCCATTCAGCATTATTTCCTGTAAAATCAGCAAAATACTAATGGAAGATTGATTCCTTCAATCAGCTGATACAGCTTTGCAGTTTTAGTACCACTTCTAAGAGAGCCTCATCAGTCAAAATAGTTTAATAATGCTAAAGCTAACACACTGAATTTTCTTTATTTTCTGCTTATTCACTTAGTAGGCTCTTTTTACGTTGAATGATATGCAAAGATATGCTGTATCTATATTTTACAATATTGTGTTGTAAGATAACATCAGTATTAAATACCATTTCCTGAGAAAATCAGTTGTCTGAATCACCCTTGGAAAACGACTCCTATAGGGACAATAATACTATTCATTTTGTTTATATTTTCACAAGAGAATTCACATTCTGAGCACCTGAATATCCTGCCAATATGCTTCTCTACAATACCCCAAGACAAGTTCAGGAAAAAAACCTCAGCCTGACTTTATCAGCCAAAATCCACAGTTCAGGTAATAGCTTATGAAAAGGAGTCCAGTGTGAATAAGGAAACAATTCTGTATCACAGAGCTTTTCTATATTATGATTGTGATTACAGAGTAGGTCATTTTTCAAAATGTCAGACAGTTTCTTATCAAAATGAGAATGACACAAGATGCACTCTGTCTTGTGTGACTTTGAGTCTCAGACTAAGTCACTGAATTCAGAAAATTAAAAGTAAGTTGTGGTGGATATATTTTTCAAGACTTACTTCTTCCCTAAAATCTGTGCCTTGGGTTGTCTTCAATGGTCTGAAGTAGTGAACCATTAGCAGAATTATTACATTTACACAAAATGCATCTAAAATTAATCTCTCTCTTCTGCCTGGTCTTTTCAGCACTAGTGATTTCTCTTAACCAATAGAAATATCCACACAAAACACAGAGAAAATTTTGCATCACTAAAGTTATGAAATTACTTAGTCAAATGGTGAGTAATTATAGAATTCAGAGCCAGTGCTGACTGTGTCATTTTCAATGTTATCTTTAAATCTTCCTGGGTTCTTGTCCAGCTCATACACAATCCCCTAAGAAAATTAATCATGTCAGGATGCCATATGTGATAAAACAAAGATTTTAAATTTAATTTAATGTAATCCAGAGTGTTGCAGTTAGAGGAGAAACACTAGTTGTTACTCATGGGCTGTGACATTCTTATTAAACTTGTTCAGTCTGTGAACACGTCAGTGAACATGTCAGACTCAAATACTCCTGTCCATTCAATAGTACTGCAGGTTGCAGTTTAATTACAATTATTTGCCACAGTTGTTTGCCTTAAATTAGGCTACTGTTAAATATGGAGCAATTATACTTTCAAAAGTTGCTAGTAAAACAAAGTAAATAAGATTTGAAGGTTCAAGAAGAAATTATTCAGTTTAACATTACAGAAAATCATTAAAATTTCCTAATACTGTAAAAAAAGAAATAGAATATACTATCATACACTACTGTTCTCAGTACACCTAGGAACCAAAATGTGATAATAGAATTCAAGATGGATTCATTTCTATTTTTTTATATTAACTAAAGCAGAGTTAGCATTCACAAATGCTACTCTGAAAATTTAACTGCAAATATATTAGCAGGTTTAACTCCTATGTCCACAGGATTTGGCATGCCAAACAAATACAAAAACATGTGCATGCATACAGAATGGGTTTTCAAGAGGACTTTAATTCAAAGCATGTTAAAGCACCTAATTTCATATTTCACACATGCATTCTCCTTGGGAGCAAGACAACACAGAATACTAGATTAAAAATAAGATCAAAGACAGAATTATAAAGATAATTTCTTTAAATTTCCTGTGTGATTCAGAACTGTGACTCTCATAACTAAAAATAGCTTACACAAATACATTTCACCTTTAGCAATATCCTTCATGCATTCAGACACATACCTCCCCGAGATGCTGAGTGATGTGCATTTCCATTAACATTTCCTTTCATTATGCACCTTTTGTCTACACTCAACTGTTGTTATTCAGCTACTTGTGCAAAGTGTCTCTCCTAGCAAAGGAGATTAAAATTGCTATCTAATCAGGCGACAGATATTCAAAGCCAGTTTAAGTGAATGTCAAAGTGCAAAGCACTGTAAAGCAAAATTAGTTACACTATTGTTACCTTCTAAAGAATTTCTAATTATTCCCAGTAGTGACGGAACTTCAGAGAGGCAGCAGAGAGCAGACCCCAACTTGACCAGAAAAATATTATTTTATAAATACATCACCAAAATAAATTAATTAATAATCTATGTCTAAACCACTGCATTAATGAGTTGTGAAAATTCGGTTTCTGAGGTTCTAAAGAAAACCAGTTTTTATTTTAAAGAGAGATCTGCCAAATTAAAAGCTGTGTAAGGATTGTGGAAATGGCCCCAATGGATCAGAAATATCGTTGGCCTATTAAAATGTTATTTAAATTCATTATTTTTCATTTAATTTATCATCTTTGCTATAGATTAGAATTAAAAAGGGAGATAAAATTAGGAGGGTGACATCAAACTTCCACAAATAGTCCATGAAGAGATCTTAATTTCACATTTTGCACCAATGTTCCGTTCCTGGGAGACATTTATTCATAAATGTAATCTCACAAAATGGAAAAAAATTACTTTGTCCACTAAGTCCGTCCCTTTTGGTTTTCTTATCTTTGCTCTCCTGCTTTCATACAACAGTCATTTATCATTTCTTTGTTTGAAACTTATCTAGCACTTGGCCTAACTTTCTGCATTCAAAAAAACAGCTTGGTATTTTGTAAAAAATGGGGTTTGTTCATTGTATAACACTGTTTAAATTAAACTTTGTATTCTTCAAAAAGTGATGTATTTTGTATTACAACTTACTGTGACCTTGCCTTTGTGAACAACTTAGCTGATGTGGTTCTGTTTCTGTTGTTGTATAAGGAACAGTTGCTTGAAAGAAGAGACAACTGGTTCTCCTTGGAAGCAATTAAAGGATAATAGAGTCATCACAGTTCAAAACAACAGTACTTATGTACCTGAACATGAAACTGAAAATCACCTAGTCAAGGCCTCAGCAAACACAGGAAAATTCATAAAATGTTTTACATGTGGAAAGGTCAACGGATATCCAAAGCAAATCTTTTTCAAACAGAGATTAAACCCATGCATTACCTCAACAGAGCTCTCCTGTAATCTTTAATTAGCAACATATGACAGAGAAAATGACATGACAGAAAAGAATTGTATTGAAATGCAATACTATTTATTCCCTATAAGTGGGACAAATGTTATTTTAATATTTACATTGCTTTGAGTTTCATGCAGTACTGGGAAATTCCAAGGACAACATAGATTAGTTTCCTCCCTCTCATTTCCCTACCTACTCATCCTGCACTACATGCAGCATAGCCAGTTATTACAGTCACTGGCAGTGGGACAGGAATAAAACAAGTTCTATCTGTCATTTGTTCAAAAGCTGGACTCAGAGCATCAAAGAGGAAACAGGTTTTAACATCCATTTATACCTTGGCATGTTTGACAAAACTTTTCATTCCATTTAGATCAAGGTCTCAGGGTACACATATGATTTGTGTAACTGAAACAAACCATTTCAGAACTGTTTTATGTATTTAATGTTATTTTTTTAAGGATATGATGCATTACTGTTTGGTTCCTAGCCCAAGAAGTTAAACCACAGAAATCCCAATGTTATTCCACGTTAAAAATATTGCATATCTTTAGTATTTCTCTCTCTAACTGATAGGAGTAACTAATTAATTATCATCAAGCTGATTGAACATGAAAAAATTCAAAGAACCAACAAATTATTCTGTATTCCTGCACTGAAATTTTGCCTTTAACTCATGTCAATGTCAACTAACATGAAGTTTATTTGTACCTCTAATCAGTCTATGCAATATTTGTAATGAAGTTTATCACCCTTAAAGGCATTATTTTTCTCATAGAGTGGCACCCATTAAGAAAGCATAATCTCAAGCATCTAAATGAAAAGTATTAAAACCACTTGGCAATATCATTCCAATTTGACCACACTACATATATTTACAGAGATAAATATTCACCCCAAACAGAAATTGAGTACAGATTTGAAAGGTGTAATGTAAATAGACTGTAATGGACAACGTCTCCCTTATAAGAGTATTAAAATTATCATACAATAGAATGAAAATTGACAATTTGCACATTTTTGGAGACCCTACTTTTACAATGGTTTCAAAAAAAAGCATCAAAAAAAGCATAAAAACCTGCACCTTTCATGGTAAGGATGCCCACAACTAAATTCTTACATGTGCGCTGTTAATCACAAGTGGGTGTAGGATTAGGATTGAGGTATCTACAGAGTTTAAACACAGAGCTGAATATCTTTTTTCAAAATGCAAATTAACTCAAACTTCACTTTCAAGTCTGTAGAGTTTATGGTTCTGTAATTGTTAAAAATCAAATCCTAAATGTTTTCCAAGCTTCCAATGTAAGTTTAAAAGCTCAAAACAATAAGACTCACTCAGCTGAACACCACAACTGTAGAGACAAGGACATCTACACTCCAAACACCCAACTGTGGCTTTTAAAATTAATTTATTTCATAAATTTTGTATGACACATAATTTCAAAATTTTTACCTTGTTCATCTTTTATGTGTTTATCTTTCTGTAATAAAGGATGTATTTTTGCAGCAGTATTTTTTGGCATCAATGGTAGCAATCACTGAAAAAAAGTCATGAGCATTCTGTTGTCTTAATTTATGCCACTATTTTTAAATTATTGTCCTTTTTTCCTTCCACTCCCACTTTGTGATGGCTTCTTAGTTCAAAATCAGATAGAGTAAAATGAAGAGGAAACAGAATTTTGCATGTAAAATTCATCAAATAATTCAGAAGATAAAGAATTCCACATCAGCAGTCAGTTTGGGTTCATTTCAGGTAATTTTGTCTCAGAGCCTTGCAGGCCTGAAGACTCAGCCATTCTTTCAGAAGTGGGAATGATAGCAAATAATAGTGCCTGCCAGAATGGCACTTGGAAGAGAGAGAAGGGAGAAAAAAGCACACCTATTGGCCATCAAGGCTGAAGCATCACTTGTGCTAGTGTCTACTGAGAGAAAGAATGATTAATTTCACTGGCTGTATTCATAAGCCAATCCCAAGAGAAATACTTTATTGAGCAGATATTAAACCTGAGAACTGCCAAAACTCCAAGAATTGTACTGTTCTTCTAACACAAAAAATGAAGACTCTAGATTGTACCTGAAGTTTAAATAACAGTGGCACCTGGAAAGAGAGCCTTTTATTTGTCAGATATAATGAATTATTAACTTCTCTGATAGAATGCTGAGACAGCAAATCAAATATACACTACGGGTTCATTTTCCCACCTACACTGCAACATGCTGGTGACATCTACAGCTCTAAAATTTCTAAAGCAACATATTGTCACCCCTCTCACTTACATCCCTCCTTGAATAAAATGTTTAATTAAGAAAACTTGTTCTTCCCATCTTTACAGCTCCAGAAGAGCTAATTCATGCACTTAACCATAAGAACATTAAATTATACATGAATGGATATTTATATCCTTTAAGAAAAACACAAATATCAAAAAATATTAAATGTGCCAGTGTAATTTATCCGTTCCCTGCTCTAAAGAAATTTTTCTCATAATATACTATAATGCCCGTAGATTCTTTAGCTCGTATAACTCAAAAAACTTATAGTCCCATAATGCTGCACAATTATGTGACAATGGAAACTTTCACACATTTGATAATCAGAGTTTAATCCTATGTTGCTCTGATCTACAAATGCTTCTTGAGACTGTAATTGGTTTCCAAGATTGGTTTGTTAAAAATATAAGAACATTCACCACAAAATTAACACTATTTCTTTGGAATTATAGAATCATTAACTTTGGAGAAGACCCCTAATCTCACTAAGTCCAACCTTTGGCTGCACACAACCATGTCAACTAAACCAGAGTACTATGTACCAGGGTCAAAGAGGTCTGGAGATAATTGTGGAGCAGATAGAAGAAATGGTTCCCTTTATTTTGTTCATTAGAAAAATCCATTCTGGAAATAGAATGTTTGCAAAAGCCCCTTTCTCTTACACTCTTAAACTGTGGCTATGGTTCTTGAGGAGCACAGTTCTCCAGGGCTGCCATAGATACAGAAGAAAAATCTGTACCTGACCGAGCTGAAGGTCATTCTCAGGAAACACCTGAACAGCCCAAAAGGAGAAACATCCAGAGGAGACAGCAAGGTGTGCAGAGGAACACCCAGGCAGGTGGCTCACAAACCCCTGTCGTGCCAAGAAAAAGTTGCTTTTCAGAACAGCAGAGAATTTATGACACATCCAGTTTAATTTTGAAACAGATTTTAGTAATCAAACCCAGATGCCTAAGGGTAGGTATCACTTCAACTACATCTAACATCTTATATGACCTAGCACAATGCACTGCATTCAGATGCAGAATACAACTCAGTGTTACATTCCCACCAGTCTCCTTAAATTTATCTGTAAAAGTTTAGCTCATTCAATGCAAACTTAAGGTTTCCAAAGTGAAACGAGTCTGGAAAGAATTTTAAAAACTCATTTTCCATGGGAAAATTGAAGAGGAATGGGAATTGAATGGAAAATGTGGGAGTGATAAGAAATGAAATAATTTTACAGAAATGAAAATACCTTCCAAAATGCAGCCTCGCATGACAGGTACATAAAGAGCTGAACACTGTTCAGCTAAGACAAAAAAAAAAAACAACTGCAAAGTAACCATTACAGAAATCTATCCTCTAGCAGCCCTTTTTTGTTGTTCATGTGAAAAACGGTACTATGTCCCATTTAAAGCAGGAAAGAAAAATTAAAGTGCAAATTATTTCTGAAAGCTACAGTCAGATACCAGAACTGGCTGTTGATCAGAAACAAAACATCTACTGTTACCATCATTCACATTCATTTGGAGTCTGCATTTTTAATGCTTAGCATTTTTTAAACTTTTTCTCATATTATAAGCTTCACAAAAGATAGAAGAGCTAAAGACTGTTAATTTTCTTTGCATTACATTCAGCTGAGAAGTCACAGTCAGCTTTCCACCTCATGCAAGACATTTACCTTCCTGGTGTTTAGGGTTTGGTTTTTTTGGTGTTCTGGGTTCATTTTTTCCCCTCTCTCTCTAGGGAAGTCTTGGAAACCCTCACTACACTGACTATTTAAAGTAGAAAGCTTTTTTGAAAACTGTTATTAAACACCTCTGTGCTATGCTCTACATTATTTCATTCCTTTCCTACACTTCTTAAGTCTTCTTGAAGGGAATTCATTCCTACCATGAATGAAGTACATCGATGTTAGCATTGAGTACTCAAGCCTATTTCCAAATGAAAAAGACTCAAGCTTGAATACTTTCACAACATTGTCCTCTGATAGACTGAAAGAGTAATGGGCAAATCGGTCAAAATACTTTGTTCAGAAAAGCTTCATTCACTTCCTACTGGTATTTGGCTTAACTTCAATTAAAGCAAGGCCAAGGCCATTACATTTTAAAACTGACCAGTCATTTTGGTCAGCTCAGTGAACATTTTGAGAGCACATACATGCATCACATCTTCAGAAAATGCTGAAAACCTTGTCAAACCTGGTTCTATGAGGGCATTCAAACTGGACAAAAAAAAAATTCAAAAAAGTGAAAGTGTCTCCTAATTGCACTATTTTCAAAAGCCAATTTTGCTTTGTTGGGTCCATTTGAGGGTTGGGGGAGCAGCATAAATTGACACTGTTTTCATTACAGATGTACTTTATAGTAAGCATAGTTGATTTGCAGTGGTTTTATGTACTTTATCAGTGCATATTTCCTTAGCATGTAAAAATTAATTTTTTAATATTTAAGAACATAGTTATGAAATATATCTTCATAAACAGGATAAATAAAACTTTTCCTAAGGCATCATTATCACTTACATTTTTCCACTAATGCCTTCATTGCATACAGTCACAACACTGCATCAGATAAAATTGACTTTATTAGTGCATATCAGCAACGAAGGAAAAAATGAAATAAAATACATCATGTATTCTACATTTGTCACCAATTTCACTCTCAGCAGGGACAATTTCTGTTGGCATTCAGAAAGCATTAACTATGCTGCAGACCTACAGGAAGGAGAGATCCAAAATTAAATGTATTCCAGTTCATTTTGATGGTATGTCAGCTTTTTGTTTTTTTCTTTAATCATCCACTCAGGAATACAGTAATGAGTCCAACACACTATGCCCAAGATTTAAGAAGACATCTATGTGATAAGATATTCAGTTTATTCAATTATTTGCATTAGATTCGTCCCATATTTTCTCAAGTCTCACTGAACCCCTATGGCAAGAGCTGATATTTCAAAGACTAAAATAAATTGATTGATTGCATTAAAAAAAACTGTTCTCAAACCCATTTTCTATGTATGATACAACAGTATCCATCAAAAAACAATGATGTCCCACTGTGCAGGGCACTGTATGCATAGTATGAAGAAAACATACTTGAACACGGTAATTTACACCAGAAGAGTGACTGAGGGATTGTGGCATTGATAAAAAATGTGAAGGACAAAAATTAGAACCTTAAGGTGGCATTCCTCATGTAAATCAGATCTCCATACGGGAATAAAGTTTGAATCTCTAATTTGAGGTTGGGAAGGGACGGGTGTGAAGGTTTAGAAACTAAGCTTCCTATTAATTTATTTTTCACATTACCATGTAAACAAATCTTTCTGTGTATGTCTTGAGGCAGAAGAGAGAGGGCTGAATGAGGACAAATGATTCATTCTTACATAGAGCTGCCTGAACAAACTATCCTTGATTTCTAAGGCGTGCTACCATTCCTGTGTCAAAGTAATGTTATTCTACATCTTTTTACTAAAAAAAGGTGTAAATAGCAGCTTACCTGTGTGAATGCAAATTAACTCAACGTTAACTGGTTTTAAAAGTCTACTTGAAGTGTTGAGATGCTGAGCACCAGTGGCAAATATGCATGCATGGAGATAAAGATAACTCTTAGTTACTTTAAAGCCTTCAGCATCAAGTTGACAATAGTTGTGCATCTGGGATAAGAGACAGAGTTGTTGTCTCTCAGTCCAATGGCCACACCAACAGACTTGCAAGGCAAAGCTAATAAATAATTGATCTTTTGGGGTCCTGCATGGATGTGAGTGTTACAACCCATCCCAGAAGGCTGGGGTAACCCAGATTATTGTTAATAGGTCCCTTAGGCTAGATTAGAGTGAAACAGCACTGAATAATCGGTGTTTATATAGATAATCTGTTATAAATATTTTTAATATTTTTATCTATTTAATATATACACACACACATGTAGGGCTTGTTTTAGAACAATTTGTTTGCAATGGAAAGCAGGTAGGTAGCCATTTTCATTACTTTTGTCTAAAGTAATGCAGCAAAATGAAAACATAAAAATAACTCTTAAGAAAATACATAAGAAAAAGAAGTAAAGAGAAAGAAAGGATGAGTAGAAAGATTTCACCACCTATGAAAAGTGGGCAAAGTGAGCAAAGTCCTTTACTGATTTTTACAATGTGTGAGATGCTAACCATTAACATCTCAGTCTCTCACAGTGAGATATATTATATATATTAATCTTCTAATTTCATCAGGTATCTTCTTACAGCTCACCTCTGTTGAAATGTTTGGAATTGACCTTACAGATACAGAATTTGTCACTTTAAGAATTTGTCCCCTGAGTACCTCTGCTACAGAAACCCATTGTGCACTATATCCTTTTTATAGAGATATCTGCTCAAAGGTAAGAGTATAAGCACATAAATCTTATTAGTTTGGTCTCAGAACTGAAAAACAATAAAAATTAGTTGGGATAAAACCAAAATAGATTTCTTTCTTAGATTTCTCATAGAAATCAGTTCTTTTTAAGACTTTAAATTCTTTAAAAATATGCAAAGACCAAATTTCAAATTAGCCTCTACTCACCAAAACAACATTTTAGTACAGCCCTTTAGATTATCCTGTAGTGAAGAACTTTACTAAAATCATTTAAAGCTGCAGAGATACCCATAAATATCCTTGTGAATAAAGAACCTGGGTATCTTATTACCCAGGTGAGTGATGTAACTAGGCTATTATGATCACTATCACATGCTTTCATTCTACTCTAATTTTTTTCTTTTCAAATGAAAAAAAAATCAATTGGAGAGACAAGCAAAATCTCTATTTCTCAAGTTGACTATTTTCTTAGACACTGCCTCTTGCCCCCAACCCCAAAAAGCCAAAACCCTCCGGAAGCCATCCTCAGAGGGCTTACCATCTCACTGAGAACACAATCCAAAAGCAGGCTGTAGTCTTAGGCCACTGCAAACAGATCAGTCACTCTTCATTCCCTGGCTGAAGTTAAACCATAACACAAGCAGTAACAGCACTGCCCTGGGCAACAAATTACACCTGTAAAATAAAGCCATGCTCCCACTAGTTAGTGAAAAAAAAACATCCTGGCTACAGAGAACTCCTGATAAAGATACCAGCTGCTCTGTAAAATAAATCATTCAGAGCATTTCTGGTAAAGTTACCTGAAGTTGATGACTGTGTCCTCCTCTATGCTGACTCCAGTTTTACTTCTCTTTCTCCTACTGCTGAGACAGCTGGGCTAACAAATGCTGACAAGAACTTTTTGTCATGGTTTGCATATTCCTCATAATCAAGGTCAGACAGACAAATATAACATGGTGATGGCTGGCACCTGAATGCTGCAAACATTGTCCTGCAGACATTCTATAAAATGAACATCTATTTTATACTTATTTAATATTTTATACTTTAATGAATGTCTATGTTATATTTGGCTATTTTACATTACTGATGTACTGATAAACATTTAACTTATCTAATAATAAGTTTTTTTACTTGTTCCCTTGTTGCGTATGCTTGGAGGACATGACAACCGACCTCTCAGAAAACACTGAATAGCCATGAGAAAAAAATTACATTATTCCAAAAATCCAAAACCACTAACTAAAAAAATTAGAAGAAATTTGTAATTTTTACTGTGTTATCTTCAAGTGAGGATTGTTTATATGTAGCATTTTCTGCTTCTGATTTTGACTGATCTGAAGATTCATACAGAACTCAACAGGTCAAAGAAAACATAGTAGCAGAAACCTAGTTTCCTCACTGCTTTCTTGTAAGATATATATTTAAATGAGCAATTGCTCAGGCTTTTGGTGTTATCCAAAGTATCAGAATAAATATTCACTCCTAAACCCATTATAAAGAAAGGTAATAAATTTAACTCCTGTTTTATTGTCAAACTAAGGAGTTGAATCTTGATAACAAAAAAAAAATCGAAGTTAGAAATAGGTATATTCAGTTTCATTTACTGACTGAAATTCCATAGGCAATCTTATTTCACAATAGACCAAATCTTAACACCATTCTTCAGTTTATATATCCTGGTCTGTTTAAGGATACACTGACTTTTTTAATCGGTAATCAGAAAACACTTCTCTAACTCCATAGGATATCCTTTCAATATGTATTTCACTTTTTTCCATTTGTACATGATTTTATTTTTATCAGACACCATGTCACTCCCATTGAAAAGCAGTTAAAAAAAATCAGTTAAATGGCAAGAATTCATTCATGTGGTCATGTCACTCCCATTGAAGAGTCACATTAAATAGTAAGTTATTTACGAAAAATCTATCCTCCTTTCTCTTTGAACTCACATTCTATCAGTCAGACATTGCATTGATTAGTCTACAAAGAATCATTAATTATCAAGTAACAAGATATTTCAGGTGTTCAATTAGCCACCAGATGGACGCCACATAGTCACAAAATGCAGCAGCATCATATGGTCATTAAACGTGAAAAATGAGTACAAGTTTTGTAAAGTGGCTACAGAATAAAACCTCTAAATCAAGTCAGGCTCCTTATGTGACTGGACTTCCATAGGATTTAAATTAAACTCACCATATGCTTTTAACCTGAAAAAAAAATGGTCTGTGGTTTCATCCGTATGACTCTCCCCTATCAATAAAACTCCAGCTGACCTTGTTTTGCAATATAAGGTTTTCTATAAAACACACGTGGATAATAAAAATTTTGCCTCATCAATCTTAGAATAAAATGTTTTACTCCATTTTAGACACATTTTTCTTTAGTAAACAACCAGTGTTTGCCTTATTGGTAGGGGTCTTTTTAAAAGAAAACCATTTCAATTCTTAGACGAGATCCGAGACCCAGTGTTTCCGTAAGGCAATATAAAATATTTTGCACAGATTGGCAGCAGAGTTCAGGTAGCCAGTATTATCTCAAACAGTAGAGAAAATGAGACAAGCCAGAATTTCTTCCTATTCATTGAAAATCTAATAAAAACCTGGGATTAAAATTCAGGAAAATTTGAGCCACAGCTAGTGAGACACTTTTTCAACAGAGTCATATTACTCCAGGAATAAGAGGATGAAAGTACAAGGAGAAGAAGAAAAGACAAGTGTTTGGGGATCTTGCTGCTGCCATCACTGCTAGAGGGATGAGAAGGACTATGAATGACAGCAGCCAGCAGAGAGGATTAGAAGTTCTCTGAGAAATGACCACTGGTCTGCTTTCCTTTCCCTCCTCTCAGAGGCAGCAGTGATGAGCAGCTTGCCTCTCCTGGCCCTGGTGCAGAGAGCAGGCACCTTGCTGCAGGCAGCAGCCTGATCCCAGCACCTGCACATGCTGAGTCAGGACCTCTCCTGGCTCCGTCCTGCCCAGCCCCACGGCTGCTCCACTCGAGCACTCTCAGACACCTCGAGCAAGCACAAAGAAAAGGTTAAGCAGTACCCTCTATTGCCTGACTTTACATTCCCTGCTTTAAGAAATAGAGCTGAGAGTGAGCAGAGAAATACCTTGCTTGGCTGTGATAAAAGCAGCAGTAAAATGTGTGAGTTCTGCACCTCAGTTTGAACCACAGTTCAGTTCCTGAAAATTCGATTCCTTGTAGATAGACCTGGCTAAGCAATCTAGGGCAGAATTAGCTCATATTTCAACACATTACTTCTTTCACTTTTCAAAATGCAGAGCAACTGACACCAAAATCAGAGAGAGGAAAAAGAAAAATCTTATGACCGAGTTCTACCTTTTGTTTCTCATACACAATCCTCTGGGGATCCAATATATTATACACAAGGGTCAGTGTGAAATTAATTCTGAGTTTATCTGCAAAGAGAGAAGATTTTTGCTCCCTGCAGGAACTTTAAATGTCTCTTTTCCTACTGAGCACTCTGCAATATTCTTTTCCATTGCTACAAACACAAAAAAAAATTGTTACTTATGTCCAGTTTGTGTAATCATACAGTCAAGTAGTTCAATTTAACACACAAAACAGTGACAAAAAGGGTTTATCCTTCTTATATTTAGAAATTATACCATTTTAATTTCATTTTATGCTTTGTCTCTGGCCCCTAACTCCTGCTGTGAGAGTGAATATTCCTGTTTTATAATTTTTTATGCTCCTGCAAAGGATACTATGAGGGCACAAAGAAATTAGAGGGGAAAACACAAGTTTTAATGACAATTGATCATAAAAATGGACAAAATTTAAAAAAAAAAGTCCCCCTGACTAAGTATGTATACAGTAATCTGTTACAGTTTAGGGAAAAAAAATCAATATAAATTTGTTAGAAAAAAAGATTGGTCATCAGTCTACAACTGAAGTTCCCATTAGAGCCTTAAAATACACACACCCACAGTTAAAAGCCAGTAAAATAATTTCATTGCAAGGACACATGACCTCATTTTGGAGCAGGAAAGCAAATTGGGGCCTTGTATATCCCAGCCATACTTGGCCAAGATACAGATGTGTCTGTCTCTCAGAAGAGAGGTTGGTGGGTTGGTGGATCAACCACATCTCTGCAGTACCACTCCTCATTCTCTGTCACACTTGTGCCATCTGTCCACTCACCCACAGGACTAGTTTGTCAGGCAATGCTTTAGAAGTGCATTATATAATAGATGGAGGTTGTGGAAGGCTGGAGAAGGCATGAAGTAGCAGTCCCACTTGAGACCATAGAATTCTAGGGGCTGTGCATTGTTTAGACTGCAGGAAGCAATTGCATGTGCATTTTTAAAATATACATATCATTCCCTTTTCTTCTTAGTTCACATCTCTCCAGATACTGTTACCATGATTGTGACTTTAAACAGATTTTACAGCCAAATAACATTAAAGTGTAGCAATTAGTGCCTTATAACACTCACGGTCTGATTTGTGAAACAGGATTTTAAGTAATAAGCCATCTGTTGCTCTCAATTTTAATTGTTGTGATAATTATGTATTTTTAATTGTCATCCTAATTTAGATCACAATTTATCACCAGGCAATAAAAGGCACATTTGTTTTCATCAATTTACTGAGCTACTTTTAATATTTTAATCTGTTCTGGTACAGAAACAAAGACCAGTTCCTGATGAAATAAAAACATATTTTCGTACTTGAAAGAAGTACATGACAGGAGCAACCCAAAATTATGTCCATAAACCAAATTCATCTTGAGGCTTCCATTCTAGAAAACACTTCTCAAATACTTGTGTCAAGCAACTGCTATGCTTGCTAAGACTTAAATAACCAATAACCCATAACATGTAGCCAAAATTATCTATAAACATTATAGAATTCTTGCCATGCCAGAATCTATACTAAGCTGACCAATGACCAGAGAACTACTCCCAGGTTAAGAAAACTCTTTGACACAAAGAAAGGCTCTCTGCCTTCTTTGTTTCCTGGTAATGGGAATAAATCAGAGGAAACACATGATCACAAGTGGAAAGGCTCCTCAAGAAAATGCCCTGCAGTCTCTGTGTTTGGAAGATGACACAGTCTGGGCTATTCAGTGATGATCCCCTTGCCAGGAACACAGCCCAGAGTGATCTGAAATAAAGCCCTAAGCTTAAGGATCAGATCACAATAACCTCTTCACTGTTTTGGAGAAAAACATTATGCTAAGACCAGAGTCAAAATATCTACTAAAACAGGCAGTTTTAAGAGTAGGATATTGCTGCAAACTTCCTCTTAAAATTTATAAAATTTAATGTATCCCGGAAAGAGGCTGTGTTGGTCTGGACACATACTTTAAACTAAATAGCTATATATGTGATTACAAAAAACTTCTATGCCATTGCTCCTGTAATGCCACAACAGAAACTGGAGCATAAGAGCATAATATCTTATACACTTCAAAACCATTTAGCTATTTAAAAGTGTCTTGCACTTTTAAATAAATAAATAAATAAAATTACATGACAGTATCAAATATACATATGTTGTGCTTAGAAAGTCTACTTTATATTTAAACTCTGAAATCTTGAGATAAACTTTATCAAAATCAAGAATCATTTGACCTTTTTCAGGCCAACAAAAATTTAAAAGTATTCAGATACCTAACTGAAATAAGAATGACAGGATGAACCCTAAAGCAATCTAAAACACTCCCTGTCTGAAGTCAGAGTGAAGAAATAGATAAGCTTAAGTTTTTGTCAGATTTATATTCTCAATGTTTCCCTACATAAGCATAGTATACAGTCTTCACCACTCTATCTATGAGCATCAAATTCAATTTTCAGTAAAGCAAACATTTTCCATATGCAAATCAGAAGATAATAAAAATATCTTAATTTATAAATAAATTAAATATCTCCACGAGAACTACAGCAGATAATAAAAGATGATCATGTTCAAACAGATGACCAGATTCAAATAAAAAGAGCTGTTCTTTTTTTCTCGTCTGGATAATAGATCTCAGCTAAAATACACTTGTGCTTCTGCAGAAATCTGCAAATTGTTTCTACTGAGAAAGATTTTTCTGTTTGATCATGTGAAATACCCTAAGCCAATCAAAAAACACAAAAAACACTAAGAATCTTTCTCATAAATTGCCAGATTTACCTTTCAAGCTGAACTCTAGTTTCACCATTAAAGGTTATAACTTACTCATGCTGAGAGGTATTTGAGACAAGCATAGGAGAACTCCAGAGGTTTCTGAGGTACCACTCTGTGGTAACCATTGGTAAACACTAAGTTTGAATGGCATCTCCACAGGCTCAAGCTTAAAATACAGCCTGAACAGCAGCATTACAGGCAAAGGGCAGTGGGGAGAGAAGAAATCAAGCCATGAGAGCACTTGGGTGGAGGTTATTTTCCCCTTCTGTTTTTTATAACAAGGTTAAATTCAGTCAAAGCTCAAAAACAAAGCAGGAGTGTTTTCTAAATATTTTCTGTGCAATTGAATGTTTAGAACAACAGAAACAATTGTTAACTTGTCCCCAGTTTTTGGAGGAAAAAAAATACCAAAGCAAAGCAAGAACCCCAAAAACCAAATAAAACCAAATAAAACAAAAATTCAGTGCCTCAGCCTGGCAGTGGAATACAATTATAAATTTGATCCAGATAGAGAGTAAAACAAATATTAAAGTCTTCACAATCGCAACTTTACAACACATGTCCTCACCGTTTCTTTTATGGCAGCCTTCTACACATGCACACTAATGTGCCCCACCTGGCAGGCTGACACATCCACTTTTTTCATACTACTCCTGAGCTCCAGACAAAAGAGACCAGGAGGCAGCAACTATAAATTTTGCATTGCAGTGACTGAAATCACAATTATGGGAAGTTGGTTCTTCTGCAAGTACTGAAGCCACATGTTAGAACTACCTTCATGGTGCTTGTGAGAAATTTTTATGAGAGACCAGTGAAGTAATGAGTCAGAAACATCTTTATTTTAAGAAACACTCTTGCAATGATTCAATAAAAAAGAGACAGTGTAGAATCTCACTGCTTTACAGTGTAACTCTTTATTAAGGACCAAATGATCTCTACTTTATCCACATGACAAAAACTACCCAGTATGCATTTTCTTTTTCTGGTTACAAATCTTAATCATACTTATCCTTTCAGTTATACACCTCTGAGAAGAAAAGACTGTTAGTGATTTTGGTAGAGCAGCATAGGCAATGCTACCACTACAAGATTAAAAACATTCACTTAATTGCAATCCCACTTCCAACATCTGAGTCCTCCACTAGAGGAGTGGCCACCTGTCCATCCCCACTGCACTCCCAAAGCACCACATGCCTGCTGAGTTCAACACCAGGAGAAAGTTTAAATATTAGTTCTTGGCAGTATCAGAGAACAGAACATGCCCTGTTTTCCCCCAAAGACAGGCAGGACATTGGATTTGAACTAGTCTGCAGAGGGCTTGTGGCAAAAGTAAAGGTGCCTGGCAATATTTTCCCTACCAACAAATTAAGAGCCAGATCTCTATGGCAGAATTGTTACTGATCTAGGAAGGGGGGGCTTTAGAAAATTGCTATAGAAAGCTGTCACTTCTTTGGCCATTTCTGCTGGAAGCAAACATTACCTCCATGAACTCCTTTCCTCTTAAGTCTCTCCTTAATGTTTTGATTTTTCTCTCTTATGAAAGAATATTCAGTTCCAGGTCTGTATGCATTTAGAAAGTATTGCCAAACAAACACTGAATCTTTTGATGGTCCTCAAAGCAAAACTGCTTCTCTTGGGAAAATCTTGCATTGGCTGAAGCACTGGAAAAAGTTAAGAATATATTCCTTTTGATGACAGATGAAATGTAAAAAATACTTCAGAATTAGGAGGTGTTGCAAACAATACAGCTTTCACAATACCAAGATAAAAACCCCAACCAGCAGCAGTGACACACACATCAGATTTTATCTTTTTTCTTCTCACTTGGCTTCTACAATAAACAGGTTATCTTTGAAAAATTTTGCATTCTGGCGACGCTACAAACTAAAACTATCCAACTTCAGGGTTCATAAATTTACAATAATATATAACAAATAAATACTATAACAAATAAAAAACTATAACAAATAGAACAAAAAAAAATTATATATAATATAAGAAATAAAAATTATATCTTAGGATTTCATACTGCTGAACTTACATCAAACTTTTCTTTTAGTATGCACTTCTTTTCCATTTTTACAAATGGCTGGGTGTTAAAAATATTTCTGTATTTATTTAGTGATAAAGTGGCTGCTGTGATTATTAAATGCATATTATTTAATATATAAAATTTATAAAGCAAAAGAATTTACTCATATTGAAGAAATAGAAGCACAGAATCATAAAATCAGGTTGGAATAGACCTCTAAGATATTTGAGTCAGACCATTAGCTTAACACTGCCATCTTTACCACTAAACCATGTCCCCAAGTGTTATCTATGCAGTGTTTGAATGCCTGCAGGAATATTGACTTAAACAGTTCCCTGAAATGCTTCTTGCAATGTCTGACAGCCCATCCTGTGAAGAAATTTTTCCTAATATCCGCTCTAGACCTCTGGCATCATTTAAGGCTATTTCCTCTCATCATATTGCTTGTTACTTGAGAGAAGAGACTGACCCCCCATATCATTACAACCTTATTTCAGCTGGTTGTAGAGAGTGATAAGTTTTCCCCAAACCTCTTTTTCTCCAGACTAAAGGCAGCTCTCTCAGCTGCTCCTCACAGGACTTGTGCTCCAGCCTTCCCCAGCACCTCAGTGTCTTTCTTGAGGGGCCCAGAACTGGGCACAGCACTTGAGGTGTGGCCTCACCAGTGCTGACTGACCAGGGGCATGATCCCTGCCCTGCTCCTGCTGGCCACACTATTGCTGGAACAGGCCAGGTGCCATTGGCCTTCTTGGCCACCTGGGCACACACTGGCTCATGCTCACTGGGTCAACAAGGACCCCCAGGTCCTTTCTGCTGGGCAGCTTTCCAGCCACTCTTCCCCCAGCCTGTGGCACTGCCAGGGGTTGTTGTGACCCAAGTGCAGGACCCAGAACTTCACCTTATTGTACCATTGGCCTCTGCTCATCAGTCCAGCCTGTCCAGATCCCTCTGCAGAGCCTTCCCACCTCCCAACAGATCAACGCTCTTTCATCACTCAATTTCATTTCATCAGCAAATTTATTTTACTGATAGTGCACTCAATCCCCTCATCCAGATCATCAATAAGGTATTAAACAGGACTGGCTCCAACACTGAGCCCTGTGGAACACTGTGAGTAACCAATTCCCAGTTGGATGTAACTCCATCCACAACCTCTCTCTGCCCACAGCCTTCCAGACAATTTTTTACCCAGCAGAGAGCACATATATCCAAGACATGAGCAGCCAGTTTCCCCAGGAGAAAGTTGTGAGAAATGGCATTTATAATTTCATGCTAAAATTTTCAAATCACAAATTAGCATGAAGAAAGCTTCATACTGTCAGCTAATTCAAAGTCACTGAAGAAAATCAATGCAGTTTAAAAGTTTTTGAAGGACGTCACAAAAGATACCATTTTTGAATCACTTTCTCAGTCTTGATTTCCTATGCAGTTTCACAAGTATTAATGAACCTGCTCAGAATTATCTGAAGCAGCACAGGCTTGGAAAATAAGTACTACTAGTACTGGCATACATTGAAGAGTTAATATTACTGCTGGATGATTACCTGGGGAGCATCAATAGGTGAAGGGTTCTAAATTACTAAACAAATTGATTCGGTGGGATCAATTAAACCAAGACTTTATCTCAGTGAGTTCATTTTATTATTTTCATTTTCTCTCTGGTTTTTTGTTTTGTTTTGTTTTTTGTTTTGTTTTTTTTTTTTTCTTTTCTATGTGTCTACACAAAAAAGCATTATTTTCTGCTAGAGATATATTTTCTTTTCCATTGCATCTAGGTAAGACCCACAGGGACTGCTGTACTGAAGGGGTGAATGACAAGTTACCATGCCCTCTAGTGAGACTACCAGCTTCTCCAGCTGCTAGACTGATACCTTATCAGGAATCCTGCACCACACAACCACAAGATTTTGTAGTCTGAATGCAGACTAGAGAAGAAATACAAATCCTTGGACAAAGCTTGCTCTCTACTGTAAGAAAAATGTCACAAGCTATCACATGAAATCATCCACAAAAAGCATAAGACACAAAGGATAGCAGGAAAAATATTTCACAAACTCCTCAGTGACAAGCAGAAAATGAAATTAAAAGCAAATGTAATTTACAGACAAAACCAAAAAGAATATGAAAATTTTATTTACAAATATGAGCTATAGCTTCTAGCAAATATCTCATAAAGATCAAACTTGCTGACAACTAGCAACAGTAGTGGTCAACAGCCAGGTTATAGAAGGTGTAGAATAGGCTAGTGATTCTCAGTTGATTTCACAGTGCTGACGAAATTCAGCTTACAAGACTAACTGTTAGAGGAGTCAAACTCAGTTTTGCTTTTGAGAATTAGTAAGAGACTAGAGGAGTACAGAAGATCAGAAAAATTACTTGAGGTACCCTTAAAATGCAGTAAAAGTGGGAAAGAACAAGAGAATTATTGACCAGTTAAATATTAATTGTTGGGAAGATACTGTCAAAAAATTCTAAAAATAAGCTGTAAGCCCAGAAAAGGAGAAGGCTGCTGAGCACCCTGAAAAACAAAATATGTTTAACTCATCTAATTGCTTTCTGCAGGAGAGTTATAGGTTTTGGTATAGAGGCAGATGCAGTAGGAGGAAGATATTTTGCCTTTATCCAGTTTTTTGACACTTGTTTAACATAACATGTTCGTACCACAAAATAGGGTAAAAGAGAATTATAGTGTTGCCCAGGAAGAGTCATCTCTAGCTCATTATCAAATGAGGGAACACACAAAGCAAGGTTTCGTGTGAGTCTGCCCCATTATTGGTACTATTCACCACGCTTTTAATGATTAGGATGGGAGAGTACATTCATTCAATCTGGAAGCTGAAAGCAGCAGCAGACACATCAGACAGCACAATCAATTGGGATTTGAGCCACACATTACACTGGGAGAAAGCACACAGAAAAAGATGCAGTTTCCAAAGGATGGAGGCAGAATTCCATACCACACTGCGGAAGCAAGGGAGATACAGTGAATCATAATGTGATCAGGAATCATGAACATCAAGCTGCTAAAATACATACACACAATAGAAACCTCATTTTAAAGCATGAAATAACCCCCCTACTCCCCAGCTGAAAACTTACAAGCAGAGACTAGCACACTTTCCAGTCTGGTCACAGCAACTGAGGGATACAAATCAAATGGTGGTAGGACAGTTGAGTGGTAAAAATGATCTGTGATTCAGAATACAGAGTGCTTCTCCTTAGAGATTTCCTCAATAACAAGAAAAATCTTCAGTAATAAGGAAAATTTTCTATTGAAAGAGAACATGGAATTTTCATCACTGGTTATTTTCAGAAGGAAGTTGAACAAGTACCTATCACAAGTACAGTTCCTCCTGGCTTTGAGCAAGGTCTCTACTTCAAGTCTTGTTTTCTGTATCAGACTGATGTGATTTCTTTTACAAGAAGAGAAAAATTGATAGACAGAACTGTGGACTAGCCTCATCTCTAGGTAGGCAAACTTTTAATGTGTAAAATCAGTTAATTTACAGTGACACACAAAGCCATGCACTTTTCCCTGCCAATAGGATTGAAAAGTGGTCCTATTTCCTCTCCCTAGCAGACAAACAGAACCTGCAAAAAGAGGTTACACACACTTAAAATCTCTATATGCTAAACACCAAGTAAGCAGCTTCCAGTTATAAGAAGTCACAAGCAAGTTACAAAGATTTAAAAATTAATCTACAAGGCTGTTACTAAGACAATGATTAGAAGTTTTACAAAGATAGAGCTTTATTGTAATTATAGTTCGCATTTCTGATGTGAAGTCTCCAGATCATATGTCTGAGTTACTGTACTGCTCTCCTTAGCAATACAATTGATATTACCTAGTGCTTATGGGGCTCATCTTCTCTCAAAAATCAATACCAGCAGACAATTTAGACTCAGATAACTTTTGTGGTAGTTTAATTTTCTTCATGCAATTGTTCTTTAGATTTAGTAGACATTTGGTCTCAGAGCTTTGGAAAACAAAACTGAAAATTAGTCACTTCTTGAGTCCAAATTTTGAGATAATTTACTTTTCAGGTATTATTTTTCTCAGAACACTGTGAAGAAGAAATCCATTGTGAAGGGGCCTTCTTTAAAAAACGGCTTGCAAAATAACAGCTAAAACATGTTTCTAGTTCTTTTCTGTAACTCTTGGTGACTCAAAAATATAGCAGAAAGCAGATGATTTTCCACTATGTATATTGCCTATAGGGTTAGGAAATTTTCTTTGAAAGTGTCTAGACTGGGCAGCTAATATATTGTTTGCTTGTCAAACAGCTTGAAGAGCTAGACAATACCATTAGACATAGTATTGAAATGCTGAATGGATGGAGGGATGGATTATCCTAACCTGCTGTGTGTTGTTTGCTAAAGACATTTTAGTAAGATTTTCTGCTTCCTTTCAGTTCTAACAAATTGTCTCCAAAACGTGCAGCCATCTAATTTAAATACCAGACCCCCAAACCAGAAAATTAAAAATCACAGTTGTAAATACAGCTAGAAAAAGTATACTACATATTGCTTTGCTAGAAAATGTTTCTACATGACTTTAGTTCAAAGTCACCTCTGGAATATAAGGTATATTCTCTTTAAGGACCTGATGATTGAACTCTAAATATTTAGACCCTTTGTGATAGTCCATTGCTATTGCTAGGCTTATCAGTTTCTTTTCTGCTTCTCCTCCTGTTCATTTCCTTTCCTGGACATGAGCAGTTAATGTTTCACAATTTCCATTCAGTCTTTGAGTGCAATATATTTTATTTTCCTGATTTCTTAACATTCACTATAATCTTCTGTCTCTTACAAAATTTATTCTGATATCTGAATGTCTTCACATGTGGGATAGCTCTTCTATTATGTTTCATCTCTTTTCAACACTTTCCAAGTTTTTCATATTGAATAGAACAGAGAATAAATGCTAACACTGAAATGAAAAAACCACTAAAGAAAATGACTCCTCTATTATCTTTAACTGGGCCATAGCCAAACCTGTTATCAATACTTATAGAGAACTAGATTTCAAAATCACTAAACTCACAATTCTCATTTTTCAGTCTGCAAAACTTTATGATTACTTGGAGCTTTATCACATGAAGGAAGACTATGGTTCACAGCTGTTCTGGTGAAGTTTCTCATAATAATATGTTTTAATCTATATTTTAATCAGTTAATGCATATCCATCTAGGCATCACTTTCCTAATCTTTCAGAAGCTGTCCTCTGTAACAGGGTTGAGAAATCATTCGGGTGGATCAATCTTCAAAACAGGACTTAGCACACCATTTGTGTATCTGGCAGGATGAGAAAGTTTGGAAAGATGGACAAAAGAGGAAAGGCTTATACAACAAGTAAGGCTCATAGGTCCAGTTTCTCTGTTCTTACATTCCTTTGCTGCTTTAAAGCCTACATTAAGGTACTAGTATTTTTCTGAGACTCAAACAGATTCAAAGATCAAATGTTTTACAGACTGATACTCATATATCGTAACAACTTTGGTGGGAAATCCTAGACTTACCATCTTTTATTGCAGCCCTGGAAACTTATTTTTAGAATAGACAAGAGACCCAACAGTCTATCAGAAGACCATGTTTCTGATTTCAGTTATTATTCCACAAAGATAATAGGTACCTCTTTTATCACTAGTTAATGCAGGTCTCTATGTCCTCATTATAACTTATCATCAAATGTGGAAGAGATATTGAAATTAAAGGAAGCATAGACTTTATTATTTCCACTAGAGAGACATTTTGTAATTTTTAACAGAAACGTAGGGCATTATTCAAAGTATGATACTAAAATAGACTGAATGCAGGAGTCAACCTCTCTTTTGTCTACTCTTCTGTGTCATTAACATTGTAATGTTACCTTTAGTGAGAGCAGAGTGGTCTGCTGGGTTGCAGCCTAGTAATAGTATTATTCACATACTTCATTAACCCACAAATCTATAACAGATCTTTTGCTACCATTATACATATAATGAAAGTTTGCCTCCTAACTAATATGGACTTATTCAAACCAGCTGGTCATGTTTGTGTAGTAGTAATATTTCACAGTTTAATAAATCATTTTCTTTGCTATGCTTTAGTTACCTAAGGGCTGCAGTATATATTACAAAGTAGAAGCCAGTAAAATATTTTAAAATAAAAATCACTGAGTTATGAGTACAGTAGAACAACCAAAACAGTTTTTCACTTGGCAGAAATAATAGCAGTTCCAATTTATCCTGACTATAGAACAATATATGGTTAAAGTGTAAAGCCCCTTCCTTCACAAAACAAAATCTGAGTGTTAAGATTTGAAAGACCACAGTCCCTCAAACACTCGAGTTTAATCAGTGCACTCCTCTCATGTGGTATTTTCCTCAGAGCTAAATATCTAATATAGTATTTGCAGGAATTCTTAGGCATGTGTCTCTGGAGAAAGATTCATCCCACATTAAGACAAATGTTGACAAATTGCTTCCCTGCATATTTTAGAAGAAGGACCGCAAAACCACTTTGGTTGGAAGGGATATCTTGAGAACATTTAGTCCACCTTGCCAGCATAAGCAGGGTCAGCTGGAGCAGGTTACCCAGAACCACTTGAGAACAGGTTACCATACAGGAGATCTATAGATCTGTACTTAGTGGCCCAGGCATTCTCTTCAATGCAGCAGTCCTCTTGCAATCCCATGATAAACTGAACAGCTCTGGTGGAAATAACTAAAAGACAAGAAATTCTCCCCTTCTTAAACAAACCCTGATGGTTCTGGAAGGCTGGCTTTGAACATTGTCTGACTAAGGAATATATGAAGGCTAAGATAGGAAAGAATGCAAAATCCACAATAATGTATAATTGAAAGGATGCACACACATCACCTGCTCTGTAAAGGGACTTGGTGCACAATTTTTCAGGGCCTTCCCTGAAAAATTTGAGTTAACACCCTTCATCTCCAAGCTGGAAACTCAAACAAATATGCAATACATCTTGCATTAATGCTTCCCTCCTATTATTTAGCTTGTTAGATATCATCCAGCTCAGCATACTGACTGTAATGATCTACATCCTAGCACCTAACTGACCCCATAACCACTCACTGCCTAAAAATTCTGGCCACTTACACAGAGCTGCACAGGCCATTTTACAATGTACAACAAAGTTCACTAACAAGGCTCAGCATTTTTGAGACTTGTCTCAACCTGTTGCCCATTGGGCTGACTTCACTTTCCCCATAAAAATGAGAATTTGTGGTGAGAACATGGACATAACTCGCATTAGTGAAGTGATCTGTGTTCAGTTCAAAGTATTCACAGACCACTGTAGCATTCCTTTTAGTCCTGCATAACCTCAGTACACTTGTACTTATGTAAGTGAAAATAAATTTTGGCTTTGTACAATTAATCAGCAAATATTTATTGAAAAAGAAGTTCCATACACTAATTCTGAGCATTGCCTTTGACACTAAATATAAATAATAGAAACCCATTTGATATTTACATCCTACTTGTCTTAATGTATTACCTCTCATCATTCCAAACCAGGACCCAACCAGCTGTATCAGGACAGGCCATTGATTTCCCTGTGTTTAACTCTCTCCATTTGTTTCTAAATATAAAACACACACCCTTCAAAACAAGAGAAGGTTTTTTTAAATATAGGTGTATTATTGCACATAGTGATGCTGGTACATTTGTTACTTCCACCATTTATGTGGATGACACTTATACAGAATGGAAATCTGTAATGAAAGAGTTAGACCTGTGTCCCCATTCTATCCTTAGGTCATGGTATCTCAGGAAAAAAATAAAGCAGGAAATATATCATCATTCTCTTTCACAGCACATATTTTCTATATTATCTTCTTTAGGTCAATACTATACTCTCATTTGTAGCAAGGGAATTAGGGGAAAATAGATTGTTAAGGGTCTGATAAAATATTTAATCAGAATATGCCCATTTCTAATTCCCTGGACAGAGCTCAAGAGACTATGAACTCCACAGAGAGCTCAGTACATCAGGAACAAGATCAATGTTAATTAGAGCAAGATATATAAACTTCTTCCAAAGTGTGAGACACATGATAAGGAATTCAATGCATAATTTTAAGAGACTGGTATAGATAACTTGAGTCAGGGGAATTGAGTCCTCTTTTGTTAGTGCTTCTATTAGTAACAGAAACATTTATTCTGAGGTACAGCAGCATCAGGCAGTAACTAAAATGCACAATAAGAAATTAAGAAACACTTCCATCATGTGGCCATTAAAAGCCAAGTAGTTTTTCTTCTGTTGGTGATTACTATAAGTATCTATTCACTGCAAAGAAATAGATTTTCTGCTCATACAACAAAGAATGGGATATCACTGCAGTTACTGTAAAGATTTTTTACTCAGAGAAAAAGATAATTTTGTCGAGTAACATTATGCTTAATAAGAAAATACTCAAACTGTCCTTTTTCTTAGGAAGTGAGCTACACAGTAGAGGCAGTAGTGGTAAAACACAGTTAAAGGTCAAAAGAAATAAAAATAATAATAAAAATAAATCTTAAATGCATATTTAACATCACGGGTAATTTAATGCCAGCTTATTAACATAAAATCCAAAACATTTTTATACTACAGAAAGTCCCCAGCCACGATCAAAAAAATAAAGCTATAGGTGATAGACTAGAAAAGACACTCATCTTGCACAAAGTTTTACAGTGAAATAGAAAAACTGTTTGCATACAGTTGTGAGAATTGACACAAGGTGGCCTGACAGATGCAGGACCATTTCTTTAGATACTTCGCTAGCTTTATATAGTTTTGTTTTATTGTTCTGGGATTCATGCACTCCTAAGTCAACACAGGTATGTAGATAGAGCCACAAGTCTGTGTTGTGCTGACTCAGAGTAATTGCTACATTGATCCTATACCACAGAATTACAGAAAAATTTGCAGTAGCTGATGACCTCCTTGTAACAATCTATCTTGCCTTGCAAAGTTTATATGCTAAAATAATGTTTCAGAGGGTAGTGCCCTTCCTGGGAACAGTGTCTAAACAAATGCAGAAGCATTGCTTTCGGCAGCAAAAAGCAAATTAGACTGAGGGACAGACAATGGAAGAAACAAAAACTGATTTAAAAAACTTACACCTGGATTCACCATCTTTCAGCACCAAAAGAAGCCATCATCTGAGCTTATATATATCATGAGATGGGTTTCTTTTGTTTTCATTTGGGTTTTTTGACCCATCCAAGCATTAGTTCAGTTGCAGGAACATAACCATTTTCATTCAGAGTTTGAAAAATTTTGTCAAAGAGGTGAATAGTTGTACTATAACTTAAGATATCCTTAATGAAGTCACAACTTAAAATTCAAATATTTAAGCTGCAACTCTGTCAGTGGATCCATTGTTAGTAGTGCTGATAATAGAATTTATAAGAGCACTGCAGATCACCTCTGTGGTATACATAAATAGAGATTCAAAATGGATATACAATTCATGTGCTTGGTGGTTGGCTCTGCTTCAGAGCCACATTAGTGGTTTGGGGATCTCTGATCACTTTTCCAAGGGCCTTGAGAAAAAGATAGCCTTCATTTTTATTTACATGCAAAACACGTAAGTATCAATTATTGAAAGAAATACATTTCTTTTCACTGTAATCTCCTCTTATATTCTTTTTATAAGGAAATACTGACTAAAATAAAAAACTATAGAAGTTACTGAAATTTTAACCTGATATTTTACCCATATATTTATTTTGTGATTTGGTGCAAATTTAATTAGTATTTCTACATAATAATACATTAAATGTTGCAAATATATACCTTGAATTTATTTTTTTTTACACAAATAAGAAAAATCTGAGAGTATGTTGATAATGCTTTTATTAATTCATAAATCTATGGATCTTTTTTCCCTCCATGATAATTATCAGTTCAGTAACTTTCACTGTTGCTGTAATCTGATCTCCAAGAGTTTATATTTATCATTACCAAAACTGACAAGTGAAAATAACTTCATCTAGAAAATTTCTGGAAAGCTTTCTGATGGTAACTTCTGAGAGAGAAGGCCAAAGACTTGTACAGGAAAACTGTCTTTAAATTAGAGTTGAAATATCACAGCGTCTTCATTACCTAGCAGTTACAATCCTATTCCAAAACAGATTGCTAAAGAGATAACCAGAGAACTTCTTAATTAAAATCTTATTGATGTGCTGTATCTACAGAGATAATTAACTACAACAACAAGTTTTGCATACAAAAACATATTTGTCTTGCCAAAGGAATAATTGAGAAAAATTACCTGGTGGCTAAGACTTGATGCAGATATTTTTTGTCAATTTGCTTCTATTATCTGCATATCATCCTGAAAAGTTTCAACGACTGCAGATTTTTTTTAACTGACCAAGAAACAAAATACAGAAGAGTAAAATAAATGTGCCCCTCTCAATAAATTAATTCAAGGAAGGTAAGTTCAGTTGAGCCGTGAAATGGTCTGTATAACTGACATTTTACGTGCTATCTACATTTATCAGCAAAAGCTGTAATACGTTTCCCTATTTTAAGCAATCAATGAACTACTAAATGTACTTTTCTATTTTTAGCACAAGTTCCTCAAAAATTCCATGCAGACCTACCCTTGCTGGAATGTACATAAACTCTCTCACAAGAGAGCTACTCACTGTTTTTAACCTTTGAACACTGGCAATATTTGTACCCTCATGTCAGATTTTATTTATGCTGCCAGAAAGCAAAATAAAAGGCAAGAGGATATATTGTAGGATTCATCCATCTTTCAATGGTTATTTTTTAAAAATTAGTCCCAGAAAATACAGTATCAGGAAATACTGAAAAAACATTCAGTTCACAATTTATTCAGGGTCTAGTAGGAAACAAAGCTCAGCAGGAGGCAGAATTTTACTGCTGGCTGCTGAATGCATGAGTATCTTACATTAATTAACACCAAGATGCAGCACATAGGAACACCTCAATAGTTTTATGACTATATTTGACCTTGATGATGGTCCTACTCTAAGTTCAGATACTGGGAAATATTTTCTAACAACTCTGTTATCATATCAAAGGGCCAGAAAACATACAGACTGGAAGAAAATATTATTTTTTTCTATTTCAAATAGGTAAGGATGCAGTGGATTCTACAACAAGTAGCCTATAAAATACTGTCATTATGACTCAATACTGTGAAAATTTATTTGGATCTGAAGATAACCTGATTGAATTTTACTGGGTTGTTTCAAACATAGTCAGGGAGAAATCAAACACATTTCTTCCTTCATATAAGTACTTGCTGAGTCTCCAGGGGTTGTGATTATTTTTGACAAGTTAATAGTTGTGCTGTGTAAAAAAAAAAAAAAAAGGAGTGGATTTATTGGTGCAAAGCAACTCACTCATTTAAATTTACAGCTAGGAAATTCATTATCCAATAATTTTCAAGACTTTAAAGTTAAAAGTCTTACTTGAGAGCTGATTACTGATGGAAGCAATATCATTTTCTGAGAAATTTCTCTGTCCAGTACTGTATTCTGGAAGTCCATTATATCCAAAATAAATAAGCACACAATATGATAGATAAGATGTATAGCCAGAGGAGCCATTTTTTGCAGATTTTGTTTTGCCTGTGTCTTCTGTCTTCACAAAAAAAATCACCATGCATTATATCATCCATTTGAATATTCTAAGAGCAATATAATTGTAGTTTCCCATTCCTGATAGGGGTGACAAAGTCATTATTTGAAAAACTTAAACATCGTTGGAGCAGCAGCTCCAATGACAATCAGAAATAGGTATTTGAAAATGGATTCTCCAAGTTTTTGAAGTAAACAGTCATACAGCCTATTCCATATGTGAATGTTCAAATATAGTTAGAAATCTTCAACAGAAGCAACTAAGAACCAGTATTCCCTCCAAACACTTAATTTTGCAATTATTGGAACTGTCACATACATGGAAAAGAAAAAAAAAGAAAATAAACAGAATATTCTACCTCAGTGCCACCAAAAGAATCTCTGAAAAAACAAGAGATATTTTATACTTTACAATGAAGTAAAGATTTACTGATAACAACAAAACAACCATTTTTAAAAATTAAGACCATTTTGATGTTCTTGATAAATATATAGATATGTGTAACTTATCTGGGATCTGGAGGCGAGCAAAACACAAACATTATTATATGGAAGGGAAAATACGTGGTGGTATGAGAAAATCAGGCAGAAACAGGCAAGTATCTGAGAAAAAACCCACTACATCCAAGCACAGAAAAGAAGATAATATGAGTATAATAAAAGCTGCAGACCAACAAAATAATTCATACAAATTTTTACTGGACAGAAATATCAAGAGGCGCCATTTAAAACCTCCCAAATATGAACAATCAGAAGAGGACTGGAGAAAACTACACATGATTAAGTTAGTATTTTCATAACCCCCAATTATAAACTTCAATGATGGTAATTTTAAAATATGTACAAAGGAAAATATTGCAAAAGATGAGCACGGAAAGGAAACAGTCTGCTTAACATTCATACTGCATAAGTACAAACATGCAGATTACACTTTTGCCAGAGCATGCCTGATCCTGAACTGATTTAAATGGAGAGTGAAAATCACAGAGGTGTCTGAGACCATTAAACACATGCTAAGCTGTAATAGCTTTTGTAAGTACAGAGATTTATTTCATGAGGCACAACAATAATCCTTGGTATTGCGGGAAAAATAGTACGTTCATCCTGCTCTTCCTAACTTTTGGAGGCCCAACTAGATTGCAAAGTTAATTTACCTAAGGATTTAGCCTAGACAGAGTAAGACTAAATAGGACTTGAAGAAAATGGAGAATTTCCTGAGGGGAAAAAAAGAAAAAAAATTGTTAGGAAACTCTCTGTACTTTCATACACAACTTTCTTCAAGATTCAAGCCAAACACTGTGCCTGAAGATGCAATAGGGAAATAAAACCAGTTTTTCAGATCTGGTGGAATTTGGCTGGCTTATCTTGGTGAATTAGTAACAACTCTATATATCCCTAGTTTGAATTGTGATATCTTTTACGTTTCTTCAAATCCTTTCAAAACAATGTAGAGATGCCATGTAGTGTCCACCATGATATTACAGAAGCATTAAGGCATACGTTGTTGTTTCTAATCAAGTTCCCATGTGGTGACTTTATTCCAGAGGCTATGTTCCAGAGAGCTTCTCAAAAATATATTTTTTAATTTATGTTACTCCTGATGAAATGCATTATCGGAAAAACAGAATTCAATATCATTGTCATCACTAGAGTGGAGAAATCTGGAGCTATGTTGAAACAGATTCAGAAATTTGAGAAAGAAATCTTGATAAAAAGACAGAGTAATCGTTGCCTTCAAGGATTTTGAGATGAATTTGAGGAGGAATAAGCATAGTGACCTTGGACGCAAATGGATTCGCTAAGAAATGCTGTTGGGAAATAGCAAAAGGAACTGTGAATGATACTAAAATTTCAAAATAAAATATATCAGAGGGCAAGGGAGGTAAGAGAAAGAGAAAACAAGCAGGAAAAAATGGGAACATAAACAGAGCATTATTTCAGCATGTCCAACTACCCTCAAGCTGTTTGGATATTTCACTTACTAAGTTATTTGAGGAAATATTGAAGGACAACTGGCAGAGAATGAAACTATGCCACTCAGTGTTTAAGCACTAAATTTAGTTAATTTTTTCAGCTCTATTATACATAATTCTAAGTACACCATCTGTAAATCAATATGCTGATTCAAGTACCTATGTGTGTATATATATAGATAATATACGCAACCCAACTGATATGTTTATTCAGAGCAAGTCAAACAAGCCCATCTCCTCAAATTAACTAAAGGTTAATAAGCTTTGGGCACAGAACATATACATAACCCAGAAAGAATGAATTAATCAAGTACACACTGCATGATGCCCACACACGTTTTTTCTGAGAAAACCTGGAATAAGTTTGATGATCTGTAGCAACACTGATGCTTTAGAAAACTATAAAACCTCAGAAACTCTTTCTTCCTATGCTGTTAGGACCCTTCTTCACATATGTATTTCTTGGGATACAAAAGTCTTAAAACCTGTGTATCCAGGATAAACTTCCTATAAACTCAGTGAATATCATCCAGTAGAAGTTATCTGAACATGCATTATGTACCCTACCTGGAAACAACCATTTCTAGATACTTGAAGAACAGATCAAGCTCTCCAAATATATTAACAGGGTTGGGTTGTTTGTTTGTTTACATACAAAGCTGTGTACAAATTAAGTGGTTTTCCCCATCTCTTTTTCCCAGTTGAGTGAAGTCATATATGCAAATATCCCTGACTGGTGAGTTTATTTAAAAGGTATTCAAAATAGAGTTCCCATTGTATTGTACTGTCAGAAAAAGCAAAAAGAATGCAACTATTAAAAAAATGTGAAAAAGTTTGAATCTACATTTTAAAAATCAGACTCCAGGCTCAAGTAAGCTTTTACTAGGATCCAGCATTATATCTATTTTAGTTTCTTTAAGTTGAACCACCATCAGAGCATTCTTCATGGCATTCAGCAAGGTATAAGCCATATTTAAGGGGTTTGTTCATATCTTAAGAAAAGGGATTAATATGGCCTGAGAAGCTGGCCAAATGTACAGACTAACCACATTCAAAAATTAAATGTACCTTGCATCTATGTAAATGTATGTTCCCTTACAAAAAAAAAGTTATGACATAGCTAAGTACACCAAAACTGTGCAAGATTAATCTTTGCAGGCAATGGAAAGAGTGCATTGGGTGAAAGTGTAGACAGATTATGTTGTAAAATGGGACATTTTGTAAAACTACTTGAATACGGAAAAAATCTAATTTGTGTAAAAAGAGAAAGAGAGCTATTTTTCATGTCTTTCATCTTAAGCAACACAGCCTCCTTGGTTTACCTAATTTTGTAAAAGAACTAAAGATTAATTTATCCTAAAAATTTTGTGTGAGTGATTTGCCTTATTTTTTCACAGAGAGCTGTTGAGTGCCTGGCAGCAATTTGTGGGTAATAGACTAAAGATGGCCATTTCAGTAAATTATTTCCTTAATGACCCTTTCCTTCACAATTTGACTAATACTGCTGCTTTCATTTTCCAGTTTCTGCACTATTTTTTGTATAACCTGACATAAGTCAGGAATTCCTAGCCTTTCAAAGCATGGTGCACTCCCTGGAAATTGATAAATAGAAGTAGTATTTGTTTTGTGAAATTACTTTCAGAAAAAAGAGACTCAGTAAAGCAAAGTCTCCCAATACACACTGTAAATATGGAAATCTGTTCCCAAGAAAGGTTTTTATACTAAGTATTAATTTTATTCTACCAATGGAATTCCCTTGAAAATACCTGAAAAACAGTAAGTATAAAAAAAACCTGTTTTATTTTGGGACTTGGAGGGCAGAGAAGCCATGAATTTGTAGATTTATTAATGCAATAAGCATTAGAATTTTTTCATACATATACATACATATAGATTGATGTATTAAATTAGTCTTTGAGAGGGGAGGGGAAGAAAAGAAAGAAAATAACAGAAATTTTGTTCATAGAACTTACACTATTTTTCTGTTATTATCTGGAAAGACAATGAACAGACGAAAAACCAGCTCACTGACCAACCCTTCCAGTTAACTTTCTAAATAAAAATCAGTTCATGTAACAATGTTCTGTTTCTTTTCTGTAGCCCACCTTAAGTTGATTTCATATATTTGAATTAATCATTTTCTGTCATGGTCTTAATTGAATTCTTTTCCTCACATTAAATTTATTTTTTTGAACCCTGTACTTCTGGAAAATATTTATTTTATGAATAATGAAAAAGAGCCTTGAAAAGTTATTATGATACATAAGGTATATTATGTACAGTCTGTATTTGGTTCACAGTTTTAACATTCATTTTTAATTCTGTCTGTTAGGAATTTCATGGAGATCTAAGAGGGAGATGAAAAAAAAATAAATCAAGTAAGCAGAGTGCTAGACATAATAACATATGGTTTGTTTAAGCTTGTGTGATCTCCAGTGCTCAGTGTCCTCCTAGACCCAAGCAGGAACACGCACTGGATCAGAAACAGCACTTACAACAAAAGCCTTTCTGAGTTGTTTTCCTGTTGTCCCAGTGGTACTTCTCAGTGTTATAGCACATTCCTCATGCCAAGCATCAATAATATTTAGAGACTCACCAGCAGCTCACCCCAAGGAATCTCCAGCTGGAAAAAGTTTATAGTTTCCTTATGAAGTTTTCATTGCTCATACTCAGTATTAATAATTGATAAACATCAAGACTTCACTCTAAACTTCTAGCTCTAGTTGCAGTATATTTTTTTTTTAGTCCTCGTAGAATTTTAATCTGAGTTTTTTGACTGCTGCATTGCAACAGTCAAATACTCCTCTTGGACTTAAAATAGCAGAAATTTTAGCTGAGCTTATATTCATATTCTTCATCATTATTGCATTATTTATGGGCTTCAATTTTAAATTTCCTACTAAAAATTATATGCTGAACATTGGGGAGAATGACCACTTTATTAATTCAATGTCCTATGAGGCAAACTGCACAAAATGAGTGAAAAGATGCACTCAGTGCATGTCCCTTCTAATTTTACAGACCAGAATTATCCATGGGTTTGATAATTTAATCCTTTAATTGAAATCATCTATATCAGCATTTAAATTTAAAACCACTTTTTGGTTTTAAATTCTAGATTTTGCTTATGTTCCCATGCATTTGAAGATAAACAAGTAGGGGAAAACATACAGGAAATCGTAATTCACTAAGCAAACAATACACTTTTCCCATGCTAGAGAGATTATGGAGTTACATATGGCAATAGAGATATCAAAATAGTCATTCATACGACTTTAAATATCAAAAACACACTTATTTTTTCATGGAAAAAAAGTCTATTTTCTTCCCAGACCCTGGTGGCTAGCAACTTCTGCTGACCAGTACAAAGGGAAGGTTGAGCCAGTGGCCAAGTGTCAGAGCATCATCCAGTACCTCTGCAGAGGGCTCACATCTCTCAGAGTGCCAGTACACATGAGAATTCCTTCAGGGGCACCTTACATTTTAATGAAGCACAAGACAGGGATAGCTTGATGATTTGCCTGTGATCTGTAGAAAAATAAACTAGCTGATCTTTCCAATCTCTAATTCTACTTCGTTATTAAAAATGTGCATATGCTGGAGAGATGGGAGGTACAGGGAGTGGATATGTCCTTTAAAACCTAGCAGACAGCTTCAGCCTGGTTGTGACAACAAATAGAAAAAAACAAGAAAAGACTAAATAAAGTTAGGATAGCTTCAGGTTCCTAGGACTTAATGAAATTCTCTTCTGAATCCTGAGCTTATTGCCTTCAACATAAGAGAGAATAGTATAAAGGGGATTTGAAAGATTTCATTAGCCCACAAAAGGACAGAGATAAATTTACAGACAAGTTTCTCTTTAGAGGGGAAAAAGCCCATCGGTTGTGTAAGCTGTTTGAAGAGAAGTGACAAGTAACAGACACCACCATTTTTGGGATGAATCAATGGGGAAAAGGGGTGGGACATAGACCAAGATAGGCCTAAGGAAATATGAAAAAGGAGGTCAGGATTCTAACATATTCTCCTGAGATTCCAAAACAATGTCTGATTCCCTGAAAGGCTCCTTAAGGAGATCTTTATTCAGACATTCAAACTGGTACAAAAACTGGTCTTAATCATGAACACCACTGAGATCAAACCAGTCCAAATTCTTAACTGAATGAAAGAGCAGCAGCAAATGGGGGATGTCTTTATATAGGCAATGAGGGTGACAACTGCATGAATCTAGTTTTGAACAGGTAGTCACCTCTTTAGTCCTCAGGTATTCAGGTATCTGAGAGAGAGTGGATTTGACCCATTTTTGGTCCAACACTACTAAATATTGTATTAATATTAGAATAATAAATTTCATATTTAGATTTTATAATCTGTTCATTGGAAAAATTAACATGTACTCCAAGTACTTTTGGAGTGAAAAATTAGAAACAAAAAATTATGTTGATAAAGCAGAGAAAGAGTTCTAGAAGATTCAATAGAACCCTCTCCTTTGCAGCTGTCACAGGACAATAAATACAAGATATGCAAATATGGGAAAATGTCTTAGACAAAGTATCTTCTTGGTGGATGGAGAGCTATAACTCAAAAGAAGAATCCCACCTCTCATTTCACATACAGTCCTCAGTAATGAAGTGGTAAAAGTGAGGTTATATGGCAACATATGGAAATTGATACTGAAAACCAAGGAACAGCAGCTATTAAACATTAGCAGGAGTTGGCTCAGAGCATTTTCTCTAGCCATTCATGTTTCTCTCTACAGTCACATATTGCTCTTATATGATTTACTTGCTCATCAGCCTTCAGCCACCTGCTGTTTTGTGTAGGGACATCATTTTTAAGAATTACTATCCCTTTGCACAAGGTGGAAAGGCTTGGCACAATGTTGGTGCTCATGAAAGCTGGACATTACATGTATAATCCAATTTTGCAGAGGGCTGATGAAAATATCAGAAAAACTAAAAATATAAAAACCTAAAACCAGCCCCTCAGCTATTCTGGTGTATGTATGTTGAAATTATTACTAAAATTGAGCTCCACGGTTATAGAAGATTGTCTGCAGTAAACAATCAGAAATCCATTGTTTCCAGGCCTATTTCTCCCAATTCAAAAGAAAATTTGTTTTGTTCAATTTTGATTTTCCTCCTAAATGCTGCAAAATTTGATACATATTTTTATAAATGTACAATAAATTCCACTAAAATCCAGTAACATATTTGTGATAACTCAAAATCTGAATTCATCCCAAACTTAGAGATGTCCCATACAATCAAATTAAAAAAAACCCTCATAAGTAAAAGATATGTTAAATACTAAATCAACCAAACAACAGTCTTATTCATGTACCTTAAACCTGGAATGCCTCTCACTCTGACAACTTTGACAGAGTATCTTTTATCAATTGCTTGTAGCAGGTGAGGTAAAGTAAAACAAATTTCCAGGTTAGAAGGTTTGAGCAACTGACGGAGAATATCATAAATTATTGTGACTTCCTAGAGGTTCCCTGTTTCATATTCATTTAAGAGCAATTTTGTGTGAGCAGGTGAACATGAATCAATTTATCTGATGAGTAAAATACCTTTAGAAAAAAATATTTTAGATCTTTGTCAGGGGAAAAAGAGAGCATCTTTTGAAATGACATTACTGGCTGCTCATGTGAATGAGGGAGTTGGGACCACTGCAGGGACTGACAGAAGATAACACTGTTTACAGTGTTTACACTGTTTTCCCTTTAGCAACCTGAATCCTTTTCTCTATGGTACGTTTTCCTTCCACCCACATACACCAAAACCAATTCAGTTTAATTAAATTTAGTTATTAATTTAATTAATACTATGTTAGACATGCATCACCAGGATATTGAATTGCAAGAGTGTCAGAGGTACCATGAGCACAGCCACACTGGTGTTAAGCAGGGGGAAAGGCTAAAGCCAACACAACACATCTGAAATGAGGAAAGATATTCAGAGATATAGAATTATATCTGGCTAAGCAACTTCCTTTCCACTCTCTTCAGCCACCCTTTCCTTTTTTTTAATAAAATGCTAAATTATAGCTACAACTACTACATCCTGAGGAACTCAAAGGAATAAAAAAAGTCAAACTGCAATGAATGTAAAGCAGATAAATTTGGAGTACTTACATTTCACTCAGGAAAACAAAAACACCTGCAAAAGTTTGGAAGCCCTGAGCTTCAAAGATAATACTTTTCTATCCCATCATTTTAATGGCAAAAGTAGTTAACAAAGTAGAGCAAAGGAAATATAAATCACAATAGACTCCAATTTTTTCTACTCTCTGAAGGATTAGTAGATAATTAGTAAGGCAAATGAAAAACACTTCCAAAAAGAAATGTTGCTAGTGGAAGACAAGGCTATATTTTACAGATTTAAGCACCTTGTGTTTTCTGAATATTTATGCAGGAAAACAAACCCAAAACCTGTTTGTAACAGAAAAGAACCTGCTCAGGCACTGCCACATTAGGTTTTTAAGAAACTCAGAGTAGAGAGAATCTTCTCAGTTATTTCAGCGTCATAAGGAGGGGGAACATCACAATCTGTCAAAAGATCAGAGTGCCAGAGCAAGGGTGTAGGAGCAGAGGACAGTGGGAAGAAATGCAAGATTCAGTTTTGTTGATATTCTGTGCAACCAAGGCAAGAGAACATGCACCTGTCTGCCTGACCAGACATGTCAGTATTGGGGCATTAAAGTAATTCCATTGTTTCAGAAATAAACTCTTTCACCAGGAAGAGAGAATATGCAAAGATCATCTTGAAAGAAGAGCAGTATGCACACTCCTATATCAGTGCAGAGAGGAAGTAAAACAAAAAATAATTATATTTGAAGATTGTATGTCATGCACAGATGAATGAGTTTTTATAGATCAGAAAAACACAATTTTATCTGAGTAAAGAAATGAGAGCTTTCCTTGAAATAAAAAAACACTTCTATAATACAAAGCCAACTTGATATCAGCCTGATACTGATATTCTTCTTTCTTAAAAAAAATCAATTTGCTTTTCCTTTGGAGTCAACACACATCAAATCAGCCCTCACATCTAAGGATTGGACTCATTATATCTAGAGCAGATTTCAGGGAGGAACTTATACAAGTGAAAAAAATAATTTGTTGAAAAGCATAACACTGAAATTGCAGAGAACTAGAAATCTTCCTCTCTAAGCAGCCTACATGGCAACACAGTTCCATCAGAGAGTTTTACAATTTGAAAAGAGATTTCTAACATTTTATTAAATTTTTTTTTCTACAGAAACCATCATTCTAAGACAAAAACTGAACTGTATTTTAAAGTACTAGAATTAACTAAAAGCAAAGTATGAAAACATGTACAGAAACAGAACTTTTAAAAATAAGAATGTTAAGAAACCCATGTTCTTACTCAAAGATTGTTTCTATACAAGGTTTTAATGTACCCTATCTGATAACCAGTAGTAAAGTCATAGATGTCCTTCCACTGCTTCAAAAGGTAGCCCAAAAAGGGAAAGGACAAAACCTCTAACCCTCCTCTCCCCAGGATAACAAATTTTGCTCGTATTCCCTATCAGAAGCCTCATCCTTGTCCAAAGACGAAAATTATCTCCGTCAGTGCTGTCCTCACCGCTGCCTGGATGTCCTTCACCATTCCACAGGCCTTCGGCTGGATAGGCCCACA
>JAOTQP010001652.1:39687273-39703831 GCA_026413545.1 Cichladusa arquata | reverse complement strand
AGAATCTCAATCCTCCTAAAAGCTATAAAAGCTCTTTGTTATATCATGTAATCAGACTGCTGTGCCCAGATCCCTTCAAAGAAATAAACCTGCCTTCGGAATATTCTGTAAACAGCGTCTCAGCCTTTCTTCCCCGCTAGCGTAACTGCGACCCACCTCAGGAGTCCTCTGGTGAGACTCCCGTGGCCGGCCGGGGCTGGAGAGGATCTTAGCCCCCCAGGCAGTTACAGCCCAAGTTTGTGATAATGAGCCAGGCTACTGAAACACAAAAAAATCATTAAGTGTGAGAAAAAGTGTCAAAAGAAGTAGTCACAATTGTTCATAGTCAAGGAAATAGTATATACCAGACACTGACATCACCTCAATTCCAGGCCTTTTTCATTTCTCTGCTGACTTGGTTCAAGTTTGCTCCAAAAACTTCCCTTCCTCAACTTCTTATGTTGACATCTGTCACGCCACGAGGCACTTTGCTTTTAGAAATGACGAGAATTCCGAACAGCTTGATACTCTTACCTTTGAAGTCAGAGTCAAGTATCTTAAGAATAAAACATAAAATGAAAGGTCAAATTTTTTTCGCAAAGGAAACTCAGGGTTTTGCATAGATGTTATATGTTTGCCTCAAAGTAGAGAGTGACAGGTCTACCTGAATACTACTATCACAGTTCCCACGGTCATATTTCTTCTCCCTTTCAATACCCCAAGCAGCATAAAAGCTATTTAACTTAAGGTTTTTGAAAAATGACAGCCAAAAAAGAAGAGCCTGATCTGAAATCCAAGGATTTGGATTATAAATTCAACAAAGATTTAGGTATAAGTTCCAATAAATCTGCAAAATTTTGGACATGAAAGCTCCTATCAGCATACCAAAGACTGGATCTGTCATTGCTTCTGGCTCATACAAGTGAAAGCACAAGACAATAATGAATGACAACAGTTTATGTATACATATACATATATATATATGTCTATTTGATTGTCATTCAACCCGACTCTAGACTCCTGGATGACAAGAAGACTTCCTTCATAGCATTCTCCAATGCCATGCCATATGCAAGAGAAGGGTTTTATGTAAAACAGAAACCACTGAAGGTAAAGGTTAAATAAGAAGGGATGCTTCTAAGACTGGGTCTCCATACATGGCAATACCTCTACAAGCAAGTAGCAGCAGGGGCTTCACAGGGTTCTGGTAAACTAGTCATGAAGCCTTTCCCACAAAATGTGAAATCTCCAAATAAAAATATTTGTTAAAAATTTCTTTTCTCATTTCTTCCCACGCACAAGGAAAAAATATATCCAGAATCAGAGAGATTTCAATCAACTGGTTTTTTTCTTGTCTTTGTTTATGCAGTATAGCTGTGCTTCCTCTCCATGGAATAAGAAAACACATAAAAATCAGAAGGGATGAATTAAAATTCAAGCCAGCAGAACTGAACACTCTTTTTAAAAATGGAAGAATGGTAAATCTATGGCAGTTGGAAGTGTATGTGCTAACATTGCATTTTACATCCACAACACCTAAAACAACTGCTGAAAACGTAGACATGTCCTTTCCCACTATATTGCAACCTGCAAAACTTATACCTTGCTTTGCCTGCAATTAGAACCCAATCCAGGGATGTTTTACACCCTAATATTGACAGGAAGTATGACAGGAAGTATTGACAAAAAATATTGTACTAAAGGAGAAGTTTTAGGCAATACATTTACAGAGTGTTTTTAAGACACAAACTACCCATTTTTAGACATGAGTGAAAGAAAGGAGAAGGTAGAGATGTATAAAAATCAGAGTAGTAATAATGCCCATAGCAAAATAGCCCAAGTGAAAAATTGTAGTGCAGCAAAATCAGGCAGATAAAAATAAATTAAAGTATTCTTTGTATTCTGTTTTCCCTCATAAGGTAAATAAAATTTTATTCTTGAAAGCAGAACAACAGCAATAACCTTTCCACCTCAGAAATTGAATATTATTAGCTAATTCATCTTCTACAATTTAAAGTAATGATAGATAGAAAAATTCCTCTTGATTAAATTCACACAAAATATAAACATACTTTTACAAAAGTCATGCTGTCAATATAAAATATTCCCCATAAAACGGAAAGGTAAGGATTCTTTTCTAACCAGTGGTATATTGAAATAATTTTCACTTTAGCCAAATCAAAGAGTTTTTCAGTGTTATTGCAAACAGCGAAACACCATCTTTTTCTAAGTTTAAAACTTTGAGAAAAGTTCTTTAATACTATATTACAGATCTCTATCTCTCAACACTGAAAATATCTCTCTTCTGAACTACACAGGCACAAAACCTATCCACAAGGACTGAAGCAATTTCATCTGCATTACACCAGCCTTTCTCCATGGCTGAGTAGAGTGCTATGATTATTGGCATGTTTCCTCCTCTCTCCCATGAATGTCAGACTTCAAGTGTAGAAAGCCATAAAAATGCAAAAGGAAAGGAAAGAAGCTGCATTCAGCTGTACATATTTCTTCTACTGGAGATGGTCAGAGAACCAGCCATTAACAAAAATCCAAAACTGAACATTTCTCTTCTATTTTTAATCTCAGATATCCATTCTCCCCCCTAAACTTTTTAACCAGGGTAATGGCACCTATGTGCAAGGACTGTGCTTACCAACCTACATAGCCTGTCTCAAAGGGCTGGAGATTAATTTCTCTGGCTACAAGATTTCTTCAAATAGCAATAAGGCTATGGAATACAGATTCTAAAATATTATCAGGATCATGTTTTAATTTGGATTTTGTACAGAAAGTAATACTGAAATTTGTGTTTATGTGATATTTTGTATACAGGGACACATAAATGCTTACGCTTCAGTCTAAAACAGTCTACTGTAAAAAAGTCAATTCTTTATTTCCTGTAGTATAAACACAATAAATTTCTCAGTTATAGCCTGTCACTTAGTTGCTTGGAAAAGCATAATAATAAGATTTTGGGCAAATATGTACTGTTACAGAACTATAAAAACACACATTCTGTATCTGATGTAATCTAATTATTCTGAATTAGTCTCCTTTCATCCTGTTTCTATTACTAAGTCATTATTTATTTGAAGATTCAGCTTCTTCAATAAACATTATTTTAAGAACTTTTGTTAAATCCAGATTTTCAATGTCCAAGTGCTTTCTCAATTGTTCCTTAAGGCCTTTATTCCATAAGTAGAAAGCATGGTTTTCTCACTAGTTTTGCACTGTTTGCAATCTAATAAATTATTTAATTCAGGCTAAACAAAGGTCAAATAATGACTCATTGCTTTTGATCTAGAAAATGTTGCTCTTTGGCTTATTCTGTAATTGCTAACAGCTTTTTGACGTAAGTGATCACGATATGAAGAATTGATGGCCATGTTTCTAGTGGTTTTGAATTCATTTGTCAGTAGTCCACAGAGTTTCAACAAATTTATTATCCAGCGTTTTTAATGTTCAGTCTACATTTCTGTAAAATAATACTGTGTTGTTTATGTAACTGCATCTTTTGTGTACAGTAAAATATTAACTTGCTTTCATTGATTATAATGAGGTGTTAGGGAAAGGCTATAAATCAAAACTTAGATCTGAGCTTTGGACACCCAGCTCTGGGTAACTTTATTTTTAATCAGAGCAGATGTAAAACAGCATATACAATCTCCAAATGGCTCCATAGATGGAAGAATATGGAAACATAGCATTACAGCAGGGAAGAGTCCTCCTTAGTATTCTCATTAAAAAAAAAAAAAAAAATAAGAGGAATAGACTAAGGCAAGTTTGATCTTCTACTTTGATCACATCCCACTCCCAAAATTTAAATTTGAGAGGTGTGGCACAGTTACAGAATGGATTCTGCACTTGTAGCCCTTTATTCTATAGCTTTGGATCATTTCAATTTCTCTGTACAAAAAATCAGAAACTTGGCTTGCTTTGAAGTCCAGCATCACAATTCTGCAGAGGGACAGTAGTCACAATATGTCTCACAGCATAAATCCTCAACAGAAATGAGTGGCTAAGATGATGTCTGGATATCCTGCAAGTCAAATTCATATCTGCCTTTATTACTCAATATCCCTGAAATGGAAGTAGTGAAATAAAAGAAAGATAACCCTGACTTTAAGGTTTTACCTCAACGTTGCTGCCAATTTCCCAGATAACAAGAGTGCTTTGAAAAACAGCAAATCAAAGACTACTTTCATGCCCACCTGTAGTCCTTGCAAGACCCTCAACATCAAACTTTCCATTATAAAATACCTACCACGGTAACAATATCACAGCAAAACACCAAGAGACTGTACAGTTCCTGCAACATAAGAACCAAATTTGTCAGCTTATCACAGTGCCATATTAATTTGCCACATAGTTAAAGCTTATGGCATCATAATATGAATTGCTACAGAATAGTAACCCTTAAATGGCAGGGAAGTTTACAACTGTAGAAGTAAGCTGTTCCCCCTGCCAGTGCACAAAGTCCTTCAGGAGGAAAAGAGCTCTACTTTTAAAATGTGTTTAATCCTGATTAGGAGGATTATCTTTTAGAAACCTATCTGCTGAGAATATAAAGGAAAAAAAGTGAGAAGAAAAATATAAAAAGAGAACAGCTCTTATGACTTTAACTTAGGAATAAAATCTCTTAGTTAAAATTATGACTTCCCATGGATTGTTTGCTTGCTAAAAAATGAAAGAAACAAATGTATTGCTGCTACAAAATAGAGAAAAAACTCTAGTATCACTTTTTATGCTTTATTCGATATGACACTAGACTTCTGCAGGTTTCGAGGTTTTATATTTTGCTTAATACTTAAAAAAATTCACTCCATTGCATAGTTTTTTTAATTATGCAAAGCTTAAATGACAAATATTAGCTTTTCTCAATGTGAGAAAATTCTCAATTCCACACTAATCTGTCTGAACTGTTGAGTCATTAGATTTAGTGTGGAAGATTATGTAGTGCTACAAGTCTTACAGTACCATGGGCTATCTTTTAGTCATCCCTTTATGTCCTGTTTATTTGGCCAGGAAGGGTATGGAGTGTCCATCCTCAGAACTATTCAAAAGGCATCTGGACACAATCAGTGACCCTTTCTGAGCAGGTGGCCTTCAAAAGGTCCCTTCCAATCTCATTTGTTCTAAGACTGATACTCTCCATTACATTATAAAAAATATTTCTCATTTTAATAGCAAAAATGAGAAAGCCTTTTCTCATTTTATTTCTAGCTACAATTGAAACACCTTTCATCAGGACACTATCCAAAAGAATTGGGCAATTTTAGGAAGAGTATTAATTTTCTTATTTCTATCCCAAGCTGCAAGATAAAACAGCCTATGACAATAAGCATAAGTGTTTTGGGAAAGAAAGCAATCTGGAGTACATGTACTGATAATGAAAACTTCACTCTTTAGCATTGTTTGATGTTAAGACTAAAGTCTAGATCTAGGTTCTTTAGTAAAGAATTTTTGCAAACAGTAAGCTTATTTATATAAGCAGATAATCTGCCAAGACATGAGGCCAAACAAAACCCAGAATGAAACAACTAAAAACCACAACTGACCTTGATAAATATCTCAGTCTTGTGATACAACAGACCTACCAGTATGTAATTTTTATTGCTGGTTTAATATTTGTTTCAGAGCTTTTTATTCAGTACATTTTCTTCTGTGAGTATACTGTATGGATGTATCCGTGGATTAGGTATATAGACTAGGAACCAATTTTGTAGGCTACTAATCCTTGCAGGTTTTGTTTCATAATTCTTATTAAGAGATAAAAATAATTAATTACAAAAGAAAACTAACATTAAAGACTCCTCAGGACAAGCGAGACATGGAGCTCCTGGAGCAGGTCCAGTGAGGGCAACAGAGATAGTCAAGGACTGGAATATCTCTCTTCTAAGAGCTGGCTCTGTCAAGAGAAGAGGAAGCTGAGAAATTATCTCATCCATGTCTTTAAGTATCTGAAGAGAAGGTATCAAGAGGATGGAACCAGGCTCTTTATGGTGCCCAGCAATAGGACAAGAGACAAAGGGCAGAAACTGATGCACAGGAAGTCCCACCTTTACAAGAGGAAGAACTTCTTTACTGTGTGAGTGCTGGGCACTCGAACAGATTCCTCACAGAGGTTGTGAAGTGTCCCACACTGGAGATACTAATATGAACACAATCCTCTGTCTTGTGTTCTAGGATGACCCTGCCTGAGCAGGGAGGTTGGACCACTATGGTCTCTTCCAACCTCACCTATTCTGTGATTCTTTGATAGAAAAGACAGAAAAGGTATAAGAAAGCCAAGTCTAGTTTTTCTACAAGACAGTAATTTGTGGTTCTAAAGATAAAAATCATATTGAAATTAAATATAGTTCTGTTAGATAAACAACTATGTCTAGTACAAACACCGAGAACATAGAACAGCATGCCAGCTCCCTCTACTGGATTAGAGATGTTGTATTATTAACACTGTACTTGTAAAGTATTTTCCTTCATCACACTTTTGGACATATCAGGCAATTCCTTTCAACAAAATATTTTTCTTTTCTCAAACACGACATCTATAAAACCAGTTTAAATTGTATTATAACTCCTGAACGTCTTCTTTTTCTAAAAGAAAACCTAAAACTGCAGGAAAGCCAAACAAAGACAGATTTTATGCAACTGTTCAAAGTGAAATTTTCTTATGAATTATTCTATAAGTAGGTATCACAAGTCACTAAATGGTTTTTCATTGTTATCCTTGTAAAATTTATATAGTTTTTGCCCCTTACATCTGCTGGGTAAGCTGTTTCAGAGACAAAAAACAAAAAATTCAGCAGCAGCTCTTGAGAAGCAAAACCAGAGGACTGTTACATAACTGACAATTTAAAATCTATATTTCTGTACACTGAAAGACTTTTGAAAACCCAAAACCAAAACTTACATTGTAAACTCATCCTCATCAGCAACCTAGATCACAGCCTCTCCTCTCCTTTCCCTTTATTCCTGTCAGGAATAAAGTAGCCATTTTGTCATTTTTATTTGTGTGTTTTCCAACACAAACACAACCTGACTGCATCTCCCTTAATGACAGTTTCTTTAGGTGAAATTTTTACCTCTAAACCACTGAAACAGAATTTCTTATGTTATTCTTCCTCTAACTTAAATAATTGCTGACAGTGAATGTGCTTAGGGATAAGCAGACAACAGACATTTCAATTACTATCTCAAGAGATGAAAAATTCAAAGAAGGAGCCCTATGATACTTTACACTAAATCCCAATCCACTTATTTGGGGGGACTAAAGGACAATTAGCACAGATGGAGGGATGCCAAGTCTAAAAAGGAGTGTGGTCCTTAGAAACTGCCTGAAACTGTAGAGACTTTAACTGTAGTATAAGTGTGGCTTTAATTTTCAATAATGAAGAATTTTTTTTCATTAAGCCTCCTAATAGTAGAACAAAAATCACACACATTTGCAGCTAAACACAACAGACAAAAAACCAAATTCTTCTCAAGTATATTGTGGTGTCTTGCAAGCTCTTTTCTCTTCTTATTTACTTTACTAATTTTCATTTCATAACTAAAGAAGAAAAGAAGTTGTTTCAAAATAAATGCATAATTTAACAAATATTTAAGTCAGAGAAAAGACAGCATGGAAACAGACAACATATTGCTGTGAAGCAGAAAAGTTTTTTAAACAAATAAAATATTTGAAAGTTATTATGACGAATCACAAACTACAACATGTGAAAGATAATGAGGATGCCCACTTAGCCAATACAGACTTGAGTAATGATATTTACAAACATACTACTGAAAAAAATTCTGCTGTTATCAAATACATATAAAAATTAATAAGATTTTAAAGTTATTTTCGTCCATCCACCAACACATGCTGGACATTATTACTATTATTATTATTATTATTATTATTATTATTATTATTATTACTACTACTACTACTACTACTGTTACTACTACTACTATCGTTATATCTTCAAGCAGGGAAGAAAAAATAAAGTGAGAGCAAGAAGTAACATTTGAGACTTTACTCTCCATTTCTTTACAGTTTCTCATCGTGTTTTCTCATGGCATTTTAAAGTAAATCAGTAATAAGTGTCCTAAAAAAAAAATCTTATACCACAGTTTAGAAGATTGTGAATTTGGTGATGTAGTCACATCAGGAAAATAACTTCACTTTGTGCTATATATTTTGCTTGCCAATTTGCCCTCAACATGTTCAAAGTGTCTGATACACATATAGCAAAAAGGTCAAAAAGCACTGCTTCCTGAGCAGTAAAAACTTAGAAAATTGAAAATATACAATGTCACAGGTTTATATAATTACTAGAAATTCCACAGTTATTCAGATATTCATTCTGGGGGGAGGACAGGAGGGACTGTAGAGGAAAGATGGGAAGAGAAAGAATGAAGAGAACTTCCAGGGCAGGACATAAAAATGGTACAGTATTGAGATTTCTCACCTTCACTGTTTAAAATCTTCACTGCTTCTCAGCCTGATTTCCTGCAGATAAGATCAAATATTTTAAAAGCTTCCTGGGGGAAAAAAAAAAAGACAGAGTATGTATGTGTGTTTATATGCACACACCTTAATGGAAAGAAAGGGAATACAACGAAATTTTTCTCTAGACCTGAATACTACCAGCTAAGCTCTGGTTACTTTATAAGAGCTTCATGAAAAAAAATGTACTTTCACTTCACAATCTTTAATGCTCCCTATGTACTCAAGTGAATAAACATGACAGATGTTCCACCTCTGGGTAAGTATCTTCAAATACTTCTAAATCTTCAATGTTTTCCCAAATAAAAACTAGTTTAAAAAGACCCAATAAGATCTTTTATCATGTGGCTGAATTCCTCTCTGTGGACATTTATATCCATTTCTTTTCACAGAACATAAAGCTGCTTTCTAAACTGACAGTGTGCAGGTATGCTGCATAGAATTAAAAGCCTATGAAATTACCAGCATGTCTGATTTACAGAAACACTATAACAATGGACACTAACTTTACTACACTTTCAGCAGCAGCTGAGCAACTCTTCTACACTTTTAAAAAACCTGAGTAAGCATGGGAGTAAAATCTCTTTCCATCTCCAAGATCGTATCTCCTACAAATTCTTTTGATGCAAACTGCATTGCTTTTTAATCAGCATGTGACTTTCAATTATACAAAAAAAATTGAGCCTCCTATTGTCTTTCACCCTTTCCCATCAAAATCTTCATATACACGTTGGAGGCTTTGAGGAGTATGCCCTGAATTAACTATAATTGCTAATATATGAATAAAGCATGTCTCTATGGGTCAATAGGGAGAAGTTTTAGACAAGGCTAGCCTGCTACATGAAGCCATAATCATGATGAAGAACATAGTTTCACTAAGAAAAGAGAAAATCAGAATGTTTGAAAGGTTTGTTTTTTCTAAGTGAAGCAATTTTAATAAAAAATATTCACTGCAACACATTGTTATGAGTTTCTATAATTTTCTTATATACAAACATGGATAATTTCAAACTTCAGCAAGCATATCTTTCTAAATTTGAAATCAATCAGATATGGCCCACTTTTTTAAAGTCACCTATTCTTTCAGCTTGCAATTTGCTTCAAGGTGAAGTCAGACATTTGTCACAAAAAGCAGTGTGAAAAAAAAGGAGTATATCATAGCAACATCTACATGATAACCTTCAGGAACTAATAGCACATTGTCCCTTTTGTCACCAGCACAGTCATACATGATCAGATATGACATATTAATTATTCAGAAAATGTCTCAGAAGTTTGAACATGGATTTGCTCCTGAGTAATTATGAAGTGCAGTCTGGCAGATGTGGATGATGTCTAATAGGAAATTCTCCAAGGGTTTTGGAAATTTTCTGTCATCTGCCTTTCTAAATTCCAAGTCAAAGAGGAAGAGAGGAAATGGCACACAGATTTAAATAAATAACAGAAAATTATAAAAACAAATAATGAAAAGTGACATTACCCATGTTGAAATTCAGCCAATTACTAGACTACAATATACTTTAAAAAATAATGATCATATATATACTATTAAATATGTCCCATTTAAAGGATGCCTACATGGGTTTCATTCACATGGGTTAATACACAAGTATACACTAATTTCACTAGATCTGCAGGTTCCTTAAAAGAACACAACATTGACTGCCTGTCTGCACATCATGCTCACATTGCATTAAGGCAGAAGTCTTTTACCTTCCTGACTGTCTACCAAGACAACTACTAATATTTAGTCCAGAAAATTTTCAAATTTTCACTTGGGCAAAATCGTCAGACAGAAAGTTATTTTTAATAAACTCTTTTTGTTTGAGTTTTTGTTTGTTTGCTTACTCTTTTTGATATATCAGGGATTAAAAGGAAAGAATTGAGCATGTAGAGTTAGCCATAACAAAATTATTGCATGCAAATAGTATTACATATTTCTGGTCTATTTTTATTTTCCAGATTTTCCTGCCAGAATCCTAGAATTGTGAAACTACTCCAAACTCTTCCTGCCACAGAAATGTTTCTCAATGCCTAGTGGGGAGAAAGGGGGACAAGGGAAGAAAGAGAGGAAGAAAAGAAGAAGAGAAAATAAACTACAGGAACTAACTTTGAAATTGTGCCAAAGAGCATTTTAATGACAATAAAAAGGAAATTGTTTCATCATTGCTCTCTGCTTAAAAGAGAGATCAAATTGTCACAGTCCATCTTCAGCAAATATTTCCTTTCATCTCATACTCCATTACTCATAGTTTTGATGATGGCATTCTCATCAGGTTAAAAAAAAAAACAACAAAAAACAAACAAAACAAAAAAAAACAAAACAAAACAAAACAAAACAAAACAAAAAAACCCATATCTTTTGTAAGCAACAGCAGTCTACTGTTGTGGAGTAGCACTTGCCCATGAAAGACTTGCTCTCTGTTAGACATTCTTAGGAAAACATTATTAGAAAAAATATTTCTACCATCATCTAAAGCCTGATATTACATACAGATCTATCTTTCTCTGTAGAAGTTATCCAGATGTAAGAATATTGCTGTCCAGGCCTCACAACATACAAGTTTCATTTAACAGTCTTTTCATTTTATACTAATGTTAAGTTGGTCTGTAGAGGACAAGTGGAAGTAAATGTTTTGGTGGACTATTGAAGTTTTCATAATTCCCCAACTATTACTAGAGCTGACTTCAGTACTCCTTATAAATATTAAGCTGCACCTAAATGAATGCTGTATTTTTCAAACATTTTTTGTAAGCTGGTGACCAGATACCAGATGTCTCAGGCTCATTGAAGTTAATTTGGAATTCCAAATCAGGAAGAAAATCCAAGAATATGGAACATTTTGATAGAGTTGGATTCCCAAAACACTTCAGTCTGCAGACATATTATTAGTCTGTTGCCATAATATTTATATTTCTAAGTGAAAACTCCCCATTAGACAGCTGAAGACACCTCACCTCTTATATGATTTTTTGTTTGTTTCACTGGTGAAAAATGGGCATGTCCTGAAAGTGCAAGAACTTTACACATGCCTCTAGATTACCCTGACACATAGAAGCCAGAAAGTCAGAACCTATGGTGCCTAAAACTGAGCCATTCAAGTTCTATTTTGTATCTCATATTCACAATTACTTGCCAAGGTCACACAGAAAGCTATTAGAGCTGGGAACAGGACTTAGCCTGCCTTTGGTTTAAACAAAAAAAAAAAAAAGCTGTACTCTTACCCATGCAATATCCACAATATCTTACCCACACAATTTGGGACAGGATGCATTTACATGCACAGGATATAGGATGTGAAAAACACAGAAAATATCTGAAAGATTTATAGATTCATAATACAAGTCTGTAGGAGGTAATTTATGCACCACAGTTGACCCTTTACCATTAACTCAGGAAATTACTAATTTGCTAATTGCCAGAAAAAGCAAGGATGTGCTAGCAGCAGTCACATTTCAAAATGCCATTTTTCCTTACAGTTTCCCTAAGCATCTGCTCCTTGTCACTGTCCCACACAAACATAAATGAGAAGATTATTTGAACTGTGTGGTTATGAGCTTCACACAGTAACAAAGGAAATCAAAATCAGACAAGCCTTATAAACATGACCATAATACTATATAAATGTATTGCAATCTACATGAAAGCTCTCCAAGTGTCAGCACTCTATAAAGCTAAAAGAAACTTTTTTCTTCAGTGTAAGTGGTTCTGCCTTGCAATGGCCTGTTCAGCTATTCCTCATCTTAGCAGCAAAGACACAGGAGGCAGTATGAGAAGAAATAAACATCCTTGTGCCAGTATGCCAGAGCCAACATCTGCACTCCTGTTCCTAAGAAATCTGGGAGCACAAGTGTGAGAAGCATTGCTACATGACTCATTGAGGAGTTTGATGCCAGCATATTCTCCAGCCATTGAACAGAGCCACCAAACATTTGTCACTGTCACAGCCTGTATTTTATGGAAGAGGAAGAAAGCAATAGGGATTGACTGTGAAGGTTGGATGTGAACTTTCCAGCTGAATACAGCAAAAGAAACTAGTTGTACAGAGCAGAAGAGAAGATAAAGCCTTGGCTGCACAGCCAAGATTAGAAGAGAATAATAAGGTAAGAAACTTCAAAATGGGGGTTTCACTGGTCTGTGATTCATTTAACTTGAAATTTTTAGATTGAATCATTGCTAAAAGGGTTGGCAACCTCAAAATATAAGCTTTATCTTTCTTACTGTTATCAATTACAGTGAATTCAAATGAAACACATTTTCTGTATATGTTCTTTTTTTTTTTAAAGATAGTCAGGACTATTTAATTTATGAAAATACTTTGGGTTGTATTTTTCATCCCTAAAGAGAAAGAGAATAAAGATGTTTCCTTTAAAAATACAATGACTTTGAGAAAAATAATGAATTGTCTATTACAGCTTGTTTCTCAAGACATTGAGGCATTAAACTTTTCTGTTAAAAGACAACAAAATTATTAGCATCAAAACGTTTTCTAATAATATTGGTTTTGCCTGCTTCTGCCTTCAAAACATCATACAGTTTTAATAAAGCAAACTTTAGAGCATACAGTTTTAATAAAGCAAACTTTTATTTGAAAATTATTTTTTCTCTTTATTAAACTAATCCTGTATGTTCAGCAAATAATGTTATTTTAATGATCAGATATGTTATTTGGGCCTCTTCAAAAAAAAAGTTTTTAAAATACCTATTTGTCCTGACAAAATATTAACCTATCCCTTAAGATAGTTGATTATAATTCATTATGAGTAAAGTATTCAGTAACAAACATGTTCAGGTTTTACTTTTATTTTTAAATTGTGATGTTATTTAGGAACAGTTCTGCCACAGAGAGCTGCTTTGCTTTGCAAAGTAAAAGTCCTCCTGGAGAGAAAGAAGTTGGACTTTTTAAATATTAATGTTAATATTAATATGTATTTCTACATGGTTCAGAAAAAAAATTTGAACAACATCACCCTCACTACTGTGACATTCCACTGAGGAAAGTTATACAGAAAAAGACACCCAACTGGAGACAAATACAATCCCTTTTTACGGCAAAAATTGCTCTAAAAAATTTGCACATATCTGAGCACAAACAGCAACTTATGGAAAGCATTTTTTTGTGCTTGAAAGTCCCATTAAAAGACATGAATAAAACATTCACGTTCAAAAAGGTAAGATTACCTGTTCAGTTAAGCACTGCTTTGAAATGCTACTTGTACACCTAAGACTGCTGCATACCTGAGAGGCACATGAAGGGCTCACTTCTTAGACAGAAACATTTACCAGCAGAGAACAGAGATGTTAGCCCCAACATATGGGAAACATCCCAAAGTCTGAGTCAATCCATTTGATTTCATTATTCCTGCCTTCACTCTCCATGTTTTTGTTCCCTTGGGTCTCTCCCCTGGCCATCTCCCAGCACAGCTTTGTGGTGCTAAGCCCCTGATGTCCAATGACAAAGTGAGTGTATGATCTGCACAGTGCCTCGGAGTTATTGGTAAAATACTGAGCTTTTGAGAAAAGGCACTCTAAAATTCTGTATTTATTGCATATTTAATCTTCATATTCGTTCACAGAAAGTAGAACTAATAAGCAAAAAACATAGAGCTGCTATTAAAATCACACACAGACATTTCCTTTCCTCAATTAATAGAAACATTTTCATTGTACCTATGTGTATGACAATTAAAATTGTTCTTTGTTCACCACTTCTAGTAGGCTTCAGATTATTAACATTATCCTTGCAAGAGCATGACCCAATCACAAATTTACATGAACAATTTGTCAGTAAATATTGCTTAAATAATACTTACAGTAAAAAGTCTTTGTTTAGGTGGGAAGGAAAACAAAAAAAAAGCAACACTTGGAAACCAGCTAGGTTTAGTCTTAACGCTGGAACTGAATAATAAATGCATGATGCCTGCCTTGTCTGAATTGGCTATTCTTCCTAGGACATGTATTAGGCCAAAGAATATTTTATCAAAATGAAACTTTTTTTTGGCAAACCCTCATTCTATTTTAACCTCTATTCTATTCTATTTTAACCTCTATCCTATTTTAACAGAACAGAAAAACCAAATGTTATGTTCAAATAAATCAAAAGTGATTAATCAGCAACAAGATGAATGCAGACCATGTTCTGGTGTACTCAGTGAAAGGAAGCAATATCTGCTTCCACTGCTCCATGAGTTGGCCTGATGTGACCAGCACAACTGAATCTGGGTTCTGCTTCTATAAATTGCTGCATAATTTCTGCAAGATGAAACCCTATTTTATTCTTCTTGGCATATTTTATCTTTTGAGTATATAAAAAATATTCTACAACATTAATAGTTATAAAAAATAACAACACTTGTTCATTTGGTTTTGTTTATGTAGCATTTTTGAACAAATGTTTTTGCCATGATTTTCTCTTACTCTGAAATGTTTACTGATGTCTGGTTTGCATCACAAACTAAAAATACCCAGATAATGAATGTTTCTATATCTTTAGCACAAATAATACTCCTAAAAGACCACGTCTCATGTTTGAAGAAAAGATTGTAATACAGTAATAGCATATTTATACAGTAATAGTATATTTATACAGTAAGGAAAGACAGTATTTGCAGCACTTACTAGCACTATAATTTCAAAAAATGTAGGAGTTGGAAACAGAAGTCATGCTCCAGAAAACACAGACAAATTTGCTTAGTATAACAGCAATTCCAGTGTTTCAGGAACAGAGACCTAGTCCTCATTAAAAAAAAATTTTAAAAAAAAATTTAAAAAAAGGAAAATTTAAAAAAAGGAAAATTTAAAAAAAGCAAATTAGAAAGATAAGCACAATTAGACAGATGACAGTAAGTGTGAATATTTCCAGCATGATTTAGTAATAGTATTGGGTTCTTTTTGTTCCAACAGTAACAAGGCAGAACAGAGTAAACAACAAATGAAAGGCATTTTGCAAATTTTCACCAAAGACAAAACATGGTGAGTCCCTGATTTAGTACAGCACAAATTTGCAATCCACCTACTTGAAATCAGTTCCCATGCTAGAAAGCTTGTATTATATGCACTACCAAGCTCTTTCTAACTTTTTAAATGGAAAATCTTGAGGGCAAAGAACATGAGTGAATAAATACTGCTCAAAATTTGTGGGTAAAGTGCAGTAGGAGACCAGAAAGAGACAGATGGCCTAAGAGTGGCAAGAAGTAGCAAAAGTTTCTGATTCCTGGTATTGAGAACAGATGGAGCCTGAAGATATCCACAAAACACAGAACAGAATCCTACTCGGAGATGGTAAACAAAATCTTCCCCTCCAATCATGGACCATTGGCCAGCAAAAAGAAATTAAGAAAGTCAAAGAGTTACTGAGTTTGTAATATTTGGGAAGAAAAAGGTTTTCTAGCACTATGTGGAGGAATTACAAGCTCTAGGAAAGAAAAAAATATATTAGTATTAACTTTGAATGCGGTGTGTGCATTTTTTAATGTTGGTCTACTTTTATTTTCTATTTTCTTCTATAAAAGAACACAGAAATATTAATAGGAAAAGAGTACTAGACCATTTGAATCAATAAAGAGGAAAGAATAAAGAAAAATAGCCACAAACAAATCATACTGGGGGATAAAGAGTTAAAAAGACATGCTAAAAATCTAATCAAAACCTGCAGCTCTCTTTGAGAGATTTTTTTCAATTTTTTCTTTATCTATTTTTAAGATGCTAGGAGAAACCTGTCCCACAATGAGAGTCTTTGGTTCAAACCAATTACCTTCACACATTAGGGAGATATGCAAACAGTCTTACTAGATACCTACTGAATCAAGCAAGTTCCCTATTAAATTGAAAGGTTTTCAAATGCTCCAGAAAAGTAAAGATGTGCTTCAATGCTCTCAACTGTAAGAGAATACTTCCTTTTTTTCCTTCATTCTGCAGAAATCACATATTTTCTGTAGAAAACACAGCTTTTTGTAATCATGGAAGGTGTTTTTCAGGTAGTTATTATCTAACCATCTTGTCACACAGGAAATGAAGCAACATTGTTCTTTCCCTCTGCAGAGAAAAGTGGTAATCATTATAAAGCCATTTCCAGGAATGCTAAT
>JAOTQP010001652.1:39645754-39676415 GCA_026413545.1 Cichladusa arquata | reverse complement strand
GCTCAAAAAAAAATAAAATATATAAAAAAAAAAAAAAAAAAAAAGCCTTTTTTATTCTGTAGAAGGAAATATCATTTCAGGATTCGCTGATTTTGTTTAAAATGTTTTGAGTACCATACAGCTCAGAGATAGATATGCTCTGTGAGAAAACATTTTAATAAACCATTATACTTTGCCAGAGGAAGTATAGAGTTCTGTCCCCAATTACAAATGATGACAATTTTAAGTAATGTAGACCACACTGATTCTTCAATAATATGACAATGCTGAGATTATTTTCCAGAAAACACAAAAGCATATTTTAAGTACATTTGTCCCAATATTGATCATCTAATCTCTATGTAAAATAATTTCTCATGTTTTCTTTTAATAAAACATGACATTAAATAATTATTAAATCTTCCAGGAAATAATCAATCTTTTTTTGTTGAGGCTTAAAATTTTTAGAAGCAAACCAAGTTAATCATTATAGTCACCAAAAAAGTCTATTTTTAATTTTTTTAAGAACTCTGCATCTTTCTTATATTTCTCCATTGCAGCAGCCTGATCATTTTTCAGCAGTAATTGCAATGCAGGATTCACCTACAGAACAATATGAGAAGTATTTTCAAAACAAATCCTGAAATATACCCTTTAAATAGCTTAGAAAAGTAAGAAAAAATTTAAACTGCATCAATAATGTAAAATTTCATGGCTTGATGCAAAATGTGACATCACAGTTACTTTCTAGGACATCAAAGGCATATTGATTAGAGTATTAACTGTGTGTGTAAGTCACAGCTTCCAACACAAGTACGTACTCAGCAGCTCCAAGCTGGTAGCAGCTGAGATATCTTGCAGTCAAGGAAATGGAATATGCAGCCTCCTCCTGTGTTGATGACATGAAAAGTAGCATCAAAAATATTCTCCCTTTCTACCATTTAGATCTCTACAGGAAAGGGGATAAAAAAAACTCAGCAGAGGAGAACAGTGACTGCAGGCACATTGATACTCAGCTTTCCCAAACAGTTATTTTGAAGCTAGTTTAGTCTTTCTTGATACATTAAAATCAGAAGGGTAGTCTCACAGGGAAATAAGAATGCAGAGAAATGGGATTTCTATGAGAGAACTGCAGAGGAGTAAAGGTAGTTACATGTTTAGATTTATCACTGGGAATTGTGAGGACTTCTGTCCTCCCTTCCCTGTGGAAAGTCTCACCAATGCCTTCCCCCACCCACTGCTCGACTCCTGCAAATCCAGGGAGATGCCTCGTGCATCCAGCAGCAGTAACCTGCCACCTTTCCAGCCATCCCTCCATTGGAATCCCAGCACTGCCACGCCCTCACTATGCGAACATCTCCAAGAGGATGCTTCTCTCCACCACGGTTGCCAGAGCTGCCTCTTTCCCAGTGACAGAATCTTTCCTTCAGGAAATGTGCTATTTCATGCTGTAAATTTTCCTAAGGCTTTTTTTTTTACCCTTTTTAGTTAGCAGCAATGTATCACTGTAAGTTTCCTACACATCATCTCTACAGACACACAGAATAAACCAAAGGTCTGAGGTGAGTAGTTTGTGAATATCCCATTGAACAACAATTTTCTGTCCTAGAACCAAGTAAACTTCTTGACAAATCAGCTGAAATTCAGAATGCTGTTCATGAGGTGTGTGGAGAGATTACACCCAAAAGAGTAATTATTGAACTACATTTTCAAATTGCAATCTTTTTACAGTAATTCTGGTAAGAAGTTGTTTTTTTTTTGTTTGCTTGTTTTTTTATCATTTCCAAAATGTGAGCATAAATTACCATCTTATTAGAAAAATGCCTTGTACAGCATCACATTCCCTCAAAGTGTATTGTCAGTCTGTATCTCCTACTACAAGTGCTGTATGATATATGAAGACGACACTGAGTTTTCAAATTAGATTTTCAAGAGCTAAGAATCTGTATGAAAATTAGAAAGTCTATTTTCTTAACCAATTCACATTCTCTTGCTGGGAGTTCACGAGCCAACCAATATCCTAAATTGGATTTTGTTTAAATGGATGCATAAAATTGGATTCTAGGAGTATAAAAAAAGACAAACCTTAATTGGTTTAAGCTGGACCATTTTCTTCAGAGAAGCATAAAGCTGGAACATTATTTCTTTACAGAGGAAACATTGGATGTGTTCTATTGTATTGTACTGTCACTTAAAGAATAAACCATTTAACTATTACTACATTTTAAGGTCACAGTATTACAAACTAAACAATATTTCAAGATTTATAACAGACAAACACCTAGTTCACAGAATTTTTCCTTTGTTATAAATCAAAAATATTAAAATAGCCTAATATCAACTGAAATTCATGTATCTAGACCACACTTTTTTAAAGTTAGTGGAAAAGTAGAGATACTGGCACAGAGTAGGATCTTAGAAAGATCCAAGGGATCACTGAGGAAAGTGACAGTGAGTGCCAGAGTGATGGATATCATGAAGTCAAACCATTAAAGACAAGGTGATAATCAGCAAACAGCAGAAAATAAAAGTCTAAACAACACAGTCGTGCCTAGGTATTTCTTACTGATTTAGTGACTTGATGTAAATGGTCCTGGCACTGTAAGATTCACAGTTTGTTTATGGCATCCTCTTGTCAGGAAAACTGAAATATAATGGTTTTGCTACTTGCTGGAAGAAACTGTTTCCTGATGGGCAAATTGGTTATAAAGTGATCTCCTATTAAAATATCAGGGTCTGCCTTGCCTTAGCTGAGTCACCTCAAATATACCAGCTATAAGCTACATGAAAGAGAGTTTATTAGACTCATTTTTGTCCTTCACAGGCTTGACCATCAATACTAATCTCAAATTGAAATTGGAAATACTACACTTTTTTAAAATAAACTTTCACTTTATAAAGACCAATAGTTTGTCTATTCCTAAAGCACTCCACAAATAAAGACTCCTCTTTTTCCTTACAAGATATGGTCCTTGTGTGACTATTTTCCACAATGATCAGTATATATAGACAAAATGAAATCTGAAAGATTATTCCGAGTTTTTATTTTGTTGACAGCACAAGAGCCTTCTGAAGATTGTACTTCTAATTTAAAGTCTCAACTTTCAAACTTAGAATCAGGTAAGACAAATATCTCATTCTCTTACTACTAAAATGAAACAAAAAATGCAGTTTTTGCCACATAATCTCACATTACTTCTTTTCAATACATTTCAGATTCAAGAATTAATGAAGACCAGAGCATAAATAACTGAGTAATATATTGGGCCCACTTCACCTCAGGATAAAATAGCCATTCCAGTGGTTCAGAGTTGTACATTGACATAATTTGGAGGAATGATATCATGTAGCTAAACCATAGAACCAAAGAACAATTTAAGTTGAACAGAATCTTTGGTCATCAGCTGATCATGCTCTACTCAGAACAGAGCCAAGTTAAATCAGGTTGCTCAGGACCATGTCAAATCAAGTTTTGACTATCAAGGTTGGATAGTCAAGCCTGTCTGGGATACATATTTCAGTGTTTGATAATCCTTGTGATAAAAAAAGATAAATTCATGTATCTAATCTGAATTTGTTACCCAGAAGTTATCCAGACTTGCTACTCAGTAGAAGCCCTAGCACCCATTTTATAGTTAGTTAGTGCTCTGTGTATTGGTGCACAGGGCTGGTCTCTACTAGCAGTAAGAATTTTGTTTCTTTGTTTTTTCTTAACAAAATTTGGTCCATTATCTACTTACATGAAGTAATGATCAGCTTTCTGAATTATTTTCCCACTTGTCCACTAAGACAAAGATGATTTCCCTTTTTCTCAGGAGCAGATGGTGAGTACATACTAACTGCTCATTATAATCTGAAACTAAACATTGGCTGGGGATCAAACAAGTTCTCAGTATAACCTCTGAGGCATATGGCTGATTGAACCATTATAAAGACAATTAAATACTTAGAATGTTAAATTAGTAAAACATACCTAGTATAAGAGTGTATTGAGCATGAACAAATACAGCCTCCTTTTCAATCTACAGAGATAATTATAGCCTACAGAAAGCTAAGAAATCTGTGCAAACATTCTCCAAGTACTTTCCCCAACATCAGTGTTCAGGGCAAGTCTCAACCAAAAAAAAAAAAATTGAAAATTATTACTCCTGTATACAATTGCAGGGTTTTTTTAAAGCTGTGTATGAAGCATTCAACAGAGAAAGCAAAGACCTATTTCTGATGTTGTAGACACTATCATGACAGTGATTGGAAACTTGTAAAAAATTTACTTGTGATTCATTGTTATAAAATACATGTTACCTTAGATGAGACTTCTATGCTCAAAGAGTTGTCCTATAATCTGACATAAATTTCTTTGAGACCAGAAACAGATTTTTTTCTAGAATTTGTATATGCTTGTTCAAAGTGTAGTCGACGGTATAGATTGTAGGAACTGTGGGCACAGAAATAAAGACTCAACTGTTTTTCTTGCAGGGGCATAGCAAGTAATAATAGAAGGCCTGAAGAAGATATTTTTCAACAAAATTATTCATTTTTCTGTTGTCCTCTATCTCTTTGAAATGTGAATATTGATTTAAAGCTTCATTGCATGTATTCACGGAGTTCTTCATTCTAACAGAAACTTCATATAAATGTTTAAGATGCAATTGATCCTGCTTTATGGTTTTGCCATGATAATAACAGATGTTACTAATTACTTTTTTAATATGAATCTGATTAAATATTTTAGCAAAATATCTAATAAAGTTAACATGCATTATTCTTATATTAAAACTTCAGTGTTTATTCTGTTCTCATTATTATTCTGTTGGGCTGTGTTATTTATTTGCCCTGCTAGAAAATATTCAAGTATTCATGACGATCTTGCTTAATTTTACTCCCAGTATTTTGAGTACAACAATATATTAAAATTAAAGTGTTACTACATTAATTACTTCATATTTCTTTTTGGAAATTGGCTTATAAATATGACTAATATTTTCATTAAAGTGTGTTGCAATATCCACTTTTATATTCATACTTCAAAACTTTCTTAGTTTTTCCTTATATTTGTTATGAGATTGATAAAAGCATGACAAATAATAACATTAAATTTTTACTGGTTCATCTGAATTACTTGGTTAGCAGAATGCAGTGAATAATGTAAAATTAGCAGAACCAAATGGCAGTTGGAATTAGAAGTATACACTTATTTTTAAGATCATAAAGATTCTCTCTCAAAAATAAAACTTACCTCATATATTTGGACAGCTTTCACTCAATGAAAAACAAGGCAGTCATTCCCTATTTGCTGTTCAGCCAGAGGCAAACATGAAGCAGCAGAGAATTCAACTTAATTGAGAGATAACTTCAAAGTGTAAAGACATTTCCAAAACAGAAATGCTGCAGTCTCATTTAAGAAAGGTAATTATGGTACAGAGTCACAGTTAATGTTCTACAGAAGTAATTCCATCCTTAGCAATATTTTCACTACTCTTTGAAAAAGTCCCTATTGGACTGAAATTTGTCATACATAGTCTCAGCCCAAAGGGTTATTTTAAAGTTTAAATTAAAACGTAAAGAAAATTGAGTTACCAAATGAATTTTTGCACTAAGAATAATGTTCTAATTTGTAGTCTTCTAAAACTGTCACTACAACTCAGAATAATTTATTTTACTTCCTACACTGACATGAATTCAACTTATGAACCAAGCTTTTTAACATGGACTCTGACTCCAGCTTAGTTTGTACATGAAATGCCAAGAACTCTAAATGCTGTATAATAAATATCATCCTGGGGTAGAAAAGCTGTCACTGTCACTTCCAGTTACTGCCCTCTGAATTATTTGCTTCAAAATCAAACCGAGTGGCACTTCTTGGGTGAGGAAAGAGCAATTAACAGCCCTGGGCTAAAGAGAGGGGAGATTCTGTGTGTCCCTGTGGAGATGCTGTATCTGGCAGCAGCTCAGATCAGGTGCTCTGCAGAGACTGTAAAAAGGAGATGGTCACTAGTGATATGTAAATCAAACACAGCTGTGCTGGGAACTAAGGACACACCCAACAGAGGACTGATAACTGGAGAGAAAATTGATGTTTTACACCTAGCCTCCCAACTATGTCCTAGCACAGATCCAAATCCACTTCAAGATTAAGTATTTTATAAGACTTCCTGGCCTTGTCATCTGCATCTTTTTCAGGACTGTTCAGCAGATTAATAAAGATTCACCTAGTGGTTGATCCAGACCATCATTCTTCAAGCAATTAACTACTAGCTTAAAATAGCTCAAGAACTACTTCAGAAAGGTGTCCAAAGAGATAAGGAATCTACCACATCTTGTACAAATTACTGCAACAGTTTGTCATTCTTCCTAGACAAAAAGGCACATTAACCTGAATTTACATGTGTTCCATTAAGAGCTCTTAGATAGTGTTAGGTTTTATCTGATATATAGATGTATTGTATCAGAAATCTGATTCCTACGAAAGCACTTTCAGCTGATAATCAGACATCTTGAAATATCTCTCTTAAATTAAATAGATGGAACTTCCTTGATCAGGCAAACAGAGACCTAGAAACATACTGTGATTGACAAATAGGTCAAAATGAGATTTTTTTTTTTTTAGTCAGGAGGCTTGAAAATTAAATGGAAAAGAAAATATTTTTGATAACCAGCAAACAAAGATCTTCATTTTACTAGGTCATATTTTAATTGATTTATCTTTTTTTTAAGATTTATCTTCAAGTATAAATAGTAGCCAGTGGAGATGAGATCTGTTCAAAAGTAGTTACTCCAGAGAAGGAGAAGCTATTGTTTCTAAACGTACCAATGGTGTGAGAGGAACTTACAACCAAAGATACAATATGAAGGTGCAGGGAGAAAAGGAAACATAAAGTATACCGTAAGGCACAGTCCTTGGTGAAGTAGGAAATCAAAACAAGATTTTAAATGCAATTCATAAAGATAAGCATAATTATTTTTACTTTTTCTGTGAAATACAGAATTATAACTATGCAGTGGAATAGCTTTTATGTTGTAGAGATACTCAAGCCTGAATTAAAGCAAGAACTGAGATATACAGGCAGTAACTCATAGTTCTCATACCAACAGGTTAAATGTTTATTGTAGTCAAAGGGTTATTAAATTCATGACATTCACTTAGCATGATGCATCACTTTTAAAAGCCACTCGTTTTATGGAGAAGTTTAAAAACATTCGGCCATGATTAAATTAAAAGTCAGTGTACCTGCACATATTTTTTTAAAATATAGCAGACATCTTCTGCTCAATTGCCTGATATTTTTATATTATTCATTTCACCTCTAAACACTTATCAGAGACATTCCCACCTGCTTCTACTTAATTCACTAGAGATGTAACTTCATTGTCTGCTAAAAGTCATGAGATCTCTCAGTATTCTTTCTCACAAGGACCTTCAGGAGTGAGTGATAGAGATTGTCACTGAAGAGGGTAGGACATTTCTAGCCTTTGGCAACAAACATGGAAGATGAGATTGTCAAATAAAATAAATACAGCAACAAAGCTTAAGAAAAAAAAAAGAAATAAGTAATAGCTCCCATGCCTTGGGAAATCACCTTTATTCACCAACTGAATCAAAATGTTTTGTGACCCAGTGAAGTGAAAGACAAACTCCTGAAAAACTATTACTGTCACTCTTTTTCTGCAACCTTTCCAAGATGTATAGAGCGGAATAGTCATTAAGAACATGACTACTTTTATTCATATCTATCAAATGGAAATTCACATGTCACTAAACAAAAAGTGGACAGGTATGTTTATAAACTGCGTCTTTTTTAGTAAGGAGTTTGAAGAATGCAAGGAAACGTTTTCTTCAGATGTGAAAGAGGGGTAAAGGGCTTTCTTCATTCTGAAACATGCTTACTTAGCTATCTATAATGTCTTCCAGATGAGGAAGATGAAGTGAAATAGGAAATCAAAGCATACACGTTCTATGAAGAATACTAGAGCTAGGAAATGTGAGACTATGAAGAACATCATCAGAATACAACCATGAAATGGATACAGACTGTATATATTTTGAGGAAGCGTGGAATAGTTTATCAAGAGCTATTTTTTGCATGGCTATAACATGATACAGCATTCTTGGTTTACATTAATAGTATGGCACTTTCACAAGTTAATTAGATTTTTGGAGTGAAAGTCTTGACCCATTCATGTCAGCATATAATTATAGCTTTTATTGTTTAAACAAGCTATGAAAATACAAAGGAAGCATTATAATTGCATTGCATTATGATCACATTAAAATTAGCTTAGTCACAATTCACTGTGTGATTTTGTCACTGTAGGAGAATGACCAAAAAGAATGGTTGCAAATCTGAAACAAATGGAAATAAAATAGAAATAAATTATAATAAAATAGGAATAGGATGTTAATCAGCATATGAATACATCACTCTTTTAAGATATCTGGGAGGGTTCATGGTTACTACAGTATACGACATGGAAGAAAACCTCTATGGGTCAATATATAGGAATGTCTGATACTTTTCCCTAGGAGCAATTTGCAGTTCTAAATAATGCCAAAGAAAAAGACTGCAATTACAAGAGGTCATTAAAAGTGTGCTATTTTAGGCAAATACAATGCCCAAACATCTGCTGAAAACACAAACTCTTAGTATTGAGACAAATTTTTGGTCTTTTAAGGACGAGTGTAATGCAAGAGGAATGAGGGATGTATATCAGGAAACACACATAATTCTGGTATCTGCAGTGACTACTATATGCTTCAGGTCGCTTGTAAGTTCCAACTAATGCCATCAAGGTTTATGGACAGTCAATCAAGGGGAAAAACTAAGGTTCATTAGTCAAAAAAAATCTAAAAAATTTTTATGTGTCTTATAAACAAATGCAAAATAACACCTGCAATAGGAAAAGGGGATGGCCAGAAATTTCTGGTGGCTAGAGACAAGGAATAAAGAAGGAAAGAATTTCATATTCAACAAGGCAGAGCTCTTAAAGAAAAAAACCCTACAGGTTGTTGTTTGTACATTTTTAAGACTCAAAGATGTTAAATACTCCTCATTAATAATGAAATAAAAACCACTATCTCAGGCAAATCTTGGGTGATCCAAGAGGCCTGTCATTTTTTCAGCTGCATGAATGGAACCGTTATTTGTGCCGTGTTCAGCACAGTAATGGCATAGATCCACCCCAAACAAAAGACCATAACTAATTTATTATTTCTTTTCCAAACTTGAGTTTTTCTGTTTGCTTCAATATAAATTGTATGTTCATCAGTTCTCTGCTAAATGCAACATGCAGATGCTCATGCAGAAATGATCCACACATCACCATTTCTGGCCTTGCAAGTATAGTGCAGAATTTCTTTGGCTTTCATTCTTATAAGAAATAAAGTACATATAAAGCTGTTTCCAATACACAAAGACACCAGATGTCAAAGATCAAAGGCTCATTAAAATATATTAAATTACAGCTGTGCAGTGAGCTATTAGAATGCTATTTGTATATGCTCAGTGCTGGAAAATGAAGAACACTAATGTATCATCACTCTAATTCTCATCTAACCCACTCAGCATTTATAGAGGGAAAGAATTCCACATTAATCAAATATCCTTAAAGATCTACCAGGTCTACCTCAAGGGTAAAAATGCACTTGGGGTCATACTGTAAATCTACTTGGGGGCAGGTGGAGGGAGAGGGGAAGAGGAGGGTGTAATCAGCTTTTAAGTTCACTACCACGAAATAAAAGCACTGAAAACATCAACACTGATGTCCAGAACTTCTCTCACAGAAAAGGATCTTTTAAAACTGTGCATGCAGCCATCCTTCACCCAATCACTTATTCATTTCCTCTGAGTTAGCACAAATCCTTCACTTCATATTTACAATATGAACTATTTTTACAGAATCAAAATCTTGCTGGCCAACAGTTTCAGTTATGAAAATTACCATAACAATCACAACAGTATATCTAACATTCCTTTTAAAATTTAAATGGAATGCATTTTTTTCCATCTAACAAAAAAAACATATTGTTTCTGTTTCAAAATGCCCATTTAGAAGGAATGTATCTGCAAACCCCTTCAGATCCATTGACCTCCAAAATGAACACACAGATGGAATTTTAAAGGCAAATAAACTTTTCTTTAAAAAAAAAAAAAATCTCACAGAAAAGTTAAGTTAGCTTAGCATCTCTTCCAAAATACAGTTAGGTTTGGGATGACTTGATTAAATGGAATAGGTAGGACCCAAGATAATTGGCTACTATTGGGTGTTCATATGGAATACAATTTGTTTCATGCTGAGTTCTTTCAGTTTCACTTATCATTATGTCTTATAAAGGTGTTGCAGGGCATATTAGGCTGTCAGATAAGCTTGAAAGTTTGTAATGGCTCTACGTAGGACATTAAGAGTCTAAAATAAATGGGCAACCTTGAGTAGCAGATGAAGCAGGAGATAGGAAAGTTATTATGATATAGCTGAATAATCCCATATTGTGTGGTGTCATTAGACAGGTTTGCTCATTTGCAGTGTGAGGTCAGCAAGTAAAAAGCAGCCACCTTCAAGCAAAGCTTTCAATGAAAAAGTTCCTGGTTCCTTCTTATCAGAGGCCTCTTTCTTTGCCCAGTTATCCAAAATTCAGACACCAGCTCCTCCTGCCTTCCACCTGCATGCTTTGGACTTTGTCTTTCCACCTAGGGAATGTCTTTCCATCTCATCACTAAGACCTGTTCTCATGTTATCTCTGGTCTGTGGCTTACCCAAATATTGTCATGGGTATTTTTTATTCACTTTCAACAATTTAATCTTATTTACAGTGTTTACTCACCTTGGTGAGTACCAATGTAGTAAGTTGTTTTGGTTTTCTTTTTTCCACAAAATCTCTTGAAATAGCTCTGCTTACAGGAGGCAGAGAAAATGGAAATGAGTTCCAAGAGTGTGGCTAAGTGCCAGAGACTGTTACCACAGTTCTACCTTCCCCAGCAATTCATTATCATCTCTATAAGGCAGCTAGCAGCACAGATCCCAGTGCCTCAGGACTATGGCAGATCAACACTGGCTTCCAGCATAAATCAGCTCTCCAACTGGAGAAATTAGCTGCATGTTATTCAATTCACTGCACCAGCACCTTAGTGGGCACTAATTAATATCTTATATCTGTTAGCATGGCTTTAGCACAATACATGCATTTTCATCTCCTTTTAACTCTCTTTCCTTTCAGGGAACAGTCCATGGTAATGATACTTTGAGTTAGAAAAGTTTTATCAACACTATCACAGGTCATTATTTCACCTGCTCAATGAATGGCACTGTGATTGTCTCAAAATGTATACATACTGCTTAAATCACATCATCTGTGATGGCCATGTTCTTCCACTGAGTAGCCAAGGCTATTTCTCTATGATAGTGTAACTAACTTTCCAGTTTTAAAAAATGCTTTAAATTATTCTGTGTCCACACAAAATGCATTCTGGCTCATTCAAAACCTCAGACCAACATTTATGTTCTTACTTTCTAGACACACCAGGTCAATTCCTAAGAGCAAAGCCTCAACTCTTCAGATAGCAGATGTAAAAAACACCAAGTGCTGTTCAATTTTTACTTGTGTAAAAATCACTCAGAAAATATCTGCTGGCATTTTTTCTCATGGATACATATTAAACTACTTGCAACCATCAAAACCCTCTGATCTCAGAGTCCCACCTTCCCCAACCTTATGCTGCATGCACCAGCACAAGGGTTGATTTACAATTCTTATATGTAGTATTCTCCAGATCATTATTCCAAGTTGCTTCTCCAGATACAAACAGTTGAATCAAATCACAGAATGCAAATAACACAACTTCTCAACAGTTTCAACGTACTTTTAAAGGGGCTTTCTATATTTAAATATCTATACAATTGAACTGTCTTTAAATACTGTAAGCAAGTTTTTCAGCAATTTCTAGTGGAGACAACAGAAAGAAGGAAAATATATTACTAACTTTAGTGTATTACTTTCCATTGGGCCATGCTAAAAAACAGGTTATAAAATTATAAATAACTTATAAAACTTGAGCATAGAATCCAAAATCCTGTTCCAGAATCTAAAGGTACATTCATATAGCTGGAAAGGTCTTAAAAAGCCTTAAACCTGCTCCCAGAGGTGTCTAGAAACACTGCTTGCCAATACTTAGATATTTTTGGCATGCATTAGAAGGACAAAGAACTGTAAACTACTTTCTACACCTTGATCAGGTTGACTTGTATTCTTATAAAGAGGTCTCACAGTGAAATTAAATAAATAAACTTCACATGGAAACATATGTATATGAGGTCTTGGTCCTATGTCCAAAACACAGTGAAAATAACTTTAAATATTATTTAAATCATTTTACAAGATTTTTATATTTTTATCAGCCAAAATCCATTATTCAGCCATTTGTAGCTCATACACAGTAAGTATAAGGGCCTAGTCATCCTAGGAAATTGGCTGTGCAATATTTTTCGTCTTTGCTCCTGTGTTAGAGTCTACAAGGCTCAGAGAAGCACATACAGCTGTTACTGTGGGTAGCTCACACTGAGCTCAAGTAGCACAGGAGCTGTAAATCTCCAGGAAACAGGCTTACTGGAATACAGACAGAGAGAAGGCACACTGAATGTAAAATATCTTGAGCAAATTACTCCCTGGCTGGAGCCTGCCAACAGCTGAAGCTGTCCTGAGCTTAGCCCATTTCTGGGGCTTGGTTCAATGCTCAGTGTGAATGCAAAGGCTAACACAAAATCCTCAGGGGGTTCTCATAAGAACTGTGCATTTTCCTTTCCATCTGTAAGGACATGTTTATACCTCAAGTATTTTAACCAGCCTTCTGGGCAAAAGCCAGCAAATCATAACTCCATTTATTTATTTTTTAGGATTTCAGTCAAGGTGAAGTTTTCAAAACAGCATGTTTTACCGGAAGGAATCAGAAAATGTAGCGTATCTTCTTGAGAAGATAAAGAGTTATCTGAGGGCATCACACAGTTGGATTTAAACCTTTGTTTTCTCCATCTGTATGAACAACATTGTTTTTCCTTCCTACAAGATTTATAGCAGTCTCTTCATGGTCTTCATGGATCATTAGAAAGTGCAATAGCATTTGGTGGATGTTTTGTTATAAAGACTGATATGTCAAATAGTCCAACCATACTCAGGATACCAAAATAAACAGTCTTAGGCAAGTGTTGAGCTTCTTTAAAGATATTTTTTTTAAAAAATCAGCCAATTTCAAGTGAGCAGTAAGTTAAAACTTTTCATTATATTTCCTGCAATGATGTATCTTAAAAGCTAATCTTCATACTAAAATAAAGTAGAACCATTTACTTCATAAATTTTAAAAAATCACTTCTTTTCATGACAGATTATCCATTCACAGATTTCCAGTAATTATTTCTTTTCTCAAGGTGTTAATCACTAGGGCTTTACATTGTAGACCTCTCTGGTTACATTTAACCAGATAATAAACATGAGTATTGTATCTACCCTTTGCTTAACAAAAAGTGGGAAAAAAGCAAAATTATAGTGAGTAAGCTATTCTCAAAGATGGCTGGGGGTGGGTGGAAGAAAAAAGCCATGTTTGAACATTTTCACTTACAATATCTGATCATTTTGGAAAGCCTGTTGGAACATATCCACATATATGAGAAATGTATTGGAGGAAAGAATTGCAAGCAAACAGCATCTGGATCTCCTTGTGTTTGCTGACCCACTCTCCAAAATGAAGTCCAAAAAGTTAGCAGCTATTAAAATATAAAGATATGCATTATTAGTGTACTTATTTATATTTAGAAGGTATATTAATGATAAGATATACAGTATCAGTGTTACTTACTATGATGGAGAATTCTTTATGTTCCTGAAAAACTAGATCAACCAATAGCAGTGACCTTATAAGCAAAATTGTACATGAATTATATAAAAAAAAATAGTGTTTTGAAGAAAATTAGTTCTTTCATCAAAGGTCAGCCATATAAATATAAGAGATGCATCTCCAGCTCATGGATCAATCCTGTGAGATCTGCAGTCTATGATATTGATTTGTGCACTGGTTCTAAAAAAAACAACAAAAAAAAAATTAAGTCAATAAGAATAGAGTAGAAATTAATCTCGATTTATCAGTAAATCCTTTAGTGTTCTTTAGGGAGCTTCTTACTGTTATGTGAAGTCTGAAAGACAGAAAGTAGATTCATGTTCCATTTAACTGGTCATCAGAATTTGAGGAAGTTATTTACAAACTTTTGAAAAATTTGAAAAATTGAAGATTGGCTAAGAACCCAACAGTCTCTGCATCAGAAGAAACTGCATTTTTTTTAATGTTTATCAATGTAAACCATAATAGAAGGGATTAAAAAGTTCAACTGTGTTATGACAATTTTTTTAAAAATAAAATTTGAAGATAACTCTAGCATATGACCCTTGGAGATGAAAGAAAAAGTGCAATAAGAATGTTTCAAAGGTGGCCAACAGAGTGTCAGACATTTCGAAGAATTCACATAGGTTTGGGCTGTATGGATGGAGAAGCAAACCTTGAGGAATACACTAGACTAGACACTGCAGAAAGTACTGCTCATGAGCACACCAATATATCTGAAAACACAAGACATGATCTGGCTTTGATCTTATAAGGAAGCAGAGAAAGTAAGAAATACATCCTACAAGGAAATGTGATGGAGTAAGTCACCGATAATGTAAGTTTTTGCACTTTAAGCTCTTAAAAAAGCCCAGATAGTACAGTCAAGTAATCAATTCAGCCCTTCCAGTGCATCAGTGCTTCCTCACTCATGATTCCCTTCAGTCATAGTGATCTAATACATGTAAACAGGTATGTGGCATTTGACGTGGTGTCAATCTTCCCTACCTTTTAGTACTGCAAAGAAACAGAGGGAGGCTAAGAAGATTCTTATATTACTTACAAAAAAAGGGGGCTTAGAAGAGCAAAGATCATCCCTGGCACAGCTTTAATAGTGGGGTAAGCGTGACCAATAAATGAGACTGAGATAAAGACAAATCTAGATGAATCTGGGAAAAGGACTGAAGATCCCCTACAGGACTAACTGGAGTTAAAGCAGTTGCTGAAGAAAACAAAACAAAACAAAACAAAAGGAAACAAACAGAGAAAACCAAAGGAAAACCAAAGGAAAATGAGAAAAAAACAAGAAAAAATTAGAAAAACAAGGCTGTGTGCCTTCTGGCAGAAGAGGTGAAAATAAGGATGTGGGAAAGACAGGACTAGCTCTAGCTAAAAGCTGGTAAGCAATCTTATACTCAGGAAATCTAATGCATGAGATCAATGTCTTAGATTGAAAGAAAGGAATTTTAAAAATCCAAGCCTCCTGGAAGGAAACTAATGAAGAGTCCATTCTTTCCAAAGTTCATTCCATTTCCAAGCTTGGAGAGAATTCCAAATATCTGAACTTCACTATTTCTCTGTGGATATATTTCTCAGCCTACCCAGCACGAATTTTTGTAGAAACTGACAAAACTTTTCTGAGGATCTACCCTAGTTCAGCAGTAGTTTAGTAGAACCAAGACACTAAAGAGACACTTTGCTACAAAAAGTGGAATACACCTGAATTTTTTCTTCTCTCCTACACGCATGGGACAGACCACAAGAATGAAGGTGCATCACTTGCATGACTACATATTGTCCTACCTCACTGAACAAGCAAATGAAAGCAGCAGCAAGATATTGCACTTTGTGCCTGTGGTTCAGCATATTGTTCCACACATTCCCTGCTCTGAAATCACAGTAACTCTTTTTTCGTCTCTTTTTTTTTTCTTTTTCAAAAAAAAATTATCATCGTTATTAGCACCTGATCTTCTCAAAAAATTTAAATATTAAAATACCAGGGAGAGATAACTAAGTGAATAGATTGCTATTTTACAAACTGAGGCTAGCAGAGCCAAAACCATCCACAAAGCCATCACCTTTAACACAGAACTAGAGTTTGTATTCACAAACCTCTTTGGGGGACACACCAAATACCACTCAATCATATAAGGAAGAGAAACACATACAGTACATTTTTATCCATTTTTAGGCAGAATAGAACAATGTTTTTCAGTTTCTCTCAATCCTTACTTTTAAGTGTTTGAATGTGATTATGTCACAGAGGTAATGGTGGAAGATATAGCAAAGAGCAAGGTGTCACACTTGGCATGTCAATGTAGACTCAAAAAACAGGATTTGATTCCTTTATGAGACAGGAAAGGATGGGTAGAAAAGAAAGAGGAACAGACAGCAGTTATGTTTCAGCAGTTTTTAACCTTGTCAGCAGCAAACATGTTTCAGGTGAAGATCTGTACACAACAGAACAAAATTCCATTAATTCTCTCTTTCTCCTTCAGCAGGATTTGAAACTGGAGTCCAACTCCATAGTTTTTAAAAAGCATCCCAGCTTCAAAGGAACAGAAGATGCATCATAAAAGAAATTTGTTTCAATTAAAACTAAAACTATAGGAAGCAACCCTGCAAAACCTTAATTCAGAGTAAATCAAATTGAAAAGAAGCACTAAAAAATGTGAAACAAACTTCCATTGATTTCAGCAAACTTTGAATTTAGATCTTTTAAACCTAGATATTTCAAAATGAACAAATTAAGTGAAAGCTTAGGAACTAGATTCTCAAGTTAGAAAGCAAACCTGTGACTGTTTTAACTTTGAGCTTAGGCTGAACTATTTTTCACAATGTGCAAGATCTTAATTTATCTGAGTATCTACTACATTTTGTCACTGTCTGGATGGAGAGAATAGTTATTGATTACCTTGCCAGAAGAGTCAAGATAATGAAAATTAAAATTCTCATACAACAGATCTATTCAAATTAACCTGTTTGATGAGGAGCAACATCAAGATCATGGTTTGCAAAAGCCAGAAATATCCCTTGAAGTGACTTGGAATAAAGAGTTGTACAATATAGCATCTGTGGTCTGAGGAAAAGATAGTGGTAAAAGACAGCAGACATCTCTTGAATTCACCAGTTAGGAGCAAGCTCTTAAAAATTAATGCTATATCCTTTGAGGCAAGAGTTATAAGCTAGAGAGGACAGCTCCTATTTTTGTACGTAAGATTGAAATAGTGTTTCTCTCCCAGATCCCAAATGAAGTCAAAAATCTTTCAAGAAAAATTTCTCCTTGGTAATCAACTCACTATAAAACTGAACTATCAAAGAAAGATTATGATATTTGGGGCTAAAGAGAACATGAAAAAAGTACATCTTTGTTTCCCCTCCCTATGAAAGTACCACTGAATCTAGCAACAGGATAGTGGTTAGAATCAGAAATATAGACAATGAAGTTTAAATCACAGAGGACCAGAAGAAATATGAAAAAAAAAATCCAAAAAAACCAACAACAACAAAACAACCCCACAGTCATGGAGCAAAATTAAATAAAGCACAAAATAAACCATAATGGGAAAGCAGTTTGAACCCAAAGCAACAGGTGTTTTTTCTCCTGTAGCCAAACAATTAGGGCATTGTGCACCAAGAATGCACTCATGTGGTTCTTGTTTTACCTCTGAATGCAACTACTGGTTCAAGCATTAGATAAATTTCAACCAAAGTGTCTCTCTAAAGACTATCAATATTGCACAGAGACCATATTTACACAGCCCATAATTTTGCTTATTAACATGACAGGACAGCTCTTTGAATCAAAGTCACATTTATGTCTCATTGAATAAAGTCTTTACTGCCAGATACTAAAATGCTATTAACATGTTCATAAGATGTATCTGGTGCATAATTAGATTTATTAAGATGAGCTCACTCAAAATTTTGCATTTATATTTTTATATTTGTTTATCAAGGGCTGAAAAGTAGAAATTATTATCTTCCCATATACCATCTATTATTAATCCAAATATTATAAACTCCTGTGTGAATTAGATCAGGTCTGTAGCAGCAGAGATTTTCAGAGCAATTCAATGCAGCACTTACAAAATGTGCTGATAAAAGAGACAAGAGTCATTTCTTCATCATAACTCAATCTACCAAAACAAAGCCAGGGCAAAATGAAAAATAGATATTGCCAGGTGGACAACAGAGATTGCCACACTGGAAGAAGCCACCAGTGCTCATGATGTCTTAAAAGCATGGGTCTGCATCTTCTACAGCCACGTGCTTTCTGTTCATGCATACTGTCAGCAGTAACAACGAGTTAGGAATTACAAAAAACAGCTTAAAAGTTATGAATTGTCTCAAAACTAAAAATGCCTCTTCACAAATATCACTTCATTATTGTGCAGGTACTACTTTATCGTCTGCATAGTTATATAAGCTGACTTTTGTGGTGACAAAATGCTTTTCAGTATCAGTAAATCCTTTGGTATGTTATTACAACACCTTAATAGATAAAAGTGTAGAATGAAAACATGACCTACTGAAACCAAGTTTGGAAGCATGTTTGATGTTTGACACTGTAATTAAGGTCTTCTATATGTTTAATGGGTAGAGTCTAAGCTTAAAAAGCAAAAAACAAACTTCATTATTTCCTTTCCTCAGTTGAAAAATCTTCAATACTAGTTTGCTCACACCATCTGAGGCACATCTATATATTTAATATTTAAGGATATTTGGCAAATAAGAAATGTGAGTCATTCTAAATTTTGCATTAGATACAAAATCATGTCTAGGGAAAGAGTAAAAAATTTAGGATGAGTAGTTCACATCTGTCACTATTCACAAGAATATTGATACTAGTTGGCAACTTGAACTTATATAAAGTATTATCTAGAAAATTTAGTTCTAAGAGAGAGATTTCAACTGCCATATCAATTTCCTAAATGTAAGTTAATTTAGTCAGCTTGGTAAATAATAATCCAATAAACAAGTACCCATTCAGGCTGACTTAAATGTCATAAATAACAGTCTAAAAGGAAGAATAATGAAGAGAATGTAAATGTTTATCCAAGCTATGTATGCATCACAGACACTTTGAATTCAAATAGATATGTATCTACTATCAGATCTGACACAACACATTTATAAGGGGATGCAATGACCCTCTGCATAAAAACATTGGGAATATAACTCTACACAAGTCAAGAGCAAATATGTCACCAGTGCAGAGAAATTTGTTCCTCTGATGAATAGTACCATGCTTCACTATTAGCAGGTCATTTCTAAACTACTGTACACTTCTGCAAAAGCTGCAGAATAGAGGAAGAAAAGATAGTCTAGAAAGAAAGGCAGGAAATCAGTATTTTGCCAGGGACAGGAAAACATAATTTTCCTGATCATTAACCTTCCCATTTATTAGGGCTTGTACTTCACAAGAGCAGTACATACATGCTTCAAGAAGCAACATCATCAAATTCTGAAAGCCTGTGTTGGTTATGCCTCTACACAATTCATGGAAACATCTACTGTGTGTGTGGAGAGTCACATAGGCACACTAATCAAGCTATTTGCTGTAGTATGACATGTTTGGGAGTTTTCCATTTCAATGTTACCAACCAATTACCCACAGCAACACAATGAAAGGCCTCCTATTTAAATGCAAGAAGCAGACTAAATTTCATCCCATGTTACCTAAGTAAATTGACCTTTTAGAAACACAAGGAAGGTCTTCTCTGGGTTTTACACTTAAGGCCATCAAAAGTAAGCACAAACATCAAAGAATGCGTCAGTTCCTTCTCTTCATGAATATACTCCCAGTTTAAATCTATCTTTTTACATGAGCTTTTAATTTTAAGTCACTCTATTGTCACTGAGGTTATTTTGTTTCAATGCTAAGGAGATGGTCTATACTAAATTCAGCTACCTTTAACTCCAGAAACTTCCCTTGGAATTAGCCTTGAATAAGTCCCTATACTTCAAAGGTTATTCAATAGAATTGCTAGCCATCATTCAAGGCAACATGAAGTATCCTGCCTGGCAGCGCTGCTTGCTTTCATGATGCCAAAACCAATATATAGTTTATCACTGGATCTAAAATAAGGAAAATTTATTGCTGCTTTCAAGCTTAAATAGTTCTAAAATGATTAAACAAATAGTTTAAAATCTTCTTTAGGCAACATTGCCCTTTTTGCATAAGCATACTTACAGCAGAGTTAATGAGTGCTCTTCCCTCCAGATGAATGACACCAAGAAGGGGGTTCAGAGTGGTAAATCAAATGCATAGATAAAAACATATCCAGATATCCTTTCTGACTGTAGAAAGTCGAAGTACCTACATAGAAAGCATTACAGCACAACAGGAAACAAAAGGGTACACTCCCCTTTCTAAAAGGATATTCAGAAACTGCAAAAGAAATTAGGGAATGCAGCTGAAACTAAAGTTACATTAAAGCTACTATTGATATAAATTCCTCTAATGCTTCAGTAATCACTTCAATGTGTCTTTTTAAGACTCCATTAAACATATTTTGAGAAAATTTTGAAATTAAATCATAGCATTGGCTAAATATTCTTCATCTCCATTTTAAAAGTATCTAGAGAAGTAGAAAATGAAAAGGAGATTAAATAGTTCAGTCTTACGTCCAGGCTTTTGAACTTTTGGGACCTCTAACAGCAGAGAAAAACTACATGTGTAGTTTGTCTATATTTCAGTTTGCAAACTCCATAATTTGTCAAGCAGAATGCAAGATGTCAATTTCATGTATCTCATCTGAGCTACATACAGTGCCTGCATCAGCACATTGTCTCTGTACATCATCATCTTTATTAATTAAGTACTGCCTTGCGTGGCATGTCATTAACCAGATTCAGACACCATGTCATCCCATGGAAAGACTGATTCAAAACTGACACAGAGGGACACATTTCCATCTACCAAATCACCAAAGATCTATTTGCTTAAAAAGACTAATGAGTGATGGAGAGAACTGTTAGTAAAAAGAGAAGACGTAAGCTGTTAAAGCAGTCAGTCATTCAGTTCTCTGAAAATATAATTAAAAAATTAGTATGGTCTGCTCTACATAAGCATGAAAACTCTGAGGTCACATGGCTGATAACACAGCAAAGATTTAGCTTATAGCTCTTGAAGCATTACTATGCCACCATGTAGGCATTAAAGTTTGCGTTGTTGGTTTTTTTAAATCATAGCTGTGTTCAAATAATTTCATCATTGCCCTATGTAGAATGCTGTTTTCTCAGTAGCCTGGATATCTTTCTTGAAGACATAAATGTCACAAGCCCTCAAACTGCAGCAGTTGTTGTTGCTCTTAGAGTTCACAGTAGCACTACTTTCTTATAGGTAGCTTACTGCTTCTGTTTCGAAGTAAAAGATTCCTCTGTTAAATGAAAAAAAAAATTAAAAAAACAACCTGTGGCTTTTTTTCTGTGCAGAGTACTTGGCCTTCACTTTTCCCTCACCTTTATTTTCTGCCCTCACCTCTGTTAGATACTTCCAGATTTCCAATAAAATCCTGCCTGTTCACCCATGCACTGAACTCCATTTGTGACAATTGCTGCTTACCTACTGCCTTCATGTTTCCTTCCTGCCTCTGGTCACAACTTCTGCAAAGATCAACCTCCTCTGGCCCCATTTTTTGTTTTGTTATTAAAAAAAAATCACACAAACAATGGCAGAAGTAGTGCTGAAAATGAAGATGAAAAAGCATCTGATAGCTGAAGCAAGGTCAGCAGGAATTGCTTTTCTAACATCCCAACTGGGTCCTCCCTTAGGAGGCAGAAATCTTCAGTCCTTATCAACTCAACAAACACCAGAGCACTAAGAAAATGTTTTTGTGGATTTATCTGGGAAACATTTTAGTTCTATGAATTACACTTCTGGCTTTTCAATCTACACCCTCTATCTCTTACAGTAAAATACATTGCATTGGAAACAGTAGCTCCACTTAGCTGACAAGTCCATTTGTGGAATAAGTCAGTTCTTTTCCACTCTTCCTTAGTTATAATTGTGTACTCTGCACTACTTTTTAAAAATCTTTCCAAGGCAAAAGACACAAGTGGTAAGTTCTTGAATAAGCTATAAAGTAGTAGAGAGTCATAAATTCCTACAATGTCTTGCAAAATCTGATCTAACATGGACGCTCTGTGTACCCTCCAAGAATTCAAAATTTTGAATTGCGAATATCATCTCCTGTTGATTTCCATGCACAATTAAATTCACTTCTTTTAAGCATATTATACAATATCCTTCTTTTCTATAATCACAGAAGCTATAGAAGCTAGGTTGATTTGAGTATAAAAATTCCCTTTTTCATTTAAATATTAATATAATTACCAAAACAATATTACGGTTGGGAATATACCACACATCTTTCACATAAAGGAAATGTCTACTCTTTTCACTTTATACTCTGAAAAATTGAGTATATAAAATCCACTGCTATCATTAGTTTTTCAATATGCTGTTTTTATTCTGCTGTAATAAGCCACCGCTATTACAATGTCTAAACAAAAACTAATGCAGTTATTGGAACATGAAAACAAAGTAACAGCCCAAAACACAGATATTCTTTGTACTTACAGTATAGAAGTCTTGTGAGCTACACAAACACAGTTGCTAAAGAGGTATAAAAGAAAAATCACTAAAGAATTTACTTCAAATTTTGGCCCATTTGTTGCCTCAGCCCCACAGACCCCAGTTTTCTCCATAAGACAGTGTCAGCTAATTAAATAATTGCCTGGTACAATACTGCTGTATGGATATTAATTATTGTTCTTGGAGGATAATTTGACTTCTGTAAAAGCATAGGCAGGGTCAGTTCCTATTTTGTCTGAAACTACTTGTACTCAGAGGGGAAGGCGGAACAAAATACTTTGATTTTTTATGTAAATTTTAGTTTTGAGAACTGATGCTGCCTGAAGGCTATGGGGCCCTGAGTGCCACTGTTGCTGTATTTAGAGCCTGATAGAACTGCCCATTCTTAAGGCTTGGTGTTGCTGATGTGGAATTCTTCTGCTCCATTTGAACGTTTGCAACTCTTGTCCTAAAGCACTTTTTTAAAATTCAGAACTCATCTGAAGATTATGTTTTAATGTCACATTACTGAAGATTTGCAACACCTTTTTTTGTCTATTAGAAATGTTCTGAACTCTTCATTGGCATCACTGGATATCTGTCACTTCAACCTTTCGGATTCCAAGAACAGATTTCCTCAGCACCTCCTATAACTATTTTAGCTTCAGCTGAACTAAAATACTAAAAATGGTAACACCTTGTCCTTGAATGAGCCTGTGATGGATAGTGTAGGTAGATGTTCCCAAAGTGGAAATTGCATAGCTTAGGTCAAATCTAAGCCTTCTCTGGTCCTTTCAGCCTCAAGTACAGGGACTGCACTGTGTGGAAACACTGACTATAGCAATTACAAAGAGGTATTATTGTTACTTCCCTGTTTTCCTGACAGTGCCATAGAAACCACTATGCTCAACATTTTAAATCTCATTTGCTTTTTTCCTCCTTATCTTACTTCTTAAAAAATTAAAGTAAAAAATTAAAATATTTTTTAAAAAATTAAAAAGGGAGTAGCTTTGTGTTGCTTGGAAAGATGAAAGTCTCCCCAAAAGACAGCATTCCCCTTTCAAAAGTGTAATTATCTCCTACTTTTATTACCCACTCTGGCTTAATAAAACAAATAATAAAATCAAACTTTGCTTCCCAAAGACATATTTAACTCTCAAATATCTTCCAAGATTCACAAAAAATAACTAAAACAACCTACACTGCAATGGTTTCCTGGTTCTGTAGTGGTTTCCGAGTTCACAAAACAGTGAATTATCTTTTATTATTTGGAACAAAAGGAAAAAGCTTGAAGTTACGTAAAAGTACTGACTTTGCCACAGTTGTTTCCCATTAATTCAGATTTTTAAAAGGTGAAAACCTTTAGTCAAAGCTAAATTCTAGCAGACCTCTTAGGGTTCACCACCATCACTGTAATTTAAAATCCACTTTTTAAAAATGATATTTTTTTTCCAACTGGCTAAGCAAATCAGCTCCATATGGATGTTGCTTTTCTGTAGAATATTTGGAACTGCTCAAGTGGTGCAGCCAGAGCTGGCTAAAAACAAAAACTGGCAGAAGAAAGAACTTCTATAGTAGTTGCCACTGAACTCTTCACTATGCTGACTCTTTCAAAAAGTGACATATTCTGAAAGGAGTCTCCTGATCAGTCTTTGAACTGTTTGACTTTTCTGTGCAAGGGCTATGCTTTTCATGCAACAGCCAGTAATGTACAGAAGAGAACAAAAAGAATTCTATGCTCTTGCACAGATCAACAGAAGTCAGTCTTCCTCTCACACACTGAAATGTTAAACTCTAAGCATCAGTGATCTGACCACTACTTTAAACAGAGATTTCAGAATCAGAACTACAGAGTTCAGCATTTCTTAATGTAAAAAATAACTTTTAGGTACTTTGGGAGAAATTGAAACCTTCAGAAGATAGAGCAAGGATTCCCCCTAATGGAGAAAATGTAGACTTTCCACAGATTCCCCATTTTAGCTTTAAATCATGAGGGAATGTTAGTGATATTTTTAATGTATAAGGAGTAGTTGCAGTTTTACTACCATTTTTAAGGGCAGCTGAAAATAGCCATTACTAAGCTTGAAGATAAGTGACTGCAGAAAAAAAATAAAATCAGGAAAAAATGTAGCATATTTTATTTGTCATAAATCCAGAAAAATTAAAATAATACTAAAATTAAAATTAAAATGCGACTAAATTAAGAACTGGCCATAGCAAAGCATGCCTGCTCTCCTGGCCTCATATTACTTATTATTACAGTCATCAGAGACCTTCTTAAAGACCCACTGGACATAATTTTGATTTCATAATGCTGCACTAAAGTGATATCTCATATCCACAGCATGGTCTGCCATGCAGGTTGGTCCATTTGCTACCATCATTCTACTATCCCAGAAGATGGTTCCAGCTAGCAACTAGAATCCAGATAAGGTCTCCAGATTTTAAATTGCATATCTTACCAAATACGAAACTACTTATTTTTGTACTTAAGTTTCATATCCTATTTACTTGTGGCTGTTTTTTTAAACTCTTTTCTTATTAATAGTCTTGAAAATTCAAAGCTGACCACTGATTGCTTTGGGGGAAAAAAATTACACTTAAATTTGGAAAGCTATTTGCTAAGGTACTTATTATAAAATATTTTGTAGATCTTATATGCAAGTTTTTCACTATGTAGACTTCCTTGAAACCAGCTATACCTACAGAATACTTTTCCTTAATAGTATCAGGTTATTCTGGAACCCTGTATAAGGTCAAGCCAGACCCCAGAAGAACTGAATCTGCTAGGGTTTTAAAACTATAACAAGAAAAAAATTTTCCAGACTTACTTCTATAAATGAAACTGCACATTTTTGACACTGTTTATCTTGTCCTTTCACCTAATACAATCACAGTACGAGATAGAAAAAGTATTTTTTTGAAGAAAAAGATAGTTCATCCAGAGATGAAAATAACCTTATCAGTCAAGAAGACATTCTTTGCTTTTTGTGGAAATGGCATTTATTAACCACAGCTACATTTTTTTTTTCATTCGTGTCTGTATAGGAAAAAAAAGGATACTTTTAATTAAAAACAGCTAGCTGAGGGATTTTTTTTCTTCCTGTGAACGAGAAATGTGATTCCTTTGAATAAAAGCATAAGGACAATGGGAAGCTAGCTGATATAATGGCCACATGACACCTTGTTGGATTCATATATTCTTCCAAAGCACACAAAAGCAGTTTAAAAAACCTAAGCTTTAGGGACCTAAACTTAAAATCTATAGCTTTAATATCCAATAACACTGCAAATACCAGGCTTACTCCTGAAAATATGATGACTTATGGATGTGCCATTTTCTCCCTAGCCATTCTTTCTATCTTAAGATATAAAGTAAATGTAAGCAAAATTTTCCAAGGTTATCACATACTTTGCAGGAAAAAGCTGCTCAAGCTGTGTCTTTCCCAGAATGCTAAAGACATTGCAAAGGAGTGCATGTAAACCAGGGGAATTCTTCAGTCTGCGTAACTAAAGAAGGACCTGTTTAGTCTGAGATGCAGGAGGCACAAATTCACTTGCCTTATTCCCCAAGAACTTGTCCTTGATACCAAACCTGGATGGCAACAGCATCTCTTGGACCCCCTAACAGTTCTTTATTAACTGCTTCTCAATAAAATTATATTTTGAGTTTGTTTCTTCCCAGATCAGCTATAGGGATTGATGTAAGCTGCAAGCAAAACACATCCTCCACTCAGAAAAATCACAGCTAATGGGATGATGTGATGGATTCCACAGATTTATATTTCACATGTGAAACTCCAATAGTGCATGCAGGCAGGTATGTGCAAGTGTATAAATACAGCTCCAGGGAAAAGAGAAGTTAATATTAGGCAGACTGATGTTAAAATCTTTAAGTCAAAAATGTCTTTATCTAAAGAATATTTACATTTGGATTCTGATTCATGGCATGAGCCCAGTTATGATCCTATTTTTGTCACTTTTTTTTTTTTAGTGGAAGGAACTTTATCCTCTTTTCTCTCACTGCAGGAAATAAGAATTTGCAAAGCTGTGTGTTGAGAAATCTACAAGATCATCAGAAAAGAAAATCCTGTAGTGTGTGAAATTTCTCAATAGCAGGGCAGGTGGAGGAAGATAATTTATTTTTATCTTTGCTAGCCTGTGATTCTTGCACTGATTCACAGTTAAAGATTCTTCTGGGAAAAAAAAACTAACTTTTTGAAGGCATAAAGGAGAAATGATAGTAAATATCTATGAAAATAAAAAACAGCATTAAGAACTTACAGAAAAAATCAGAGGAAATTCAAAGCAATTACTATGCTATGCTGTTTTGCCCTGACATAAAAAAAAATTGCTTAATAAATGTAGTGGAAAAGATCATAGCATTCACATTTGCATTCTCATTAAGCCTTGTTATTTTGCAGATTTAAAAAGAAAAAGGTTAAAAGATTAGAATATTGAAAAATCAGCTTTCTCTGTAGACATAAATTCATCATCCAGCGTGATGCTATGGATTATTATTCAATTGGATGATTTCAAGGCTACAGTGAATATTGGTTTTCATTATTACATCCTGCATAACTTTGCTCTGGGGAACGAATTTGCCTGAAATTGAATCATTTAATCTGAGACAAAACAAAAGAGGGGAGACCCCTCCTTTGGCTTTTGGAGCTCATGTTCAGGCACAAGATTGCAGAGACATCCCATCTGGTGTGGTAGGGCAGCCAGGAAAATGATGTGTGCCTCAACAGCAGTTGATGCTCAAATTCAATTATCAGTGAGGTCTTCAGTGTTGGTCCTCTTCTGCTGGTCTCACCTCTTGTCTTTGAGATGCCTTTTAATCCTTTCAGGTTGCCGTGACCTGTGGCCTTTTGTACTTTCTCACTCTGTCCAGGCTGACTGTTCTTTGTTCCTGGTGAGTCAGTTCCAGAACTGACCCAGGGATAACTGCTCACTTTGTGCCTGCAGCTGTCTTAACTGCAATGTTGTCACATTATTTACCTTATGGCCTGCTAAATGTTAAATCAGCAATTTGCTAAATATGCTTATGCTAAATCCATATAACCATAAGGCAGCAATCAAATAGTTGATCTTGCAATTCAGCTAGTCTCTATCTTGCCATTAGAAATGCAAATATATCTGTGTGAGGTTGGCAATTCAACTCAGCTCAATTCCCCTTCCCTTTGCCTTGGTCCATGACCTCTTCCTGTTTCAGATCTTTTCCCACTCAAATGCAGAACTTTGCAGGTATAAAGAACCTGAATAGGCAGCTACCTGAACAAAGTGCAATTTTGAAGTGCCTTCTTATTTTGAGGGTTTTTTACCCAAATAATATTTTGTAAAAATACAAACAGAAGCCAAAACAAACTGTTGAAGGCAATCAAATTTCTGTTGGACTGAAACGTTTATAACTTTCACACCCATGATTATATACAAGATCACATGCAGCATGTAAATGCAGTCATTTTAGTTCTCCTCAATATAAACACAAAAGAAATGGAAAGCAGGCAGGAAGAGCAGGGGCATTGACAGCAAGATGTGCAGAAAGAACAACAGCAACAAAAGCAACAAAGAAGGAGAAGGGAATGGGATGAGAAGAGATTTTGATTTCTCAGAAAATGGTGAGTGTACAGATAAGGTTCCTAAGAGGCCACTTAGCAGTATGTCTGAGGAAAATTGAGGACAGCATATCCATTCCAGATTTAAGACACAAATGACTACAATGTCATTTTCTATAGTTCATTGTGGGAATGAGGGCAGGATGGAAAGGGAAGAGTCAAATTCAGATTACTACAGAACTGTTTTGTCTGGAAGTGAGACAGTGAGAAGACAAGAACTGTTTCTAATTTTTTTGGCTATTACCATCATACTGTTTTCATAATTAGGATTATTTCCAGAATCACATCTGACTCTTATCTTTCTAGTAAGTCTGTACTTCTTTTGCTTGTAGGAAAATGGAATTCAAAGGTGAAAATTGTGCAAGATCAAAATAGTCTAAATATTCTTGCTTCCTATAATTAATATAATTATAATTAATATATTTAATAATAACCTAATTGTTATGCAAGGCAATTTCTCAAGATGTTTTCATACATCAGACAGCACTACAAACTACCAGATCTGAGAAGTTACTTCTATACAAAAGCACAAAAAATACTGTGATGTTATGGTGTACTAGTAGTACATGAAACTTTATTTCTTCTTTTCCACTCTGCAAATAAAGATTCTGTAGAGGAAATCCTGAGCAAGGAGTCTGCTGGGCATATCTAGCAGTGTTTAGACAGCAGGATGCTGCTGCAGGGTGCCCCGGATGGGAGGAACCATGACAGGACCAGCACTGGCCTCACCTTCTCCAGGTGCCCTACTCAACAATGAAATTTTACATTAATTAGTAATAACTAAAAACAGTGAAAGTCCCCAAGTCAAGACCAGGTTTGCCTGCAACAAGACTTTAAGAAATATTTTGTTGGGATCACCTGATCCTCAGAAGAGATGTGCAATGTTAGAAACACTGAGAAATTCTGATCATTTAGCTGCATCAGCTGATTTTCTTGAACAATTCCATCTGTGTTTTTCCAGCTGTATGTGTTTTCCCTCTTGTTCCCTTTGGTCTCAGGTTCAACTGTGGCCCTTGAACAGCTTCAGAAGGTTTAAGTTTCCAATACTATCAGTTGCTTAAAGCTCCACCTGCCTTGATGTTCTCTCTGGGGTACATTATTGATATATCCACTGCAGCAACCAGCCCACCGGGTTTTATTCTGTTAATGAAAAATGATATATTTTTTTATCTTCTTTTATGCACTCTTTTCATGTTTAGTATAGTTGTCTAAAACTTGTTATGCATTTCAAGAGCTGCCTTTTGTACCTCTTGAAAGACAAAGCACAAAGACAAAAAAAAAAATTAGAGCCAAATATTGTTTAACTATTCATCTTGGTATAAAGGTAGAATTGATTTGGCATGTTTGTTATTCCAAGAGTAAATTTACTATTTCAATTCCAACAAAATATATCCATTATCTTGCCCTTTGAAACACTAGTTCTGAGAATACCTGTCGTATCTTCTAATGCAGGGGGGAAAAAAAGCTAACACGTGGAAACAGAATTTACACATAACACAGGTAAAGGAGCTTTGGGTGTCTCACTCCAAGGCTCAATTCTCAGTGACTTTCTGGAACTGAAAATTCTCCACACCTTTTCCACACCTGCAGCAGCCTATTTTCTGGTTGTGTTTTCTAAGCTGTTGTACCTGTTTTACTCGCCAGTGAAATCACTAGTAATGCCTTCCTAGTTAAATGTTCTTTGCTCTATAAAACTATAGTCTATTCCTTGCTGAATATCAACTGAATTCAGCTGGAGCTAAGTATCAGCCAGTCCAGTATTCATGAACACTAAGCAAAAACGGGCTGCTTATTGGCAGTCATATTTCTAGATGTTTGATAAAGCATGTCATTATATCCCTTGTAACAACTTTTCCTTCACTCCCCACATTCCTCAGATTGTAAATGTATTCATTACAAAAAACAAAACAAACAAGAAAACCCACACACATAAAAAACCCCAAACCAAACAAAAAAAAACCCAGCTAAACAAAAAAAAAAACCACAAACAAACAAGCAAACAAATAAAAAAACCCACAAAAAAAAAACAAATAAAAAAACAAACACCACCAATTGACTTAAAAGTTGGGAAAAAACTGATGAGACTGGCAAAGCAATGACATATTTGCTTTATGTTTTGTGCCCCTTTTGGAAACAAGCCTTCTGTTTCATCAGGTGATGTGTATTTCAGGCAGCAGAGGGAGTCTTTTATTCAATGGAGCTGCATTCAGTTCCCCTCATTTACTCTCGAGCCTGATATTTGGGGGATAATTGATTTAAAGGTCAAGGCCAGCAAACCAAAAAAAGATTATCCAGCAGAATGTTTGGTCTTTCTTCTTATTCAGGAGGGATGGAGAACTAAGATCTTTTGCCATCTAATTGTCACTAATGTTTTCTTCCAAAAAGAAGAAAAATGTTAATCCATGCTTATCTTTCTTCATCTCAGCATTGGTTTGCAAAGGCCTCGAATGTTTTCAACAAGAGGTAGTAAAGATTTGGCTGCAGAAGACAGGATTTCTTTTTTTTTTTTCCAGGACATGAAACAGCAAGTCTTGCAAATAATGGCTATTTCCTCTGCACAGCCAGCACAGGTGCTGCCCCACCATGCTCCAAAAATGTCTCTGCTTCTGGCAAAGACATTGCAAAGA
>JAOTQP010001652.1:39635111-39645654 GCA_026413545.1 Cichladusa arquata | reverse complement strand
GCAGAAGACAGGATTTCTTTTTTTTTTTCCAGGACATGAAACAGCAAGTCTTGCAAATAATGGCTATTTACCCCCAACTCTTTGCACTGTTGCCTCCATCTATGTACTGTTGCCATTAGTATTGAGAGAGCCATTGTTCATTGTAAGAAAATATAAAAGAACGTCATTATAAGTTCAGATTTCTACAGTGGCTTTCTGGATGGGTTTTGATCAATGCAGAAGGACTGCCTGAAAAGAGAAACACTCTCCAAGAGAGTGTATTACACAGAAAGAGAATGCCCTGACACTGAAAGGAACCAGGAAAAAAAACCATACCTACCACTAGGCTAGACAAAGGGCACAGGTCGAGGCCCTTGCTTTGAAAGCACTGATTAATGTGAGGTCCTGTTACCTGCTATAATCATCGTTTTGTTCTGAGTGAAAGCCTTCCTACATTCCTAATTTGTCTTAGAGAGGGTGAAAGAGAAAAAACTGTCTACCTCAGTCCAAGGGTGAGACAGTTTCATTTTGCCTTCAGTTCAAAGTGATGGATACAAAGGATGCAGGTTGTCCTACAAATGTTAACCGAGTGATTCCCGTGACAAGCAGCCCCTGTGGCTCACATCACTCATTTATTATTTAGCTTGATAACAAGGGGCATTTAGGCTGTTTCTAAATAAAATGTAATTGTGGCAGAGCTAGCAAGAACAGTTACATTCTGTTAGAGAAAAATCTCCACTTATATGCACGTGCCTAGTCTCATATTAAGGAGAGGCTAGATAGATGTTTGCACAAATTAATTCTCTGTACTTGATTTTTCAGTGTGAAATAGAAAACATGCTTGGAATCCCTGCTTTCTTAAAATTACTAAACTAGGTATGCATGGGTCCTGATGCTGTTGTCATGAAAGCTCATTTCCACTTGATTAAAATGGGATTTACAGACATTTGGGGCAGGAGGGGACCTCAACACCTTTGCTAGTCATAGAATAGCAAAAGGGAACCCAGGACAGACAGAATTCTAGGACTTAGTCAGATGCCTAAACTAATATAGAATGTTAAGAGCCACAGGATACAGAAAGTAAAATACAGCAAAAGACTTCATTAGTTGCAGTTGAGGACAGAGTAAAGTCAGTACCAGATTTTGTCTACATCAATAGCAAAAAGGAACAGTTTAACTACTCCTAATACAAGGAGTCACTGACACTACAGATGTGTCCTGCATAGGGTGGGAAACTTTGGAGCTGTCACCAACCAAAATATAATGACTTTTTCCATTATCAGTAGATATTTTGTCCAAAAGTTTAAATAGATTCAATAAATGTATGATGCTCCCTGCCACCCAACCCACTACATTCTTCAAACTCTGCCCAAAAATGGGAGCCCTGCTTTCTTTTATTCTGTCAGAATATTCTGTCATTCATTCAAATGCTGGAATTTGGAGATGGCACCGAGTAACTGACTTGTGTGCTGCTCTGAAGCATGGAAGTAATATTAATCACAGAGCATGTACAATATCTGCCACCTGATACAAACATACAATAAAACAACTAGTTTTCTAAGTACTTTAGTTTAACACTACAGGAAGAGTCAAGAAGGAATACTCGGATATAGTTCACATATGTATATATATATATATATACATATACATATATATGTGAGACCATAAATCCCTGAAACAGGTATTGCCAGGGCTAAAGAAAAAGTGTCAAAGTCCCTTCACAAATACAAGGAAGATAACAGCAACAGAAACTTTCTAGCAAAAGCCACAAACATCATTATTAAGTGGAAGGGAATGTAATTTTGATGTGAACTAGCAAGCCAGGCACAACTCAGAGTTAGGGGACTCGAACCAAGTAAACAGAATCCAGCATGTTTTGGCTTTTAGAGTCAACTTCACCTGCTCTCCTTGAGCAAGGGTTTTCTAGCCATTCTGCATTTCTAATGGTAAGCACTACTAATCAAACAATAAACAAGCATTTTATTTAAGAGTAGTGGTTAAACAACAAAACTCAGCAATCCCAGTACAAAGTACAACGCACTTTGTATACTAAAGAAAACCTCTGCTCACCTAACATCTCAAGCTACTGATTAAAGTGAGATAACTGACCATTTATTTATCTGATAAATCAGGTGAAGTATTGCTGATGTTTTATACAGTACCTCAACTTTTATCAATGCCTCTTTTAATCTAACTTATACAGTGTGGGCAGCCATTCTTGAGTATGAAATAAACTTTTAAACCAAATTGGGATTTAAAAAATATAAGGCATTTTCATATACAACTGAATGTTTGGCCACCATTTGATGCTTTGGACATTCCCCGAACAATTCATGGCAAACAGTGACATGTAATAAAAATTAAATAACATTTACCATTTTACTTTCCTTAAAAAATTTGAGAAAATGCCCCCTGTGCAGATTGTTTACTTTTGTAAAACTTCAGTTGTATCAGTTATATCCAACCAATCATGACAACACATAAATGTTTTTCTTTCCTGCTCTCTCCACACACACATACATGTATTTAAAGTCAATTATGTATCTTTCTCATACTTAAAACTCCACGTTTTGCACGCAGATGACATTTTTTTCAGATACTCTGTCACCTATGAACTTTATCACAAATAATGCAACTTTCACAGAAGCACTCCTTATGCCACTCAAATCTCTCTAGGCATCTTGATGACAATTCACCCACATTTTGCTCATTTAGAAGACCAGAGAAATCTTTTGGACCATCCACAACACACACGTGGTAGCATTTTGCTGCTACAGGCAGTACCAAAAAGCTATGCAAGGGAGCCAAATAAACCAGCTTATATACAACAAAGTAGCATTGAATCAGGTAAGTATCCCAGTCTTGCTGACTATGAAAAAGAGACAAATGAAAAATGAGACTAAGGAAGTGAAAAAGATTTCTACTCTGTACTGAACAAGTTAAAAGTCCTGGTACAAGTTACCCCATGTTGCCAGCAGGAAACGTAGATTTTGGGTTGTCTTTTTCTGCATTTCACATTTGTGATCTCATGTCAGAACATTGTAATTCCAACATTTTTAAAAACCAATTACACGCTTAGACAGGGCTGTACCATGTTAGAAAAAGATTGTGTGTACAAACTAACATTACTGACTCAACATAGACAATATGAAAATTTATTTCATGCATCCTGCAAGTTAGATGATTTTTTTTGTTGATTTTAAGTTCGTGCATGACTTTTTATTTTATCAATTAAAATATTTTCTGATAAGACTGCTTGCTACCTTTAGGTAAACCAATTTAATTTAATTTACTGATTTACACTAATCTGCAGTGAGGTGCACCATAGAAAAACAGATATAATCCCATTACATAGTAGGTCTGTTGTACCCTTGACTAGCCCTGATGCAAGACATTTCCTCATGATGTGTAGACAGCTCTGGACTTTTAAGGGGAAGACACCCTTCAACAAGGCCAGATCGAGTCACAAGAATGTGACTACAGCTATCTGCAAACCTAAATGCCATTTTCTATCCTTTCATTTTCACTGAAGCTTTGAAGTAAATACGACGAGCCAGAACTGAGCAAATTACCTGCAGACTGAAACATTTTTGACATAAGTCTCAAATGCAGTTCAAGCCTTTTATACTTGTTCTTCGTTGTTCTAGCTTTGTTTCATCTCAGAATGTGAGTGATGGCAGTGATGATGGAAAGATTGGACAGCTGGCCTCTATTCCCTATGTTGGAAACAGACAGAAACACTGTGAGATGCCCTCTTTCAGGAGCCTCAGAGCCTGTGCAGCAGAAACATTTAACTATTTCTTTCTGAAGGAACTGTGCACCAGGAAGGATCCATTTCACATCCACTACTTCAGCAGGTTCTTTATACTAAAAGATTTCCTCTCTAAGTGAAAAGTCTGTAATTTCAAACCCAATTGCAAGTAATCTGCCGAATTTGCTGTGCCAACATGAAAAATTCTCAAATCCCCTTACTGTCATAAGTCCCACTAAGAAGTTGCTCAGCAATTTCTACTTTGACCCATGCACAAGACATGGGAAGACGGTTGTATTTAAAAAATTGTGCACTAAGTCTAGGACAATGAAATTTGCAATGAAAACTGACTTAGAAGTCAAAGCAATTACTTTTTCCAAGTATATTCTTCCAGAAAACAGTTTTTAATGAATTCTCTCTCTCTCTATCCAAATGGTAGTTGTCCCTATTAAACTATTTTACCAGTCTGTGTTTTGCTTCAATTACCACCAACCATATGTCCTATGGAATAAGAATAAGGACTCCATCACAACACAAAAGGGTGGAACCAAGACTGGACTCTCATATTTTCTGCCTCAGCACCTTTAAAATACATACAGAAAGGTAACTGGTCTAAAAAAACAATTTATATCTCCCCATTCTACCACTTAGAGGTTAAAGCAAGAAAAAGAGCCTCTCCATGCTCCTGCTAGCACAGGCAAAATAAGGAAATATACTGAAAATTTATGATAATTTTTTATAAAACTTTGACTCATACTTAGACCACCAGTTTAGGGCTTTTAATATCACCTATAAAATGTGAGTAAGTATGTAACACTTGGTGCATAGGGGAGTGTTTTCTCAACACTCTTGGTAACTGTGCGTCCTTCTGGAATAATAAGGCACAATTATTAGATACATTAGGTATGCCATGCTAGATGTAGCAAGAATGGAGCTGTTCCACAAGACAAGGCCCCTGAATAAGGCAGGACAGTGCCCTCACTGTCAGAAAACAGTCCCAGGACCTGAGTAGGGCATGGGTTGTAACTATCAAATACAGGCAAGGTGAAAATTCAGGCCTGAGGTCAGACCAGAAACATCATGGATTAACAGGGACAAGAGAAGACTCAGATCTGCCCATGGCTCAGGTAAGGGCTGAAGCCCAAACCCATAATCCATGGGTTCAGGTAGGGGCTGGGCAGTGCAGTTTAGGTCTGTCCCCCTAAAACATCAATGATATCAATTACAGCACTGTTTGCACTAATACTTAACCCATAAAAGGCAAAAATATTTCACAGGTGAAAATAAGACAGATAACAGAGATGTTAAGTACTGTTGAAAAAAAAAATACCAACAAAACATCTACTTTTCTTATTCAAATAATACTGGATAATAAGAATTCTCAAAAAAATTGCAGCAACTATTCAGATAGTAATGTTAGTAAGTTATTGTGACACTTTCCCCTCCTGCTTCCCATTTTTAATGTGGCTTCTGAAACCAAAAAGGCAGGTGCATTATATTCAGCCTCAGTGTGCTAGCAAACAACATCCAGAGCATAAGAACAGATATATATGTAAGACAGCAATGATAGACAAACTTAAAAGGAAAGAGGATAAAAATCATTACTGCACACAGAGGCCTCTTGTACAGCTGGCATCTAATAGCCAGACTCAAACTTTGATAAAGAACTCAATCCAAATTCTTTCATTTCACTGTGATGCCAACACCTGACACAGTAGGCTTTTAGATATTGTGATCAGTTCTTTTATTCTTGCAGTACATTAATCTTACTTCAGAAAAGGTGTGACTTTGGGGTTTTTTTTTAAATCTATGTCAACTATTTAATACTTGCATTCTATTGACAAAACATCAGTAATTTCATGTGGGAAGAATCTATGTGCATAGCCTTCTTATTCCTTTTGAAATATCACATCTGTGAGTTCTTAGACACCTGTATACTAGTAACAACACACAACAAGACTACATTAACTTAAAAATTTAAAAAAAAATAAGGGGAAGAAGAAAGCCCTGCTCCAAGGAACACAAAGTCTCTATACAAATGTAGGAAAAGCAAATGGGTAAAATGCCAGATAGGGGGATTACACTACCCCAGGAAATGAAGGAAGTTCATCACTTGAGGAAGCAGAATAAGAGATATAGAGGCAGAAGAGGTCATGTACTTTGCTTGTGCCAGATTCCCTGTGATATCCAACTTGAATTTTATTTTATTAGTGTAAATCATATTAGCTACGTGATAATCTCCCCATAGTCTGTCGTTTCTAACTGGGTTTTCCACCGAAAAATATTAAAACAGACTATTCTATTATTAATTTTCGTAACTTTTGCATTTAGAGCTTTATAATGTGTCAGAGAGCTTTACCAAATTAAGTTTAGCTTATCTGTAATATCTGAAGTGTACACACTTAAAGGTCACTTCAAGTGTACATTTAAAGGTCATTTAGTCCAACCCCCCTGCAGTGACCAGGGACATCTTCAACTAGATCAGGTTGTTCCAAACCTCACTCAAGCTGACCTGGAATCTTTCCAAGCATACAACACCTCTGGGCAACCTGTTCCACAGCTTCACCGCTCTCATTATACAAATCTTCTTCCTTACCTCTAGTCTTATCGTACCTCTTTTAGTTTAAAATCACTCCTTGTCCTATTGCAATAGGCCATGCTAAAATAATTTCTTATAAGCTCCTCTGAGTACTCCAAAGCCTTCTCTTGTCCAGAGGTGCTCCAGCCAGTGGATCACCTTCATGGCCCTTCTCTGGGTCCACATGAGCAGGACTCCAGAGCCAGAGTATCGCAGAGCAGAGGGGGAGCATCCCCTCTCAACCTGCTGGCTATGCTTTTGATGTAGCCCAGGTAAGGCTGGCTCCCCAGGCAGTGAGTGCACATAACCAGCTCATGTTCAGTTTTTCATCCACCAGTACCCCAAGTGCTTCTCCACAGAGCACTGATTTCCTGAATGCTATACAGTGGAAATTAGAATCCAAATTTCCTAATTTTGATTCTAGGATCTCAGTTCAAAAGTAGGCAATTCTGAACAAGAAGGATTTGGAAAAATTAATAGGAAAAATAATGTAATATCTGCTTGGAACTTGGACTGAGTTCATTGTTCAGCTGACAATATCAGATGTTCTTTTCTCCATTCAACTCATAAATAACCATGGCTAGATAACACAATTTAGTTACATGCCAAGAAAAGGCCTTTAGGTTATAATTTTTCAGATTTCCTATAGCAAATTGTGTCATATTTTCTAGAGAATTGTGGATGTCTTAATTTAGACATATATAGACAATTTAAACATATATAGACTATAGACTTTGCAACTCCTATTTATGTTAAGGTGTCATCGTGAGAGAAAGGCAGTAGATATATGTTGATCAAATTGTCTAGAAGAAAATGGACTTTCAAATATTGCTTGGAAAAATAATCACACAAAATCCCTTTCTAGAGATATAGGAGTCTCAGCAACTGGGGACCAGTTTTCAAAAATGAATTACCCCTCAAAACCAGGTGGGTAGATTTTTTCCTTATGAGAAGCCATACAGGACAGAGAAAAAATAAAAGGAAGGAAATGGAAGGATGAAGACTTACTGATAATATATTGTGGTAAACAGAAATACTTTGTTGATTTCAGAAAGGCAGGTGGCAGCCATTTAGATGAAGATTTGGCTAAGTCTGCTTTTTTAACTCAAGAACATTGCTTCATCATGTCCTTGGCAGGGATTTAGTCATTTTTCTTTCTAGTATCTGCCAAAGGGCTGTGGTTTGGGTTTAGGATGGCAAAAATATTGATAACACATTGATATCTCAGTTGTTGCCAAGTAGTGCTAGTACAAGACGAGAATTTTTAAGTGTCTCATGCTCTGAGGAGGTTACCAAGAAGCCTTGAAGCAGCATAGCCCGTGACCCAAATTACCCCAAGGGGTATTCCAAAGAGCAGAACAGAATGGATAGTGATTCCCAAATGAGGGATATTTGTTACTGCTCAGGATGGAGAGAAAATAAGTTACATAAAAAGGCATAAACACAGAATTTGTTCTTTCCTTCACCCCCTCCAATGGTTCTGTGTCTTCCCTCAAATCCAAACAAATCTACCAGAGGCAGAAACCACCAGGAACAAGTGATTCCTCATGACTTTGCTACATCTCTCATCGTCTTAGGGCGTATGCCTAGGACTTTCATAAACCTAAAAGGGAAGCTAAACATTGTCATAGCAGCTCCTTTTCATCAAAGAAACAAAGCAGTTAATTTATACCATGAATTCTAGCTGCATTTTGATTTACTGAATTGGCAGCACAATAGATTCAATAATTCCTGGCAAGCCACTTCTGTAATGTAAGATAGCAGGATAAAGAAAAGTACAGACTTATCATTCAGCTTATACAAAAACAGAGTAAAGCCAGCTCCAAAACATTTCTCCATATTGAATGGTCTTAAACCTGTTATGTTAAAACTTATTTTAAGTTCAAATGCATTTTTGAAGAGATCATACATGGAATATAAAATTAAGGAAGAATGCTGTAAGTGACCTTATGAATTGTGGATCTATTCTAGACAACTGTAACTCCTCTTAGTCCAGAGATATTTTGTGTGAAATAAAATATTTCACTTAGAGATGACCTATTCTTAAAGGTTTTTAACAATAGACAGTTCTATAATATTAAATCCAGATACTTTTCTACCCATTTTTAATGCCACATGAACACTGAAAATAGCTCTTAATGGTCATCTTGGGCTAATTTATATTTCTTCTGGTTTTAACATCCACATTTCTTTCAGCTAATATTTTAGCAGAGACTAATCACTGACAACCCTGTAGTTTCTTTCCCTTTCTGCTCCAACTTTTCTGGCAATAAACTACGTCTCTTTGCTTCTTTTTCCTGGCTTCATTATTGTGCACAAGTCCTTATGACCTCCAGCATTAAGTTATTTTAGCTGCCTACTTTTGATAACTTGATTTCACTTTCTAAAATTTTTTTGCCATACCAGATTATTCCTATTCAGTATCGCTTATTGTGATACATCTAGTAACAAAATATTTAATTTAAACAGACTGAGAAATTATATATTTCTGACCTTTTAATTTTTCATATTATCAAAATGTAGTAGAGGAATATAGAAAATATAGGTAAATCTTCATTCCCTCATAAGTAGCACTTAGCATTTCTTATGGAAGCTGCACTATATAAATCAGATTTGCATTTTAGCAGTTAAGGTTCATCTGCTTCATACTTTCCGTTCCACATCCTGTCAAGTATTCATCAAATGCTAAAGATGGCCAAAATGGCTAATGATAACTGCTAGCACAGGCAAAAAAAATTAAGCAGATAATTTGTTCTGACCAGACGGAAGAGTACAGGCTTTTCTTCCAAATTCTCCATGCATTCTCTTTTTTCTATTCAAGCCATAACAGTTTTGTTTGTCTAGTCTGCCAGACTGTTAAAGCTAAAATGCTGAAGTCGGTAGTATGATAAAGTTGAATTGCTGTCTATTGAGTCTTTTACTCAATTACTTGAAAGATGATGTTTATAAAATAGGTTTACACTTGGTAAATTACATATTTTAGAGCATGTGCCATAAAACAGATGGGTCTGACTGGCACAGTTACAATTAGTGACAGTGAAGCGTATGGTAAATCACTCAAACAGTGGCAACTCAAAACAGTCAATTCAATTAACCAGGGCCCTGTTAAACCTTTTCAGACTCAAATTAGTATTGCTAGCATTTCCATTAGCATCTGTAGCTAAATGCCAGATCTGCTGTTACATTTTCGTGCCCTTGAAAGTTAAACTGCATTTATGGCCAAAACTCCAAATGTAAATTTAAACATTTAAGAATTTGCTCAGTTAGCAGCTCTAATTCAATAAGCATTTCTCCTTCAAGCTCTTTCCTGAACTTTGAGAGCTCCAGCTCTAAGTTCCTGTTAAACTGACTCTATGTGTTTAAAACACAGGCTTGGAAATCACCCTTGTTTTAATGAACACCCTTTATTTGAAACCTGATGTTTAGTGAATAAGAATTGCTTCTAATAGCTCAGTGCATTTATCAAGCAAAGTCATGCAAATACTTTTGCTGTTACTTCCCACTCAGCTTTGGCAGCCCTGTCTGTGTCTGCGACCGGAGGGTGCAGAGTGCCTTCTGCAACCTCTGTGGGTGCATATTTCTGCTGCTCTCCTGGTGAGCAGCATTATGAACAACCAGGCAACACGTGCCAGGTCACCTCACTGATTCAGATGAAAATTGGCAGCAACAATAACAAAAAACAATAGGTTTCAGACATCTAACTGCAAGTAGCCTGGGACAGGCATGTGCAGCTTAAAGCAGGGAGAAGAGTGGGATGAGTCATTTCAATGGCAGACTGCAATGTGCCAGGTGAATCCATACCTCAATAGGTAGATACACGTGTAAAATTTTAACATCAGCACTGACTGAAGTGCTGGCCTCTGAAATTCAGTTCCATTCCATCATTTTACCTATGTCCTATTGCTTATTGAAACACACTTAGTAACCATTGTTAGAATTTATTGGCTATTAAAAATTAACAATGGATTTCCTCTAAAGAACAACCTGAATTGATAACTTCAAAAAGTATTCAAAAAATGTTATGCTTATGTCAAGGTGTGACTTGGGTTTGCCAATTTTAATATATTTAGTTTCCTTTAGAGATAGCATTCAGGAGCAGAGGCAAGGCAGGCTTAAAACTTAAAATGGTACAAGAAGAAATGTATTAATAACACAAAAAGAATAAGATTTCTAGATTATTCCCTCCTCCCCCTCCCTTCATTCCACATTTCTTAACAACAACATACAGAAACACT
>JAOTQP010001652.1:39609019-39633087 GCA_026413545.1 Cichladusa arquata | reverse complement strand
GAAAGTTCAGGATGAGTCTTATAAGGTAAAATAAACAGACATCAAATCAATTCATGTAACAGCTACTGCACAGATGTCCTATTTTGTGCTTCATTTCAAAAGATTTGGTTTTCTCTATTTTTCCTGAAAAGGATGTAAATTTTCCAGATTTTTTGTAATACATATTTATAGTTAAATCAATGATCCTAATAATGATACTGAATCCAAACACAGAGATCACACATGCTTTTTACCACACATCAACATTAACTATACAACACTAACATCAATAATAATTTCTATTCTTTGACTTACAATGTATAATAATGCTGTAAAAATAAGAATGATACTGGTAACTGTGTATTGCTTCATCACAAACAACAAACAATTTTGTAAAAATGTGGGTTTACTGTAGAGCTCTGGCTTTGAATCTTTGACACAATGACTTTAAGAACATTGCAAAAAATCAGCATTTTGTTCAATTTAAAATTAAATTTACAGGGAAAGCATTAACATAAATACATACATAATACATACATACATACATACATACATTCATGCATACATACATACATAAATATAGGGAAGCATTAACAGCTAAGAAGAGATGGAATATAGCTAATAGATTCATTAAATTTGGAGCTTTGAGGCTTGTTATTTAAAAAAAAAAAAAAAAAAAAAAAAAAAGCCGAAAACGCAAGGTCCTGAGAAGAAAATTTTGCCAGTAACTGGTCTAAAGACATTACCTGGCATGACAGGAAATCAGCATGTGGCAACAAGCCAACTTCTAAAGCTTTCATCAGCTGTTTTAATCACCAAAGATTATTATTCCAACTTTAAGAAGCTTATGTGATTTATCTTCATGGGTCTGACAAAAGAAAGTCAGCAGTCATTCCAAGAGAGGCACTACTGTTGTGCTCTGTGATATTTTAGACTGTCAGGAAGTAGTACAATGTACATGATACACTCTGTGTAATCCTTACATTCCTGATTGTATAAGCCTCAAGAAAAAAGCTCAATGTGATGATGATCACATACTTAAGTGGGAAATTGAACATTATGCAGGACCAGTGTTCCTCACATTTCTTCAATAAAATAATTACACACTATTAAAATACAGAAGAATCTACAACTATGAAAGAAGAAAGTTCATTCTTCCTCTTAGAAATGTCACCACAAAGTCATAATTTCTTAATAGACTGTTTATTCCTGTTTTGAAAGGGCTGCTGTAAAGAAGTAATTTTTAAAAAGCCTGTAAGAGAAATAATTTATGGACTTTTGGTAAAAACTACATTAGACTATGTGAAGAAAGTCTGTTGGCTTTCACTCCTGTTTTTACAGCGACCACAGACACAATTTTCAAGTGCATTCTAAAATCAGTAATTCAGAGTAAAGCCATCTGGCCATTACTACAAAATTCCTACACTTCTACTAACAGAACAGTGACTTTAATAGTAATGTCCTTTAGAGTATAAGTCTACCAACACCTTCACAACCTAGAAAGTAGACTGCTCTTGCATCGTGCCTTGTCAGATCAAATAGCTGACTGAAGGACAGAGCAAAGGGACCGCACACAAAGAGCTGCCTGTCAACACCTTGCCCCTTCTGAGCTGAAGTGTCTGCAGATAAAACTCCTGTCACTCATAACTGAGAAAACAGCATACAGTAAAAACAAAAATCATATCAGACCATTGACACTCACTCTGTTTAACAGAGTAACAGCATGAACAGGAACAGCTTAACTGAGACTACATGGTGGTCAGAGTAATATCTGCATTTTGAACCAAACTATTTGTCCTTTCCACCTTTATTTCAACTTCACACTTTTTCGTCCTTGCTTGCCCTGCTCTGTTTACCTCCATCTCATATTGATTTTATTTCTTTCCAGCTCTTACTACCCACTAAAAAACCTCAGGGCTGATGTTTCCTACCATCATACTCCTCCACCTGTTACTATTATTACTCTTTCTAAATCAGTCTAACTCTTTGTTCCATCAGAAATTATAGGGCAGTGAGAGGAAGTGGAAACAGAGTGTGTTTAGATGTTTTGCATTTGAAAAACACTGCTGCAATTCATATATATTGTACAGATTTACTGTTGCCTGTCTTTGGACTTCTGAGATATTTCTTCTCCTCTGTCCAGTCCCTCTTTCACCTGTGGTTTAATGTCCTTTCATAAGGTGTTGGGGCACTGCCCACATACAGGAAGCCCAGCTTCAAAACTGATAGCTCTCTCGTTTTTCACCTGTTTTATACACATGAATATAACCCCCTTTGTAGCAACTGCAGCCTAAGTGAAACTGTGTATATGAAAATGTGCCAACAGGCAGAAGCCAAGAAGGCATTAAAACAGTTCATCTCAACTTCTTTTGAATGGTTTGGTGGGAATATTGTGGACACTGTAGTCACCAAAATCAAGTGACCACTGTATCACAAAAATCTCTGCATGTACACCTTACAAAACGTGAAAAGGAGGAAAGGAAATCTGTGGACCAAATTTCTAAATGTCTTTAGTAAAAGTTTACTGGTAAAGAAAAGAGCTTTTCATGAGAAAGCACAACCTATTCATAGTTAAATTTCTGTAAATCTAACATAAAATCACTACCTTACCTGAAATTGTTCAAAATTCACAGAATCTGGAATAATTAGTTGCTATGCATTTTCCTGAAAACCTTCCAACAGATTCAAACTTCAGCTTCAAATTACAAAAAGTAAACTTTTTTACAACTTTTTTAAAAAATGTAAACTAGAGGGACAATATATAAAACTGAGCAGGAAGAGATCTTGCTATTTTTCTCCCAACCATTACTGCTACTACATTTACATGTCTCGTGGACATGAGGAAAGCAAAACAATGGCAAACCTGACAAGATCTGCAGCGAATGGCAAGTGCAAATGTCAGACCCTCAACTCTGAGCACTGATAGGAATTGCAATTTAGTGTCTAATTGGCATTTACCATCCCTATATGTCACCTTGTTCCACTACAACAGTGAGGAAGACTGAAAAAGAGCTACAGTTTAATTATATATTTCTGATTAAAAACATTACTGGCTTCTAATTAATATGAGAGTAAATAAGTAGCATTTATCCTGAGTGTTATTTTTAAATTATATAAGGTCTACAACTATAGAATTAAGTTGTACTGACATATTGTTAACACATTTTGTTTCATAGAATTTACTTGAGATAGTCTGAGTTGAAAAAGCACAAATTCACATATAAATGGAATTATAACTTATATTTTTAGGATGTTTGAACATAAAAATTTCTCATATACACCAATGTATGACACATTCTTTTCCCTGTGTTTGTATCAGATTTCTCACAATCAAAATCATCTAGGATTACCATTAAACATGTACATGTTTTTAAAGGAGGCTAATCTTACTTCAGTTTGAAGTAGATAGGGTTAGACATTAAAGTCTGCATGAACAGTCCATTTCCTATTAGGACTCATGCAAGCTACTTGTCCTCTGAGGCTCCAATTTTGCAGCTGTCATCTTTCCCAGCATTTGGGCAATGAAGGAATCTTTTGTTCTACTGAAAAGTGGTGCATTGTTCTCTGCTCAGGTGCCCAGAATAAAACCTATAGCAATACAACAAGCTTCTCTCCAGATTGGCTTGAGGTTGGATTTTTTTTCTTTCCCTTGTGGAAGGTTTTTCACTGAATAAAACTTTCCTTGCTCAGGTGAAGAAAAAGTGCAACTTCATATTTAAGGTCTTGAAATAAACAATATAGATTTCAAAATATTTTTTAATGGCATTAAGTGTGTCGGCCATACCTAGTCCCTTCACAAATATAACAGTAAATTGAATGGTTTTATTTTGCTTTCTGAATTTCAACAAAAATATCCAGGTAATTTCCAGACATTTATAAAACACTATTCATCTACTTTTCTTTATTCTAGTACCTAATGAGAAATCCCAACACTGCCTGTTTCCCTTGGCTTGATCCCCCTTAACTGCTGCAGAAAAGGCCCTCACAATTATTTTGCCTGTTTCATATACTCTTTCAATCTATCTCATTACAAGATGGGGCTGCCTCATCACCTCTAATTCATATGGGATGTGGAAGAAATTCTCTTTGAAACACATTCTGTTATTAATTTCTCTACAAGGCAGGCAGAATGCTCTAGAAAGAGACAAAAATTTCTCTACTCTGAAGAACAACTGTCTTCATACTCAAGGGAAAGAAAACATCAAGCTGCAGGTATAATAAATGAATAAATGAGAGCTCAAGGAGATGAGAATCTGTAACTCACAGACAGCAAGTCTGCATTGGGATATTTGCATATTGCCTTTCAATATGAATGCAAGTCTCTTCATTTTCCTCAGTTAATATGCTTTTATTTGCACCAGAGCTGTCTCAGGGCACATAAAATGGATCCCTTTAGATGAACTAGGATATGTGCACCTTGCTAATGCCAACAAAAGCTTGGGTCAGAGTGCTCCAACCACTAATTGGCATAGAGACACAGGGACCAGACCAGACCTGGCCTGAAATAAAACATCCAAAACATGCACAACATGGGTTGTGGTTCCTCAGAAATAATTGGTTTTCCTTCTAGAACCGTTTGTGCTTTGCTGCTTACTACTCCAGAGATAGCATGAGAGAAGCAGGCAACAAATAGGCCTTACTAGATCAAGTGTGCTTGCTGGGCAGCAAAAAGTGTTGCACATCATCTGATGAAACTATAAATGTCACGCAACTGACTGAAGTGGAAACCCCTTACCTGTCAGAAATGCAGTTATCAGGAAGAGAGTTAAGGATAAGCCACCTTTATTTCTAGACTGTCTGGGTGTCCCTTTCAACTGAAAGACTCAATCATTCTCATTGTCATTTTAATTAAAACTGGCCCTTGTGAAAAAACTTAAAGGCTTTTAAAATCAGGAACTTACTATAAAGCAAAATCTATGTACACCCATCTCAAAGTCTTACCTGACCACAGGACTTGCTAGATAAGCACTGCCATGGGATTACTGTATCAACCTGAAACAGCTCTCAAAAGTCTAGGGACATGTCCCACACTGCAGAAAGGAGGCAAAAGGAACACAAAGCATGCAAATGAGAGATGCAAACAGTATTAAGCTCTTTATCTAATTTTACACTCTTCTGTGCTCCACCCATGCAGGTGTGTATGCTCTGAATTAAAGGGCACAACATGCAAAAGCATTTGTGATGTAAGATCTGGTTAAATACAAACTATCAGTTGGGTTCCTAGATACTAAATGGAATTAAATAAGTCATGCTTAATGCAATATATCTTGAATATAATATTAACCTCTGTGTCAGGAGAATGGTGAGGTGTTCTTATAGATATTACATGCATTTCTTAGCTGCAGGCTGAACATAAGCTCCTGCTCATCACTGCTTTGCCTATTTTGCAGCAGAGGATGGTACAATGCATGGTGTGTAATGCTATCAACTCAGAACAGCAGTGTACTCATCTTGACCTCAGTCACGTGAGAAACAGAAGGTAGATACAGGTCATTAGCACTCACTGCTAGCAATATTTAGGGTTGGATTATGTTCATCCTGACAAGCCAGAGAGGCTATAAAATGTGGTTATCGTGAAAGCACTTTTGAAAGATACTTTCTGAATTTATGATAATTATCTTTATTTACCAGCAAATATAGATATAATATATAAAACTTTCACAGCTCTGTGAAGCGATAAATAGCTTCTGCATCTGTTACATTAATTAAAGTCCTTAGATAGCAGTAGTTACTCAAACTGCTACAGAGTCCTCTGTGGTACATTTCAATAACTAACAGTCTCAGTGAAGAATCTTCCTGTGTTATCCTACAGTGATCATGTAGTTAGAGGTACAATGGTTTTGCTTGCAGGGTATTTTTTTCCCATCCTCTTCCTGTTGTTTTCCAAAAAACTGATTACCCATGCAAACTGCAGCCTATTTTTCCTCCTTGGCTGCTGCTGTTTTTTCCCAGCTTGCAAACTGCTTATTGCTGGATTTGCTTACTTTTGAGTTCTGGCCTACAGGTGCTCAGAAGGTTTTCTACAGCAATTAGTGGATTTATCTTTTAACTCATTTAATGCTAACACTAACTCACCCTTCTTATTAATTGCCACATTACATATTTCAGATCATGAATTTTGTAAAGTTCATTAAAATATTGGAAACACAAACCTGGCAAGATCAGCCACAACCATACATGGGGATGGTATGTGGAAGAAAAGTTCTCCTTCAGCTGTACAAAAAGATAATCATCTGCTAATAGAATTTAGGAGAAAACTTCCAGAAAACACAGGCTTTTAGTAATCCTGCTGGATAGTCTCTCGTTTGAATGGATGAAACAGCTCCTAATGGAGCCTTTCCTCTTGGCATCTCACTGTTACATATCAACAGGGTCAAAAGCACATTAGTTAGACTGTCACACACTATTCTCATTCCAGATCTAGTGAATAAAATGTAGAGAAATTAATTTCTCTTCTGCTGATTAGGAGCAGCAAGCCTGTGGTGTGAGGTATGAGAGAATCAATCTTTCTTCCTGCAGTTTTGGCTGCCAGAGAGGGCAGATTCAGACTCGGTGAAATCCAATCCCATGGGCACCAGAAGGGGCACTGCTGCTCCTCGCTTCTGTCTCCACCCGTGTGCTCCAGCCCGTTCCTTTCATTAGTGGCTATGTGGCTTCAGGATGTCTCAGGTCACCTGGCTGATCTGGTAGAAACCAACTGATGAATTTCATAAACTGATAAATCAACAACTGGAGCAAACAACTGGAAAAATTGGCTTTCTGTCATCAACTAATTCATCCTATGAATATGACTCCAATAAATTGATTCATATTGATGCAGATACATCAAGCATCAAAGATGCGCCTTTTTGAAAATGCTGTAGAGAGTGAGGTGTGAACATGCAGCTAGGAATAAGAAAAAGACACATGTTTGGAAGAATAGCAGATAATTGACATTTGAAGATGCTTCAGGGTGACTTTAGTGAAAAGTTACTGGTACAATGAACTTAAATTCTCAGTTTGCAAGGAAATGCAAATAAAACATATATTATCTTTCTATTTGTGCTTAGATAATGAATTTCAGTAAAAATTGCATGTTAATATGAAAAAATATTTTTAAAATTGTTTTTACTTAAACTGATGGTGGCTACAAGTGTTACACTTGTAATTCCCTAGGGTGCTTGTAGCACCTTTGAATAAGTGTGGCACTGTTGATATTTGAAAGGAAGCTCTGTTCATCTAACCTTTAATTATTCCAAGAAATTTAGTAAGTGCTAAATATACACAGAAATGTAGCTGCTTTAAAGTTCAGGAAATTACCAAGGTTTTATATTACAGAGACTAACTATTCATTAATATTTTGCATCTTTTCTTTCAACATTTGAATTTTCCAAAAGACATACAACTCTTTGCACTTGTAAAACACATTTCCAAACAAGTGATCAGCTTACTTTTTATCTCTTGATATGCTGAAGTTATTTTTTCTGCACTGTGTATTACTTATTAGTTATTTCTTTAATATTTTGGAGGTAGGATTGGGACATTGCTTTAAATTTAGTTTGCAATCAGAGAAAATACTGTTTGCAAGAAGAGCAGCAAAAAAGTTTGGTACTTGTTCTGCAAAGGCTTGAATTATCAAGAAGTGACTAACTTTGTCCAAATAGACACAAATATCAGCTTTCAATATAAAATCAATACAACATGAATGAGATGAGAAATATACAACTTAGACCAAATCTGTAGTTGCAAGCCTCTGCCCATATTTGGCACTGAAATAATGATGAAACACAGTCTTCCAAGGGCAGTTACTACTCTTCAAGAACATTCTTTGGCAGAAGGACAGAACTGAGTTATGTACTACACTAATTCTCTCATTTTAACAACCCATTTTTAAAACCTATTGATTTCCCACATAAATTTGCCTTTTTTTCCACTAGCTGCTGCAAGTCATCCCAATTTTGGCATTTATGAGCAATTTAAGGACAGTGATGTCTCTGCAAACACTCACCTTTTTCTCTGCTAGCCAAATACGTTGAAAAAGTTACTTCTGTGATAATCTATGCATCTGCATGGCACACGTTTGTATTCCTTTTAAAAAGCAAATAGGTGGCAAGAAATGCAAAAAGATTGAATGGATTCTCTTTACAATAGACAACATGCCATGAATCAGGAAGCAAGTCAGCCATAAAATTTGCTCCATTACACATACCACCTAAACATATTTCCATTATGGCCTGTGATTATTGTTTCACCCTTCACACTGAAACTCTATTTGATGTGATGGAGATTTTAAGTACTCTGAAAGTGTGTTTATATTATCAGCCATTTCAACATAGGATTTAGACAGACAAAATTTTAATAGTGTTACTGTTATCTCTACTCACCATAATTTTTAACTCACCATTTCTGTGCTTTACAAGCACATCTCCTAATAACAGTCTGTCATGATTCATCCTTATAGCCTAACATGGCATTGAACAACATTTGACAAGATGGTAATCAAATATTTAAAGGTCAAGGCTAAGTACTTCAGAATACTAAACGCCAATAGAACATATCCATATTTTTAAAATCAAAGTATAGCTTTTTTTTCAGCTACTGTTTCTTTCTACTGAGAAAAAGATATTTTAAAATATTTATTTTTATTTATCAAAAGCCATGAATCCTAATTGCTAGAACATCTGTCCTCATAGGAATATAATCCTATTAATAACTCCCCTGGAAAGACAATGACAATTTTAGCTCACAACATTTGTGATTTTGTCTACAAAATTAAAGCCAGGGAAAACAGGGATATTGGAAAGCAGAAATGCCACTTCAATTAAACTATTCTTACATCCTGAGAAGCTTTCAGTTATAATATAATAAGGAAATAGCATTTCATTTTACAGAAAAAAAAGTCACATTTCAGCAAAAGAGAGAAGTAAAAAGGAAAAAAGGCTGGCTTCTGGCTAATTGTATCCTAACCACATTTTGCAATCTTCATTTTGCATTTTGCAATCTTCAGGTGAAATAATCTGCTCATTTAGGCTAAAAGGCTCAAAAATATCCAGAAGTGTGTGCATCAATCTGTGTACCTTGATCAGTAGGAGAAAGTCTTTGTAAGAAAAGCTACATTCACGTGCTCAATACTGAGAAGAAACAACATATGCTGACCACTTAATTTCTTTCATTCATTTTACCAGCAAACTGGCCTTTTAATTCGCATGCAATCTTCTGGACTAAACATTCACCTTATTTGCTTCCTCAGCTTTCATGACCAATCACTTTTCTATGAGAAGTGGCTTACAGGAAAGGAAATACTACTGAAATGCTAATCATCTGACTAAGCTCCAATGTTTTACACCCCCTTTCCTTTGAAGAGAAATATATGTAAATCTACTGAAGACTTACAGTTGTCAGTGAAAGAGTTTTGAGGTTAATAAGTTTTTTTGTAACACTATCAACTTGCTATTCGCCTCCATTTCAAATGTTGGCAGGTAAATTTTGTGCATCTCAACAGTTTTGCACTGCCAGGGCTTTAGCTTAAGCTCCTGTACTTTCTAAGTGGCTGACCATCCTTCTTTGATCTCTGTGAGGCCCTGTCAGGTGGAAGTTCTCTTAAATCCTTGAGCATATTTGGGCTCTGTTTGTCTTCACAGCAACTTCACCAGTAAGTGTACACATGCATCCCTTTTTTTTCACTGAGATAATTCAGAGTTAGAGGTAAAACTAAAAAAACATACAGCTTACCTCTCCTATGTAACGTAATACTTGCTATAAAGAAAATGCTAATTCTTCTTGCAAAAATATAAAAATTGCCTTCACTCACAAACACTCAAGAAAATAGCAACACTTCTATTACTGTAGTAATAGCATAAAGAAAGAAGTCTAGCTTCATTTATTTCTCTAAGCTCCAGAAACTCTACCAGAGAAAGCAACTGTGCTTATTTGGAGATTTTTCAGGTTGGGAGCACTTACTCTTTTTTGTTCAATAATTTTGGAAATGCAAGACAGCATTAAGGAGTTTATGTATTAATTCTAGGATTACAGTTTATGATCTACTGTATTTCTACTGTAATATTGCCATTGGAAACTTTTTTCCCTCAAGTTGTACGAGGATTTCTTACTCTCTCACTTTTCTGGAGGTAATTTTTACATACACTACTACCACATGGATAAATGCTTTTAGCCAGGTTTCAGCAGTACATTTCTGCTGATCGGTTTTCATTTTGTCGTGACAATGTGTTCTTATGTTTTCTCACTTTTCTGTTGTCCTTCTCCAAGTTTTCACAATTCATTGAACAACAATAAAGAGTAACAGATTCATACAGGACAGAGAAGAGATGGCAGTGTAATCTCCAATTCATGTGTTGATGTTTTTCCACGTTTCTGCCTTTAAAAGATATGGCCACAGTAACCAGACCAGAGAAACTATCTAATCTGCCTTCCTCTCTGAGGCTGACCACTAACAGCTGCTTAACAAGAATATAAAGGTGTGGATACTTATAGAATAACTTGGGCAGAGAAAATCTCCACACCATGTCATGAATATGTATTAAAATCCACCTGGAGAAGTTTCTGGATAACAAATTACAGAATACTTCAGATTTACAGTAACAGACAAACCTTTTCCAGCACCTCAGAGATTTGCCTTCACTCGAAACAATGGTTCTGTTGCTAAATTCAAATATGAAACGAAATTACTCTCTGACACATAATTTGTCATCTGTCAAGGTACAAAAGTATCTAATTATGACAAAATCACCTGTTACTTCAAATTCTACCTTTCATTCTCAATTTCCACTCCACAAATATAAAAGCAGCCATGGATTTGAAATAATTTTCCAGAAATAAATGAGCAGTCCAAGTATTCAGAAGAACAAGTCTATGAAGTATTAAGTGGTTCTTTAGCACTCTTTAATTATGCAAGATAATATTTATGTAGAAAATTGAGCCCTTCTATGGTTGAATTTTTGCATGAGACTTGGCTGAAGAGTGTACTGGTTCTGGTTAGGATGAAGTTAATTTTCTTCATAGCAGTCCATATGGTGCTGTGTTTGCATTGAATATTGCCTGCTGCAATATGATAACTGCAAACTGTTTAGGATACATCCTAAACATTCTGATCTCCATCAGTTATAGTTTGCAGGCTGAGCTTTATAAAACAGAATTTACAATGAAGACATTATCATGGGAGCAGTTACAAATATACTTCTACACAAGCAGTGTTCATCACTGAGCAGAGTCCAAATAACTTATTCTGACCTTCTGATTTGGATGCTGCATACAAAGGTAATGCTGCTGACCATGGCAAAAAATATTGGCATATGGTCAAAAGTACTAAAAAATTGCAACATTTATGCTGCTGTAAAAAGAAAACCTGCTTTTCTTTTAGCAGCTAATGTTATTTCTATGGATTTTACTTTGTTTTCCTATCCCAGAGAAACATTCATGAACACAAACATACCAGAAGCTCCAAAGTTAATTGTCTACATAGATAAAATCTAAATCTCTTTCAAACCATTTTTTTTCTGCATTTTCCCTGTTTCTAAATGTTATGGCCATTTTTCCTAATGTTCTTTGCCTAGTTCTGTTCAAAACACTGATTTTTATGTGTACTATTTAACTTCCCTTTCATTTCCTTTGGCTTGCTAATTTGTACATATAATTTTTTAAAACCCTGCCTCTCTATTTCTCTTACTAAAATCCATGGGAGCTTTGGCAGAAAAAGAAAGTGAAGGTTAATTGGTATGATTCTATTTCCCGGGCAGCTCTTTCATTTCACCAGGAAATGACTGGGGCTTATACAACAAAAGCCAGGTAAGAAGTGTTGTTCCTTTTCAGAAGGAATGTCATTTGTACACCATGAACCAAGTCAAAAGGTTTACATTCATTTTCTCTGTTAGTAAAATGATTCATGCTACTCTATTATTCTACTGGTATTCACATACCATCTCAGGAGCCCAGCCAGGACAGGCTGGGATGTTGGTCCACAGGTGGGACCACCCATCAGGACCCATGGCTGGGCAGGGCAGGGCTGTGGGGTGCTGGACACAGGGCGCTGGCAAAGCAGAGAGGTTGGTGTGCTTCTCCACTGAATCTAAGTGCCAGAGGAAATTTTCTGCAAATCACAGGATGGAATCCCCAGAAGTGGAGCAGGATAGCTCAGGCTGTGGATACACACATTGCTTCTAGGTCCTCAGGGTGGGGATTGCCTTCACAGCCAAACCATGGGGGACTCAGTATTGCCCGTGTGTCATTCAGCTGCCTAGTGAAGTCAATTTTTACAGTGTAATAGAGCTTTTCATTTAACATGGATTTATTACTCTGTTAATCATAATTAATTTTTTTTTCTAATTTTGGACTGTAATATGATCTTATCACATTTTTCCATGCCTGTTACTTAGTTTGGGAATACTTACATTGAAGAGATGTCAGATACATTGTTTTATTTGATAGTTGGTGAAGGTCAGCAAGCATCATTAAATCAGGGATATACCACTCTCTTTTAAAAACAGAAAATGTTTAAACTTAGTAAATATTGTGTTTAACAGAACAATAAAATAGACCTACACATTTTTTTCTCTTCAATTAAGCATCACTTGTACTGTGTCTATCTCATAACAGAAGTTTCACCTAGTTTTCTTTCACCAGAGGCTGAGCAGAATACTCAAAAGTTCTTTTTATCTTCTTCTTTTGGAGAAGAGTTTTGTGGCTGCAGTTAATGTTTTTTATTAAATAAATAGGTACATAAATAAATAAAAACAGTTTTATCAAGATAACAATATCATTATTCAAGAGAAATTCTAGCATTTACTGAGATATTTTCCACAAGGTGTCTTACTTCATTAAGAAGCATTGCAATTTTCTGTATGTCCTCCAGGTATAGCATTTCCACAGTTCATGAACAGTATCTAGCTATTACCACTGATAACTCTATGCAAAAAACAACTTATAGTTTCAACTTGCATCCAAACAGTCACAATATAAGATGTTTTAAAATTCCCTAACATGCTGGATGTTCACTGAAAAATACATTCATTTTAACCCATGCTTACAATGAACTGTATCTCAAGAGAGGGAATACTTCTGTGAAGTTTTATGCTAAAATATAGTTTCACAGGTGAGATGACTTCTTGCACATATACTAGCATTCAGAATTCTCAGTCTCCCTGTTGAGTTGGATCCTTCATCAAATCAAACAATGAATCAATATTCATTGTTTGTAGAGTAAAATGAGTCTTTAATTCCATGAAAATTCACGTCTAATTTTTCTATTTGTTAGTTAATATAACAAGGTATTGCTAATCCAAATATGATCATGATACAGATGGAAAAAAGCTGAATCATAGCTGAACAGATGAAATATCCTTGGTGAAGTTCTTTTTAAATGACATTCAGATACATATAACAGAGCTTGCCTATGGATTTCCCCATGTGGCTCTAGAGAATGGTGTGTGGGTATAGCATTCCACCTTCTACACATCCTTGACAGATCACACCAAAAAAATCATCATCTAATCCACAAGAAAGATATATAGGCTTGAAAATTATAATTAACAATTTTACGATTTTTCCACTGTAATATTGTAATTGTGTTGCAGTTGTAATATTGTAGCACAAACCCAGACACTGTTCTGGAGGAGTCCAGTTGGAACTTGTGAATTACTCTGAATAAACATAACGTACAGAATGTTTCATGCTCTGGATATCTGGTTTGGTTCTTTTCCTTTTTTTTTTTAATTGGGGTGAAATTGAAGAAGCTTGCCAAAGTTACTTCATCATAGGTACTATTACAGATTTTGAGATATCCTTTAAAAACAGAGTTCTGAATTTGTACTAACTAGTATATAAACTCCTCATTATGTCTCATTTGCAGTCTTACTTCTTCTATATACAGAAAATACTGATTTGACTACAAGAGGCAGTATCTGGGAAAATGACCTCACAAAATAGAAATGAAATGTTATGTGTGTATCGGTGAAGTCACGATAAGGGAGAATTGCCCTATAATAACCAAAATTTCAAACTGTAATACTATTATTCAACTCACACAACCAGAAGTAAGATATTTCTCTAGAATAGAATTTATATCATATTCTGATTTGTGACAGTTGCATTACTGAAAGTAATGTCAATACTCAAGAGAACATCCCATCTCATGCCTGAGAATTCACATTTTAATTGAACTTGTGATAAAGAGATTTGTTTTCATGTACTTCAGCAGAAATGTTAGTTCTGAGTGAGGAAAGTTTTCTCCAATATCAAGGATGCAATTGACAAGAATGGGAAGAGAAGAAGAAAGACAGAGATAACTTTTAATAAGTGACTGTAGCTTTCACTACACATAAAACTGTGTCTTTCCTGAATCATTTCCTGTGACTTCTGAGATAAAGGTGGAAATAATGGAAATTAACTAAGAGACCTTCCATCTTTTTATTCATGCAGTCTCAAATTAGGACTTTTTGCTGTTATTTTTACATTAACTTTCTAGATATTTTACCTCCTTTCCCTTTGGGTCTGTTCTGTGAATGGTTGACAAAGAAAAAAAGTCAGCCAAAGTTTCTATTCTTTAAACTTGAAAAATGACCCTGTGCTCTGCAGAACTCTTGAGAGTAGAAAGTAGAGACATCTATGAAAAGGGCAAGGTTTAGATTAGTTTATCTGGTTAAGAAAAGAGAGGGCAAATTAAGAGTTAGAAAGATATTCCCCATCAAAGAACAGCAAGTTTCCTAACAAGATATAGGCAGTTCTGCAGCTAAACCATAAAGCAGGGAAGAAAAGGGGTGTTCCCAGGGTCCTGATAGTATTATTGATTCTTGATAGTTGTTATTTTGTATTTTCTTGGTAGCAGTTTCTATGATACACAATAAACAAGCAATTAGCTCAAGAGAGCTGAAGCTGGGAGTTGCTATGTAAAACAGAGTTCTGATAACTCATCAAAATAGAAAAGCCAAAACACATGATAACTGGAGCATAGATCTGTCTGGCTTGGCAATGTATTGAGCATTGGAGTAAGCTAAACTTCAGAACAAGCACACAGATCCACATTCTTCTTCCAGGCTGAATATTACTTACATGCTGGGGCATGCTTTCATTTATCCTGGAGCTCTGTTTCTCCAGATGTCTGGGTCAGGCACAGTTTAGAGTATTCTGCAGCTCCTGTTTAGGAGCATAATTGTGGTTTCATTCATGAAATTCAGAAGGTAGTGTGGTGTATCTCATCTGAATTTAAATCTTAACACCTTTCACATAGAAAATAGTGCACTGAGCTCTCAAAATTTGCAACAGATTTCTTCTAGAAGAAGACACTTCACAACTGTAGCTGTCATATGTAATAAATTCTTTCATTGCCTGTTTCTTGGAATTGAGCCTGAAAACAAAACAAAAAACATCCATAATTTTCTCCAATTTTCAATTCCCTTTATAACACAATATGCAAATAGTTTCACTGAGGAAGGGTGTGTCAAAAATATTAATTGAATTAATATATTTTAATTTTTCTATACAAAAAAAAGTAGTGTTGCATTATTTTAGGAGCATTCACACTAGACTGTACATCATATATAGAAGTTCTAGTCAACCAGTCTTACTTTGATTTTAGTGGTCATTTCTTTTCATAAAACAAATATTCGTGCTTTCAATTAATTAATTTCATACCTGAAAAGCAGCACTGTCTTCTATGATAATGAAAATATCAAGTGGAATATGATAGAAATAAATAATAACAGTGTCTGAGTCAAGAAAGTAGTTAAATGATGGCTCTGAATGGTAATAGTGTCTGAACAGATTTGTCATACTCTTACCAGAATACCAAAACCAGTTTTACTTAACCTGACATAACTTCTGTTTAGAGACAGGGTTTAATTTTTTCCTTAATGGTTTCAGGATTAATAAGCTGTCTTTTTCTTAACGACCTTAGGAAAGCCAACCAAGAACCAGCAGTTCCACATTATAACATCTCTGGTTTACTTAAAGCCTAAACACTGTGCAGATAGCTGCAGTAATGGCTATCTCAGCTGACCTACCAGTAACCCCTGATTTGACCTGCAGGAATCACCCTCTCTCTAGAGGGCAAGAAGTTATTTCAATTATGGGGCTTACTGATCCTTCTGTTTCAGTGGAAAAGTTTTAGGTAGGAAACATTTCTGAGGCTTTCCTGGCTTTTTTACATGCTTATTTTCTCTCAAGTTTTCATTATGACACTACAAACAAGGTTGATTATCCTTCTCTCAGAAAAAAAAATTCAAAAATAATGTAACAATTCAAGGCCTCAAACTTGAAAATAGATATTTTCAATTTTCAGAAGCAGAAGGGAAAACAACTGCAATGTTTGTTTGCCATAGTTGATCAGCTCAGGAAATCCTGTATCCTGCTGTTTGCAGTATTGACTGTCACTATATATCAAAGACCATGTAAATGTCTTCTTACAAATGGCAGAATATTCCTTACTGTGTCAAGAACATTCCCATCTACTGCAGTGTCTTTTTAATCAAAGCAAATTGACAGTCAAACAAGATCAACAATGTTATTAAGGTAAATATAACACATAAATATACCCTAACAGGTAAAGGTACCTAAAAGTTTTTACATCATTTACCCATACTGTTTCCAAAGGCAGTTATATTCCTAACATTTATGTATCTGACACAATTCCTTTATCAGAATAATGACAGAGTTTGCCCTAAAACTGATATATTTGTGCAATTCCTGATTAATACTCAAAACATCTTTGTGGGGCAAGAATGGAGTGAGTTTTTTCAAAGACAAATTTGGAGCACAGTGCATCTGACCCCTAAGAATTTTACTTGTGTGGCTCAAAGGGACAATGTATTTCTTGAACATGTAGTTTAATAGATAGTATTTCAGAGCATATAGTAGGACATTATACAAACAAATATTTTTTGGAAAATGTGTTCAACAAGGAAGAAATTATATTCACATACATATAGTACACTAATCCCTATTCTGGGATTAGTATACTATTGGAATGCTCTTGGAATTATTAAACAAGAAGAAGAGGGCCTTTAAAAAGATATATTTTTAAGAAATAAATTAAAGCTCATCTTTAGTTATTAGTGTTATCGTTTTATCTTGGCAAAATATTATTCCTCTTTCATTTTCTTTTCATGGCTCTATACTTTGTGCAACAGGAAAGAAGAAGCAGTTGAACAGAAGGCATGTCAGCCCTCAGTGCAAAAGCTTTGTGTTTAACTGGTAATTTCTACTACTCAGTTCTTTAAGCTACAACTTCACTTGAAATTTATTTCATTTATACTGATTAAAACCATCAGGACCTAGTCCTATTAGCAGCTTTAAATTAAGTCTGCCACTATAGAAGGAGTTTATATACAATACAAATTTCTTTACCATTGAATGTGTTCAAAGAATGAGACATGAAACAGGGTACACAGAGAATCAAACAAAAATTATTAATTTCAGACTACAATTTATTTCTTCTGGATGAACTCACTCAACAAGGTTGCTGTGTGGAGGGATGGGAGGAATGTGGCAAATACAAATTGGAATTTGTTTCACAGGTATAAGAAAAAACATCAAGAAAACTAATAGTGCTTATCCAGCTCACAGTAGAGTGCAATTTTTCCTGTTTTCTTTTCTTTTTTCCCTAAATATTAAATAACTACATGTAATACTGTATTTTATAGTCTTTTATGAAATTTCTTTTATGCTATGGGGCATATCCTGTATATCAAGGTTAAGGCATTTTTACATTTAATCATCAGTATATAATGCTTATACACCCTATTACTTAACAGCTCTGAGTGTCTACCTACTCTCAGTGAGAGTAATACCAGAGATTATCTCTGATGTCCATGAAATTATTCTGATATTGTAACTCATAAAGCCAAAACCTGGCTGTGTGTGCCACTTGTTGCCTGCTGTCTTGAGTCCACATAGAGGAGGTGGCAGGAGGCAGAAATAAGGGTAAGGCAGAAACAGGAGGGAAGGTGAGGCAGGGGCCCTAAATCTGCACCAGTTCTGTGGCTGTGCCACAACAGGTGCATTTTAGAGTATCCTGGACCCTGATGAGTTTCAGGAACCAAGCCCAAGCTGCTTATGCTTCTTTGCTTCAAGGTCCTGCAGATTCACCCTTCAAAATAATACTTCATTTTCTCTTAAGCAAAGTGGCATTTCCTACTCGTGTAGCAAACACTTTTAAAAGCTGACAAAGACTGCTCATTCCATTAAACTCCTGCTTCTACTGAGGATTCCTGTGAGTCAGACTATTATCTAACATGTACTTTTGATGATAATTCCTTTATTTTGAAGATAATGCCTTCTGCACCAAAAACATGCTGTGACAAAAAGGACAGTTAGTTGGCCTCTTACCACAGAAATAAAGAACTAGTACAATGCCAGATGAATGGCTTTTTTTTTTTTCTGTAGCAAGCTGAGCACATATTCTTGCTTTTCTTAATAGAACCTGACATGATAACACTTTTTTTCTCTCAATTTCTCCATGATAATTAATTATCCTAATACAGAAGGTGTTTTATACATGAATACAGCAGTTACAACTTTTAGTTGTAAATCAAGTCTGATGTTCACTTTTTCTCCTTTTCTAGTATCAAAGGTATTTAGGGTGCTTTTTTATTGCTTCAAATGAATTAGACCATCACTAAAGTGACTTTAACTCATGTCTTTCTTGCCCTTACCTTGACTCATTATTTATGTGACGAAATTCCCCATATTTCCCACTATATGGCATCAATTTTTTTTAGTGCCCCAAACAATATGTGCATTAAACCATTCTGGAAAACATTTAATAGAAAACACATTTTAGGATGATCAAATCTTTAAACCTGCCTTTTCTTCTTCAAATTTCTGCAGTACCTAGGATATGGGAGACCACAGAAAATTTCAAATAGTCTTTAGGGATTATCATTTTATGCTCATTTGTTCCCAATTCAGCAACGACAGCATGGTTTCTTCTGTCTCCAGGGAGTTTTCTTGGAAATTTTATTCCTTTGGTATCTGTGCTTCTGGCCGTGTTTTCAGCTGGGACATGAGTGCAGACCCAAGCTTAGGTTCTGTTTTGTAGGAGGTGGTTGTCTACCACTGACACATTGGTCTATCAAGCCAACAAGAAATTGGTCCCAGGTTATTAAGGCACTAGAGAGTCCCTGTATCCCACTGCAAAGCACATCAATATTCATAAAATTCATAGGTAGTATTTAATTAATAGAGGTGTTTCACCATGCCAACCTGATACATCATAAAACATGAAACTATTCAGGGGTCTTCTTACCTATGTGGCCTAGAGAAAAAAAAAATTAGAATGTAGCTTGCCTAACAAAACAAATTATTGCTTTGATTAAAAAAATACCATAGTTTATGTGGCTTTTTTTCCTAATATAAAAGTTCTGTGTTTAATCTCTCTTCTAACAATTCAACAGCCATAGCAGATTAATTGGCCTGACTTGGATAACAATTCTTTTGCTAACAGAACATGTTCTACTATTTGTGATTTGAATAGAAAATCAAAGCCAGTACACATGGTATTTCATCCAGTAAACATGACATTCCAGAATGTGAATGGGAACAATATGGGCAAATTCCTGCTTTGAAGTCAGCAGTAATCTCCCATAGACCTAAGCAGGCCACATTTCACTTGATGAGTTCTACAATCTGTCTCTAAATATGGCTGTAAAATCTGAAAGTAAATAATTGACAATCCAGGTTAAGATGGAATGACTTGACAAGTGTGAAAAGCATTAGAAATTCATATAGCTGTCTCAATGCTCCCAGTGAATTTGTGTTTCACGATTGATAGACATTTAAAATTAATTAAAATAAATGTGAGCTCAACTTTATGAGAAAGCAGACAAGCCACATGGAGAGAGCATATCCCACTTCATGGTCTGAAAAAAGAATATTCATGGCTTTTTAAGCAGTACAGAATCCAGTTTTGAGTCAAAATTACTGGATTTTTTGGTGTCTAATAAGTTAATTCTTAAGAAAACAAGATGTTCAGAGCCTCTTGTATTTTTCATTCTCTTCCTAATCTTCTCCCTCCCTCCTCAAATCTGTCCCTCATTTCCCTTTCCAATGTGACTTTTTTAATGACTAGAAACATTATCAGTTCCATTTGCTTTTTCTGTAGGAGGTCAATTATTATAGCCTCTCCATCTTCCACCTGGAAACCTGCTTTCATGAAAATTAATAGATCTTTTACACCTCTAACCCACATTCAAAATTGTTTGAAATATATTTACCCACAAATGCATACCTATAGTAAGTTTGCAATCATTTATGTAGCAATGAAGGCCATCAAACATATTGGAAGATTTTTTTAATGTTATAATTTTCAGTGGATATGTAAATCTCATTGAAGTTCCACAAAGAAATAGCAAGGATTTCCAGCATGTATTACAAAAGAACTGCCAAGAATAATTTGAAGTGATCAACCACGAAAAAACACTAGTTAGAAACAACACAAAATTAAATACATTAGACCTCTACTTTCAGAATTTACATTATAAAAGTATGGATTCTTGCTCTGGGAGGGCTGAAAAACCAACAATGAAAGCTTACTGTATTGGGTCCCATGTATCTCACTGATTCATGAGATATCCAAATAACTGTCTGTTTCCCACTTCCCATAGATTTTTCTTCTATATCTTCCTTCAGATGTTTGAGTGCTTATAATCTACCAGCACTGATTATTTAGAAAATTAAAAGCTCTGAGAGTTACTACTGAAAGCTGGAGGCAGAGGCCTGTAACACAGGAATAAACAGAAAAATATAATTTTCATTTGGGTCAAAATTTGTGTACTTTGAGGAATTTGCATATTTAAGGATATAAAGAGAGTCTATTGGACTGAAATACACCAAAAGTTTTAAAGTTGGAAGAACCACACACTTTTATTATTCTGATAAGCACCAAAACCAAACCAAAACAAAACAAACAAAAAAAAAAAATTTCTAAGTTCTCTGAATTCTGTCATTTTGGATGTTTTCGAAGTTTATTTAAAAGTTTAGGACAAAGTGAAATACAAAGTCTATAGATCTGGTGCCTATTTTAGCTGCCTGCTGGAGTCTTATTTTAGGGCAAATATGCTCCAGGTGCTTCTGTTCTGCTCTCTGTCTACTCTCTGTTCCCAGAATGTGACTGAATTGAGTAGCAGCATTTAAAGTCTTTAACCTTTAGACAGTCCTAAAAGCATTCCACATCCTCCTGAACATCACATAAGCCAATGTGGTGTTAGATGCACTGGAGCTGTAGCCACATCTGATTCCCAACATGCAAACCCTTACTTGGAGGCTTTGATAGACTGTTAGAAATTACAAGGAAAACAATATAAATGCTGCACATAGATTAGCAGATCATTATTAGCCCTTTCCACACTAAAAGCTGAAACCTCCTTGATCCTAGACTATAAAAAGCCTTCTGAAGCATTTTGAGTTTCTCTTTGATTCTTGGCCCAAGCTTTAATTTTCTCACAGAGCTGCAGCTCTGGGTTTCATTAGGGATATCATCTCAAATTCCTTTGTGCCTCTACTTGTTTGGAAGTGTTGCTTGCCCCCTCATCTTGGCATGCTTCCCTACCTATATAAAAAGTTAACTGATGATATCAAAATCGTTTAAACCATGCCTGCTAATGAGCATTGCTTATTTTTTGCAGCCAGTTTGGTCTTATCATTAACCTGTAATATAAAGAGAGAGAGATTATCAGCTCACTCAAAACAATGGATTTGTTATCACGTTCTTCTCAAATTCTTCATAAATATTTATGTTGCATTTTCATATAGTTTATTTCTTTATAGAAGTTTATTTTTCACTTTTCAACATTTCCAACAAAAATGTTATTTTTTCGTTATGTTGAATGTGAACTCCTTCTGCACATTTAAACCAGGAAGACATGCCTTGCAGATATGCACCAATCATTCCAAAATACAATGCATTAGCACCTGTAAATCAATGTGAATAAATACACGAACAGAAATCTCACTTGCATACAATTATGTAGCAATTTCTTATAACCACATGGTAAGCATATAATAACACTACTGTATATTGAGGGGTCAAAAGTGGCTAAAACCTAGATATATTTCCAGGTTCTAGAAAGAATCAGAAGGGGAAGGAAAAAAACCACAAGAATGCCAGAGTCACTAGCAATAGCAAGGAGATAGAGATAGCTTTTCTGGTGATAAATTAGATCTTGAACGTGAAATCCAGACAGAATAGAAAAGTGTATAATGATCAGAACAACAAGATGAGAAAAAAAAAGTTCATTGTAATGATAATAATAATGAAATTATTGTTTGTTTGATATAACAGCATTATGGATCCAAGACATTATGTAAGTGAAATATAGCCCTAGAAACAATTTTTATTTTATTCTAAAAATTTTTATTGAATTCTTTGACTGTGAAGTTCCATAACTTGTTAAAAAAGTACTATTATGGCCTGAGCACATGCAATAAGAAAAAAGTTGTTTTTATAGTCTACTAGTCTCATAAAACTGTCATTGTTCACTCTTAGGTTTGGATTTAAACCTACTTTAAATCTCGTCAGACTTTCATTCGTCTTTCGTAGGATGAACCGTTTGGGGAAGTTTTCAGCTGCAGCAGCACAGCCTTTTCTGAGAATGATATTTTGGTTCTTAAAAAAATCTTCCACTGAAAATCTCCATGCTTTCATCATCAAGAGTAGAAAAAAAAGATTAGTTATCAAGAGACAACTAAAAGTTGTCTAGGCAATGTCCATGATGTGACATGCACTACCTTGTGTCTCTGAAAAATTCCCTTTATTGTGGTTGACTTATAAGCCTTTCAAAGAGCGCTGTTTACACCTGGTCAGTCAAGCTTTCCATGATTCCTCCTGCCCTGAGCACTGTTGCCAAGAGATGCTAAGCTGTAACAGGACTTCTTTATGATTGCTCCAGCTAATAGCTAAATTCTGTGACACAGGACCCTGGAGCTGAAAGCAAAATGTCCACTTCCCCTATCCCCAAGTACCCTTCAGCTGGCTCCCACACAATGCAAAAGAAGAGGACACCACCTATCTTGAATGCAGAAGAGTGGCAAGTGTGGAGATGCAGCTTGCAAGTCAGCAGAAAAGTGAGGAAGGAGCTCCAGAGTTAGGGAAATATGGGAGCCATAGGAGAGGCTCCAGAAAACACAAATATCTGGAGTTCAGAAAGATGCCAAAAAGCCAGGATGTTGAGAAAGATACATACAGAGGAGGAACATGGGAAAAACCTTATTTTTTTTAATCAGAAAGTATGAATTAAAATAGAAGAGATTTCAAGAAAATGAAGAGCACTTATTAACCTGAATCGGTCAGGTTTTCCATGATGCAGTTAGACACCCAGTGAAAAATCCCAATGAGACTTCCAGTATTTGTGATAGGTTGCAAATATAGTTGGTGAGCACTGCAATTATGTACACATTGCTTTCAAAAACTCAGATATTCTTAAAATAATCATTCTTCATGTCTCATTTTTGACACATAAAAATGGACATGGTAAATTTGGCTTTAATCTCTTTGTGCTTCAGTTCCATAGCTGCAAAAATGGGACACTGATAATATATTTTCAAAGGGAAAATGAAGAAAGGTATAGGAGCAGCCATGAAGCAATTAGCTGATGTGATAAGAGAACCAAAGAAATTCCCAGGAAAAGAAATTAATAATTCTGCAGTCAGTCAAGATTTTGGATGATGTAGCATAAATAAGGCCTGAGGCTAAACCACATAGTGAACAAGATAAAAAGAAATGTTGGATAAGTATTACTCACTCTATAAGCCAGAGGTCTCCTGGGAGAAAAGCTGTGTGTGACTATGTAATTAAAGATTATATCATAACACATATGCACAAGGGGATTAAATAATAAGGTTGAGTGGGAAATGTTCATTACTGTCTGTCTTTCTTTCCTGACTTTTAAAATTTTAGATCTACTATTTCAAATGTCATGTTAGAATAAAGAAGCGTTTGCAAATTTTTTATAAGGATAGTGAAGGGAATTTATTTCTAAGTATTGCAATTAATATTAGCATTGTAAGCAAGAACTGTTTAGTTATACATTTTAAAAGACCAAATAATATTATTCCACAAAAAAAAAAAAAAAAAAAAAAAAAAAAAGAAAAAAAAACTGGTTCAGAAC
>JAOTQP010001652.1:39583231-39608919 GCA_026413545.1 Cichladusa arquata | reverse complement strand
ATTCCAAAAAAAAAAAAAAAAAAAAAAAAAAAAAAAAGAAAAAAAAACTGGTTCAGAACAGTCATATATAGCTGAAGTGCCTGCTACTGCTTCAATATAATTTTGAAATTACATGTTTGATGAAGGAATTGCAAAATGTATCAGACCATAAGTCACTGAGAAACCTGCTGCTCATCAGCATTCTTAGATAGCTGAAATTCTATCAAATTCTCTTTACCCTCCATGTTTTCTTACCATTTGCTCTTTGATATTCTCAGTCCAGTGGAATCCAGATAAACGTTCTGAGCATTTTCTTTGCTTTCAAATACTCTGCCACTATCACCTTTACAATGAATATCAGAACACACACAGGAAAATCAGCAGAAAACTTTTCTAGTCCATCTGCAACCCTTAGTTACTGGCATTGGAGTAGCTCTTGGACCAAGACAAATTCCATATAAACCACATACTGAAAATACAAGCACAGTTACTTGAATGATGTCAAGACAACACCTTGCTCTGCAAAAACTCAGTTATTTCACTACATTCTTCAAAATTAATCAAAATTGGATTCCCTCTGAATATAAAGCTTCATTCATATTGAAAACCTGTCCAGTGCCTCATCACCCTCACAGTGAAGAATTTTTACCTAAGCCAGTTATCCTTATCTTTTGCTGAGGCATCTCTTGATTCAGACAACCCAAGAGCTGTTTTAATGTTAGCACGCAGTGCAAATGTGAGTCCAGTTTAGGATACCATCAACTGAATCAGAAATGTTGCCACCCTGTGACACAGAAGGTTGAAGCATTTCAGTTCCTTCCCTCAGACTGATTCCTTAGAAGGTGTGAATGGGTGTATTTCTCCTGAGAGATGTTATTCTGGACCAAGGATCATGTGCCTTTGTGCTTTTAACTATAAGTCAAGTTGGATATTTGTTATGTCGCAGCAATGTCAAATACATAAAGACTATGCTGTGGCAAATTTGACAAAATGGAATGATATTTCTACACCTGAACCAAGTAAAATTTGGCTTAAGCAGATGATCTAATAGGTTACAGATTTGGTATCAATGAACACAAAACCAGTACCCTCTCAGGAAGGCAGAAAATTCATTTGCATCCTTGGCTTTGGGAAAACCAGGTACATTCTTCTTTAACAAGCTTGATCAAAATAATTTGTTTGGGGGAATTTTAAAACAAATCCTATTTGCTGTCATTGAACCTTTAGTTACTGTGTAGTTTTCCTCTACCTCTTAATTTCTTTCCTTCTTTTAACTAATTAACTCCTTTTGTATGATTGGTAGCCATAAATAATATCTCACTTTTAGTGGGTTGATGCTGGCTGGATCCCAGGCAGCCTTTAAAGCCAATCATTCACTTCCTCAGCTGGACAGCGAAGAGAAAATATAATGAAGGTTTCATGAGTTGAGATAAGGAAAAGGAAAAATCACTCACCAAATACCACCATGGGGAAAAGGGGATACATTTAGAGATATTAATTGAATTTATTACTAAGAAAATCAGAGCAGGATAATGAGAATTAAAATAAAACTTTCGAAACACCTTACCCCACCTCTTCCTGCTTCCCAGCTCCACCTCCTCCCCAGCAGTGCAGGGAGATGGGGAATGGGAGTTATGGTCTGTTCCTCACATATTGTTTCTCCTGCTGCTAAGGGAGAAGAGTCCTTCCTTTGCTCCAGCATGGGTTCCCTCCATGAACTTCTCCAACATGGGTCCATCCCATGGGCAACAGTCCTCCCAAAACTGCTGCAGCCTGGGTCACTTTTCCATGGAGGCTGATCCAGTGTGGGGTCTCCCACGGGGTCACAGCCTCCTCTCAGGCATTCACACTGTATCCCCAGGTTGTCCATGGGTTGCAGGAGCAGCTGCCTCACCATGGTCTGCACCAGGGGCTGCAGGGGAACCTCAGCTCTGGCACCTGGAGCACCTCCTGCCCCTCCTTCTGCACTGACCTCAGTGTCTGCAGAGCTGCTCCTCTCACTTATTCTCACCCCACCTTTCTCTGGCCACAATTACATCTGTGCAAAAATAGTATTTTTTTTCTTCTTCTAAAATATGTTATCACAAAGGCATTACCACTGTTTCCAATTGGCCCAGCCTTGACCAGCTCCAAGGCTCTGCTGGACATGGAGGAAGCTGCCACCAGCTTCTCACAGAAGCCACCCCTGTAGCACCCCCACAACCAAAGCTTGGCCATGCAGGAAGGAAGAAAATAGATTTTGAGGATTCGGGTATGATAACCATACATTTGAATATTTCTTAAAGCCTTCCTAGGTGAAACGTTTCTCATTCTTTTTGAAGAAATAATGTTTAAAAATTATTATTGTTGTACCTTAATATTTTTCTTCCTTTGTGGATAAGCAAAGATTGAATAAGTAACCCTCAGATCACTTTAAAACAACACAAGTTTAACTTTCTGATGTTTTTAAATCCTGAATTTCCTATGATTTTCAAATACTGGATTTTCTCCAGTCTTTAAATCCACTGTCTCTTTCTTCTTAGCTGTTTCTCAACTTCAGTAAATCAGAAAGTATTCCTAAATGTTCAAGATCAAAAATAACATATTTTTAGAAATTTTTTACCAAAACAACAAGTCTAATAAAATAGAAATATTTATGTCTGTCAACACAAAAACCAGGTCTATTCTAACAATAAAGAGTACACCCCTTTCAGCACCTGAAGTCAGTCTTAAATTTTTTTCTAATGCATTTTACCGAAACTTAATGAAGTCATTCTGTGTCAGTCATGTTCAGACATGAAAGTGATTCAAAACACAACATTTGCAACTTTCATTTTAGGTTTCACAGGGCAATAAATGAGTTTGCTAATACAGAACAATTGTTCAACTTGCCTGATTATCTGAGGAGGGGGGTGATTCCCAAATGGACTACTATATCAGACATTAAACTGGCAGCTGGTTATCATTACCAAAATGAATAATGAAGTAGCACTGACATCTGGATGGGTTCTAGGCAGGCACTGATATATCAAGATAATTTCTTTGTTTTAAAGACTGATCCTTTCAATGTCACTGATATGATAAAATGCATCTTTCACTAAAGCTGTGAAGTGTGTTATGGAAACACAGAATTACAGTAACTGCTAAAAACATTTAAGGGAGCTGAATCATAAATAAAATTTCCTCTCTCCATGTCCAAGCCAAGTATTGGCATGATGAGATAATGCAGTAAACATCCCAATAAAATGACAGAAAGTCAAGTTTAACCCCTCTAAGTGTTTTGAGCTTACAACACAGCTGATAAAATCTTCCACATACAAAGTAACTTCTGGTGTGATGATTTGTCAAGACTACATAATTGATTTTCAAGGAGCAAATGCATTGCTTTATAGATTTCCAGTAAGATATATGGCACAGTTTTCAATTTGGTTCAGTGATACATAGAGAAAATTATAGAATGTGACCTCACATAAGAATATTTTCCTGTGTTTTGCAGTAGCAGCATAGAAACACACTGACACCACGAATTTCTTTTCTTATTGTTAAATGCATCAGTACGTTATCTTTGCATACATTTGAAACAGCATTTGATGACTAAAAAAAAAGGCAAAGACAGTTGTGTGAACTAGTTCTCAAAACCTTGTTCTGTTTTACTCCAAGCATTATTTGGGATTTAAGAAGGGGAATGCATCTGGGTGTTAACAAATAGAATAAATTGCAGCAAAGCATCTCTATTTTCTTCTCTCTGCTAAAATATAGATGTGTGTATGTAATACAAATTTTTATATATACATTATATATAGATAGATGTAATTACTGCTTAACATTTTGAAAGGTTTTGATGGATGTCTGAGGTCAAAATTAATCAGCTATCTGGAAATGACTCAGAAAAAGAGGACTCCATAATTTTCAAAGAGGCAGATTGATATTTTTACTCCTAGTGTCTGAGAAAAAGTGAACCAGTTCCCCACTTTTCATACTGCTATATCATCCAGGAATACAAGGATGACTGTCCTGAAAATCATCTCCACACCAAGACAATAACTCTAGTACAAATTGGAAAGTTTTTGTAGAACTCAGTTTAGGAACAAGTGTGGAAGGGTTGTACTTACTTTCTAACAATTTTAATTATCAGACTAGTTCAAGCAACTTCAGGGAAATCCCTACGAAAAAGTAAACGTCATGAACATGTCATAAACTTACTCTAGGTTTCTATTCTGAATGGTCTCCATGCAAAACAAAGTCAGTTATGAGCAGCAACTGCATGAGAAATCAGCTATTCTAAATTAGTTTGACACTCTTAAGAGGATGGGACTAAACCAATTGCTGATTAAGTTTTATAATTATTCAGAAGGCCTTATTATACTTTGTTCATCACTTTACAGAAGTTAGAGCAGGCTTAGGTTTTGTATGTATTTATCTTCAGAGTTACTTGGATGGGAAAAAGAAATTACTGTGCAAATTCTATTGACATTGAAGGCACAAATCTGCATATGAAGACATATAAAAAGTCTTTTGCATATGTAACAAATTTTCAAGTTACATGAGCTTTCTTTATCTTTCATTATTTATTCTTTAACATCGCACATAGAATTCAATTAGAAGTGAATTTTTATCATACATCCAAAGTGTTTTTCATTTTGCCAGCACATCTATCAGATTTATAAGCTAAGATATACAAAGTAGGCATTTAATGAATGTATTTTTTGGACATATTTTTCTGCTTATCAGTAATTGCAGATTTCATTAATTGTCAGCTTGCTGTTCTTTACCTCTCAGTGGTTGTTGTTGTGTAGGGGATGATCTGCAATAACATAAACTATCAAGTTAAAAAAAACCTCCACTTCTTAGATTGACAGACATAGCTGTACCAGTCTTTTTAAACTTAAGACCAGTGAGAAATAAATTCTGTTTTATCCTATTCAGCCAAAACAACAAAGCAATGGGGGGTTTTCCTACAGATTTGATGTAAAAGTCCCCAGATGACAAACACAAAAGCCTAGATATCAAACAGGTTGAAAATGCTGATGTTTAACACCTGCACTGTGTGAGGGCCAAGAAGTAAGCTAAAGCCTTTGCTAACCAACACACCTGCTTGATAGTTTTTAACTCTTTCATCTTCATTCTCAAATGCCTTGCTTATAATAGGAGAGGATTGTAATAGAATGATGCAACCAAAGAGATTTTAAAACAGAAACTACATTCTACCTTTCTGTCAAAATGTAACAAATACTATTTTATTTGTATTGAAGGGCTATCTAGCCTGACAAGCTTTTTTAATAATACTGGAAAGAATTATTCATGGCTACAAACCTATGAGAAAAAAATCATATGGGCTGTGTGGAACTGTTGTCTGTGTCTAGCATGTTTGTATTGTCACATAGTTATATCTGACCAGGCATATGCTGCAAAAAACATGAGTGGTCTAATTCTTCTCCCTGCTTTTCAGAGGCTGCAATTATGTAATTAAAGACCATCCAGGCAAAGTTGAGCCCAGGTATCTACTGGGTCTGCTTTGGAAGTCCATAAGCACTGAGTGTGCATGCTGATGTGCAGAGGGCTTATGTTTAATGTCACAAATTAATGAACAAGGGCCTGTGTTGCAGAAGTTCTTACATTTCAATATTCCCCAGTCCTTAAAAAAGAAGAATATTTGACATTTTCTCTTCTGTTGTAATTAATATTAAAAATGAGGTTCATATTTTTAGGTCCTCAGTCACCTTTAAGATAATCCACACAGGGTAATTGCCATTGTTAATAAGAGCAGTTTGCCTAACTGAAAACTTGTGCAGCAAGTGCAGCTAATATGTCATTTTAAATTGATGTCACTTTCTGCTTCCTTCAGTATTCCATGTAAAAACATCCTCTACTGTCCTCCATTACTGCTTGGAAAGTTCCAAAATAATTCAAAACCTATTACTGTACACTGGAATAACATGGGATACTGATATGGGAGATAGTTCTATTTCTCAGAGCAGTAAGAAGGGTTGAGGTGGAAAGGGTGGAGGTGGAAAGGGTGGACTCAATTGAGTACAATTATAGCTGTGCAAACTATGTATTTTGCCCACACATAAATTATACTAAAGAATGATCACACCAATAAAGCAGCAGCAGCAGCAGGACCTGTGATTTTGTTGAAAGCATTGGTAGAAATGCTTCATGTTTAAAAAAAGGTGATCACATGTAATACCAGGAATTCTACTGAGTTTGAATGTGAAGCATATTTGTATTTTTTTCATCTTTGCCTCCATGTAAAAAAAAAAAAATCATCTACAGAATTGCTCAGCAAGAGCTCTTCAGCTCTTCTTGATTCAAATGACACTTCAATTAGATGAAGAGCTGGCTATTGTTTAAGGTAACATAATTTTCAAGTCCGAACCCTAGAAGGGAATAAATTAAGAAATTAATACCTTGAGGATAAATTTTCTTCACTTCATATGGGTCAGGAAGCAATTCACAGAAAATCCTCAATACAGAGGGTTTCTCAGGAGCAATTTGAGAAAGGCTGACTGTTCCATACAAGAAGCCATTTGAATGAAGAGCAGAGGATAACAGTCTTTAAACAGGACTTTAGGAGTGTTTAAAAGTGATGAGGAATCTGAGGCTGAATTGTTATTGCATGATCTGGGTTTGTGTGTCCTTGTGCTAGACACCGTAAAACAGCCAACTTCAGCTTCAGTGTCTTTTCTCCATAAAATCACAGTCTGCACAATACTGGGCAGATGGAAAAGGGATCCCTTAGGTTACATGACTTAAAGGAGCCACAATACAAGATCTTACTCCTTTGAAGGGTAGCAGAGCAAAACCATCTGCTTGTAAGACCTGTCCCTGTGACTGAGGAACTAAGTGTGGAGAGTTAAACCCCACTGAAAGGTAACTCCAGAGCTTGGAGTCTGACACTCCAAGACACAAAGCAGGAATCCTAACTGGAGTCCCCCTCAAAAGACAGGAGCACCAGAATCCATTATAAAACAAAACATGGTCAAATAGGGAGTTTAAGGAAACAGACCTCTATTAAGATGGAGAGTTCACCCCTCCTTTCTTCCTGAGTGTATTTGGTATTTATTTGATAGAAACTCTTGAAGTGTTCTCAATAGTGATATAGCAAACAGTGTTTTTCATCCTCCAACATCACAGAGGTAGGACATACTGTGTTTTAATATTTATTACATCAGCAAAGATATTTTGGTACCTTTCACAAGAATATTCATTTCTCCCTTGCTAAACAAAATTATAGACAAATGTTTGACAATATATGTGGGGAAAAAAAGAAAAGGCAACCCAAAATTTCTTTTGACTTGCCACTTCCTTTAGCCTATCCTTTTAACCTCCATTTGAACTTTGGCAGTAGTTAAATAGACTGATGCTTTAAATAGAGCTTAAAAGTGCTGACAGTGTTGGAATAAAGGTTTGAACACACTAATAGGTTTTAGTGTCTGAGACTTTTGATAATCTGGCCCTGAGTGTCATGGGTCTCTCTGAGTGGATTCCATCTGTCCCATAAACTTATGTATTGAAACGTAATGCAGCCCTTTGATCTTCCTTGTGTGAAGATCCTCATGTTCCATAAAATCAACAAGATGCTCTCATTCACTGAAAACCCAGATCTCAAACTTAGTGATTGGTGAGACTGTAATACTTGCTAGTGTATGTGTCACTTACTAGTGTGTGTGCCTTTTCCCCTTTTGTTTATGTCAAGTTTCAGCTGCAGGATGGGCTCACAAACACTGTTGAAATATCAACTGTCTTTTTTATTATGACAAAGTATGTTAGCATAAAATAGCATGCTATATGACCATATTATGACCTGGCCATGTTAGCACGATATCAACTGAGACTGTAAAATAAATGTTAATAGTTGCACTCTGCAGTAAACACAGTGTAGTGAATTAACAGACACATCAGCAATGTTGTTTATTTGTCTATAGTAAGTTCACAATTAGAAATTGTACTGAGGCTGAAACCCACTTGCCATAAGCCCACAGCACAGTGCAGAGCAGACTCACGTGCAGTCTTTCCACTCTGAGACACTCAGCCCCACACCCAGAGCTGCCACCAAGCTGCTTAGAAGCTTTGAAAGACCCCAGAATCACCACTACAGGGGAAATCCAAACAGGGCTGGATCCCAGCTGGCCTCCAACAGTCCCAGAAAATGAAGCACTAGATCCTCAGGGGATCCCCTTATCCTGCCTCAGCATCCACACAGCAGTGCTGCTGTGCTTGAGTCATTTTATGCAGATAGATGTGGGGCAGGATTTTCCCTTAGTAACTGTTCCAGATCATTCAAGAGCTACACTGCGTATCTGCAAACGAGCCCAGGTGACTCTGCTCCCTCTATCTTCATCCCCAAAATTCATTTACAACCTTATGTGAACCAGTTGACAAAAACAACTTCTGGCACTGTAAACGCTTTGTTTAGGATTATATATCACCCAGAAAACAAATCTATTATGACATGTGAAATGAAGTTTCACTTAATTTGGGGTTTTTACTTCCAATATTCAGAGAAAACTTTATTAATCATATTTATTTAGTTCACAGTTTTATTTAAATATCATCTGTATGACAAGTGTTTTTCCCAGCTGCTTGCCATGTAATAATCTAATTATAATTTTAAATACAATTATTAATATTAATATTTAACATTAATAAAAATATCGAATTTTTATATTAATAAATAATTGATAATGGTACTATTTTCTTATTATTAAAATGCTATTAATTGTGAAGTTTTATCCTGTGTTATATCACCAAAAACAGGTGGCAAAACCATGAAATGCTTTCATGTAATTTACAGTTATTTCATTAGATGGCAGTGTTACATTCAAAAACAAGTGTTTTATTCTTTTATGCATATGTTTTTTATATTCACCAAGAAAAGCAATTGATCTTACATTGTATGATAAACTGTATAGGTGCATATACATGTTGGAATGTTCAAGTCTTATATGTGGAAGTGGATCTTAAAATTAAATGCTAAGTGTTGATAACTGAATCAGGATATTATTCTGGTTGCCAAAAAGTTATACCTTTAATAAATAAAATATTCTTTGCCATCATCTTTAACTTTTAGGATCTATTCAAGAAATCTGTGTACCAGAAATCAGTGTAATCAGAGAAATTATAATTTTAAACAATCTATATTTTCTTGGTCCTTGGGACAGCTAAAAATCAAGTCAGCTCCAAACAAAAGTTAGAAACTCTTTTAATAAGTTCCTGTAAAAAGTTTCTACGATGCCAAGAATGATAAGTTATTTCTCTTGTATAATTCTCTTGTATCATGGATGTCTATGCTGCCGCTTTGCTACATTAAAATTTGAATCCATAAAGCCAAGACTTGCTATCTTACTTTTGAGAAAATCTTATTTTTCTAGAACTGAAAGCAGATCAAAGATTTGCTTTACTTTCCTAATTTCTTCATACTCCCTTCCCTTGATATATCTATCAAGGAGAAAGGAGTATTAAAATAGAAAAGGATAAAAAAAGGACTTTTGTGTTAAGGGACACTAAATCTAAGATAACAACAAAATATTTGGTATGACTGATAGTGAAGTAAAGCAAGAAGTTGGAGGATGAAAGAATTGTACTGGGAAAATATCACTATATGCTTGTCCTGGTCACATCTTCTGTCCTTCACATCTGGCATTGGACATTGTGTAGGATATTGAGATTGATGGACAGACCCTCTCAGTCAACCTGGTAGCACTGTTCATAGGGAAAACTACTAACAAAAATTATTCATGCTATGTGTATGCTTCTTCTCAGGATACACATTGTTCTCAAATGCCTCAGATGCTGCCTTTTTTTGTTTGTTTGTTTGTTTGTTTGTTTTGGGGTTTGGGTTTTGCTTTTGCTTTTGCTCTTTTGTTTTTGGTTGGTTGATTGATTGTTTTTTTTCTGGGAATAAATTCTACCACCAAAACATACAAACTCAATTTCCATCTACAAAGTCTGTTCAACATTTTAGTCATTCCATCCATGCAGCTGGAGCAAAATTATAGCAAAGAACTACACTACTCCTTCTTTAGCATTTCTTTATCCTGAGCAAAAGTAGCAGCAGCACTTTTACCGGGAAAAAATAATTCCCAGTTTAAAAATGTTTACAAAATTATTTCTTTCTCTCTCTCTGCAGTATAGATGATGCCAACATGGTTACTGAGGTACTGTTCCTTTGGATTGTACTTTTCAAGGTTACAGGACTAATGCTGCAGGTGCCTGGTAAGAGACAGCACCCTCCTTGTTGCTGCACTGTCCTTCCATGTACAGAAGTCTCAGGCAGCATGCTAAAGTGGACTCCTTTTGTCTCACAATATTCCTTAAGGGATTTCTCTTTTTCAAATAATGGCTGATGAGACAAGCATGTTAAGAATCTCTGGCTCTTTAGAATTCCATCTATTCCTCTGGAAAAGCATGTTATCAAAATGCCATGTCCTTTTACTGGCATTTAGCCTGAAGGCTGGGAAAGCATTTCTGTGAAAGGTGGAGTTCTGAGCAGTGCGGAATTACAGCAGATGTGCTACAAAGCCCTACCTCAGGCTACTTGTTATTTTTGCACCCTATCTGAGCTGATTGGTTTTTCCCACCTGTGGGAAATTAGCATGTTTTCCTTTTTTTTTTCTTTTCTTTAATTACTAGTGTTGTGCACCAGTACAAGGATATCACAGATTTGGCCACAAGTTTGTGTCTCTGATAGAAATATTTCTTTTGTGCCCTCTTGGTCTTTTCTCTATTTAAAATGGCATGATTTTTCACCCACCACTTTTCAAACTTCATTAAAAATATAGGATTCTCTTAATTTAATTTTCTGCTTCACTTCATTGGCAAGATACTCAATTCCAGGAAATTAGAAAGCAGCAAATCGACATTATTACTGGCCCTTCGGGAACAGTAAGACTACACATAATGTGATGAGATGATGTAGATGCACTAAAAATAGAAATTAAGTATGCAGGTAAAGGAAGAAAATAGTTATCTTATAATTATAGTAGGTGAAATTTTTTTTTCCAATCTTTTCCTGTTATTTCTATTTCTATTTCTACATGGTGAGGAACTCTACTTTTTCTACCATGATATCTTTAATCTAGCTAGCAGAAATATAACTTTTAAACTGAGGTCTTTAAAAAGATGAAAGCTAGGATGATGGTGGTGATGATGATGACGATGATGATTAAAGGAAAAATACATTGCAGGTCACATTTTGTGAGTTTGCAAAGATGCATCAGAGGTGGCTAAAGCTCCCAGTGAAGCTGAAACTCTTGCTAGTGAAGCTGAAACTCTTGCTAGTGGCTCTGCAGTGTGTCTTTTCATGCCTTCCTGGTGAAATACCTTCTGGCAAAATTTGTCTTCTCATTGGCCACAATCAGATAACTCAGATTTGAAACACAATATTCTCACGTTTGTGTTTACTAATATATTCATGCTTCAAAATAAAATAATAAGTTATTGAAACATTTTTTTTTAAACATTAGGAAAACTTTAATGTGCTACAGAGCCATCAAAGGGATTTAGGAAATTTTAAGTGCAAATTGTAGACATGAAAAATTATAGAGTTTAATAACTCTGATGGTTTATTTTATCTATGAATGAATGTGCCACACCAGATGTGAATATCTCATCCAAAGCCTTTAGGTTTTTGTATAATCAGACATTGATGACAAAATGATCTGGGTTTGTGTGTTCTTGTGCTAGATAATGTAAAACAGCCAACTTCAGCTTCAGTGTCTTTTCTCCATAAAATCACAGTCTGCACAATACTAGGCAGGTGGAAAAGGGATCCCTTAGGTTACATGACTTAAAGGAGCCACAATACAAGATCTTACTCCCTTGAAAGGGTAGCAGAGCAAAACCATCTGCTTGTAAGAGCTGTCCCTGTGATCGAGGAACTAAGTGTGGAGAGTTAAACCCCACTGAAAGGTAACTCCAGAGCTTGGAGTCTGACACTTCTAGACACAAAGTAGGAACCCTGTTACTATAGGGAACCCTTGGTATAAAATTATAGTTTGATCAGCATTCCCTATCAAATAAACTTGTGTTCCCCATACAGTTTGTAGAGTGTGAGAAAAATACTATTATCTTGCCAGTAATGACCTTTTTCACTATTTAGCTGGCAAATAAAATACAGCATTATGAAAACCTGCACCACAAAGAGGCCTCAGGTGGTGTAGCTCAGAGAATATGGAAAGTGAACATTCTACTGAATGCTCTTCAAAGCAAAAAAATTCATCTGCCGTTTAAGGATAGGCAGCCAATGAGATCTGTGTCAGGCTAGACAGTTTCTGATCCTGCTTCCCAGCTATATAACCAAGGGCTAAACACTGGGAAGGCAGTTTTATCTCTGCTGCCTTTGCTCCCCTCCCTGCACGCACAGCTTTGCTGCTCTCACCCTCAGCTCACGGCTTGTACTCAGCACTCTGCGTGTCCCAGCCTTGCTCCTTCACCTGCCTCAGCTGCACCTCCCTGCACAGGAGCAGCATCAGTGCTGCAGGCAAGGGTAGCCACGCTGGGTGAGGGATCTGGCATGCCTTGGGAGGCAAGGCAATGCTTTCCTTTGGAGTAGGAAGGTGTAAAAGCAAGGGCACAGCTGCTCAAAATCCAGAGCTGCCTCTGACAGCAAACACAGTACAAGCAACAGGAGCATAACCTTCATCAGAAGAGTCCAGGTCTCTCCCATGAAACAGGAGATGCTGGTTGAACAAGGAATTAAGGCTATAGTTTCTAAAAAAAAACGTAAAAATGTGTAATTAGGAAGACCTGATTTGCTTATGGTGCAAATGTGCCTACGAAGGGAAACAGGAAGTTATGTACACAGAATAAAAATTGATGGTGACCAATCAGCCTTTGGAGGGATTTAAAAATTGACGACTGATCAACTTTTGGAGGGATTCAACTGCTTGGAGAGTGTAGTTTCTGTGAATTGTAGGGATAAGGGACTGGGTATATTTCACAACATGTTAACCCTATCCTTTCATTCTTAGTGCTTTGAAACACTGTCTATTTCTGTCTTAGGAAAAGAGAAGCATAAATGCTAGCCAACTGTGACTTGATTAGATGAGTATTCCTATATACTTCCAACAGACTTAAAAGAGATTAATTTCCTGCAAAACTGTATATATTTACTTTCTAATAGCATGAAAAAATAAATCTTATAAGTCAGTAGCAAAATACATTAATTTTAACATCATTAAACAGTTATGAATTTTGTATAGAAAGGCAGAACACCAGCCAATTTTCTTTGCTTTTTTCCAGCCATGTGAAGGAAAACCTGAACAAAAAAAAAAAGAAGTTCAAATGAGCCCAAAGACCAAAAATACATTTCTTCTGGTTATTTTTATCTTACTATCAGATTTCTTCTGCTGATTTGAATAAGTTACCTAGGAGAAACAATGTACAAAAGTCTGTCTTCAGATCTCAGAAAGGAAATCCCCACTGCAGCAATAAATATTGTATCTATGGCAGGCAATTGGCAAGCTACCTTAATCATGATAGTCCCTGGCTGACAATCACACAAAAGTGAGACCAGAAAGTATATCTTAAATGTTTCAGCACTTGGATTTTCCGAGCTACTCCTTTCAAGTTCTTTATGAACAACTTGTATATAGATCAAAACATGCTAATTTCATCATCACTGGCCAGCTTCATAAAAGAATCATACAAAAACATATGGGCACACTCACCAACTTTTTAAGCAACCAAACCTTTCATAGAGCTATTGAAGTCTTTTCATGAGATAAAAGTGTTTTGCTGTTTTGAAACAATAGTACTTTTTTTTTAAATATGAAAACATATCAGAGTGCTGTGTGTCATTCATCATCTGTCAACTTTTCATATAAAACACTGTCAAGGGGCTGCCTAAATGTGCAAAGGTAGCAAGGGCTACTATACTGCACAGTCAAGAAAGGTCTGAATGCACTAACAGCTCAAAGCAGCAAGAAAAAATATCAAAAATATGTACAAAATACCTGGATATGAGATTAACTTTATTTCTGCTCACTTGAGGCATTCTTTGGAAAAGCATTGCTGATCTGCAAGAGATCTGTTCTCAGAGATGCTCAGGGATAGGAAATTAATCCTGAAGAGTCACCTAAAGAAAGTGAGAGCAAATAAAAGAGATTAAGGCAAACATTGCTAATAATCTAGAATTAAATAATGAGCTTTTCAAGGTGTATATGCCATGAAGAAAACCTACATTGATGTCTACATATTCCTTTTTGTAGCTGTTGTCCCAGCACCATCACAGAATGAAGAACACTTTACATAGCTAAGATTAGCAGACACATTCCTAGATAAAAGAATTTACCTCCTTATTACAGTAAACTTGAGAAGTTAACTGAGGTTATAAGCCACAAAACCACTACCACTATGCAAACATGGGTATCTTGAACACAATTTTTCATAACAAGTCAAATATAATGTGGTGCTGGCAATGGTACTTGAATACAGCCATGAGAAATGTCTATCAGATGAGAACTTCACAGTATATGAGACAACTTCATACTGCACCTTACAGTGTTCAGCATTCACAAGCACAACACTCACCTCAGGAGACTTTACAATTTTGGAAAAGATACCCATGGCACCATGACCTAAAAGAAAAATTGCAAGTGACTAGGTTCTATGCCACAGAGTTCAGTGTTTGCAGTTTCTACTTTATACATAAAATAATAGTATAGAATTAAGAGCATTTCCTGACCATTTGGTGACTCTTAAGTACTGGATTCTAGATCACTGAGCAAAGTTTAGACAAAGCAAACCTCTCACAGCAAAAATCTACTGAGCTTTTTGCACAAAGAGATACAAGATTCTAGCAAGAGTAGGGATTCCTTTGGATTAACTGTAAATAAATCAATAAGAAAAAACCCAGATATCCAGATCACTACATTAAATCACAGGGTAAGAGCTACACTTGTGAAAGTTTGACTGGAGGGCCAGAAAGACATAGGTTTGTACAACCATGACAAGGAGTTTCCTGAAAAGGAAAAGCTACCATCTGACATTTTAAATCTGCTGTAAATAAAAGGAATACAGTTGGTTGCAATCATGCACTCATCTTTGTGTTGAAAGTTACCAAAGGGATAGATCATTTCAATAGGCCCATTCTGGAAGAGGTTAAAATTCTTGACAAATTATACAGTTTATACCTTACAAGACTTTTCTGCATTTGTTTAGTTTAATGATTAATTAGACATCTTTTCACCTGATAGGTGTGAAATTAAAATGTAAATACTTAAATAGGTATGCCCAAGTTTAAATAGCTAAAGGAAAAGGCAGAACAAAGAGCAGGGTTTTCATGCTGTCATTAGATTATGGTAGTTCTCAGAAAGAGTAGGTGGCCAAAGTAGCACTAAATCTAAGAAATGAAGACACATTCTTTGCCCAGCTGAAAAGAAAAACAGGGGGTTTTTTAGTTCAAAATTTGATAACCCATCTAATCAATGGGTTCTCTTGCAAGGAAGACTTACTAATTGTGAAGATCATCTCAGGGTTTGCAAAAAAGTCGTGAGAATATTCTCCTATCATTTCATCTTCATCATATTTATACCAAGCTTCCATCCATATCTCTACAAGAAAAGGAAATTATATTTTCTGGCTTTCAGCAAACTAGAAAACGTAAAACCAGTCTTGGGAGAATATTGTTGACTTGTAGCTAATACTACTTAATGTTTTTATCCAGAAGCTTAAGCATAATAGGTGTTAACTGCTAAAAACTCTTTGGTGTAAGCCTAGTTGCCTATCACCACCTTCTGATATCTCAGCCACCTACAGATGAAATCACTCTAAGGAAAACCTACTTGTCTTGAGACCCAAGTTCATGTCTATTGCATTTAATAGTCACTGGAATTAGAGGTGGATGGATGATCTTACAGGAAAAATAAAGGAACAAACATGTTCCCCACTCCATCATCCACTGAGACTGTAATTGTCAGGAACAACAGAAACATTTGAAACTAATTATAAAAGCATAGTTAATAAATATATGCTAGAGTAGATATATAGATATAGATGATATAGATAAGATATGATACAGATAGATATAGATATAGATATAGATATAGATATAGATATATAGATGATATAGATATAGATATATGCAGATATATAGATTAGATATAGAAATATTTAAAAGTTTACATTTGGGAGTCAAATATGACTTAACTAAAGTGATTTAAATGGGTTCTATTTGTAAATCAGGTACTACTCCTGACTTGAAGACACCCATGAAAGTAACACATGATTTGTGATATTTTAAGTGAAATAAAACATGGTTAAACTTTGCTGTAATTAGACAAAATATATAAACCAGGACCTTATCACAGGAAGAGTTTTACTAAGCTCACTCTCAAAAGACTTCCTTTCTAACACTTTTACTCCTTTCCCCATAAACTGCCTTTATGAGAGACTTGCTATAATAAGAGAACAGCATTTTTGGATATGTTCAAAATACAGAGAGCTACTGTTGCCACTGTTTTAATTCACTATTTTCTCTTTCTCCTGCACTTCCAGAATGATTCTAGTGACTGATCATGTTGCAGATTAAACAGCTACTTTGGCAAGCTGCCAACCAATTTCTATTTGAAACTTAATCTCTCTCCAACCGGTGATAGAAGTAACTGTTTGACCTCTTCCCTGTTTGGATATTTTTTTCTTCCTATTTGTGCACAACTTATTGATAAAGATGTCATGGTTAAGTATGCCCCACCTGAGGAGCTTTTACAACTTTCTGGTTTTCTACCCATGAATCTCTGAATGTTAAGAAATTACAAAGGATTGTCAAAACTTAGGCAAAGCTTTGTATCCAAAACTGAGTTAAAACTAATGCCATAAACCAAACTTTCCAGATTACTACTTAATGGCATATAACAACTTCATAATGTTCTATTTCCCTCTCTCACAATGTATTTATTGCCATGTACTGAGACAAGAACACTAGGTACAGCAATAATTCCACCACAGCTGCTGAACACACTACTGCAAAGGCAATTCTTTTAAGAGAAATGTCTGATAAAGTGTACGTTTATGTAGATGTCCAGGAAGTGAAGAATTCCACCATCATATTTTTCAATATTATGAAATGTTTTTTTCTCTTTTCTTCCTCATAAAAGGCAATTGCCCAGAGGAGGACTGATAGAGGAGAATCCCTAGAATGTACATGTGTCTTACTCTCCTTCCAGTGAAGTGCTGTCTCCCAAGGTGGTAGTGTCTTATCTCATGCAGCTGTTGTTATGTTCATATAACATTTGAGTCTTCAAACTTCAAACATTAAAAAAAACTACCAAGTGATTGCAGAGATTGGAACAGTGGTGAAGTCAATAGTTTTTCTCACATTAAAAGTGAAAGGAGAAAATGCAGTAAAGATCTCCGAAAGGACTCCTTGCCAATAGCATCTCCATGCAGTATGGAGTAAAACTTAAACATCCTACCACAATGTTCTCAGTATCTGAAGTACCAGGCTTGGTCCAGTACATTAAGGCAAGACTAATAGAATAGAATAGGTGTATAGAATTGCCTTACCTCTGTTTAGTTCTTTGCTGTACAGAAAAAGCAGTATGGTAAACCTACTTTGCAAAGTTATAACCAGAGTCACAGCGCAGTGGTACTATTAAGGTTACAAAAGCAGTGGGAAATAACTAAATTACATCCATTGCTCTTATAGCTGCTGGTAAAGGCCTATATTTAGGTAAACTTCACAAGGTTACTGAAGCTAGATTAGATGCCTATGAAAAAAAGAGTAAACAAAGCACATCATGAAATGAAGGTAGCTGGAAATGAAAGCTATGATGAAAGTGTACTTGTTAAATTACTCTCACATGGCAGAAAGTAAATTCTACCCAAGCCAGAGGGCATGGCCATACCAGGGATTTCAATTTTCAGATAGAATCAGTGAAGTTTGCTGTCACACCTGAGTATGAAAGATAGCATCAATAAACTTATGATAGAAAACTTGAAGATATGGACAGGCTCAAACTGCTCCATGCAAACACAAAGGTCTCAGACCAATGAAAGGACTGCACATTATATACTAGCTGTCCACTTTTTCTGATTACATCAGCTTGTCTATTTAAAAAATACCCATTTCCAGAGGAATTTGAGTTCTCCTGTATCAGGTAGCTATTATGGCTGTAAAACTTCCACAGAAGACTGTTAAGAATTCTACTTTCTGCATTCTGATCAAGTTCACAAAGATTAATAGAAGTAACAATTTCACTTCAAATATGCTCAGAAGTCAAGGTTCCTCCTGGCTTTTGAAAAACGTTTTTTATGGCCAGTATGTTATTTCTGACACAATTTGGAAAACAGAGCAGCAAAAACCAAAATATATGAAGAAATACATAACTGGCATGGAGCACTCCATTTCAAGCCAGCTCTGAGATCAAAGGGCCACATTTTACAGCTTGTAGGAGAATCCATGCGAAGCAGAAGGTGGAGCTGCAACTGCTGCAAATGGAATTAACTGTCTTGAATGGTTCTTTTTCCATGGGAAAAAAATGAATGAGGAAATGCAGAAATAGGGCAGTCAATCATACAGGAATTTATTTCAAGATGTGGCATTTTCTCAGCCTTCAGAGATTTCCTCTCAATCTTGAATACTGTCACCTCCTTCAGATTACTCTTGTATTAGAGCAGCCCACATCTTTCAGATTTATACAGCTATTAAAATATAATGAGAGTTAAACTAGATCATTTATTCTACTGGTTAAACAGAACAAACCCCTCCTTCTGTGCTGTTGGGCTTTTTGAAATGGGAGTGAAAATCACACGCAAAAAAAACTCCCAACCTCTTACAATTATGTATTAGTTTAATAACATATAAAAATTGCCCTTTTGAGGTATTACTTTTGTAACCACCATTCTCAAACTAGAAAAAAATATTAACTGCCTCTGAAGATCATGATGGACAGGATGTAACAGAGAGCAAATAAATCCTGCAAGCAAAATGAAATAAGGAACCTCGATATATTTCTTCTATGGCAGAACTAAAAAGGAGGCTGTGACAGCTTTTCAGTGCCCTGGAGATTTTGTACAGTCATTCATCACCACTGTACCTGCTCCATTATATTTTGTTCAAGGTTTATTTGCATACATCTAAAATGGAAATGGGACAAGCACATATCCTTCTTTTTCTTTACTTAGATGTTGGGTATGTGGTTGGATTCAGGAGTTTCAGATAATTATTTACCATTTAGAAACATCCTCAGTTACTCTTATGGGCTGTATCATATCTGTGAAAAAAATATGCACAATGATAATAACAAGGTTGATTACAGCCCTTGACATCTTAAATTTAGTTTTGAAGATGAACAGTAAACTAGTAATCCAGAGAGAGAATTCTTCCTGCTATGGCTTAAACGCTGAGTATGTTGGCCAGAAATGCATGGGAATTATATCCTAAGCAGCAGCTACTTCTTTTTTACACAATTTATGTGGAATAAACTTCTTTTTAAGATGCAGAAGAAGAATTTTTCTATTTAAAACATATACTTTTGTCTTAAGCTATTCATCTATTACTAATGGGACTCAATGTTACTCACAAAATCATTATTTCATGGTAAACTGGAGTGCATTACTATGTTATTTTACTAAGATGTCTGCAGTGCACTGTAGATCTTCCACTTTCCATTTATCAGAAAATTTACATGAAACCTTTTATCTCAGTAAGTTATGTATTGCTAGCCACAAAGTGCTGAAACATGCTTTTGTGTATCTGCATTTCACTTCTATTTGGCAGAAAGTAAAATGGCTTTGTCAACATCTCATCAGTAACCTATGCTCATCCACTTCTCACTATAGATTGGAAGAAGATCTGGCATAGCCAAGGTTCTAGCGAGTGTGCTATATACTGGGAAATTATTTTCATTGATAAGTTGATTTTATATAAATTGTGCACGTGCAATACTTGAACCATACACGATTGTATAGAACTGAATGCAAATGAGTTATCTCAAGCAGGAGCCCACTGGGAGCATTGGCATCTGAAATATGAGACCACCTCAGGTGCCCTCTCCTGAACTGCCTTCCCTGCAGTTTTCCTGGGCCAGCCTTGTCCATGCAGGTGGCAATCATGTGACAGCAAGCTTCAGCAGGTTTAGGTCTAAATCATAAATCTGTCATTAATCCCTTTTATTCTTGCAGAGCAGACTTCCCCCTCTGTTAATATTCAGATGAGTTTGTGCTTCATAACTGACAGTTCTGAATTAAATTAATATGATCTGCCTGTTTTATAGCTGTAACTAGCACAAACACACAGCTCATCTTTGTTCTGACAGCTTTCACAGAACATCTTAGGCTGGAAATATTTCCTAGATGAGGAATTAAGGTAAGAAAGTTGTCTTCTTAGGCTTCTCTGTACTCAGTGGAGAAACAACCCTCACTCAGAAGCTTTTCATACAGCAGTATCTGAAACTTTGACTCCAAACTTGATTCCCCTTAACCCTATTGATAGGGAATATAAATAAAACATGACAATACTACATTAAAATTTTACAGAGAATAGCTACTTATATGTTAGTAAAGACAGTAGGAATCCTTTAGCCAAAAACCATCAAGTATGTTGTGATTTGAATCAAGATTTCAAGAGTTAATATTAGGTGTTTTTCAAGGTAACTGCAATACACTCTTCACAATTGTTGCAGGTTTGAAATGTTGCACGTAGTGTGTTAAGAGGCTCTCAGTTTAAAAATAACAGTAAATCGAAGAAAGTGAAGTAACTTTTAATTCCCTTTTTCAATGTGCATTTGAATTTAATACAATCTGTAAGGCACTTGCATAAGTGAAAAGAAAAACAACATTCTTTTCCAAATAAGGACAGTTACAAGGCAATGGTATGCACATAAAATATAAACTTATCTGTAACTGATAAACAATGAAACATGTATATTCAGGATTTGGATGCATTGCAAGGTAATGTCATTTCTGTATCATGACACTGTTCAGAGTAAATATTGGCACTGTAAATGATTTCTCATTGGGGTTAGGAACTTGTATTCTCTTCATATCCCAGTAAAAAATAAACTCTTTAATAAATAAATATATAAAATAAATATATGCTATCTGGAGATGTATAAATAGGTCCATCCTGAAGAAAAGTCCCAGTTTTGACTACTGTGTATTGACATCTAATGTCCATCATTAATGTGGAGCCCGTAAAACTTCACACACAGTTCTCGGGATTTATTACTATTTTACAGTCCATTTCTTTCCATTTCTCCCAGCCATTGTCTCATCCATATGATGTAGATGGTTCCCTGCTAATCAACAGACCACAGGTAATCCAGACAGAAGTGCCATGAGTTCGTTATACTTTAACAAGTCCCACTTCTCCCTGGCAACTGGCTACCAAACCATCCAGCAAGTCTTGGGGAGGCTGGTCCACGCTCAGCTTCAAGGCTTTGTCTCCTAAATCCAGTGGTTAGAAAACAGAGGCTTGCCTTTCACCAAGTAGGTTCTTCACATCCAGCATCCTAGACCTCTGCAGGTTCCTCATGCTGGCATTGCCATGAAAGCATGGGCAACAGCTCCAGTTGGCTTTTTTTGCCAAAGCTGCCTCTTTCCTCAGCTGTATCCTAACACATCTTTGTACAGTTCTGGAACTCTTTCAGGATCCACAGGCCGGGGCAAGAAATGTGTGAATTTCTGGTGTCTTTTGGACCTTGCCCCATCTCTGGGAGTACCGTCTTTATTAAGTGCTACAAAGTACCTCCGCCCTGAATCCCCATGTTTGTACACATTGGAGGAGTAAGTGTTGTACCAGTTTTCCTCAAACTGTTCCCTGAAGATGCACTCAGATGTTAGTTTCTCCTACAGAAAGGAAGAAAAAAGAAAAATAAGTTAAGTTGTCACTAGACATTTGAAGACATGAAAAAAAAATTATAAAAAAAAAACAAAATGCTTTATGCTTTGTGTAGCCTTACTGTTCATTTAAATGTCAACAAACCCAACCCAAGAAGAGTATGTAGATCTGACAATGAGTTTGGAAACTTGGACCTGTACACCTACAATTTTGGATTTCAAAACTATTAGTTAACATTTACTGTAAGAAAACATTACTTATTAATGATTTTCTTAAAACTCATCTGACTTACAGGAATTATATTATGTAGAGTTTTGTCTTGGGGTATCTACTGTTCTAGAAATGAGATTTGGTAGAGATGCAACGTAACAGAGAAGGAGGGTATTTACATATTTCTTTGTGGTGTGTATCACTTCTCACATCTTAAACTGGAATGACTACAGCCAAAGGAAGTGGAGAAACAGAATATTTTATCTGAAGATGTTTTAAAACTTGAAAGAGTAGGACTGGTATAGCCTCATAGTTTTGTAAAAAACAACTTTATTTTGTTGAAGTATCCAAGGCTACACTGTGTACTTCAAAAATACATTACATACTTCAACAGGAAAAGATGTTAGTGTTTTGAAAGCCGAGATGAACTTCTTGAGGGAGTTGCATTGTGTTAGGAAGCAAACCAAAACCTAAAGATATATAAGCTGGTATGAAAGTGGTACTTACAGAGCCATAGAGTTCTCCCTTCTCATTCATTCCAAGGTAAAGGCCACTGTCCACGCCTCTAATACTGACCAGTCCCACTGCCACACTGATGAATTCAAGGATACCTGGGAGAAAAAATTACTTTAATTAGTTTTGTAGCCATAAAACACATAGCATCCAAAAACTCATTTGAAAACAAGTAGAAAATGCACATATTATAGTAAATGTGGCCTAGTTTCTCCAAAATCTCAAATACTATGTGAAAACATACACAACGTTCACAGGAAAGCAGTCTGAGAAACCTCACCCTGAAACATGAATCCTACACCACTGAAGAAACTTTTTAAAAATGTTGAATATGAAAGGATTTTATTCTGCACTGAGATTAAAGCCATTACTATCATGCTGTTGAAGTCTTTAATGATTGTACACTATTTGCTAAATTGCCTACTCAAATATTGGAAGATCAGTTTGAATTACCTGAAAATATACCTTACTACTTCTACAGAGTTATCTTAAAAAAACACATCCATTATTAGGTCATTTGAATGGAAATCAAAGTACAGATGGGAATTTTATGTAACAGAATCTACCCACAGAAAAAGAAAAGTATTTGCCAGACATCTTATCTAGCATATAGGCCCACACCTCTTGACACAACTTGCTCTCTTTAGTGCAGGCTTTTAAAGTACATAAAATATGCTGCTTTTTTTGCTACTGTTTGGATTATAGCATTATTTATATTACATATGCCCAAAAATGTAATATATATTAATAAAGTATTAGAGACATGAAGTACTATTTGAAGCCTGAATTTGGCAAAAGTAAGCCAATATACTTAACTAATTGATATGCACAGATTACAGCACATCCAAAACATGAAAGAAAGGGAATGTGTGAACTGGCTTTTGGAAGTTGTTAACAGTGTAAACAAAGACTCCAAAAGAAGTGCCAGAATCATATCTAAGATACTGCTGTTCGGCAGAAAAACCACAAAATATTTAAAAAAAACACTGAATCTAAGGTAAGTAGTTTTAAATAGTGCAGCTTATTATGACTTTTTGTCTGTTTCCTATTTATGATTTCACAACAATTTTCACTCACAGACAGATGGACTATCTGGACTATACAATAATTTTAAATGTTTTTAATTTTAATTGAGCTTTGGCAGGTATCTTAGTTGTGTTAACTGCAAAGAAAATAAATCCTTTACAAAGAGTAAGCATTAAAAACTGTATTACACATAAATCATCCAAGTTTTCCAGTTCATAAAGCACAGAGTAATTTTGTCTTTCTGATATCATTTTCAAAGCCACTCTTTTTCCGAAAGCATAATAAGCAGGTGATACAACCCACAAAGAAACCACATCAGACAAACCTGCCAAGAGTAGTGGTAGAATAAAGGTAGTACAATTCTAAAAAGCCCGGTAAATGTTAGATCTATGGCTAGCTTGATTTTCCTTTTAAAGCAAAGATTTATTTCATGTTTACATGCTGTAGGAAATCTTTCTTCTGAGAAGAACTGTCTGTTTGACTACTGCTCTTCTACTTCTTAAAACATCCATGTGTTATAAAAGCAATTAAGACCCATTCCAGCAGATTGTTTTGACTATGGGGAGGATGATAGGAAGCTCTTTAATCACCTTTTTACGACTACTAAATCAATACACACCAAAACTCACATGTGGTTGACAACAGCAGGTTTGTTCGGATGTCCAGCTTCTACTACTACCACGTAGGATTTAATCTCATAACACAGGAAATGTTTATGTTTTGGGATTGTCTTCACTCCCTTGCGTTTATTGACAGAGAAAGCTGGCTGGGAAGCATTTTAAGCACTTGATCAAAGAGGCATTTTAGCCTCCTCTGCTTCGGCTTTATGCCCTGTGAAGCAAAGCAGTCTAGTGCAGCCCAAAGATCAGCATGCCCAAGTCTGTGACCATGCTGCTTCAGAGAGACCCAAGAAGCTCCAATACCAACAGTGAATCCAAAAAGGATCAGTCTGACTCTTGACCATTCCCACTAAGCCTAGCGGTGTATGCATGTGCTCACAGACCCCCAGCACAGGCTGAGCAGTGCCTATCTCCTGACCCACCTGGGATGTACAGCCCTCCATCACTACCCTGCCCTGGCGCACGCCCCGTGGGCAAACGCCGGAGGGTGAAGCATTTCTGTTCTGAGGACTCATGCACCTGCCTCAGCATCACCAGCATCACATCACATGTCCCTCCCAAGAGCACGACCGCTCCCGCAGGTACCCACAGAGGCGCTCGCACACACCCCCCACACCCGCACACGCACCCGCACCGCGGGGCCGTGCTCAGCCGCCTACCGAAGAGGCTGTGGTCCTGGCGGGTGCCGCGCACGCTGCCATCGGGCAGGATCTGCAGGTGGAAGCCGGTGCGGCAGTAGAGCTGCCGCCGCCGCAGGATGCCCTGCAAGTGCGCCAGGTCCGCCGCTGCCGCCGCCGCTGCGGCCGCCGGGGCGCGCCGGTCCCCGCGCTCCGCCGCGGCGCGCCGGTCCCCCAGCAGCGCCGGGCGCTCCCCGGCGGGCGGCAGCAAGAAGTGGGCACCCACCGGCTGCCCCAGGCCGTCCAGGCCGCCCAGGAAGCCGCCCACCTCGGCCAGCGGAGCCATGCGGGCGCGGGGCGAGCGGGCTAGGGCGCGGCGGCGGCGGAGAGCGGCTGCCGGCCTCTCCCGGTGGGCATGTGGGGGTGCGCGGCGGAGCCCCAAGCATGGGGAGCCGGCAGGGCCGAGCGGAACCGAGCCGGGCCGAGCCGTGCTGATGCGAGCCGGTGTGAGCCAGGCGGCGGGGTGCTGCTCATCGGCTTCGCGCGTGTGTATATATATACGGCGGTCCCCTGACATATGCTAATGAAGCTGCTGCGGGGAGGCCGCGTTTGAGACGTCTCCTAGAGTCTTTTGGCCTTTTCTTGAAAGGACCTGAGATCCCAGGTAGCAGCCCCAGACTCTGCAAGGAAGCCACCCAAGCTGATTCTTCTCTTTTGCAGGAAGCTCTCTTCTCTGGGATCGACCCGAGACACCTCCCAGCGTCTCCCAGAATGTTTTGACATCTGCGTTCGGGACCGGAGATCCCAGCTACCTGCCCCAGACTCCTCCAAGTAAGTAGCTCGAGACATTTTTTTTCTCCTGTCGAGAAATCTCTCAACTCCGACTGCCACCTCAGAGTCCTGCCAGGCATCTCCTAGAGTCTTCTGTCCTCTGCTTTACCTAGCTAAGGTGTCAGGTAG
>JAOTQP010001652.1:39518429-39577449 GCA_026413545.1 Cichladusa arquata | reverse complement strand
GGGGCCGGCCCGGCGGGGCCGCGGCGCTGGCGGCGGGAGCTGGGCTGGGCGGCGGCGGGGGCGGCTCTCGCCGGGTTCGCGGGGTACCGGCTGTCCGAGCGGCGGCGGGAGCCCTCCCGGGAGCCGGCGGCCGCCGAGCCGGGCGGGGCCCGGGCGCTGCTCCGCATCCCCGTGGCGGCCGCTGCCAAGGAGCCGGTGACGGTAGGTGTGTGCGCAGGGAGCCCGCTGTGCGGGGGCGGCTCTCCGGGCGGCGCTCCCCGCGCTGTGGCGCAGAGGTGACCCTGCGTGGGGCAGCCCCGGCCGGGCGGCGGGGCAGGGCCCCAGCGGGAGCTGTCGCCGCCGGGACAGACGGGCTGTCACCGCGGCACTGCCGCGCCTTGGCTGCGCCGCGCAGCGCCAGCCCTGCGTTTCGCCGGCGGTGCTTTCCCAGCCCAGTCTTTCCTTAATGGGAGACGCTGGTTTGCAAATGGAACAGCTCCTGGCAGCGCAAAACCTGAGTTTCGGTTTGTACTTAGGACAATTACCTTTCTAATACAAAATTTCCCTGTAGAGCAAAAGGTTTACACTAAGTGCCAGCATTGTCACAAATAACGGTTCAGTTGGACTAACTCAGCAAAAACACCGGGTGGGTAACCAGGTGGAACAACAAGCACTTGATGTTAACCTGGAAAATTAAGATTCCTGTGATAAGGATGAACTCCTGCACCGCAGCCTATGTAACATATGGTAATCATAGGGTTGGGGTCTTTTTCATTTAAAAATGTCAAGAGCTGTGATTAGGCAGTTTGTCAGAGTGGCATCTGCTAAGACTGGAAGTCAGTGGTGCAAATGGCCTGCTTTCTCTGTACCGGGTTTATTTTATACTGTCTTTGAGAGCAGGATCTAAATTTTTGCAGTGGAGGCCTTGTGCCTGAGTATGAATGTTGGTCTCCCTTTTGCTGAAAGGCAGATTCTGTTGGTGGCATCCTATACAAAGGGAATTGAATCTGGTATTTTTGATTATTCATGGTCTTGTGTCTGGACTGTGTTACTGTGGCACAGAGGACAGAAGGCAGACTGTTACAGTTTTTCATAATGTTTTGATTTGTCAGAACTTTACATTGTTTTGCTTAGCCGGTGTTAGTGGTCAGTTTTCTTTAAAGGGAAGTATTGCAGCTGTACCTTTGAAAAGTCAATGAATTTACTTAGATGTATGATTATGAATTTTCACCCATATCACTATAAAAACATTGAGGTTGAAAATTAAGAATTATGTTTATATTTTACTTAATGTAAAACTAAAAAAAATTTCTAAAATGTAATACCTATTTTTTGAAGACAAGCACTGTCTTGAAGCACCTTGTTTCTGTATGGAAGAGGGCTCTAATTAATTCAGTTTTCTGTTTGCATAGCAGAAAATTTGAAAGATTACCTTGAAATATGTCCATCAGATTGTGCGGGCTAAATCCAGACGGACATCTGAGAATACTGCTTTTATGTTGCAGGTTCTTATTTTTGAATGATTTCCAATTGCATGTTTGTCTGCTTTGGATTCCTGAAAAAATATCCTTTCAATTAAAGTCCCCTAAAAATGAGGATCAAATAGCTGTAGAATTTTTGGTCTGAGGTAGTGGGTTCCCATGCTTTTTTTATTATTGACTCTTGTTCCCCAGAGTGGCTTATAGGGAAAGACCATAGTTTGAAATTGAATCTAGACAGGGAATTACCATGAGTAGTTTGACCATGAGCCCTACCTCTGATCCATTTATAATTGCCCTCTAGACCTGTGATGAGCACCAGCTCTTTCACTACGGATTTCTAAAACATCTCCAGATGTGGAAAAAAGGATGCAAATATTATGTTCAAATTACGTTGAATAGTATTCATGCTATTCTGCAATGGTATTGTATTGTAACATCCTTTGTTAGAAGGCTGAATTAGTGTTGCCTGAGTGGCAACTTTTTTAATTCCTGATTTTGAGTGCTGAGCTTTCAACTTTAATGGTGTGTAACAGTTTGAAAAGTCTGATAACTCTGAAAGTAGAAAATTCTGTCATAAAAATTCATAAAGGTGTCAGTCTTACTAGGATTAAGATTGGAACTCTTGGATCTACTGCAGAGTGTGTTTAGAGTAATCACTGGAGAATGATAACCTGCAGCTTCTGTATAGATGGGTTTGATGGAACTGTGCTGGATGTTTTGCTAGAATATTTTTACAGTTTTATCAGGTACTGACCAACAAAGAATGATAAGGCTCAGGTATCTTAGAATCCTCTCCAGCTGCTTTTGGTTGTTTCTTTCTTTATTCCTGATGCATAAATCTGGCACTGTTTTCTGGGGTTTTCTAGGTTTATCCTTACCCCACTTTCCTATTTCCCTAGTTCTCCGTTTAATTTCAAATCTCAGGCTGCTTTTCATTCCACCAAAGCAAATCATGCAATGGCTTTTTGTTTTCCTCCTTCCATCCAAGCCACATTCTTCTACTTCATCCTAATATTTTCATTTGATTGTTTCTTCCTTAATCATTCCTCTAGCAGCATGCTTTTCCCAAATGCTATTTACTTAGATCATTAGAAGCAGGAAGTGCTGTCTCTGCTGTCAGTCTACAGCAGCTGGTAGAAGCAATTACACTGAATGTTTCTTGCATCACCCCTGGGGGACAGAATAACCACTAAAAAAGACCCTAGTACAGACAGTAAAGGGACTGGCCCTTGCAAAACCTGAAATCCTTTTCTTTCAGATGTAGACAGCCCTAATATATGGATTTGTATAAACATAGAGTTCACAGAGAGTGAGTCACGTGACTGAGAGTCATAAAATTTTTGTAAATGTTCTAGGGGGGGGGAATCTATCTCCTCCCATAGATTTTGTGTTAATTTTTTTTAAAAAATCCATTCTGAAACATTCATTGGCAGTGGATAATTCCATTTTTAAAGGTTAACACATAGTGAGTTTATAACTGAAAACAGTATCACAGTGTAAAGTATTCAGTTATTTAGGGTAGTTATGGTTGTCTCACCTCTAGCATTGTGGTTAACCTTGGCCAGCAGGCACCACACGATACCACACAGCCACTCCCTCATCTTCTAGCAATGGGATGGGAAAGAGACTTGGTAGCGTAAAAGTGAGGAAACTTGTGGGTTGAGATAGAGACAGTTTAACGAGCAGAGTAAAGGTCATACAAACAAAGGAAAATAAGCCATGCAAATAAAGCAAAACAAAGAATTGATTCACTGCTTCCTGTGGCAGGCAGGTGTTCAGCCATCCACAGGGTTCCATTACATGTAACAGAGACTTGGGAAGACAAATGCTCTGAATGTGTGTGTGTCCATTTCCTCTGTCTTCCCCAAAGCTTTTTTTAGCATGAACAATTATTGTATGGTATGGAATATCCCTTTGGTAAGTTGGGATCAGCTGTCCCAGCTGTCCCCTTCCAGCTTCTTGTGCACCTCCAGACAACTCGGTGGTGGGACAGTGTGAGAAGCAGGGTAAGCCGTGATACTGCTCAGCAACAGCTGAAACATCTCTCTGTTAGCAACTTCTGATACTCCCAAACATTAAAAAACAAGAGTTAACCTAGTTTACATTTTGACTCTCAAAGAACAGCTTTCTTTTCTGGCAGGACACCTGTTTCCAGATGATGTTCATATGGCCTGTGAAACTATTTTGAGAGTTGTGCTAGTCCCAGTTAGTATCTCTACAGATTACTTTTCTTCAGATTCTGTCACTGAGTTGAAATAATGCTTGACAGTAATGACAGAATATTTAAGTGTATAAAGGTATCATGCATATGTTGTTTGCTTTGTCCTGCTACTGTCTTCTAGGATTTATGAGCCAGGAAAGTTTAAAAGGGGTTTTAGATTTCAGGACTAATAGTGATGATTACACAGATGTTGATGGGACGCCCTTTTTAACCAGTTCAGAGATAAGGCACGTAGTTTGAGGCTAACTGGAGAAAAAATATATTTGTAAAAAAATAACATGTCAAAATGGTCTGCATATCTGTCTCCATGTTCTATGAAATTGTTACAGTGTGAAACCTGATGAGCAACAGATTTGTGAGTTTATGTACAGATGAGTAAGAAAATGCTGTTTGCCAAAAGTCAAGTAAGCTCTGAAATGTGTCACCAGCATGCTGTCTGTGGTGTGGCAGGCTATTTGATCAGCCAAGGATCATGGGATCAGTGCAAAAGTGTACTTGCTTGACCAAGCATAATACTTGAGGTGTTCTGGTGGGAAGCAAGATTTGTTGCAGAAGCAGAGTGAAGCTAAGCTCCCTACCAGGATTACCTTTTCCCAGATGCTTTCTGGGAATAATGCTGGACCTAAGGGCTTTATATATGATTACTTGGAGTGAGATCTTGGACACTATAATAAACTGTCAGTTTTAATTCCAGGGGTGCTGCCACGGAACATTTTAGAACCAAAGTAAAATTCTGCATTCCGAGCTGCTAGTTTTGTGTCTGCAGGTTTTGGTGAAGACTAGGAGGGCTCTGTTAGCAGACAGCTCCTTTAAAGTTTAGGAGATGGTTATGCAGAGCAAGAATCCATTTGAAAGAGCTGTTACTTTGACAAAGTGACAGAGTTCCTCAGAGGAGTTAATATTTGTCTACTAGTTCCTTACTTCCAGAAATTCAGTGTCATCAGTAAAACTTACTAAAATGGTCTTGGAAGTACCAATGATGCATCTTCGTACTGCTATGAGACCTTTTATATAAAATGTTGTCATTATGTAAAGCAAGCTCCAGGCCTCTGTTTATTTTTTGGGGATATTCTCTGTGAATCACTTCCTTCAGAGATGATTTAGGATTTTAAAGAGAGGCAGGGAGAGACAGACACAGACTGTGTACTTCATCACATTTCTTGAAGGCACATTAATTTCTAGGAGAAGGAAGCTGTGTACCTCAGGTGTTTCCAAAGGGCTTTTCCCTAGTATCTCACCTGTACTGTCAAACTCCCACTTTGTGAAAATACTCAAAGGGTCAAGTGTTTTCATAGCAGCACATTTCTACGTGCATTATGTCATGTATTTCCATCTCTGTGAAATGAAGAACAAGACTCTACCTCCAGAAAAGTAAGGGATGCTCCCCTAGGGAGGAGGCTCTCCTGTCTGCTCAAAGAGAATGCTGTTCCAAAAGCTAAGCATCCATAAGCATCGCTTTTCCAAAAGCCACTTGCAGCAAATGCTATTTCATAAGTATTGTGCATTTCATGCCATAGGGCAATTGCCAAATGTATGGAGATGGTTTGCTCTTTGGCTGATCCCATCTGAAGCTCCTTACCAGTATAATCCTGAGAAGGATACTGCTTGCCAGCTGTAGCAAGAGCGGTGCTGAAGGACAAGGAAGGTTTACCTTTTGTCCTTAATTCTGTGTTCCTCATAATGTTAGAAAGGGATGGTGTGTGTTTGGGATGGACAGATCCAGCTACTAGTGTGTTTTGGTGGTGTGTACAGTGAAGTATTTGAATATGTGGAGCTGGATATACTGACTAAGGGTTCTTGAAGAACTGCTATAGATGAGGTTGGTCCCCTGTGAAACTAATGCAAGAAGGACTGATATATTAGTTACATTCTTACCCAAAGGATTTCCTGTAACAGAGTTATAGCTGAATTTGGCCTTTTTTACAGCATTTTAAACACATTCCAGCTTCCTATGCTTGTAAATACTTTAATATAATAATGTCCTTATCTCAGTGAAGCGGGATCAGCTAACAGAATTGTTGGCTGTACTACATCTTGGTAGTCTGCTAGAAATAAAACTTCAGTATGCATCAAAACAATTTTGTCTACTTTGGGATTTTCCCACACTGGGAACCTGACGGTTAACCTTTTGGCCACCCAGCATGAAAACAGAATTCTGCTACTTTTATCTACATGGGAGCATATTAAATAAGCCTGAAGTCAAATATAAACGAAGGAAGTTAGGAACAGCGTTGCTTTGAAAACCTTTGTATTTTAATAATTTGCACAGATTCTCATTGATGCAAGACAGATTACTTTGCAAACAAAAATTCAAAGAAAGTTACTCACTTGAAATAAATTAAAGATTAAGCTACTGTAGCAAACATATTTTTGACTGCAAGCAAAATGTATCTTTAGTAGTAAATGTTGGCTTCTTTAGCTAAAATAGACTCTCCTTTATCTCAGTTGGAAAAAGCAGGAGAACACTGATTTGACTTGGAATAAAGTTGTGAGATTTTATGTGATACTGCTGGAGCTTTTTGCCTCACATGCACAGACAGAATGTATATTTTTAATTATTTGTTCTGTAAAACATTTTGCATTTTTTGTGGATATTCTCAGAATCTGGGAATTGGAGTATTATTCTGGGTTTCAACAGTGGATTCTTGTAGATTACTGCAGAGCTTGTAGGCATCAAATTTTAAATTTCCAAAAATCCTATATCTGGTATTTAAGCTTATCTCTATGAGAAAACTAGATATTTTGTCACAGAATAAAACTGAATTATTACTAATGTTACACAAGACTCATACTTGACAACATTTCTTATGTGTTTCTTTAATAAAAAGAGTAATGAGGTACTGCTTTATCTTCTGCACTTTACTCCCAGTGAATTTGGGCCATATCATTGCCATTTTTTAATATTTTCAGGTAGTTCAGTTTCATAACTACTGCAAAATTTTAGCTATTTCAGTGTCACTGTGGGCTTGTGCCCTGTATTGGGCCTTGCATTGTGTTATGACAATGTAAAGTTATTGCAGGGATTTCACTGAAAGGCCATACAAATTAATTCATATTATGCCAGATTCTGAAAGGAAAGGTTTCTGAGGTAGGACAGCCAGGAAAATGAACATGGGGCATGGGACCAGAAATAGACATTAGCCCGTGTTTCAAGGAACTTCAAGGAGTACATGGAGACCTTTGGTGAGAACATCAGATTTTCAGGGCATTTTGACTTGTCTCTGTTGATAGACACAGTACATGAAAGATGAACCCAAAATGGGAAGGGGTTTTGAATGCTGAATTTGTTTGATAAAAAGTCTATATTTTACTCACTCACTTTTTTTTGCTGTGAATAGAGGGAGAAAATACTGAGGAATGTCACTCTGAAGAGGTTCTGTAAGGAATGCTTTCAAAGTGGATTGACTTAAAAATGCCAATTGTCCGTAACAAATACCCTCATCTAAAGGACTACTGCTTTCTTACACGTGGTGGTATTACTACAATAAGTAGGGCTTCAGGTGGCCCTCTTTAAATACAATACGTGCAGAAAAGAGTTTTTAGTAATTATATTAAGTCATTGAAACATATTAATGAGAAAGCATTATCATCATATTTTCATTTGTATAATAAATTCAAAACTTTTGAGGCCTTTCCCAGTTATTTTAGATTATTTTTAATATGTTTGTGGCCTAGATTGATGACAGCACACCCAATCAAAGAATGATACTCTCCCTTCAGAAAGTCCCATGCCAAATTTCTATTTGGTCTTCATTTTAATTTTTACTTACCTTGTTTCAATAAAAATTGTTTCCCTCTGTTTCCTTTGCCTGAGTGTGGTTTGTATACAAGTGTTGCATCTATTTAATATATTTTTGACAGGGCTTTGAAATATCCTCCATGGGAGAATTAGGTGTGTGTAAACACAGTTCTGTGTTAGGGAACAGCAGGAAAAAAAAAGCAGGCCAAGATAATTTTTTCTCTTCAGCTGATTTAAGCACCCAAAACAGGTGCTGTGTTCTCTCTGCAGTCCTGCAAGAGTATGGCACAGGAGGATGGGGTGAAATGTGGAGCTACAAGGTACCAGAGTTTGAGGAAGGAAGGGCAGGAGGATGATAACCGTAAGTTGTTTGATTACAACTGTTTGATTACAACTTACAATTTTTTGAGAATAAGGAAAAGAGAGTATACTGTTGTGAGTTCTTATAAACTTCAAACTTGCCTCTTTTTGTTTTCTTCTTGAGTTGTGAAGTTGAAAGGATGGAAAGTTTGTCTACCAGCTAGATTCTTGGTTTCAGCTGTGGACTTTCCCCTTATATTTCTAATAGCAAAGCAGGTCAGTGTACATGTGCAGCTAAGCCAGAGAAAATTAGCTATGCCTAAAATTTAGGTAAAACTGCTAATAGGAGATTTGTGACTTTTCTGTATGATGGAAATGGGTGTATCTGTTTTTTTTAAAGAGAACTGTAACATGATACAAGATCATAGTAATATTAGTAAGCATGATCGCCCAGAGGATTGGTAAACGTGTAGCATAAAAAATCTTCCTCCATTTGTTTGTCAGATAGATGTGCTTTCATGAAAGTTTTCTAAAATACTTGCTAATCACAGAGACTTAGTCTGGATAAGCTCTTGAAACTTCAAATAGAAATTGGAAAACTAGTGAATTCTGTTCACTCCTTCACCTACAATACCTTCCCTGAGGTATTCAACATCTACTTTCTGTGTCTTGTTCACAGAATCATAGAATGGTTTGGAAGGGACTTTAAAGATCATCTAGTTCCCAACCCCCCTGCCATGGACAGGGACACCTTCCACTAGACCAGATTTCTCAGAGCCCCATCCAACCTGGCCTGGAACACTTGAGGGCATCCACAGCTTCTGTGGGCAACCTGACCACCATTCTTTTCTTCACAGTAAAGAATTTCTTCCTAGTATCTAATCTTATTCTACTCTCTTTCAGTTTAAAGCCATTCCCCCTTGTCCCATCTCTACATGCCCATGTAAAAAGTCCCTCTCCAGCTCTTTTGCAGACCCCCTGTAGCTCCTGGTAGGATGCTCTAAGGTCTCCCTGGAATCCTTCAGGCTGAACAATTCCGACTCTCTCAGCCTTTCCTCACTGGAGATGTTGTGTCCATTGCTACAGTAAGATTGCCCAAGATGGGCATAAATATGAAACAAATCAGTCAAGAGCAACTGGCATCACTAAGATTTTTGCACTTTCCTCACTGCATTATCATTTGCAGATGTTGGGGAAAACAGGTGACGTTTCATTGTTACGTTTGAGATTAATTTCTTAAATGTATGCTTGAAGAAGTGCAAATTGAGATAATACTTCAGAATGTTGTGGCTTTTAATTAGAATATTTGTTACTTCCCAGTAATTATGGGTTTTATACAAGAGAAAATGTTCTGTATGATACATAAATTATTAACCATAATAGAAGCAGTAAAGCTCTGAGAAGAAATTTGGATAAAAAATAATACTATTTCCAGAGAAAGTTTTATTTGTCAGTTTGCTAATTGTGTCTGGAGTCTTTTGCAACCAAACTTTGCTTTTATTTGGACATTTAGTGAATGGACCAATGATCCAATGCATCTTAAGCCTTGGTTACATTTATTTAAATTCATGTTGGATCAATAGCAGAAATAAGTTGTTTTGATTCTTTCAGATAAAACCACCAAGTTCAAAATAAAGTGGTGTCTTCACTCCTTGGAATAAAGTTGTGCTTAAGCTCACAGTTTTCCTTTGCTTGAAGTAGGGGGAGCTTGTTGCTGGAAGAGGTGTTATTATTTTTTTTTCATAATCTGTAAGCTCCTATGGCCTAGGTTTTGAAACAAATAACTCTTTCCATGGGGTAGATCCAGGCATCTATCTGGTATTAAAAATAACAGCACAAAAGAAAAGTTCTCAGTCCGACCAGTTCCCTTATGCAGTTTGACACTTGGAAAAATGAACATAAAGCACCAGAGCAAGGTCATGCAGGTATTGGGCCTTTAGGGAGGTACTCCTCTTTATGGGGGCAGGCTGTGTTCATAGCAGGTTACAATGCTTTTGAGCCAGAGCATGAAATAGTGGGATTGCTACATAGTCAGAGGGAAACAAGATTGAAAAATGAGGCAGAAATTAAGGCTTTGAAGACCTAAGTACTGACATGTAAATTTTAAGCATGTCTTTAAAATTCCGTGTTTCCAGCATGTTATTTTATACTTGTAGTAGCATAGAGTCCTTAAGATAATGTTGAAATAGGTGTCTGAGAATTTAGCAGATGTTTTTCTGAGCATCTCAAGCAAAATATTAAGCAGTGGTACCTGAGACAGTGAGAATTCTTGAGAGCAAAGAATCTCAACATGTTCTATGTTGATAAATACTGACAGTGATCAAAACTAAAATGAGATTTGACAGATACGTTATCTAGAGATTTCTATGACTGTGTATGATTGATTATGACTGATAACAATTGATTATATATAGTGTGTGTAATACAGCCTTGAAGCTGTTTCTTTTCTGAAAACTGACTTTGCAGAAATACTGTTTTATTACTTGTGTTTACAACCTGACTGTATTCACAGGCATGTTTGTAATAGTGATAACATACGTATCAAAAGAAGAGATAGATGATTAAACTTCAAATACAGGGATTATCAGTTGTGTCACTACAAGTTCTATCAAAACAACTGAGTTGTGTACTTCCCACGTGAAGACATAGCTTGAATGCCATTGGACAACTGAAGGATCAGTAAGACCAAAATATTCAAACAGTGAGATAGGACAGAAATATTTTGCCTTGCATGTGAATATGTTAGAAAAGAATTCAGCTTCTTTCTGTCATTTTAAGATGACTTGTAGGTCTAGCTCTTAGACTGGTTTTTTGTTCCCCCACATTTAATTTGGTAATCATTTGAAAATCATAAAAAACATGAAGGCCTGGTTTAGAGCTGCTTCTCAGGCAGAAGTGCAGAATACTTGTAGAGCAGTCTACTGAAAATTAAATTACTGTTTCAACATTTCTCTTAATCTTACTTTCTATGACAGCTTCATCTGTTGAAACAGAACATTTTCACACATGGAGCAATGATTTCGAAAGTACTAGAGACAGTCCAGAAACAGAAATATACAGTCAATAGTCTTTTGTCCTTATTGAAGGCTGGCTAAAATGTCCTAGGTAAGGTATTAAGTAGTAAGAGTCCCCTATAAAAAATCTTTTTTTTTTTTTTTTTTTTTTTTTCCCCCAAATAGAAAGTATTTGACCTCTTCTAGACACGTTCATCTTTGATGTTTCTCTTCTACAAATCTAATTAAATCTCCTCGTTACAACTGAGGCCATAAAATTTTGTTTGACTACAGTAATCTCATCAATGCTTCATTTTTTAAGGATGTTGTTTGAAAAGCTGAAGAATAGTGAGCCCAGATCTTTGACTACTCAATATGAATGTGTCTTTGCTTCTAATTACTGAAATCTCTAGTCTATTCTTAGAATGGTTTTGGAAAACCAATTTTTTTGTATTTGAGGGCAGTTTTCTCTTAGTGGACAGATAACTGTCTACAGTAGCCACTGTAGACATTTTTCAACGTTTGGAAAAAATAAACTCTGAAAAATAAAGTTCATTTGTCTGTTTTCTTAGTTGGTAAAGGAAAACATAATATGAGTTAAATTGTTTGTTCCTTGGTTGGACAGATGGAGAATTAAATGACAGGAATAATGAGCAAGTTGGGAGATTTCATTGATAAGATGCTGCATTCCTATTTTAACATAATAGGAGAAGTTACCTATATGATTGCTCTTCCTTCTACAAAAACAGTTTGGGTTTGTTTTTTTCATCTCTGAAAAAATGTTGATACTTTCATTTTCTTCAAGATAATGATTCCACAGAGGACCTTGCCTCATTATGGTCTAAACAGAGTTTTCAGATAGTTGTAGTATATTTTCTATTAAAGATTTGGCAATGCTGCAGAAAGATATGAGAATTTAGAACAATTACAGTTTTGTACTACCAAGTTTACACTTAAATCAGCTGGATGGGAAATATACCAGAAACTCCTGACACAGACTCTTACGATATGTGAACTTAATGCTATATTATACTTCGTAATTCTGGAATTATAATTATTCTCTTTTCTTCAGTTTCCCTAGATATGGTAGCTTTACACTGCAGTATATTATGGAGGCCTATTACTGTCAACACCTGCACTCTATATTAAGAAGCAATACAGAAAAATTATTACTCTGTTCTCTTCTGGAGCTATCAGAAAACTGAAATAATTTTTGCAGAGTTGTTTGAAGTCTGCCTGCTGAAGTTGTAATGAATTCCTTGAGTTAAAGTTGCCCTTTCTTCTATGATTCAGGAGCTGGAATTCTCTTTTTTGGAATTTTTTCTTCTGAGGTTGGGTAGTACCACCAACTTCAATACACAAAGGTTGTTGCTAAAGTTGTAGAATATTGAAAATGATAGCAGTGGAAATCCCAATTGTAGTTTCTACTCTTACCATAGAAAAATACTTGGATGTGTTTGACTTCATGAATTACCACTTTTATAGTTACAGTTCCTTTATGGTGAATGTGGCAGTTGTAAATCAGAAGCTTTTTCATAGATTAAAACTGCATCCTTCTGTCGTTGAAGGTTACAGAGCACAGATCAGACCTCGAAGATTTACACCTTTATGCAACTCCGCGGGAGCAACGGTTTCGTAGGTTTGCCAGTCTGGAATTTGAAGGGCAGCTGTACATGACTCCATATGACTTCATCCAGGCTGTTACAAGTGATGAACCCAAACGTAAGCAGGAGTTTTATAATGCTAAAACTGCTAGGGAAAATGCCCGTGGTGCATGTTATTTTCCTATTTGCTTCTGATTCCTACTTCTGGTTCTCATTGTAGTAAAAAGGTACTGACTGCATCTTCAGAATTTTGTGTCCAAATGCATAAAAACCTGATTGTTACTGGATTGTAAACATCTGTGTGCTAGTTAAACATTTTTGTCTTAAGGTTGCAAACAGCTCAACAGTCATGAAAGATGGCAAGTTAATTTGTGCCATTTGCATTGACACAGTTTCTTTCTGAGCAGGCCTGTATTGCTGTTAAACTGTTGCTTCCTCTTCTCTATAGTTTCTCTGTAAGCAGGCAACATATGTGTTCTCTGAAAGACTTAAGATAGAACATATAACTAAATCATGGCTTTCTAAACAGCATGCTTTGAGTAAGAGTTGTAGTCCTCCAGGGGATCAGCTTTCTACACTTAAACATTGCCAGTGTTAGTGTTAACTATGCGTTAATTAATGAAAAATTAACTATCAACTTTAGGTCATTTACTGTAAAATCTTTGCTTTAAGTATCAAAGAATGATGAAATAGTAAGGTGATCCCTTTCTGCTCTAGTTTTATTTCCTGGCCCTCAGGCTTGCAGTGCGCTGCTAGCAGCACAAAGCTTCTGGGGAACGGGAATATCTTCTTTGCTCAGGTGTGACATGTATAATCACTCACCTTAGATTTTCTTTTATTCAGTCTACACCAAAAAGCTAGTATAGAGAACATTCAAAAGTAGTGCTAAAACAGTCAGAGGAAGCTTAAAATTCCACGGAGATGTTGGGTTTTTTTCCCTTTGTTCTCTTAACAGTAATGAAACGAGGAAGAAATTCAGCCATGGCACATCAGTGATCAAAACTTCTGTAACTTCTGAATAAAGATATAATCTCATTGTAACAGTGAAGACAGAAGATAGAGCTTAGATGGTGAAAACCTGTAGAACTTTGAAACTCTTACCAGAAAGCAAATCTTTTTTTTTTTTTTTTAAAGTTAAAAGAGAGGAAGCAGATTGCTTATCACACAAGTTAATCCAAATACACATCAGCACTTTTTATCTATTTCCTCTTCTCAGACCTTCAATTCTTCCCTTTTTTATTAGTGTGGAGTTGGGTTTCACTGTGTATGGTCATGAAGCATTTGTTCTATATATACTGGACATCATTAAAACATTTTGGTTTAACACTGTTTTATGACACTTTGATTGGCTAGACCACACTATATATATGGTTTGCTATCAAAATTTTTCCATGCTTATGAAGTTTCTGCTTCTTCCTCTCACAAAACAAGTATGCAGATTTTAAAAACAAAGCCAAACCAAAAATCATGAAGCTCATAAGGACATTCTCATGGAATAGGAGAAGAGATCTGGAGTTGAACAGTCAGGTATCCTTCTGAATTCAGTGTAGCAAACCTTGTTTCTGTTAAAATCCTTTTTGTTCATCCAGTTCACCTCTGAGACCAAAAGCAAAACTAACCTGGGTGTCTTTTAGGTTATGTGGTATCAGAGATTACATGGCTGACATAAGTATTTTAAAGGATTTTAACTAAGTAGAAGTGGATCACTCTGTTCTAGTGCACGTCATATTTTCTGGGACATGGGGACACAAGGCTGATAAATAGGAAGTAATAGCTGAAAGAGATGACCCACAGATTACCACATCCAGGTTCTCATCTCTGACTATGGTAATTTTAACCTCTGAACTGCAGCATTCCCAGAGTACCACTTGGTCTTCTTGGGCAAGTAAATTTTCTGTCTTACTCTGTTGAATGAAAGTAGCACATTTAAGGAAGGAAATTTTCTAATAATACATTCTAAACATTTTATTTTTTATTTTTGGAGTCCTTTTATGAGTAACTTCCCAGTTGTATATAATTGGGTCCATTCAGGCTGACCTACTAGACCATCTGTTTTGCATAATAAAAAAAGAATTTTTATCTGGGGTTTTTGTGAAGGAAGACTATAAGGGTCTTGAGTTTTGTCAAAAAGCAAAAATGCCCTTTGACGTATAATAATAGAAGCCCTTTTGCTCTATAAAAAGAAGCCTTTACCCACCAAAAAGTTAAGGATTTGACCACATTAAATGCTACTTTCTGGACCTTTGTGAATTCTGATATTCACAATGCCGTATCGCAATACTGAATCTGTATAAATATTTGTCTTGAGAAATGGTGATGAACATGAAGTTTTGAATTCTTGAGCCATTATGGACAGCTCCTGTTCAATTATAACTACCAAATAATTGAACCTGACAGAGGCTGGAAAAGGAATCTGAGTTGGTAGGAAGGCATGAAGGGTGTCTAAGCACTTGGTGTAGTTTCAAGGGCTTTTTTTGTGTATTTGCTTTAAAAAGTATGAGTAGTCCATGAAGGAAGGGTAATAATCCAGATCTCCTTACAAATTGCGTTTTAATACTACTGCTACTAAATAATCATCTCAGAATATTGATACCAGGGGTTAGCATGAATGTCCTCTATTTCCTGTTAAATGTTTTAAGGATGTATTTTGGAGTTTGAAAGTCTTTTTCCTCATTGAAGCAGAGCGGGATTAAAAACTACATCTGAATTGGTTCTTTAAAGTTAGGACTTTAGGTATGTATTAAGTTAAAGGGTTTCTTAATAACATAAAGACAATTACACTCATAAAGTAACACAAATAATTCTTTGTCTAGAAAACACAGTATAGATGTAGTCCAATTTTCATGACCCCACATGGGCATAACTAAATTCTGTGCATTCATAACTTCTCCTTTTGTTGCAGATGCTAAAAAGTGGCGATCCCTTTCAAAGCAGGTGAGCAATAATTCCTGGATGGTCTTGTAACAATATATTTTGGTAGTAGATTTTGGTCTTGATGTAAATGTAGAGGCAGAGGAGAGTTTAATTTCTTCATTTTTGTCACTTCAGACTCAGCTGAATCCAGAATCTGAGATACTTTAGCTGCTGTGCATGTTTTGTTAGATTTACTGACCTTCTCAAGCGTCTTTCAGTTTCTCCCTCAGTCTATATGTGACTGCATTTCTTAGCATCTATGTGAAATAGGTGTATCCAAAACTGCCTGAAATATTTATGCCACTCTCACCCTTTTGTGGTATTTAAGTACCTCTTATTTGTTTTTTCATCTGTGTAACTGTAAACTATCTGTTTGCCTGTATTTTAAGAAAAGTACATTCATATTCATGGGTGAAGTTTGCTTTAGTTCAGGTCGAGTGTTTTAAAAGAACTTTTGCTTGGATTTTGTATAAAAACCTTACTGAAATCCAGGGGGACTTATCCTTGGCTTCAGTCAATATGAGCAGTGGTGAGTTATTTCAGCCACAAATACATTGCATGTCTCTCTCCAGCTCAGCAGCAGTTAGTATTCTTGCAAATGAGTAATTCTTGCAATAATCGTGTGTGCAAAAATTTACAGAGTGCTTGAGTACTTCCAAAATCATTGTGGTAACTGAAGTTCAATTAACTAGGAGATTTGCATGCAGTTCCTTGTCTTTTATATTGCTATCCTAGAATTTAATGATAATCTATTAGCTACTTCATTAATACTGAAATGTATGCTTTTAAATTTTTTAAACCTTATTTTTTAGGAACTGAATCAGATCCTTATGGAGACACCACCGGTTTGGAAAGGATCATCCAAACTTTTCCGTAATCTTAATGAGAAAGGTGATTGAGGAGAATTAATTTTCCTGAACCAAATTATCATTCTATTAACTTTTTTGTGACTATGTACTTTAATCTGAGTCACATTTTCAAAAATAAAAGAGTACTTGCTGTTGCTTTGTACATTTTTCACCACAGAAAAGTTTCATGTAATCTCTACAGTGTTTTAATGATGCCATCTTCCAACTACCCTCTTTAAGTGGTTGTGGAGTCAGAGTTGGTTAAGTTGATGTTTGAATATTTCAGGTTCAGTTTGTTGCCATGAATGATCTCTGGACTATAGACAGAATATTCCAGTAAAGAAGCAATATCTCTTTGCTTCTTTTCAATGGGTTCAATAATATGATTATTTCTAAAGACAGTAGTGGTATCTTATATCACTGAATAAGCATTTTATGCACAACACAAAGAGACAGTTTCAGAAATGTTATCTATTCCTTTAAACTCATCAGATGAGGGCTTTGACAGCTTTTAAACTCATACTATTGGTAAGCAAAGAGCCAAGAGTCATTCCTGGTCTCCTCTGTTGTATTTTTTCTTTCTTAGTAAACTCTATCACTTCACAGCAAAAAAAAAAAACAGAGGGAATTAAACAATGATGGGTTTACAGACATTTAAAAGCTATTTATGATAAATAATCCACATAATTCTTTGCTTCTATTCAGAGTGGCAAAGGTGTGGTGGCACATCTGAAATATTTTCAAAAGCAGACACAAGTACTTGTTATAAAAGAAAGACACTTTATGGCTGTTTAAAATAAGCACACCAGCAACAGAATCCCAATCAAACATATGCATGTAATTGATTAATATAACTCACATGCAGATCAGATTTATTCAAGGAGTAAGTTGTATGGACATACTCTCAAAGGAGGCTCTCTAGTGCATGGAGGCACTCACTTTTTTTTCCCTGAGTCTTTAGCCAGCGCTCCAGAGATGCAGGAATTGCCACATCTTTGCATTCTATTTCAGTGTACATCTTTGCTCTAGGCTGTCTATATAGTCAGAACAGCTGACTTTTGAAATATTAATTGCATAAAAATTCAGCCTCATAATCTGTTAAATCAATACATTATCAGTTAAAAAATGCATCTAATGTTGCTTATTAGGTCTGTCATAAAATGTCTACAACATGCACAGTCTTGATTCAACAATATATTACTCCAGTGTTCTGCCAGTGGACTTCTACAGAAGTTGATGGAATTGGTAGGACTCAAACTGTCAAAGTAAGATGGTAAAATTAGACTTTAGTTGTTGCATATCTTTTCAGCATGTCTTATGAAAAAGTGAGTTCTATTGCCCAGTTTTACAGAAAATACAAGAAAATATGATGGGTCTTACGACTGGTAGTGTAAATTGGTGAAAGAAATGGAAATAGAATTCAGGTCTCCTTAGTCATAATTTAGTCTTTATTTTTTTTTTCTTACTCTTTTTTTTTTAAACATGCACATATAAAATGATTAGAAAAAGCCTGTGTCCATTTATTTTGCCATGGATTTATGTAATTCAGCAGAGGCACATAGATTTATGCCCATTGACCTTAAGTTTTTATTATGTTTTACCCTTGAGTGCCCTCCTTCTCTCCTTTCTGATCTTAGTGTTTTTCTTTCCCTTCAATCATCATTTCAGAGCCTCTCTCCCATAACACTCAGAGCAATCAACCAGAACTATCTGTTTGCAACCACAATATGCCAGTACAAACAAAAGGAGAGAAGGCTTTCAACTCCATTATAATGCTTTCTACGTACCTGTGATGGACTACTTGACAATTGCAGAATCACAGAATTAACTAGGTTGGAAAAGACCTTTAAAATCATCACTTTCTTCCTTTTTTACAACAAAGAAGGTGCCATCACAAAAACAAAAAAATATATATTTACATTTATTGACTAGCTATTAAAGAATGTATTCCATCACTGAATGAGAACCTTTGAGGTATCTGATTTCTTGATAGGTGCTTGTCCAAACAGATTCAAGCAGGCCTTTGAAAACTTAATTTCTGCAAGCTGCTGTATAAAATCAAGAAGATAAAGCATATAGCATATATTACTTAAATGCCTGTATTTGATAATTTTTAATCTTCAATAATGTGTAAATTGAGAAAAAGAGTAGGTGGTATTAAAAAACCATAGTAACTTTCCTAACTATATCTGCTAGCAGTAATAAAATTCTGGTTCCAAAGACCTAAATTTGCTCTTGGATCAGAAGATGGGATATGAAGTATAATGGAAGTAAAATTCACATGAATGATACAGTGTTTTTAGTTTTAATTGTACAGGTTTTTCAGTGCAAAAAAATTCAGATGACTGCTTATCTAGTTTTTCATATATTCAGTTAAGTCAGATTTTAAAAGATATTTAAACATCCAAAGATGTGGCTGTTTTTGGAAAAACTTTTGCACCTGACTTGGACTGAAATCAAGGAGACAGCTAGCAACTTTTGAAAATCCTAGCTGATAGACATCTTTACTCTCAGGCATCTAAATGGTTTTTTTTCACTCTTTTGAAATAATATAATATTGTGGACTGACTTAACACTTCTGGTTTTGGAGGACAGACAAAACCAATTTGTGAGAAATTAGGAACAAGTTTTCCTAGTTCATCCTCAAAGATCATTGGAGCTAAAGGCTTTTGGGAGAGCTGCAAGCTGTTTTCCATTCTTTCTGAACTATGAGATGCTTCTCTTCATTGCAGCTCTGGACATTCTGCAAGGTTGTCTCTTTACCCCATACTCCACAGCTAGAAAAGCACAAGTACAACGTGTGGTACCAGACATATTATTTGGGTATTGATTTCAGCTCTAATTTAAATTTTGCCTTAATCACTTCTGAATAGAAAAGGAATGCCATTCCACAGTGTGATTCCCTTTCGTAATCTTGCAGAAAAGAGAGATTAAGTTTTCAGTTAATACAGCACGTGTGCTTACAAAGCACTTAATAATGTCAAGAACTATATTCAAATGGTGTGTATCAGGAGGAAGGACTATTAATGTTCTCAAAGTAAATGTTTTCATACTGTTAAAGAGTATTATCATGAATTACTGGTGGGGTTTTTGGAAAGAAAATTGAATAAATCATTTATATTAGCTTTTAAGAGTATCCAGATTCTGTTTAATGAGCTGTGTTCCACTGTCTGTCGATTTACTCGCCATGTTTCATGTACTCCTCCCCTAAAATACCAACCCAAACAAAAAGCCCAAAGTCATAAGTGAATATTGTAGACAAATAACTTATTGACTAGGTTGAATAGTTACATGCATACAAGTATGAATATGCATATGCACATGTGCAAAAATTCTTCTTATATATAGATTTAGTGTTTTCAAGTTTAGGATGTGAAGGCAAGGTGAAGCTAACATGGCTTTTTTTTTTTTTTTTTTTGTCTTCAGGTGTGATATCTTACACAGAATATTTATTCCTCTTATGTATTTTAACAAGTAAGTATTTTTGGAGAAGAAGTCTAAAAGATTCCTTATGATTTCAAAGCTGTGAATGTGTTGTTGTGTGTTAAATTACACTTCCCATCCCTGCATATAGAACTACACCATACATCTCTGTGTCCCTCTGAACCTCTTTTACCTTTGTGGAATCTTGTGTTATGCATTATTTAAATGCATCATTATTATCTAGAATACCTTTTAGTGGCTTTTGAGAAAGCTGTGCCATACACTCCAGTTAAATTTGGTTAAGAGCTTAAATTTATTTTCTTGTTTGAAATTCTTACAAAATTTGTAGCTAAATTTGCTGAAGTTCATAAGGGACGTTTAATAGAGGGAGAACAGAAAGATACACATCATTGCTTTTTTTTTTCACCAATTAGTGCATAATGGGTAAAATCAAAGAGTCGGTGGTAAAATATAAAGTATTTATGTCAGAAACACTGAAAAAATTGAAAAATTATTTTTCTATCTCCCAAAAATTTGAAGTAAAATAATCTGGAGTAAACTAAGCCTGATACAGACTTTTTTATATTTTAAGAGGTGTTTTCTGGGAAGAAGAAAAGAATTTTACTTGTCTTTTACTTACATGTAATTAAATAATTTCTATTGGATTCATTAGTGGGGTTTCTTTGGACATGAACTGGATTCCTGTTATGAATCAGAGCTGGAACTTGACCCTGAACCATTATTATCATCCACTATGGGATCAATGATTCTTCCATCATTTCTTTGTTATCTGAATTAACTTTTGGCCATAATTCATTCATATTGCAAATCAGTGGGTATCCCCAAAATGTTGCCTAAAGGCTTTACTTACAATTACCTTCAAAGTTGCCATGTTTCAGAAATAATTTAAAGTTCTAACCTGATCTCAAATTTCAATGGCTCTAAGCATGTAAACAAGAAAATGTTGAGTGTCTTTCAGCATAATATTTAGTTTGACCAGAAGTTGCATCCTTTACCTTTTTTTCAAAATCTTTTAGTGTCTTTTTCATAGAAAATTTATTTTCTACATATCTGTGTTTGTAATAAAATGGACTCTATGTATGAACTAATACTCTTTTATGAGATACTATTCTTGAGTATTTCATGTTCTATTTCTACTTTTGTGAGCATGCCTTCTATTTGAATAACATGGGTTATATTGTTTTATAGATGTTATGATTTGCATTTAATATGTACACAAATATCCTGATTTAAATTAGTTGAGGTTCTGGCTTTTATGAAGGGACACCAAATAATTTCTTAGATTATTATACTTGCTTTCTTTTCAAGGAAATAAATAATTGAATGTTTGGCATTTTTTTGACAGAGCCACATGCAGGTTTTCGAATTGCTTTCAACATGTTCGATACTGATGGCAATGAAATGGTGGACAAAAAGGAATTCTTAGTGGTATGTATATTTGCAGTTTTTGATGCAGTCTTGAAACTAATGTAATGATGTCAATAGTCATGAGAGTACTATCTATATTGCCAGCTATTCTTCACTGAATATAGTTGCTTATTTGCCTTATTTAATATAAATAGTTATTATAATGTAAACTGAAAATAGAAGCTCCTTTTTAGAGTGCACAGGAGTGTTGTATGTAATTCTTTTTGAAGCTTAACTCTAGTTTTTATTCTGAATCTTTTAATTGCTACTGTAGTCACAGATAGGCTGTTAAAGTAATAGAAATGTTTTAATGGTTTTAGCAGAGTTATTTAATTGCTCTGATGATGAAAGGACTTGTAAAAGAATCTTTTGCTGGGAGATCACCTCACTTTGCCATTCAGTCTGCTGATAATCACGAGTGACCTAAAAATACTGACTGACATAATGTGACACTGTCATCTGGTTTAGACAAGATTTGTAATGAAATAAAACATACTGTGCATGTATCTAGTTTAGCCCATAAATCCATATGCTGAAGCAATTTGCTAAGCTAATCTTTAAGGAGAATATTCCTACAAGTGAAATTGACTTTGACCTGAATGAGTTCCATGTGCATTGGAACAGATGGCAGGATACTCAGAATTTGGCAGTAGTTTGGTTGCATCCAAGGTTTTGTTACATTACTAATTTGAATGACAATATTTTTCAAATTAGAGCTTTACTTTGTTTATGGCTTGGAGAAAGCAGTTCTGTAAGTTCATCTTATTAATTATTTAAGGACAGTTTATTTTTTCAGGTTATAAATCTAAATAGTTCTAAAAGGCCCAGACTTTGAAAGAAAAATTCACATATTGTTGAATTTTGAAAATGAAGAATAATTAGGCACTTGAGGGAAAATCTTTGAAAATCTTCAAACATGTACCATATATTCATTTTTATCATGATAAATCTGATAATTGCATCTTAAAATTTGAATGCTTCATAAGTTTTTAGGTAGTAGGATGGACCGAGTTCAGGAGAATGATCTTTGCACTAACAAGAGGACTATTTTAGATTTATGTTAATTTAATTTATTTTCTGATTTCAGAAGAAATGGGTGGTATAATGAGTGTGATTCTAAATAAATGCCAGTGATTTATCATTTGAAAAAGACAAGGAAATGCAGAAAATTGACCACTCAAAGTTAGGGCTTCTGAGTTTAAAATAACTGTATGGCTTTATGTTAAAAACAGTTTACCATAAACCAGAGATTGTTAGTATCCGTAGGCAGCAACTGTCTGGGATTACACTGAAGCACTCAGTTATGATGAACATAGGTTTTGAAATTTCCTTAGAAATTAACATTGAAAATTTTATGGCTAGTGGTGCAGACAAGCTTTCTGAAGGCTATACAAGGCCTTAATTTTCTACTGAACAAGTACAAATGATCAATACAATAAAACATTTATAAGTATTGAATCAGATGTTAGAAAAAATGTTTGTGTAAAAGACATAAATTTTATCTTCATACATTTTTGTAGTTGAGTTTATAAATAAATACATGTGAGTACACATGAGAAAAAGTTCAGTGCCTTATTGAAAAAGATGGAGCAAAATACAAAGAATGAAACAGACATGGAATATATTTAAGTGTCAGAGCTAAATTTATTTAAAATAAAGACATCCTGGTTTCCTGTGTATGGTTTCTTAATTGATTCAAATTAACTATGCTAACCTTAAGAAAATAGAAATATGGAAGAAGCTCTCCTTAACTGAACTTTCCTCAATTCTCCTTTTCAGGGAAATGAGATCTGAGAGCTGGGGGCTTGTTCTGGTGACATGGCTTAAGCAGAGCAGGTGTCTGCTTAAATTCTAAATTTATTTTGGAAGGTGATGCCACTTGCGAATTGTGGCATTTTTTGTATTCTGTTATTAAATGTACACCTCCTTGTATGTGCTAATTCTTAATAAGCATCTCCTCCAGTTGGAGGAACAAACTAGCAAAAATTGGAATAATTAACAAAAGGAAAAAATAGAGGAAGAAGAAGATAAGCAAGCATGTTTCATGATTCAGTTAAACAGTGTGGTGGAATAGACTGACAAGTTTGTTCTAAAAGAAAAAAGGGCTTCCATTACAACAGCTAAATGGGAGGCAATTGAAGCAAGAGGCTTTGTCTTTCAGAAACTGATGCTAAAAATGAAATAAAATAAGCATGTGGGAAAGTGGGAAACCAGGACAATATTTAACTATGGATATTGCATCTTTCTTTCTAACTATGTTTTTAGTCCTCTTCACGTCCTGCTATGTATTTGTTCTCTGTCATGATCCCTGTATAAAGTTTGTCCTTACTCTTTTTCTGTTAGCAGACTTGGTGGATAAAAGAAAGTAGAATTTTCAAACATAAGATATACTGTCCCCTACCTATGATTGTATTTAACAGATTTGTATAGATTAAACTTGAGTGCGACTCTGCTTCTTTAGGTGTCAGTGATACTTCAAAAATTATATCAGAACCCTTAAGTCAGAATGTTAGATCTGAAATGAAAAAGACTAAAATAGATAGGTAGATAGATTTTTGTGTAGTAAAAGTAAATATGAAAATACAAGCTGATTCAGTGATACTGCAGCTGTGATAGAACTGGCCCCAGAACATACATTTGGCATCTTCACTCACCTTGCTTTAATATGATGTATCATATCCTGTGTGCCTGAAAAAAGGAGGCTGTTCAAAAGCTGCCATTAGAACTACCCCAACATTTGTAAAATATTTATCCATCAATTACAGGCAGCTATCAAAAAATTGGTAAGTAAATGCTATTCAGTTTTACAAATAAAGAGACTTTGAAGAGCTTTGTTTATGGATCATGTGTTACGTGATTCTTGAGGAAAACAGCATGTCTAGTGGAGAGTTGAAAAATACTTAATTTTTCATATAACAGCTGTATTGTTTTTGTAAACTAATTTCATGGTGTTTGTGCTTTCCTCTTTGCTTATGTCCATAGGGGTGAGGTCAGGGAACAGAAGGATTGTGTTGCCTTGTTATTGGAGATCTTATTTTTGCTGCCTTCAGCAGTCAATCTCATTATCCTGTTTCAAACAATGTTCCTATGAAAGTACTCCTAGACCCTTTTTGCATTCACTTATTTTCACTCACTGGTATCCTATGGCACTCTTTCTGAACAAAAGATCCATTTCCAGAAGTTTAGCACGGGCTTTAATAATGCATGCAACAGAATCCTACCCCTTTTTCCTCTGTGGCAGGGGAAATACATCCAAGGATGCCTTGCTTTTTACTGATCTTTTTTGGTTTTTCAATTACTGCCACTCTTCTCTCCCGCTTGATGGCTTGTCACTTCACTTTTCACAAGGGATTTTCTTTCTATTTCTCTCTGTTCATTTAACTGTTTTCTTTGCATTGTTCTGGGTTGCAAATTGTGTAGTAGTCTCCTGTCATGACACTTTCCTTGTTAGCATAAGTTACAGTAACTTGTGCCTGTAGGGTTGCAAAAAAATTTGAAAAATTTACAAATGTCTGTAAATTTATCCCATATTAAAAAACAGGTAATGTGATACACAAAATGTTCTGGTCTGTATTTGACTTGTAGGAAATTCCAGAAAACTCAGTAGTCAATTTTGGAAATTCATAGAATGTTTTTTATAAATATGTTTGCTGCTTAATCACTAAACATTGTATTCTTTGATTTCGATGTTGTCATACCCCTTCAGTAAAGCTTGCTGATCCCTTTGTCTTAGTCATCTGCCTTCTCTGAAATAAAGATATCCTGAAATTTAGTGTGGAAAATTTATTTGCAAAGTTTATCACACATAATTTACATTTCACACTCCAATCCTTGTGGAGCTCTGTGTACATGACATTACATTATCAGGTTTTACCAGACTTCTGGTAGCTACAGTTGTGCCTTTGAGAGGACTGCCACAACTGTGTCTGTATGCCAAGGTGTTTGGTTCTGAAAATACCATATTCTAGATCAACAAGTTTCTCAGATCAGGGTTTATTCTTTTTCTAGCCCACTTAGAGGAAAACAAATGCTACACGTGATAATACAATATTTTCACATGCAGTTTTTTAAAAGCTGAAGTTCTGGTAGACACCTAGATGATACCATAGTTAATACTGCTCTGTCTTGCTAAACACTGTGGGACTTTTTCCTAATGGTTTGGGAACGTTAATTGGTGTTACTATAAATAAAGATACCTAAATAAAACAGATACTTGCAAAGAAAGATAAGTACAATCCAGTTCTTACTCTGAAGACTTTACAAAAATAAATATGCTTAAGAATCTGTATGTTTGAAATCTTGTATTTGAGGTTTTCTCAGAAGTCATGTTTAAAGCTCTTCATGCTGAGATAGTTGTGAAAGGGGTGTTTTACAAGACCTGAAGGTATTCTTTGAACAGACTTGAAAAGAAAGGGTACTTGATAAATTACTCTTGAGTAGTAGTTTGTTGCTGCTGAAGGGGAATGTTTCACCCCCACCAGGTGTTTCTACCCCTCCCTTGTGCCAGCAGGAGTAAGAACTGATCAGGTTGGAAACTAATATGAAAAAAAGATTGATCCAGCTGACTACATAACCACACAGATACTAATTAGAACCTGACAAGAATGGATGTGCCTTGAGGTGGTGAAAAAGGGTGGAACTTCCCCTTTTTATATAGGCTGGACTGGCTAAATAGGATGTTCTTAGTATTGTGCTCCCAAGTAGAATTGTTGCCCTTATTTTGTGGAATAGAATTGTTGCCCTTAATTTTTCCCTTTCTGTATGGTACTGTAAGTCACAGAAGGAAAATGAAGGCATGAGTATGAACAGTATGAATAAAGCATCATTGAAACTCAGATATTTCAGTAAAGAACTGCATTTTAATACTGTTAGTAATGTTCCTTATGCTGAAGGATATTGTTATGCATGTGAAAACAGACTGAGCACTAATTATGAACAAAATGGTTTGGTTTTTTAGCTCCAAGAGATCTTCAGGAAAAAAAATGAGAAGAGAGAAAAAAGAGGAGATGAAGAAAAACGTGCAATGCTGGTAAGTAAAATCAGAAAAGTTGCATCTGGTAGTTTTTCTGCTTTTTTTGATGTAGGACAAAATTATGTGTGTATGTATTCCACTGATCCCTTTTTTTAAACACTAAATTCATATTGCTAAAAGAATATGTGTAACTTTATATGTAGAAAAAAAAGCAATATTTAGCCTAAACTGCACTTAATGGAAAAAAAAAAGAGTAAGTGGTTTATATGAAGGAAAAAATTGTGTTTCAATGCTGTAGTATATGTTATGACAGTAGATTTAATTTCATTTGGAGTTTAGAAATTTAGGGAAAAGTGAATAGTAATAACCCAGTGTCTGTAATGACGGAAAGTGTTACTGTCTATAGCAGTGAGAGATCTCAGTGGGAAGACCAAGTTATACACTTGCTTTCAGAGCTAACTGAAGCTGTTCATGTAGACCTACTCATCCTGGTGCTTGTTATCCACATAGTAGTTTTAAAATAGATTATGAAAAGTTACAACTGAACTTAGGTTTTATATTCAAATTTAATTTCTTATTAAATAATGCTTATGACCTATGTAAAATACATTAATCTGAATGTATTTTCATGAAATATTGGGTAGTCACATAATGTCAAATTTGCCTTTCATGCAAATAAATAAAAAAGGTAAGTCAGAAATAAATGAGTCTGTGGTGGTTTGTCTGAGGGACAGCAGCAGTAAGAGGTACTTCTTTAACTGTTGAAAAAATAAATACCAGGGACAAATCTTTGTCAAGCAGAGAGCAGAAAAACATGTTCAATTTGCATATTTATGGAAGAATTCCTTATTATAAGAAACATTTTGACATATCAGCAGAGCTTCTCAATGTCCATTTTATTTTTGCCAGCATCAATGCTCAGTCTCAGTTCTTTGTCCCTGAACCACAGCAAGTATGATTTTCAAGAATTAAACTCTTTAAACCTTCCCTGAGAAAAAAAGGAAGGATTTTTTTCTTCCCACACTGAGGGACCTATCCTGCTCAGCTTTTCAAAACTGTATGTCAGTTGTTGAATCTCTCATAGACTGTTTATTTTGAACAAAGGAAACTTCTGCTTAAAGGGAGAGCTTTTGGAAAACCTAAAGATTGCAAAATGGCACAGAAGTCCTGAGGGTAATCTCTAAAAATCTGCACTTCTCTTTTGAAAATTTGAAGAGTAAGACTGGAAATAAAGCATTTTTTTCTTCACTGTCATTTTGAAAACAAATAAACAAAAAGACTAATAGTATGTAAAATAAAGGTTTGCTTGTCTTAACCTATTCTGTTGTCTTTTTTTCCCCCTTCTTTTATCTTCATTCTGACATGTGATACTTGGCTTGGCCCATTTTTGCTGTATGTCAGCGTCTTCAACTTTATGGATATCATACTCCTACTAACAGTGTATGTACTCGAATTATTTTCAATTGATGCAGTCTTCACCAGTGAGATGAAATAATATGCTATAAGAAAATTTATTGTATTTATCTTTTTACCAAGTAGATTATTTCTGCTAATCAGTAAAAAAGTGAGGAATCTTGACTTGCATAAAAGATTGTTGCATGCATGCTGAACATGCAAGCCTACCAGGAGGAAAGGTTGCTCTGCATTTATATAAAATGGAGGAAACAGTATTTTTAAGGGCAAGTACAAAATACATTTGAATAAACTATGGACATATTTTTAACTAATGTGTGTAAATTAAGTCATCCTGCATGAGTCATTTGATCCATCTCTTTGTTTCCTTGGGTATAGTGTGAATAATTAGTCAATTGAATCCTTCACCTCTTTATTGCCCCCAAAAAGAAACCTGAAGAGAGCTTTCCTATTTTTATGCTTCACCTACAGAACAAACACATAAGAATTTTCAGTGCTGAACTAGGAGAAGATTTTACAGAAAATATTCCCTGTATCAATTAGGTGACAGTAACCTTCTTTTCCATCATTTTTGAGGGATGAAAAGGAGAAGCAGCAAGGGATCTTCTGAGGTTTTTAATGTCTTCATCATGACTTGATTAATTTCTGTATCATGGCAGAAGTAAAACAGTTTTTAAAAAACAGACTGATCTGATGTTTAAATAGAAGAATTAATCTTGTAGCATTATTGTGATATTCCAGGTAGGGGGATGGAATCCAGGAGAATTAGATGACTAGTGAAATTCCAATTTTAAAATTTGTTTCTTTATATAATTATTCAGAAATGCAGAGATTTATTTCTTTTGGAGTTGGCACCTACAATTTGAGCAATATGCAGGAAGGAAGTCTGTTGAATTAGAATGTGCAGTTGACATGATGTGCACACTGCAATGATGTGATTAAAACGAAGTAGAATAGGCAGAACCTTATGATTTAATAGATTTCAGGCTTTGCTGTAGCAAAACTTGCAGTGATTGCCATATTCCCACATTTCCTCCTGTGTCAAACTGAAGCCAAACTGGTTAGGCATTCTACTTACGTAATTTTCAGCTTCAGTAAAAAAATCTCCTGGATTCCAGCCATGTCCAAGCACTTTATCAAGATAATGCCCAGGTGTGTGCATTTTTGCCCTCCTACTATCTGAAAGGAGATCTCCATGCGAAGCAGACTTAGGTGTATAGGAATTCAATAAATCCCTCATCTCCTAAAATTGATATTTTGGGTTTCTATTTCTCCTACTGAAATAAGAAATGTAGCAGCCTTTTGTTTCCCTTGATGCCCTGGGGAGTTGAAGATACCCAGGTTCCAAGGAGATGCAACCCTAAAATGTCTGGGATAATCCAACATGCTGCCTCATGCATGAGGCCCTTCTCCTCACTTCATCTTACAAATCAGTTCTGATTTTTTTTTTTAAATGTCTTGAGGTCCATAGGCCATAAAAAGGATATGGTGATATTTTTAATGGGTTAAATATTTTAGTATTTTCATTTGCTTAGGTTAATTCTTTCAAGTCATGTTCTGGTGCATACTACATTTGTGTCTAAGACTGCTTTGGCATGTACTGCATGAGTGCATTCACTGGCCAAATGCCAACCAAAACATGATAACTGCGATGTGATGCATGTAAAGGAAATAAAATGTGCACGCCCAGAAGTACTAATTCAATTGACTAAAGTAATTCCAGTAAGAGAACAAATTCAATGAATACTTAAAATAGATAATCATAGAATTGTATGCATGAAAGAATGTGGTGTTCATTCACATGACATAAAAGTTTGATCATCAGACATGGATAGTGTTTTCCTGATAAGTTACAGTTGAAGTTGAACTTACTAGGCTTGTTTTTTGCCTTTCTTTGTTGGTGCAATGATGTAATAATAAATATTAGATTAAATTATTTTATATAACTAGTTGTATGGTGATAATTTTATTTTAGCCAATGAAAAATTAATTATATAAGTATATAAATTAATATTTTATGGAAAAACAGAATTCATGGAAAAAACAGTGGCAAAATGCTGAGTTTAAATGGCTATTTTGACATGTTCTTTTAGTAAATATTTTCCCTTGTGCTTTCTTGAATTTACTTTGTTTGGGAAGATGGAGTCTGGTGATGCTTTTGGCACAGCCAAGAGCATTAAGCAAGTAGCTGTAATAGACCAGTGTTCCTTTCATTTACAAAGTGTCATGTAACTGGTTAAAATGTCACTGTTTAGAAGCAAGAGAACCAAGCCCTGCTTTTGAAGATCTGTTAGAAAAGATTTTAAAGTTTATGAATGGTTGTTCTATTGTTTTTTGTTTTTCAAACAATTGTGCTTCTTGAAACTGCAGGTTCTTAAAACAGAAGGAGAGGACCTTGTCCCCAGAAGCTATTGGGATACTTTGAGACGTAGCACAAGCCAAGCACTCTTTTCAGACCTTGCGGAGGTATAAAACAACCTCTCTGGTCTCTAGTCCATAAACAGACTGCTATTTTAGTTATTCTGTTCTGATTGCTTTCTTATATTATGCACCTTGTTTCTTCTTTTCCTTTTAATTCCTTTTTTGGTTTAAACCTGAAAGTTCTCAGATGAAATGCATTTGGTTCTATACAATGTGATAATTGAAGGTTGTCATTTCCAAGAAAAAGCAAGGTTACCTTTTGAAAGAGTTGGAAGATTAAGTCGTCATCAGTCCTCACAGAATGAAGCATTTTCTAACAATAATAGTCATGGCATTTCAAAGTTAGAGAAGCAATTCAGGAAACCTTTGTCATTCAGGTGTGGTCCAGTAAAATGATAACTTTATTGAGAGTTGTAGCCCTTTAAGCTTGTAATCTTTATGTCCTTAATGTGCTTTTTATGTATATTATCAGAGCCAATCTTCACAGAAAGTATAATGCAAAGATTGTTTTAATTACTGGAGAAAACCAGGAATGTTTTAAGGTAACCAGAACATTGGTCCGTCTTTTTTTTAATAGTACGTAGTCATTATGGAGATCTAGAAATACCACTGGGCTGTCAAATTAATTTCCAGTTCTTTAAATTCTAATAATTCTTGTTTTGTGATCTGCTTCTAGATAATTGAGTCAGATATTTCTTTGTATTTATAATTTCAGAGTGTCAGAAAACCAGATAATTTATACTTTTCTGTGCCCCACACAGTGAGAGTGATTGCTCTGCTGGTAGTGGCATTAAAAAACATAGAGCAAGTCTCCACTGACACTGGTCTCAGAATTCCATTATGATCCTAAGCAGGATCATAATGAGAAAAGAGCAAGGAATCGAAACTGGCCTCCAGAGTGAAACAGACTTTTTCCCTGGTTTGGAAGCAAGGTCTGCTTCACATTAAAAGTAATTAATGTTTTGTCCCTGCTGTTGCTCTGCAGAAGCTGTTGAATAACCTGAGGACTTCGATGGACTTATTTCTAATTTTTAGGCTAAATTTACTCATAGTCCCTTTATACCAATCTGTTGTTCATTAATTTTCATAGGGCTTTTTCTTCTTTAGTGTTAATCTTCTTACTCATGGTTGCATTTTAAAATGCAGTCATAGCCCTCTGTTTAAATCTATTTGAATTTTAATTAAGGGCCAAACAAAATAAGATGTTTGATTTTTCTTTTAAGGTAGAACCTACATTTCCTAGGTATCAAATCAGCCTTTTCTGTATTTCTCTCGGCTTGTGTTCATTTGCCTTTGAACAAAACAAGATGTAGTGTTACAGAAATGAGTTTTATAACAATGTCCCTAGTAATAACATATACACAGTAATCTTGCAGTAAAGCAGAATACCCAGCCCATCTTCCCTTGCTTCTACATTGATGAGTTTCTGAATTGTTAATTCAGTTATTAATCCTAATTTATTCCTCCAGATTTTAAAATCCAGAATATCAGTGCTCTTGTCTAGTCAGATGAGGAGATATAGAGGGGAGAGAAGGCTTCTGATTTCACTTGATTATTCAAGAAGCTTGGGGCATTGAGTTTTCTGAATAAAATGTCATCTTAATGTGCTGTTAGCTGGCATGAATTCAGTCCCAAGTATAGCTGGACAGAAGTTTGGTAATGTCTACACATGTTTAATTTGAGGAGAGAGAGGTTTTTTAATATCCAATACCTCAGACTAGTATCTGTAACTGTAATGTAATTGAAGCGTATAGCAGCTATAGTCAGTGATTTAAATTCTCTGTAAAGGGTAAAAAAACCCTGTCTGCTCACTTGTAAATCATTTTATGAAGAAAAAATCATGTTCTGCATTTTCTCCACTGGCGATTTCCCACTTCTCACTGTAATTATCTTTATCTTGCTTGGTTTGGGCCAGCTGGCTTTCATCCATATTCTTATCTCTCCCAGGTAGTCTTGCATCTGAATAATATTATAGCTATTTGTAGTAAGAAAGTGGCATAAAGCAAGGTGACACTGGGGTCTGTGTTGTTTCATAGGCTTTTGAGAAGTCTATGTGTAAGTTGAAAAGGAGAGTAAATAAGGTTTGTTGCTATGGGAATCAAAATGTCTCTTTGGAGAGTAAAATTATTTTTCACAACTAGTTTATTCTAGGACAGTGTATAATACTGTTTCTGTTCTTACTAATTTAGCAATTCCACCATCCTGTTGGAATATGGGAGTCATCACTGAAATCAGTTTTGGGGTTTATTCTTAAATTGCTAAGTGAAACTGGAAATCAGTAGGTTAGTTATCACTGTGGAAAAATCAGGAGTTTGCAGTAAGAAAGGTCATACTAAGTCAAATCATAATATACATAATTATTGGAAGATGTTGGTAAACGTGGAATCAATATTCTTAAGCATTACCTACTTTTAGTCAAGCCTTGTTTATCCAGAGCTAGAAATGAATTTTAAAGAATTGAAAATAAATAGACTTTGTGCACTTTAGGTTAGGAAATAAAAAAAGGAAAATATATTGCCATTATGCAGCAAGTCAATAAGGTGATTGAAACACTTGTCTTTGCTCTGCCTCCTTACCTGCATTTGTATTCTGGTTAGTGTAAAGGTAAAGAGAAATGAGAAGGATTTTACTCTCATTTAAATTACTGCAAAATATATTTTATCAAAATTTGGGTTCATATTTGTTTGTATACATGGAAATAGGTGAGGTAATTTAACTTCCACTGATCTAAATTAATAAAATTAATTCTATCATGAAAAATAAATAATAGCTTTAAATGATTAAGGCTTCTGGTTTTATCCTCTGCCACATAAAAGAGAGAATTTATTTAATGCTATCAGTGCAGAAGGAGCACGGGAATAGTTTTCAGTTGCCTGCAGTTCTTCAGAGAAGCATATTGGGTTGAGTTTCTGCAGTGAGGTTTTTGTTTGGGGTTTTTTCATTTAGTGAGGCCATCCTAGAGGGAATTGTGAAAAGACTTACAGATTGTATTTTTTTTTAAACGGTTCTTTAGATATGCAACCTAAGTCTAAGGTTTTGAAATGTTTTTGCAAGATGAAAGGCTGTAACTTAACATTTGATATCTTTTCAGTGTACTTGAGGGAAATTGTTTGAATGTGCTTAGGGATTTAATTGCTTAAAAGACAGAAGAAATCAGGGTATCTGCATTTCAGTATATTGTGTCCTGCAGTGGAGGATAGCAACATTAAAAGACAAATAGTGATTACTTTTCTGAATTAGTTTGCTCACTTGAAGAGCAGAGCTGTCTTAATTGAAGGGCATGGAATATCTCTATCTCTATATACACTGTGTCATCTTATTTCACCCTGGAGAAGAGTATGAGAATAAAGAGGAAGCTAGAGTACATGAAATACAATCTTGAGAATCCTAAACTGATTATACTAAAGGACAGAAAAGTCTCTCATTTCTTTAGATTGGATGTTGAAAGGAAGGGATTTGTGTTGTAACTGCCTTGTGTTTTCCCTTGTTGTTGATACATAAATACTCTTTAATGAATATTACACTTTACATTTTTTACAAATCAATATGTAAATTTGAAAACAATATAGTGCACTTTAGAGAATGTAGATGTGAAATGCTTTTTCATGTTACATGATTTATCATGATGTTGAACTATTTCATATTGTTCAAAATTTTTTCTTGGTTTCTTCACTTAGAGTTTCTTTGTCTATTAGAAATTTATAGCCTCTTCAGTGAAGAAATAGAGTCAGACTTACAGAACTCTGAGTGTGGCTTGCAGGTTTATACATATAGATCTTTATAGAGCTGTATAAAGAGTTTTCTATACCTATGGTAGATCCCACAGGTTTATAATGTATCATTATGGTGATAAATTATTGCTGTTACATCTCCCAAATTTGCTAGGTTTCTGTACTGTGCCTTGTTTTGTACTGTAACACTAGAGTCAGCAGGAGAACTTCCTAATAGGTGGTAGCTTGCCTAGGAAGAGCAGACTGCTCTTCTACTCTTGGTTTTTCGTGAAGTCTTGTCTTTGTAAGAAAAATGAGAGCTTGGACAGGAGGTAATCCTAAGCAGGTGCAGTAAGGAGACTAAATACATTACTTTTTAAATTTTAAATGTTGGTAGAAGCATGTTAATGCCAGGAGGACAGTGTCATGTTGGACTAAGGTCACTTATTCAAGAGCCTTATATTACTGAATTATTCTTCTATCTCTTCAGTGTGTTAAGAACTTCTTTTTCAAAGAAGTAAAATCAATGCATACATACAAAAAGGGCAATGAATATATAGTAAAAAAAGTGGAATATTATGCAAGCACTATACACAGATGATAGTTACTTCTGTTTGAATTCCTGTTTACAACTTTTGCTATTACAAATGGTCAAAATTAGTTGGCTTTCTCTTCTAATTCTGGCCTTCAAAATCTGTTATTTATTAAGGAAAAAGTATTAATACATATTCAGAGATTTCAGTCCTGCACAGAGACCACAACCCAGTAGATGAGGAACATTCTTAAGAGAATTAATTCAAATATTGCTTCATTATTTCAAAATATTTCATAATTCTGGTGTTTTAAATGTGTTTGGGCAGTAACATTTAGGATGTGGCTATCTGCCACTTACTAAAAAGAATCATGTAAAGTACACCTAAATTGATGTGATTTTGGAACACAATACTGTACTTACTTTTGAAATATAGAATAAAAGCATATGAACTAATGTACTTTAACTTCTTTGTAGTTTCATAGTAGAAGGGAAAGGAGATTGTGTATAAAGGGAGTTAGCATTTTATGATTTACCTTAACAGACAAGAATTTTTTTTTCCTCACAAGTTTCTGGTTTTATTTTTCATACCTTTTGCCCCTTCATTGCAGCTTCCATTACATCATTCTCTTGGTTTAACTACTTTCTACTAGATGCAATTAACAGCTACTGCTATTTTTGTGTTAAAATTGCATGGCAAAATTAATGTAATGGATTTCAATACTAAAATGTTTTTTAAAACTATAAACATAAAATAGAAACTCTTTTAATAGAAAAGTCTATTATGATAGGTATTCTCAGATTATACTTCTGTATCTGATCCAATCATGGCCTTTAATTTTTTTTATTCTAATATTTAAGCGTGCTGATGATTTTTCAAGTTCACTGTCAGATACTACACTGCTTGTACACTTTTTTGGCAAGAAAGGAAAAGCTGAACTGAACTTTGAAGATTTTTATAGGTGAGTCTCAACTTCATTAATTCCTTGTAAAAAATATTTGTGTAGTTGTTCTAATTAATGTGAACTATATTACTATACACATAGCTTATGCAGGTTCATTTATATGGTTTATGTTCCCTTTGTGTGTGTTATATACACAAAGAGCAAAATAATTGTGCCCTAATAATAAGAGGCCTAACAATAAAAGGCCTCTTCTAGTGCTGCTGCATTTGCAAATTTTGTTAGCACTTGTGTGTTTAGTTAGTTTGGGGTGGAAAGGTTATACCCCAGCCCTGTCCTTATTGATAAGTAGGAAGTTCTTTCTTGGTTTTGAATTATTTATATCTTTTCCCCTGTTTGTCAGTGCTTTTTAAAAAGAGTGTGAATCTCTGCACTTAGGGACATATTTAAATGCAGATTTTTCTGAAGATACCATTCAGGCTCCTTAGAACAAGCTTATTTGGGTAAAAGTTAAAACAATGGAATCTATTGGCTTAGTTATTGTGACAGTAAATATAGAATTCAAAAATACAGGAAGAGTGCCATAAAAACCAAACCATAAAACTGTATGCTTCTGCAGAATTGGGAGAGATGCAATGTTTAGTTATTGCTTCCTCAGTAAATACTCCTAGTATCTATTGTCTTTATCATTATCACTTCGCTATGTATTCCAGTCAGAAGTCTGCAAAATATTTTGACTTAAATGAGGAGTGCTGAAAAGTATTCAGTATTTTACATAATATAAAAACTGTATCATTAAGTGAAATTATGACATATGTTCAAAGTAGGAAGCAGCAAAGAAGGTAGTTTTACAAAAGGCATCTAGTTAAAATTCTATGGGTTGTGGTTGACAATGAGATGAACATGAGCTCTCAGTGCACTACTGTGACTAGAGAGCTAATTGCACCCTTGGCTGTAGGACTAGAACATCACACAGAATCAAAGAAGTTACTTTTCCACTTTATAGGTAGTTGGTTTTATATTTGGTGTCCAGAATATACTGAATGGGTTGTTAAGTTGGGAAGAGTTTATAGAAATATCATGAGAATAGTGAAGTATTTTTTTAAAAGGGTAAGGTTAAAAGACTGCAAGCACTCATCATCATATTCAGCTTGTTAAAAAGACAAAGGTAAGGTTAAATTTCAAACTGTAAGTAAATACATGGAGAATAAATTTTGGGAATTAATTTAGTATCATGATGGAATTTTGAATTTAGCATATACAAATAAAGTTTTGTGACCCGCTGAAGAAGAAAATTGGGCAAATACAAACTAGAATTAATTACTAATGTAAGTATCAAGTAATTTTAATCCTTACACATTTCATCATTGTGTTAAGATTGTTGCATTGACTTGAAAATATGTCAGTATTGATAAGGGGTTTACCAAATTTACCATCAGTGCTGCAAAAAGAGAACTTATTTGTGTACCATTATTTGGCTCGCATTCTATGAGTCTTTCAAGGACATGAAGTAGAAATATAAAGTATGACAATTTCTTCATGTTTTGTTTGTGCTTTAGATTTATGGATAACCTGCAAACGGAGGTTCTAGAGATAGAATTCCTTTCTTACTCTAATGGGATGAACACCATCAGTGAGGAAGACTTTGCCCATATTCTCTTGAGGTACACAAATGTGGAGAATACATCAAGTTACCTGGAAAACATGCGCTGCAGTATTCCTGAAGAAAAGGTAATTGTTTAGCAGTGGACCACAGCATGCAGTCCCAGTCTCATTAAGATGAAAACATAGCTTTGTTGAATTGCTTAGCACTAGGATTTTATTCTGATTATAAACTGCATGCCTGGTTTTTCAGATTACTTGCTGAATGTAAAGTAGAAGAGTAAATAGCATAGAATTATATTCCATAGGATTTAGCTAATAGTATTGTTGAAGTTTAGTTAGAATGTAACAGATAGATTAAATTGCAAAAACTCTAAGATATTAAAAAGAAAAATTTTCTAGCAATGAATTATAAAAACCCTTCCTTCCTTCCTTCCTTCCTTCCTTCCTTCCTTCCTTCCGTCCTTCCGTCCTTCCATTCTTCCACCTTTTGTTTTTCTTAGCACTGCCACTGGAATGGCATCTCCTCAGAAATAACATCACATTTTATCTCGTTGTTTTATAATTTTATTAGTGGGTTGTTTGTAATTATTGTTGGGTGTATGGGTTTTTTAATTACTGAAGAGACAAATCATAAACAGTGAAGTTCAGGAGGTAGATAGTCTATAATTTGTTTAACAGCAAATATGTTGTCAGAAATGTATCTGAGAGAAGTGTAGTAGCAACTACAGTGGTAATCTATAGGATAACATTAAGAGTTGCCCTTCAAGCGTGGGATGTTTTGGATATACTTTGTCTGCTTGTGTTTACAGACGAAAATCAGATTAATCTGTCCTAGGAATGTAACTCTTTCAACAGCCATATCCTTTAATAGCATCAACACCAGAGCTTGCAAAGTAAAGTAATGAAGTTTGAACAGTTTTGTTTAGGTTTTGTTTATATTTGAGAAATGATACTGTAATTTCAGTCTTCACAGTAAGTAAGATCAGTCAACTGACCTGATAGAAACACACTCCAAAAATCAACAGTTTTCTGTTCAGATATCTGGATTATCTGATTCTTGTTGTGGTTGTACAGTAGCTAGGGTCACTGAGTGTTAAACATAGCTGGGAAAGCAGGGCTGTCTCTCTTGACGAGATTAGGTGTCAGATGAAGTGGTAAGACTGGGATCAGAGCTCCTGCTCAGCCACCCTTTCCAAGTTCCTGGTCTGGGCACTGAAGTGCTCAGATGAAACTGCTGTAAAAGATCTGTGCAGCTTTCAATATCCAAAGCCAAGACAGTGCAACAGAGCTGCTGTGACTGCATGGTTCCAGACAGAAATCTGAAAAAAAAAAACAAAAAAACCACTCAACTTTGGGTCTTGTATAGAAACAGTAATGTAAGTATCACTTGGAAACTGAAAAATAATGACAGTTGTAGTTATAGAGGAATACTTTCAATGTCAAAGGTGAAGTTAAATAAATACACAGACACTTCCTTTTGAACACAAGGTAGTCTTTGAAGTTCATCTCCTAGTCTTCCAATGTCATAGCACATATTCCAGTGTAGTTTCCTCTTCTTGGTCTCTGGTGGGACCATCAGTTAAGGAAAACTTCCAAGCAGAAAGCTTTGTAACTCAGTTACAAATTTGTTTTTATGCTGTGTTCTGAGAATGTCCTGGCACTGGACAGGTGCCATAGATCTGTAGATCTATGTAGATCATAGATCTGTCATATGCTATACTTCCATTAAGAGAAACAAGACATGGCTTCTTTTCATAACTTCGTTTCATTGGCTTGGTAAATGTACTGTCACTACATCTCTTATGTTGACCACAGGCTTTTAAGAATAGGGCTCTGCCTCTTACTGCTATGGAGGTGTTGTTCATATGTTGTCACATTTTTTGACTCGTCCTAAAACTATAATTTGAAAATTATAAAATTTGCTCTTTATTTCATGATTCTGATATGTTGCAATACTAATACTAACCAGAGGATTCCATTTAGAAGAAAAATTAGTCGAGTCTGTAAAGCAATAGGCCCGTACTCTCACAGCTGGCAATGCTAGTCTTTCATGGTGCTGTATGAAGACCCTAAAGAAGCATGATGATCTTCTGCCATATTGTAATCATGTTAAAATGTTCAGCTGGCATGCTGCCTGCTCACAGGATGTTTTCCTCCTTTTACTAACTAGATGCCAAGCAGTGATTCATGTAAGCTGGCATCACAAATTACTACGGATATCAGCTCCTGAAGAAAGTCTGTGCATTTTTAGCAGCATTGGTACATTAATCTGAGTTTTCTTTGCTGTTGTAAAATATAATCTGTCCATATAAATAAAAAAGTTAGCTTCCTTTTTTTGTCATGGTTTAATTCCAGCCATTGACCAAGTCCCATGCAGCTATTTGCTCACTCCCCTGCTAGCAGGATCAGGGAGAGAATTGGAAGGGTAAAAACCAGAAAACTTGAGGGATGGGAAAGAGACATTTTATTAGGAAAAGCAAAAGTCATGCACACAAACAAGGTGTTTTGAGTAGCCTGATCTCTTACACCTACTTATTGCATTCAGAAATTTTACAGACAAATTGGTGCACATCAAGGATTTGTGAACCTAAAAATGTCAGCTCAAGACTTTGGTGGATATTCTCTATGACTGCTGTTTTGCCATAGTACCTGAGGCTCCTGGCTGAGAAATGACGTTTCATTGATCTAGGAATTCCACTCTGCATGGCAGAGTTATTCCAGTCCCATAGAGTTTTCAGTCTAAATGCAGTGCAAGAACTAGAATTTGGACTCATAAACTAATAGTGTCAAAGGCAATGAAACAAAAAGACAGTACTGACAATACTAAATTAAGTTTTTAAGATAAAAATTTAAATAAGGTGGTGGTTCTGCTTTTGTATATGAAGATTTCCTCACAATTGTGAAGGATCTACTTGTTGAGAAAAGCAATTCATGATGTAGATGGGCCAAGCTCTCCAAAGTGTTTGTAAATCTTAGCTAGCGTTAGGTAGGGTCACTTAAGCAGAGGTTTACATCTCAAGTGTGTGGAGACCTATAAAATTCTTCTGTTGTAACAATATTATGCTGCTCTCCACATTTTTCCACAGTCCTTGCTGTTTCATATGGGTTAGAATCCAACCTCTGCCATCTTCTCCTCTGGCACAAACCCACATTTGCATGTTTTCTGTGCTCCACCATACTATAAAGACTATGTATATGTTTGAGGAGAAACATAGATCAATGTTTTAGTTTGAACAGAAAGGCTTACAGGTCTTACTATTGCCTTCAAGTATATTTTCAGAGACAAGTACTTAAATAAAATAATAAAAGCAAATGGAAAAATAGCCAGGAATTATAGTTAAAGTAGTCCAGGGAGATCAAGATTTGTCAAAGAATGCAATTCCATGTTCAGTATGGCTGAGACCAGTGGGAATTTGATATAGCAATATTCCTGGCTTTGTTCAAAGTCTCATTTTCAGATCTTTCTAAGAATTGATTTAGAGTTAGTTTATCAGATCTTTGGATCTCTAACTAAGATGAGAGAAGAACAAATATACAAGGAATGAAGATAAACTCTTTTAACAGGAACACTTTCAGTGAAACTTTCACAGAAGATATTCTAAAGTCTGGTCAAAATGCAATTGATTTTTTAAAAAGCTGGACAAACCCTGCAGTACTTGCAAACACTCAGCTGAAGAGACTTGGGTGTCTAAATCTGGATATGTAAGAATTTAACCCTAAAGTACAGGCTTAAGGTAGATAATAAAATACATATATCTATGAAAAAATTATAAATTTATGAATAAATCATATATTTATGAATTCATTCAATGTATTTGTATGAGCACATACACTCACATATATATAATAGTGGTTTGCAGGATTTTAGTAGTAAATATACTCAAATGTTAATCCAAACCTAGGCCTTTTATTCTCAGTATTAACTATCATATTGTAATAATCCTGGAATTCTTAAAAATTGCCCTCAGCAACAGAACAGTATTTTTGACTGCTCTGGTAAGAATTGCTGTCTTGTTGCAGTCACAGATAGGAAAGACATACTGCATTCCTCAAGAAAATCCATTGACTTTTAGTTCAAATCCCCCTTTTTTAAAATGGGTGTGGTATCTGTTCTTAAATGAAGTAAACATATGTAATTGCAAGGTTAGTTTATTCAGTTGTTATTACTACTGATAATTCTTACAGTGCATATTGTTCTGGTTTTTAGGGTATCACATTTGAAGAATTTAGATCTTTTTTTCAATTCTTGAACAATCTAGAAGACTTCACAATTGCAATGCAAATGTATAATTTTGCAAGTCGTTCCATAGGTCAAGGTAAGTATCTATATTTTTATAAAAATCCATTGATAGCCATGTAAAACTGTTGACAAAAATGCAAAAATGTTTTGTATTTCCTAGTTTGTAGTTTCGATGTTTCCAGTAAAAGGCTAAAAATGCTAGGACTCCAGCTTTGAGAGGAAAAGGTTTGGTCATAATCAAAAGAGATGCCATGCAAAGTCATATAAGTGGTGGACAAGCTGAATACAGAATAGTTGTCCATCAAATCCTAAAATACAGGACTTAAGAGGCAATTGATGATGCCAGTGAGAGATCAGATTAAAGGAAACAAAAGCATTTCTTTACACAGTGAGCATCTGAACTTGGCTTCTACAAAGGCTGTAGAAGAAAACAGTGTCAGAAGGTCCAAAGAGAGGTCAGAATTTTAACAAATCAGTAAATGGGTACTGAAAGAACTAGGCATGTATGTAGCTACTGAAATCCCTAATAAACAGTTGTGATGCTTGGGGAACACGAGGTGAGCGACAATGCAAAGTGCTCAGACTTGGGTGCTCTCCTCATGGGTTTGACCCCATAATACCAGCATGGTCCTATCTCATGTGGCCTTACCAAGGGATTGTATCATTTTCTCTGTGCTCTATTTCTTGGGTTCAGGTTTGTGTCAAATAAGTAAATGCCATATATGTAACTTAAGTTTAACTAAATATGATTTTCTAATCTTTTTATTGCACATAGTGTAGTATATGGACTGTTATCTTTTTTGTAAAATAATTGGCACCAACTACTTGGTTTAGAACTGTGAAATTGAGTCCCAATTTTCCCTTTTCCGTATTTTTGAGTATTTAAATGTGAAAACTCGAGTTAAAAGTTTACTTATATTTCATAATATGCTTTTCACAAAGTACCCTTAAATTCACCTTTTTAATTTGTTTTTCTGGTGTTCTCCTTATGCAGATGAATTCAAGCGTGCTGTGTATGTAGCCACAGGTGTGAAGCTCTCACCACATTTGGTGAACACAGTGTTCAAGATTTTTGATGTTGACAGAGATGACCAGTTGAGTTATAAAGAATTTATCGGCATTATGAAAGACAGACTCAATCGAGGGTTTAGGGTAAGAATTCTAATTTTTATAGTTATCTTAGTTGACTTTGCTACTTACCACTACTTTAGCATGTGTAGCACCTGTAGATTCCAAACCAGCAGTGCATATGTTTAAAGACATGCATTTTATGACATACATTTTTATGACATACATTTTATGACATACATTTATAGAAATACTGAAGCAATCTGTAAGATAAAATTCTTCTTGAATTCTTGACTTTTTTTGAAAAGCAATACTTAGAGGACATGATGTACCTTTATAATGTGCAAAACAAATAGGAGATGAGAAATCCCCTGTATACTGTCATTTCTTCTGTAATGTGTGATTAATAGATTAGCTTTATGAATTTTAACAATGGCAGCAATTATGTCTGTATTGCTTGCAGAGAAAAGTGAATTTGTCTCTTTGAAGCTCAAGAAGTTTAGTTAAAGGTCAACTCTTCTGAAACATTATATAAAATACCAAGTGCTCATAATGACAGTAGGAAAGAGTTGCAGCAGAAGGTAGTTTTAATTTTCAAATAAAAATTAGTGAAGTGGTGCAGAACAGTGCTGTGTTCTAGTTCAGAGCTGATTTTAATAATTAAACCCTGAATCTAATACTCAATTATAATAAGCTAGAGGGCAGGAAATTACTTGCAGTCATTTTTTTCTTCATATGACAGGTTTTAACATTTTTAACTAAATGTAAAGTCGGATTCTAACTAACAACCTTTATTGCTTAAGACATCAATCTTAAACTGTATTATGGTTCCTAAAGTCACATTTCAATATGTTATTTCTGAATTTTAGGTAATTTTAGTTAGCTTCCTAAATGTAATTTTAGAACTTTCTGTGGTGTTGAGTCTAACAGTTTACTTGTTATTTCTGTAATATTATGATCAAACATCAAATGTGGATAACAACCCAACCCCTGTATTTGTAACAAACTTACTTCCTTGTTGGTCCTCAATTCCTTTTATTATGGTGTGGCAACGATGATTGTTTCACAATTGTTTCAAGCTGTTCAGCTATATGTTTTAATTGTTTACTAATTGTAAATGTGCATTGTATGTTAATTTAACCAGCAAACAGTCTGCTTACTAAGTAATTTTTGTATTTATTACATGTTCCTATTTCACAAAATGCATGACAGAAATCACATAATTTTAAGAATCTATATCATGCAGCACTATTCAGTCATGTATATGCTTTTGCCTGGACCACTATAAAATACTCCAGTGGACTGTAAAAGAACTATAAAGAATAGCCACTATTCAGAAGAATAATAGTCTTTCATAAATTATAATTCTAATTTAAGTTAAATACTAGACATCTCCTGGATTACATTGGAGACATGATTATGATTTGGTTCTGTAATTAAGTTAAATGCATTCTCTTCACTAATCAGTAGTATTACAAGACAATTACAGTAGTAAACTTAGGAATTACAATTTTCAGTAAGTTTTCATAAGTGTCATAAAAACCATTTTTTCCAAGAGTGGATAATAGTAAAAATTCAGCAAAAATCTGCCTTCATAAAAAAAAAAAAAATTGCAAAAATTTTGCTTTAAAAAACACCCCCTGCCCACTGCACTCTTGGTTTAGAATGAAAAATAGAGAATGCCTAAGAACCTTTTTCCCAGAAGAAAGTAGTGGAAAGTGTCATTAATTGCTTCCTATTGTTTGTATGTTAAAAGTTGCGGAGTATTTAATGTGTCCTAAACAAGTAAAACTTTGCCCTCTTGCTCCTACAAGGTGGAGGGCCCAAATGTGGTCTTGTGCTAAATCAAAACTAACAAATTACTAACGTTTTCTTTATCAACAACTGTGTTTTGAATCCATATGATAATTCAGTCAGTTTCATTATACAGATAAAAGATTGTAACAGCTTTGGCTTATTCAGTGTTTTGCAGCAACATAGAAATCTTGGCTATGAGAAATCTGAACCCCTTTATGAAGTATAAATGCCTGACTTTAATGTTAAGTATCCCACAATTAATGTCTGCCAATTACTGTAGTATCTGATTATCTCTCTAAAAACATCCCAAAATAACATTTTCAGTTAGGTCTATAATTTGAAGTACGATTTTAAAATTAATACCTTGTATTTAGCAATTCAGCCTTTTTAAAAGTTGTTTCACTAATTATGTTTGCCCAAAATCTTGAGGCCATTACAGGATTTGGTACTGGGACCATTTGAGAAAGGGACATTTTGAGGTTATGAAGTCAGACTAAAGTGAACCTATTTAAGAGCAAAGAGTCACACAAATCCAATGAAAATGCAGTTCTGAAACATCAGTCAGTACATAGTAGGTTTGTCCTATTTAAAAGCTTAGCCTTGAACTTAAAAACTTCAGGAGGGTCAGGTACAACCTCTTGTAGGAACACAAATGTTCAAATGTTCAAATAAATAAATGTTCATTTTTTTACAAATTTTAGATACGTTTTTTGGAAAAGTAAATGTCGTGAAGACTTTGCCAAATTAAATTCTCTTTTTCTGCAATTTTGTACCACAACCTGAAACCTTGTTTTTGTTTTAGTAGTTTGAAGCAAACTTATATGTTAAGCTGCCATCAAGTGGCCAGTCAGAGTATTACTATAAACTTATTAAAAATGTTCAGACATGAAAGGCTTTTTTTTTGCTTACTGTTTAGTAAAATAATTTCCCTTTCTTTTTCAAATTTAAAAATATGTAAGAAGATTCCCTTTCCTTTATAAAATTCAGTTTTTAAACTGGAAGACTTGGAACTTAATGACTAAATGATAAACATTTTGCATAACACATACTGTATTGCATCTCCTAGCTATTTGTCAATTAAAGCCATTTTTTTTGTATTTTCATGATACTGTTGTCTTATGCTTACCCCTGGCTGCCTTCACGTGTTGTCTGCATCTGCACACTTCTCCATCTTTTGCTCCACAGGGCTACAAACCTATACAGAGGTATACTACTTTCAAATCCTGCGTGAGGAAGGAGCTCTATAGCAGATAAATGACGGTATGTGTTAGCCACCAGTCTGAGTGTGCTGGCATGCCTGCAGGAATGGCTGAATGTTGAACTGTCACTGCTTTGTTTCCTGTTCCAAAACTCAGGAACAGGTTATATGACTGCAAGCAATGTAGTAGCTCAAGGCATCACGTTGTGTTTTTGACTGAAGCAATAGAATTTTATCCTGGAGTTGGTAATGACTGAGTCACACTGTCACTGTTCTGTAAGCCAGCTGTGATTTTGTACTGTGTTTGAAATTAGGAAAAGCATTTTTTTATAGTTTCTGTTGCTGTTTTCTGTCTGTCCATTACCTCTTTTTAGGTAATTTCTCAGGTACCTATAGCTAGTACGTATTTACCAAGGAAGATTTTAGAGGTAGATTTTTTCTGACTTTTAGTGACTTGATTCTACTTTGATTTATACTACTACATTCTTGAAAGCAATCATGTATTTTTGGCTCAATTAATGCTGTTCCATCAATTTTGAAAAATCAGCACTGTGTCTGATCACCATGGCCGTTTCACACATCCACTACACGAACATCCCTTTGTACAGTTCAGTTGTGCTGTGGGTTTCAGTGTAAAAACCAGGGTGTGCATATTCTGTATCCATATTGTGAAACTGTTTGTCACACAGGGAACACAGACACTGCATTAGGAGACATTTCTCTTGCATAAAGGAAGAATTTGTTCCTTTGCAATTTAGGGGGTTTTCCTGTTTGCATGTAAAGACTTTGCAGGAGTTACTATGGAGGCTGTTGTCTCCCAGATGTGTTTTTTAGAGGAGAGGAGCAAAGAGAGGCACACCTTGACAAACAAGGCCCCATGGCCAGTGATCTGCCCTGAGTGACCCTGTAAGGGGTCCAGCACATCTCATGGTTGTGAGCCAGGAGGATTTGACTGTCATTCATCTGCTGTTTTTAATTCTGAATCATATTATTAAGCAGAGATTTTTTGTTTAATGCAATCCCCTAATACTGAAGCATTGTACTAATGTGTGAGAGACAGAAGAGGAAATTTGATCTTAACAAAGCATCTGGTTTCTCCACCTTACTAATGGGAAGTGTAAATGACTAATCAAGTAATTTAAACAATATTTTAATAATCCAAGCCACTAGTCACATGAGGGGAAGTCATGGCTTTAGTTTAATCTTAGGTAACTTTATATATTTGAAACTTTTGACTTTCAAAGCTTCCTTTCTTCTTTTCTCATGTATTTTTAAAAGTAGTTATTAGGAGTACCTTGCCTTTTTGTCAAAACCCATACTGTAGTTTCATGTTAAGTATTACTTAAACTGTAAACTTTCCAAGATGTGGAACAGCTCTTACAGGAAAGTGGCAAAATGCTACACAGTCATGATGCTTCTATAATAATTTCAGTGAAGAGTATGTGACCAAATGGAAGAAGATGCAGTGACACAAAGGAATCCGGTATCTACTCAACAAACCTAATAAAAAGATCTTGGTGACAGAAAGAGAGACTGTGGTAAAAGCATCAAGTATACATACATCAGCACCTGTCAGATCTAAATTCAGGCACTAAATCAATTAATTCATATGCTGAGATGATGTAAACTGGGAAAAAATGTACCATGGAGATTTATAAAGGGAGATGTTGTTCATTCTGTATAAAGGCATTCTCAAAAAATTTTGAATTACACTATGTCTACACTACACATTTGGAGACAGAAGAAACCAGGTTAGTTTTCAGGGCATGGACTTGGCTACAGGCAACCTCACTGAGTTAATGTAGAGGCCACTGGTTATTTACCCTGCTCTTCTTCCCACCTGGAGCTCCTGGATGTAACAAAAATTATTCTTGTACCCAAGCTTGCCTGAGCAGGACTGTATCAAAAGCTGTTGCCTATGCACTGAAGAATACAATGTAAGCTTTGAATATATAAAATTCTCTCTTCCCTGCTGACACATTAGTTTGCCTACTGCTCTTCACTTGAGCAACTGCTTCTTGTTTCTTATCACAAGTCAGAATCACAGAATTGTTAAGGTCAGAAAAGACCTCTGAGATCGAACCCAGGCATTACAGTGACATAGCCAGTTGTTGGCTGTTAAGTTATTTTTTGTGCAAAACATTGCATAACTCATAATATTTCTTCGGATTTGTTGTAAATTTCTACTAATGGAAATTGAAGCTTTAACCAAGGCGTGTGAAGTTACTTGGCAAAAGTACTGGTGTAGAACAGAGATAGTTCTGTCTTTGCCACACATTATGGAGTGAAAGTGGATTTACATTATTCTAAAAATCATTATTTTCCATTTAGTTTATAAATTGAAAAGATAATAAAAATGGAATCACTAGAGATTTGAAGTTGAACCATTTCAATAGGCAGTTAAATTTCAGTCTGATGTCCAAAGAAGCACATAAATGTACATGAAATACAAAAATCAGCTGCAACCACATCCCACAGTTAAGTGCAGTACAGCTACTATTAATTTTACTTCTTTCCAAATACAAAGTACAGTTCACTGTGCTTTGAAACATTGTGCTTTTCTATGGTAAATGTAGAACTCTGGTGATGGAGATTTAAGATACTTGGCACACTTACCATAGATTATACCCTACTTTGAATCGGCACTCTGAAAAGAGATAAACAGTACGTTGTGCTGCACGTCACTTATCTCTAAAATGCACTAATGCCATCACTCCACAGTGTGAAGAATGTTGTACCCTTATAGTAAATAATGCAGATTTCTCCTTGGGGAACAACTGTACAAGCTGCGTGTGGTCCCTGCAGGGCACACAGCCTGACACGGCATTGGCAGGTACTTACTCCTTTGCATACACTGCAGGGAGAACTGAAAAAACATGTTTGGAGAGAACTGCCTGGCAGAGCAGGAGAGAAGAGCTCTGCTTTGAATGTCTTGTGGAAGGATTATCTAGGAAATTTCTAACAAAGCCCTTTCTAAGTTAATTTCCAAAAAGGCATGCTAGTGACCTCATGAAGGGATTCAAGTCCATCTAAAGTACTGTTTGATAAACTATTCGTATGCTTAGTAACTGCAATAGATATTTAGGCCATAATTGTGATTTTACTGACTACTGAAGTATTGAAAGTAATTATTACATCACAAATGTAAATCTAAAAATTAATTTCTGTGTACTAGTAATTTTCTGAGAATCTTAAGATTTTTTTCTATTAAAATAACTGATTTCTAGGTGTTCTGAATATTTTGGGTTTTCAAAATTAAAAGCTGATTAAAAGCTTTTAGGAGGTAACAGTTAATAGTATCTTCAGACTGACTGAGGAAGGAACTTTAGTCTGAAAAAGACATGAAAAACTGAAGCATGGATTCAGAACCTCATTTCCAGCCATTTCAACTATAAATTGGTGTCTTCTGTAAACACTTTATTCTGTCAAGTAAGATTAAATTTTTCATATAGGTAATCTTTTTAAAGCTTTTCATTTCTATACTTTCCTAGTACACAGCAACTGAATACATCTAGTGTAAAAGGCAGCTTTAAAAAAAAATGAGAGGCTGTCGCTTACTGTTTGAAGAGACTTTTGCTTACCTCTTCTCTAAAGCAGAGAGGTGAGAAGCATGTGATTAGGCACACCTTCCTGATTCATCTTACAAAAGTAACTGGAAATTACAAAACTTGGGCTTTTGATCCTAAACCTGACAAGAAGCTTAAAAACGTACCTGGATACCGTGGGAGGAGAATGTTCCAGTGAAATGTGAAAGTACTGCAGAACGTGTGGACAAGCTGTTCCTTCTGTGGATTTGATACACTGACAGTAGATACAACAACAGTGCATACATTAGAAATAAGTAGATGAACAGTCAGTGTATTTCAGCATTTTTAATTACTTTCATGAACATTTCTCTGAACTTCATAAAATAAAAAATAAATGCATATCATAAAGCACAGGTTAAACTGAATATGCTTTTTCAAATAATGCACTGCAATTTACAAGTTATGCATTTTTTCATGAGATTGACTATCAATATCAGCTAAAGTATGCATTCATCTAAGTATGGTTTCTAATATTTCATTTAACACCTGCATCATATATTACCGTGGATTAAATTGTGTTCTGAATAGCTACAACTTCTTTATAAACTTATATGCTTTTTAAGTAAAAAAGAAGAGGGATAAGAATAAGTAGATGTAGGCTTCAGTGTCTAATGGTAGATTTTAATGTACTACAGCGTGGCAATTTCTTTAACATCATTCACTCAGTTCTACCAAAGAAGGTATTGGGCAGTCTCTCCATGTGTCCTGGTTTTAGCTAAGAGTGAGTTAATTTTCTTCCTAGTATCTGCTAACAGTGTTTTACATACAGGACAAGAATACTGTTAATGACAGACTGATGTACTGGCTACTCTGAGCAGGGCTTACACAGAGTCAAGGACTTTTCAGCTCTTCACCCCACCTCCACACTGCGAGGAGGCTGGGTGTGCACAAGGAGCTGGCAGGGGACACAGCCAGGACAACTGACCCCAACTGGCCCAAGGGATATTCCACACCATGTGGCATATGTTCAGCATATAAACTAGGGGGAAAGTTGCTCTAATTCTTAGTATCTCTCTATCTATTTTTTTACACTTACTATGAAAATAGACTTGTGGAGTTAGTAACTAGTGAAAGAAATGAGATGCAGTGGTGACTTCAGAGAGCATAGAGCACAGAGCAGTGAGTCTCCCTGGCCAGCCCTAGGCCAGATTTCCTCTCCATGCAATGGACAACTGTTCAGGTGGCTGAACTACAATTTAGGATTAAGGTAATCTAATATAAAGAAGTTTTCATGTCACCTCCCCATATGGTATTTGGCTTTTGCTGGTGCCTCAGTTTAATGAACATCAGTAATTTTCTATGCTTTTTGTTTGGTGTCATAGGTGAACTTTTTAGTACAGTGTCAATACAAAGAAGCAAGGAACAAAACTAGAGAGGGATCTGGACATACCTAAATAAAGAAGAAATACTTTTTTGCACCTTTTAATATAAATAGGCTATCTGTTGAATGCTAACTGTGTGCTGTGAGGTGAGGATGCCTTTTGAACACTCAACCTACTATGGATTTGTAACTCTCATTCTACAGAAGTGAATTTGATCTCTCATTATTTTAATATTAAAACATCTCTCTAGTATGTATGAGTCTGAAAAAAATTTAAGGTAGAATTAATGAATTTAGTGAATGGTATCTTTTTTCCAATTGTATGTTTTTCACTTTTCACAGGAGACTCCAAGGTATGGTTGGAAGGAATATTACTCTTGTGTGATGACTGTAACCAGTGAGCATCTCAGAGATCTGTGGAAGCAATTTCGGAGACGAGATATGCTGAGATAAAGAAAGAAAGCAGGATTATCTGCACTGGCTAGAATTATTTATTCCCATGAATTCTTAATGAAGAACAAACTAACCCAGGTGAATGGTGAACCTTCCAGCTGCAGTAGAAAACACAGGACTTCTTTCCCACTTAGTGTAGTGATCATCAACTCTTAAAAATGCTTTTCAGTATGTATTTTATTTAATTGATGGACTAACTATGCCATGTGAGTGGGAGAAGCCTTCTTTTGTAAGAACACCTTTTGAATATTATTTTTTATTATTTTGAGATAAATTTGTCATTTAAAAGGAGACAAAAATATGTCTTACTCCTGGGCAGGAAGATGTTTGGCAGTGAAGAGAAACTGCCTGCATCAACTCAGACTGTGAATTTACTTTCAGAAGAGCACTGTTAAAAGTTTGTGCTAAACTGAAAATGAGACTGCATTAAGTAGCATAATAATTACATATGAGTTGAATGGACAAATTAAGCTCTTAGAGGCTGTTTTTTACAAAAAGTAATGTGAATGATAGGTATTTACCTAGGAAATGTACTGTATGAACGATAATGTTCAGATTCTCCAAGTCTTATTATTATGTTTATGAATTTATCCTTTAAAAATAGTACAGATTTTAAGATGTCTTACAAACAGTGTATCAAAGAAAAGTCCAAATGTTCAAATTAATATAACACACACTTTGTAATATTTATTATCAATTTTATTGCCATACACTGGTATGTAGAGTACAAATTCATGTGTTTCTTGTGAATAGTGCACTTTGATATGAAGTGGCACTGAGTAGAAATTATAGTTGTCTAATTTGCTACTCTGGAATGCCGTAACTGAAAACTAGATAAATAGCTTGTGTTTGTGTCAAACAAAAAAAGCAAAACAAAACATGAATGCATGCACAGTACAGAACAACATTAAGTAATATTATTTGAATATTACTTGTTTGCTATTCAGCAACAGCATTTTTCCTTACTCCCTATTAAAATTACTGTTAGGTAGTAGGAATTAAATCCACACAAAGAAGAACACTTATTTTTTATACCCTTCTTGAAAAAGTTTACTGGACATTGAATAAATCTGTATCTGTTTATGAAAAGACTGTGCCTTTAAATAATTCCAGCTGAATACAACACACTTAAACTAGTGTCAATAAATTGTCATTGGAAGCAGAAATATTTGGTAGTCAGACAATCAAAACAGAACTAAAATAATGGTTTTAAATATCTTACTACTCCAAATCCTGAAAGAAAACTTCTAAAAATTTTGTTCAGTGCACATGTTGCCCAATTACCATCGTATATGTCATGTGAATAGATGTATGGTATCTGTGTAACAGTGCACCTAAGTTTAGAAATGCTTAATTTATAGTAGGATATATCTCTGGTAGAAAAATCAAAATGAAAAGGAACTTTTTTTTACAAAATTCCACACTGGGAATATAGAAAAAATATGTGCTAAGATTATCTGAAAAAAAACCCAAAACCCAAGCCATTTCAGAAAACTGTCAAAGGATGATACTTCAGTTAATATTTTGTGATAAATTTAGAATTTCCTCCTTTGTGTCCTTAAACTATTGACAGCAAGAAATAATCAAATAAATGGAGATAAAGGTTCTTGAATTGACACAGCAGAACACAGATAAGCTGCAGTCCCTTTGTGATCATTTAGGGAATCATCTGTATTCCATGTATCGTCTCGGTACACAAAACTGTCTCACTGCTTCTTGTCAGCATACGCAAAACCCACTTTGCTACTTCAGTGATGAAGGACAAAGAAAAGAGAAGAAAACATTGGGAGTCACTGAAGGGGTTTCCATCTTTCCTTTTCATTCATGACTGCCCACTCACAGTGATCCTCCTCTTGGAGGAAGCAGCAGTACCATCATCATTTTGCGCCCTAAGCAATCGTGCACTTTGCTTTTATGGCTGGCTTGTGGCAATTTAAGCAATTTTCTATATATTTCCTATCTATACTTACTTAATACAAAATAGAATGTGAAAGTGTCAGATTAGTTTTTAAGACTATTTTTTCTTCATGTTTAATAATATTATTTAATATGAATATATATATAATATTCTTGTTAATTTCAAAATAAATGCACTTGGAACTAATTTTCTTTGCAGTGTATATAATTCAAATTCTTTTGTCATCATAATCTTTTTTTTTTTGGTAACATAAATGTGTAAGTACTTTGAATTAGAGCATCTCACCATCACAAAAAAATAACTTGTTTTTTCTTCTTTTAATCATCTCTTTAGATAGCTTCACTTTTCAGCCACAGAACTGTACATAAAAGACCTGAAAATGCAAGGACAGGTGAAAACAAGGCACACTAACAAGGCACATGCCATCTGCTGTAGAGGCACCCCTCGGATATGCAACAGTCACTGGGCTCAATACAACCTTAATCAAAATCTGCAAAATTCCTGGCAGCACAGAAGATGTGTATGCTACAACCAAATTATGTGAAAAGTTGTGTAAATTAAGGCTTTGTTTAAAACCAGCTCTTTTGCTGCTCTGTAAGTTGAGAAAACTGTAAGAATGCCAGTGAATATTCAGAGGATGCTTAGGAACTGCCCACAGATGACCAGACCAGCTTGGACAAAATGAGAACTAGCAAACATTCAGCTTTGGGTAGCCATGTGATACTAACCAACTTCTGCCTGAGCTGTGATGAACTCCTAGCTCCTGGCAGAATATCCTGTAGTGCAGGCTGCTCCCTGATAATCTGCTGGTGTCTTAGATCCCAATGGCAGTTTCCCTCCTTGCACATTTTAGCAGTAAGTGGATACAAACTCCTTCCACTGTAGATTCTCACTTTGCGTGACATAGAATGTTATCAGGCTGAAGGAAAAAACCCCAAACTATTGAACAGTGACTTACAGCATGTTATTAGTCTTATTGCCTGGCTTCTATAGTTATTTGATCTCTTCTTCTCCACCTAAATATCAGGATACAAATGCATTGAAATAAAGGGAGAAAAATGATGCAGAATTTTTTTTACTTTGATGCAACATTGTGTGATACGATGATCATTACCTAATAATGTGTCTTGCTGTCTTGTCCCACTGAGGATATATTCAAGACTGTTTCTAGGAAAAGAACTCCAGAGTAATATTTGCAGAAGGAAAAGAATCAGACCAAAAATTCACTATTCAAAAATGGATCTGGAACTAATTTGTAACAATATCAAATTTGAATCCCCCTTAAAATCAAGCCAAAACTTATATTATTATTTTCTAATATCTGTGAGGTCTGAATGTACGGTTTTCTTCCCTATGTCTGAGAATCCATGGAAGCATTTGGCACCCTGAACCTGTCAGCAGATAGTGCCCTTGGATATACTGCATTTTTTTTCTTACACATCCAATTTAATACGAGGGTGTGCTTTAATCTTGAATGGGTAATGTTAATTTTCACCACTAGTTTGACTTACAAATTCCTCCCACAGATGAACATTATAATTAGCTAGTAGCATTCCATAAAAATACTAGTACCCACTTGAATTTTTTTTATTAAAATACATAATTTTTACATATATTCATAGAAACAGCAGTTTATTACTTGTCAGGTTTTTTAACTTTAACCCTGATTCGGAAGCTACAACCTAGATTCAAAAGAGTATAACCCTGTAAAAATAAATTTTCAGGTATTCTAATCTTTGCAATAAAATACTGAGTCTGAAGTTAGTTACCTAGACTTTACAAAAAATGTCCTTGCACTTGGAAACCGTGTGACAAAACCCACCAAGGAGCAAACCAAAGTCTCTGCTGTTTCAGGAAGATGCCCTAAGAGGCTGCTGAAGCATTTACTTCCCCTGCACTGTGACCTTTGCAGCCTTTTTGTATCATTTCATGAAGATATTGGGCAAACTACCAAACCTGACTTGCAGTCTGGCAGTTAAAAACATTTCTATGGGAAGTGGAAAGAAAGAAAACGTGGCTCTTGCTGCATTTTGTGCAGACATACTCTGAGGATCCCCAGCAACAAAAAGCATGAACACAGGCAGGTATTTCATCCCTGGACAACAGCCAAACCTAGATGTATGAACAAGGCATGAAGTGGCTCAAGTCTGTCAAGGCATTTCAGGGCATAAGCTGTAAAAGGAAGTTTTAAACTACCCTGTCTGGAAGAAGGCGGGGAGAAAAAGAAAGTTATCATATTGGTCATTTTAAATTGAGATGTCTTCTTCTGGAGTCAACCATTAAATCATATAATTTCTACTCCGAAGGGCAGAAAGCACTGAACAGTGCACACACCATGGGATAAGGTTTCTCACATACAGCTCTTGAAGGGTTTTCTATTGCAGGGGTTTTGATTTTTGCCTAAGCAGAGACCTGCCTTAGGACACTGTACAGATCTCCATTGCATAAGAACTAGCACTGACTGAAACTGGTTCACCTGTTTCCCATGTTTACCACCTTAAGTAACAAAGGGAAAAGCAGCAAGAGAATGAAAATTCCCAGATGAATGCATCTGGGAAAAAAAACAATGCAGTGAAAAAATTACCACTGAAAATGACAGAAGAGTGGGTGGATAATAAGCCCAAATAGGACTTGAAAAAACTTCCCTGAAGGCAGACTCTGACAAATAGAGTATTATATCAATACAGAGGTAGAAATCAAGAAATTTGAGGAAGGAACTGGAAAGGAGCTAAATGTGCCTCTCCTGTGGAGAACCAGGAAAATTGCCCAAAAATGTAAGAAATAAAAAAATCATGCAGTAACAGTTAGGTTTGAGTATCCAAACAGTTGCAAATAATCAAGTACCAAGCCGGGATGAGAACAGTAAGTTGAATACATCTGGGCCAGCCCTTCAATTAAAACACATTTGACAGGTAGCCTGAGACTGGGGAGGCTACTTAACTGCTTGTTTTCATGTAGCCAGGAGCTAGGAACTATACACAGATGGTCCCTAACTCCAGCTGAGATACAACATACGTTTTCCAGGTGACACCTTACGCCAGAAATGTTGCGGAGAGATTTCTTTTCCTGTGTGTGGTAAGTGTAGTCCAACACCCAAACATTCTGGAGAGAAGCAAGCAGCACAGCCACTGTCAGGAAGGCCTAGGTGCATCCCTGCAGGGCTGCTGCTTCACCTAATGAGTGCTGTGTGCTTGTCTGTGTGTATTCCTGCTTCTAGCTGCTGCTCTGTGCATTGTACTTGTGTAGGACTAAATCTATGTTTTCCTGTCCTACTCTCCCTCCTCCTCCTCTTGCCACTCCACTTAGGACTTCGTGGGGAAGGAAGTATTCTGTCGTATCAGATTGCTTACAGAGAGAAGCAGAGCCCTCTAGACTTGCAAAGGAGTAGTTTTTAAATAGGACTCCATGCTAAGGGTGTCAAGATGTCTTCCTTCGGAAGGAGGCAGAATTTTCACTCCCCATTCTGTGTCTGAACCCAGCTGGAATCTGCCTGGCAGCATATGGAAGGAGAGAGCACCTGCTTCATTAATGTCATCTGATCAAGGACCTTATCAAGTGGAATGACAAATGGAGAAAGCCAAACATAGAGATGTACAATGCACCCAAACAACAGTCACAGAGGCAACCACAGGGACAGCCCTGGTCAGCCAGAGTACTTGGCAAGGGTATGTGGAGCAGGAGGATGCTTGTTTCAGAAGATCAGCTGCACAAGATCCTTCTCAAAATGCAGTGAGCACCAAGCTGGGCAGCTGGTGATTAGGGACCATGGAGCAGGTAAGAAGATCTGGGATCTGGGCAGGGCTATCAGACAACCAGGGAGGCCATGCCTGTACTTGGGGATCTGCAACAATGCCTGTGCTTGTGAGGGTAGAGGGGAGGGAGGCATGTGTGTTTTCACTGGTGACCCTCAGCCCTGTCAGCCAAAGGGGAGAAAGGGACTTGGCTGTTGGTGTTTGTGAGAGGCCTGTGCAGAGGCACTGTTGAAGCTGCTGGTTGAGCAGGAAAGCAGCAGCCACCTTCACCAGCCTGGGACAGAGACCCTGGGTCCCCACGCTGGGGTCCAGCAGGGAGGAGGATGCCCAGCCCCTGAGCTACCCCTTCCTTTAACATCCCTTTGCACAACTGGGTACAGAGAATAGTCAGAAGTGATAATGTTAGAAATGCCCAAATGTATGCCAGGAGAGACACATTTTTAAAAATCTACCAGCAATAACTTGCATATACCTTGCCTGAGGGGAAAGCCTGAGTGGTACCACTTATGACAAGAACATTTTATTTCAATTTGCCAAACACTCAAGCTGCCTCCTCAAACCCCAGCTTCCTTCAGCCCAGCTCTTGACAAGAAAATCACCTTCATTTCCTCTCTCTTTTTCTTGCGAACATTTCATATAAGCAGCAATAAGTTGCTTCTTATAAGTGCCTTAAGTAGCTTCTTTCACTGTAGAGACACAGCCCAAGTGCACTGATTTGAGAAGCCTCTCCAATTAATACCAAACAGCTTGGACTATCCCAGGATTTACTTCTGCCATAATACAATTCTCCTTTGAATATGCTTGCTCTTGAGTTTTTCTGCTATTACCTAAAATTTCTGCAGGTCATACCACAGAGGGAGGAAGAGGAGGAAAGGCACAGAAGAAAGGGTCTCTCGTGACCCAGCTGGAGAGTGCTGAGAGACATGGAAGGAATAGAAAGTAAATGTGGACATGAAGAAGAGCTAGAGAACCCCTGTCCATGGGGAAAAGACACAAGGACAGGAGAGAGGGATGCTTTACAGCTCTCTGGCCAAAGGATTCTCCAAGGTAATTCAGAGTATTACTCAGGGCAAGGTTTTTTGTTCCATCTAAATTAAAGTGAAGTTTGCCTGTTTATTTCACTGATTTTGAACCAGATAACCATGATTTTGGAGCTATGGTAAAGCATACACTATAGTAATTATTGATGTAATTACCAGCATATGCAATATGAGAATTCTGATTACTGTGAAAGTTGAGCAGTGAGAAGAGGGTGGTAGTGATCATGGAAAAGGTAGAATGCTGAACTACACAAGCCCTTTTCCATGAAGGGATAATGAAAAGCTTCTGTAATTGTATGAAAATTCTATGATATAATTTAAGGCCTTTCTAACACATCATCTTTTTATTCCCACACTTCTGGCAAACTGCCACCTCTCTATATGTATAGTATTTTATAATAACTATGATTCCAAAGAATAAATTACTATATTATGAAGTTTTCTCTAATGTTTACTGTTTTTCCGTGGCATGTGTTGTTGATAAGCCCTGTGTCACATACAGCATTTTAAAATGGTTTACAGGAGAAATAATTTCGTAGCCTCTAAGACGATGCAGAACCTACTTCATCCTTATATACACAGCATCCAGCTGCAAACTTCTCAAGGTACAGACATGTCTCCCTGGAAACACAGAACACACTAGATGCATTATCCTTGGTACCTGGGAGAGGTCACTGTCACATATTTCCAAATAAGTGCAAAAAACCATCAAATGAATTAAATTGCCCTAATTTCTTTTAACTTTTGCCAGCAGAGCATGGGGTTTGCCTTCAAGCAGTGGTAATCTTACTCCTTATGCTTTTAAAATCTATGTTGAATAATCACAGATGTTTTCATTAAAACATAGTAAAGTCAAATGCTTTAAATGCTCCATTAAAATGCTGGCTTCGGCGATGACTTGCACAATTAATTAAGGTAAAATAAAATGCTTTTATTGTGTACATCATGTTGGTTTCAGTCCCTTTACTCTTGTTTTGAGAAATATGGCATGCAGGAATATAAAATCTAGTTTTTCAGCACCATTCACTGTATCTTTACCTTTTAATGTATAATACATAATTCCCTATTATGCAAAATCTTTTCTTAAATTATTATGTTCCAATCTTTTGGTGGCATATTTCGCTCATTTCTCTACTGTAATAACCATACATTGAGGAGACAGTTTTGCTGAGCCCTTCAGAATGATATACAAGGCTTTTTCCTGAATAGGCAAAGTTGATTTACTGCCATGGGATAATATATTATTCTTCTCAATACATCATCCTGTGTTGGTCATTCACTCAGTTCACTGTGGCTAACTGAAATAATTCAGTTTGATCTTACAATAAAGAGAAGTGCATGATTTTGCATCACATAAAAACACTGCAGCCATATGGTCAACTTCTTTTTTTGTGTCTCTTCAACAAACATACTATAGCTACTCCATCCACTATTCTGGAGCCTGCCAGCACACCTACTATTGGTTCTGTCTTACTTTCTCCAGTATTTTTTTCCTCTCTCACAGCCTTTTTCTCAATCAATTGCAGTAGTATGACTTTCAGATAGTGATTACTTATCTTCATGCAGAGTCTCCTGCGTGAGATATTAGACAAGGTTTTTTTCAAAATCCAAACACATTTTAATCAACTTCCCACCTACTGCACTGCTGATGCTCTGCAAGATTCCAGCAGATTGCAGAAATACTACAGGCGGTGCTCGGCATTTCCGATCTGCAGCGATAATTCAGCAACGATTGGGGCGCACATGATGTAACTCAGGCTGGGTTTACTCTTATAGTTCATGAGCGTTTTGTTACGGTGCGTATAATGAAAAGCCTTTCGGGGAAGGGTGAGTCAGCACAACCTTCCCCTGCCCCAACAGCCACCAAAAGCCTCAAGCCAGCCATGCCCGGCCACCGTGGCCTCCCACCGCCTCCTGCCCGCCAAGGCACCCAACCCTTGTTCGTAGCACTCGAGGCGCTACTGGCGAACGAGGCAGCGCTTTTTGTAACCGGGGGTTTTAAGGCACTTTCGGGGGCTGTTAATTGCCGCCATCCCGGTTTGAGAGGCGGGTGAGGAGGGAAGCGCCGTCGAGCACCGGGCGCTCCCCGCACGTGGCGGCCGCCCGAGCCGGAGCCGCGCCCTGCGCCGGGCGGGGCCGCCCCGCCCGCCCCGAACCTGGCC
>JAOTQP010001652.1:39455044-39510260 GCA_026413545.1 Cichladusa arquata | reverse complement strand
ACTTTATGAGAGTAACAGTGGCAGAATCTGGTTTTTATGATAATAGACCCAAAAACAAAAAAAAAACACCAACTCCCCACACCTTCATTTCCTCTCTGGTGCTGTTGTATTGTAGATGCTTTTTCATTACTTTCCCACACACTGTGCCTCCTCCAGGGAGCTTTTGTCAGAGGTGATTTAAAAAGGCATAAGCAGGAGGACTGGTACTTCCCTTGTATGCAGGTTATTGGATATCTTGCACAGATCCTTTCTGTCACTGTCTGTGGGAATGCTTGTTGGGCAGTGCAGCCTGTCTCCTTGTAAACACCAGTTGCAATATCTGTGGAGAAAAATGATGGTGAGATTGAAGGTACTGGCATCTCTTTTCAGCCTTGTTCCTCTCTGCTTTTGTGTCTTATGGTGGTTGCAGCTCAGGAGTGTATGAAATAACTTCTGATTTATACCTGGTAGTAAAAGAAATTAAAATGATAAGATACATATATTATTAAAAAAACCAAAAAACTAAAAACATGTTCTCACCTTCCTGGGGTTCACTGGACATCTCTGGGCACTTGTGCTTTACCCTTTGTGGTCTTGACTGTCAGGAGCATTTGGTTCCAAGCTAAATACTGCAAAAGCTGAGGAGACAGTCCTCTGCACAGGTGTAGACTCCAAAGACTACATTTCTTTCTAGAGTTGGACAGGAATTTTAGAAAGCTTTAGGTTTGATGTCTGATAGAAACAACTGCATTTGGATTTGTCTGTCCTTTCCTTATAGGCATTGTGGAAAATTTTGGACATCTCAGACACATTAGTAAATACATTCTGTCCAAATATAAGGGGTGGAAAAAAGATACAACTGCTTTCACAGCAATTTTCTGTGGCATTCCCCTCTAAGGAGGGGAAAACACCACAAATTATTGTGAAGTTTGGTTAAATAGATTTTGTTTTGAAACTGGTGATTCTGCAGTATATGCTTGGCTGTGACTTTTTAATTAGTAGAGAGTAGTTTTCTGCATGCTTTGCTGACTGTTCCAAGTGGACAAACAAAATCAGAATTTGAATAGTGGCTAATTTGTCTTAATCTGGGAACTCCATCACTTATAAATTGCATGTCAGCTCTGAAGATGTCTTTTGTTTTGTAAACAATCATCCAGTGGATGACTGTTTTCTTACAATTTTACAGTTCTTGTGCAGTATTATAGGGGAGCGTGTCTGCTCCTCAGAGTCAAGTGTACATACGTGTTCCTTCATTTTCTCTCTAGCAGTTGGCTAGATGGATATTCAGCTTATCAAATTCTAAAGAGTTCAGAAAACTGAGAGCCGAATATAGTTTTCTTTATAGTGACTTAGGCAATTTCTGTGGTGTCTTTCTGATTTTTTTGAGAAGCTTTATAAACATGGTTGCTTACCGTTTTCCCTCAGGTAAGGCAGATGCTTGTTTTGGTAGAGCTGTAGTTAAGTCTCCCTTTTAATACTTATTTTATAATTACAGAATAGTGGAATAATGCATATTATAGTGGAGTAATCAGCTGATCTAATCCAACCTCCTAATCAAAGCCAGGGCTAGGTGTGAAGTCACACGAGGTTATTGGGGGTTTTATTGGTTTGAATCTTGACTAACTTCACTGGTGGAGTCTGTGCAACATATCTGGACAGCTGCCTCTGCTGGTGGACAGTTCTCATGGTGGAAATGTTTTTCCTTGTATTGAATCTGATCCTTTCATTTCACCTTACATTTACTGGCTCTTGTCATCCCACTCTGTGCCAGTATGAAGAGCCCAGCTCATCAATGCCTCCCTGGAGGTCCTGAATTACTAAGAATTATGTCTTCTCCATGCTGACAAGCTCTGGCTGTGCAGCCTCTCTTTTGAGGATGAGTCCCTGCCAACTTGGTTGCTTCCTCCTGGACTTGTCTCTGTTGTGTTGGGGGCCCAAAGCCCTGCAAAGCTCTGAGTGTGGTCTGATGGATGCTGTGCAGAGGGGGATGAGATAAACCCTTCCCCTGACTGACCCTGCTGATGTAGCCCATGTGGCTGGTGGCTTTTTCTGCTGCCCACCAGCAGCTCCATGGCTTCTTCCAGAGAGCTGCTCCAGCCCAGCAGTTCCCAGGCTGTGTTGTTCCCGGGAGTTGCTTCTTTACAGGTGCAGGACTTTGTCTTTGCCCTCTTGAATTCCATAAGGGCCCCATTGCTTCATTCCCCCAGCCTGTCGTGGTCCCTCTGAAGGGAAGCCCTGCACATACCAGCTGCTGTCTCCAGGCTGGTGCCATCTGCAGGGTTCATAAGTGTTCACTCTTCCAGAGCATTGGTTAAGGTGTTGAGCAGCTCTGGTCCCATGTTCCACCCTTGCAATATGCAAGATGTATTTCAATACTGGCTTTAACTCAGTCAGCAAGCCTAAATTTATAGTTTATTAGTCAGGTGGTGTGGCTGTTTGGCTTCTCTGTAGGAGTTGCCTTGTGCCTGCTGCTTGAAGACCAGCCTTGTGCAATCTTCTTCATTAGGAAGACAAGAGTGGATGAGAGTTCTGTATATCTGCTGTCCTGTTGTAGGCACCAGCAGCTGGTAGACTGCTTAACTGGGATGCACAAATGTGTGGTGGAGTGGTTTGGGTGAAAAGAGGTTTTGGTCACTTGGGAGTTTCTGATCTCTCTGAGATACCTCTTGTGGGGTGGTTACTTTAAAATAATGTGACCAAGAGTGGAAAATACAGTCACTGATGTGTGATACCTATGTGCTCCCTTCCATGCCTGACATACTTGCCCATTCTCACTCTCTTACTGTCCCCAAATCTTGTAATCCGTGGGCAGGTTCTTAAAGGAAATGGAACTTTTGTCTGCTTTCAGTTTTTATATTTTGAAGATCTAAGGTATCACCAGATATTGCTGTCAAAACCAGTTCTGGAGTCTAGTGCCTCCACTTCAAGAACAGAACATAAATAAAGAGTGAAACCTGTGTAACCACAGTTAAAAGAAATAACTGCTCTTGGGAGATGGCTTTTCTTGGATTAAACTTTGGCAGCTTCAGATAGATGGAGGTCCTAGTTATCAGGAAATGAGCCTGAGCAGAGGAGCCAAAAAACCTCCTAAGCAATTGATATTGTGTACCTATTCTTGTGATGAAGGTACACAGCATAAAAGCTTCATAGTGTGTGACTTAAACGTGTATTGTTTGATGATTACCCTTCCATCTTTGGTTGAAAAAAACCAAAAGTTTAAATACTGAGTTACATAATTTGCTATTTAAACATAATTTTTATTATTTCTTTTTTTTTCTTTTTTTCAGTGACAATGACAAATATTGGAGAAAAAGGTAAGATTTTTATTAACTATTTATAGATGTAATTCATATATCAGAGGAGTTCATTAGTTTACTACAAGAATTGAGAAACAGTATGACTTAAAACAGTTAGATTTTTACTTCTTTTGTTCCCCAGTACCTTTTATTATCTTGCTGTCCCTGAATATTGCCTTAGCCATTACAAATAGAGATGAGAAAAATTAGAATTTTTTTACTCTTCTCACTGGCTTTCTGATGTGTTAACTAAAACAGTGCTTACATTCTGGTTTTTAAAAAATTATTCATGATATGGAAAGCTCTTGTAAAAGCAGGATTTCTAGAGATGAGCAGTGTATTTGTGCAGATGTAACATACTTAAATGGGAGGGGACCTTTTTCTGCATTTTCTTTTTAACATTTTTAAAGAAACAGAATCCTTCAGATATGTAGCCTTGTCAGAATATAATAAAACTGCCTAGTTAGCAGTCACTACAGTTCCTACCCTGAGGCTGTAGCATGTTTAGATTGTTTTTCCAGATGCTACTACAGCACAACATGGAAGTGTAAAGTGTAGGGCTGTGGAGCTTTTGGAGAAAAAGCTTTTTATGTTTGTGTAATTCCAGCAGATTTTATTAAGTCATTGGCAACTCCCTCGCTTAGAAAACATGTTTGTCAATGAAGAAACATTTGCTTGAAAAGCTTTTTTTCAGTTCAGTGATCTCATCCCCTATATAAGTGTAGAAGTGTTATCTGCAGGCTTTGAATTTCAGTTTCTTGCTGCTCCATACTCTGTGGGAGGGGAAAAAAAAGTGCGTTGATGGGCATTGCTCACAAAACACTTTAAAATTACCAGCAAAATGTGTTGGGGAACATTAAATTTCCTTCTTTTCACTCAAAGTCTTGGTGGGCTTTAGCCAGTCAGAAGAAATTTACCCAGGCTATACTTCTACCCTGAGATTTTTCAGGAGTGAAAGCTGGGCAAATGGAGCTCAGCTGTACTACAGGTTGCCTCAAATTTCCAGGCAGCTCTAGCTGTGCTAGCTAGCTGTAAATTGGTTGCCTTCAATCAAGGGATGCACCAATTGGGTTGAGATTCGCTTTGTTTAGTTGAGCTGGGTTTTTTTGGGTAGGTTGGTTGATTTGTTTTGGAGTTTTTTCCAGAAAATGTGTGAAAAGAAAGATTTCTGCCAGGGAGCAGCAGACAGCTCTTCTTTAACAGCCCCAGGTGAAATGAAGTTCTTACTTTGGACTCACAACACCCACAGGCCTGGTGGGTAGCCCAGGGTCTCCATCACATGCAGGGAAACTGGTGGGTAGATAACTTGGGAGGAGTGACCAGTCAGCACCAGGGCCAGGCTGGGGAGCTAAGGTTCAAGATCAAACAAGATGAGCTCCAGTCTTGTTCAGACTTCAAAGGGAAAACTTGAATAATGTCTTTATACCTTTTTTTTTTGGGACCAATTTTCTTGTCAGTCAGTTACTGGGAAGGTTTTTGGCAACAGTAAAATGCTTAATACAGATCAGTAAGTGCATCATGTACAAAACTGAGGTAACCTGTCCTACTTTGCTCTCACTATATGCCATGAATATACGGTTGTTTAAAAAAATACTGATTTGGTTTGAGTAAATTGTGGGTTTTTTTAGAGTTGATAGAAATGTTCTGATAAAAATGGGGACTGTTCCTGTCCAGATGCTTATGCAATAACAAGATTGTCATTTAGTGTGTTGTGCTTAGTGTGGAGTCCAGTTCTATCACTTATTTATACTGATAAGATTTTTCTTTCAGTTTATAGACCTGGCTTATGATTCTTTGCCCCTGTCATTCCAAAAGCTTTGTGCAGAGTTGCTTCTCAGATCCTATTAACTTCTGTTTATTATTTTTAACAGCTTAGTGAATAAGACTAAATATTTACAGTGTTCCTGCTATTTAAATAAGCAAACTTCAACACCAAAAGTATTCAGTGTTACTTTTGAGGCAAAATTGCAAAAAGTAAGAACGTACCAGACAACTGTTCCTTTATTTATATGCACCGTCATGCATGCATGTGTTACAAAGAATTCTCTAGCCCTGAATAATATGGCATATAAAAAGACTCCATGAGCTAACCATACAAGGGCAATATTTCAGATTGTGAAGTGAAAGTACACAGGTTTCCCATGATGAATCTTTCTGAGGATTTGAATTTGTGGAAGAATACTGTTTTCTTGTCATTAGAGTAAGTTAGGGGCTATGAGTTTATGATTTGCTATTTACTGTAGTGACTTGCTTACTAGGGTGAGAGCTTTTAAATGGAAATACATATCAACCTATGGCAGACCCTTTGGAAAAGTTACTGTTGCCTTCTGTATTCTAGTAAAACAACTCAGGGTGATAAATATTGATTCTCATCTATTAAAAAGATAAGAATAAATGTTGACTGGCTGTGAAGAGTATAAAGTAGTGAATGAACACTTGAATTTAAAGGACCTGTAGGTTTTAAAACCCACCCAAGTGTCCTCCCTCCTAAAATCTAGCAAAAAAAATTAACTGGATGTGGCTATGCTGAGGTATGATGTGTATATTCACCCCAAGACTTCCCTCACACTTGTCATTGTCCCCTTACATCCTTTGGGGATTGGGGCTTTTGCTGGGGGGAGGCAGAGTGGGGATGTGCATGGCTAGCACTCTCCCCACAAGGTTTATAAAGCTAAAAGGCAGAGATGCATCAGTTAATTAGGATTTAAAAAGCATGTAAGGGAGACTGCTTGCTAATTAATGATGGAGCTTTAACAGGCTATTAACCATTTTCCTCAAACTTCTGTAATCTATGTAGACTGTATCATGACCACACAGTTTGTATTTGTCTTATGTAAAGTTGCAGTGCAGCATTTTTGTTGCAAAGCTTTTCCAGAGCCTCTGTATTTACATCTGTTAGAGAACTATCTGTGATGCCTACAGGCAGTGTTTGTAAGTACTACAGTATCACTGGTCTGTTTGTATTAATTCTGTTCCCTTCTGATTTTAGTTGTGTGCCTGGTTGCTTACCACATATTTTTCATGCTGTTCGTCTGGTCATATTGGAAAACAATCTTTACGCTACCAATGAATCCTTCAAAAGAAGTAAGATGAACTTAACTTCTGTTTATGAAATAGCCTAGCCAAATGCCTGATTTTGTGGTGTTTGAGTAACTTAGTCTCTGATCTCATGTAGCTTTATACACTGTAGAAAAATACAGATGGCAATTACAGCTTCTTAATAGATTGAGTCAGATTGCAATCAGTGTAGTGACCAAGACAAAAAAAGTAACAATTTCTCTAATTTTTAATAGATATTTTAAAATGATATATTTATGGTAGAAGAAAAAATCCTGTCCACTTGAAAAATATTACTTGTTTGAACTAGCAGCCTAAATCTTTGCCTTGGGAATATCAGACTTCAATGTGAGCAAAAATTTATTTCTCTGTGTTTAAGATTTATATTTCTTGTCAGCATCTACTTGTTGTCCTCTGAATTAAAACTTCTTCCCCATCCGTTTTGGTATGAAGGCACTTTTGGATTGTGATGGGAGTGCATATTTGGTAAGATGATGGTGGGAAGCACAGCTGACTAAGCAAGAAGGGAGCTAGTAAAGAACAGCCACATCAAAAAAGAAATCTGACATGGTTCTCCGTCAATGGCACTGATGGAAATTCTGCCCATGCAGCTTTTTACAGCTAGCACAACTTTTTTGCCTCTTGCATTATGTCTTTGTTCAAAAACCCCCCAGTCCCCAGTAGGTGCTGTGTTACACAACTCCTGAGGCCAGGAGGAATCATGCTATGTCTGCCCTGTAGTTTGAAATACCCACAAATCAAACCCTTCCTTTGGCATGGGCTCAACTCTAGCTCTAAGTACCAGGTGAATCTAAAATGAATAGCTTGTGATTCCTACTATTGTGAGGTTCTTTTCCTTCACCATTAGGATATGTGATTGTGAAAGCAAGTAGATAATTCAAACTAATTGCCATCTTCACTGGAGTTCACACTGTAGTCTTTGCTACAGCCTGGGGTGGGGAGGAGCAAAATAAATTAAAAACCTGTTTCATTTGGTAATTATATAGCAAAATGTATGCATGTAAATGATGACTGTAGTGATAATTAGAAGGGTTTTCAAATCATTGGGCTGATGCCAACAAAAGCATTTTGACAAATCCTGCTAAATGTAGTACAGTTCCAAATCCATCATTCATTGCTACTGGAGGATTTCAAATGGGGTAGGAAAAGTACTGTAGTTGAGTAATAGAAAGCAATGTGTGGTGTTCCTGTGTTCTTTGAATTTACACAGTGTGGCTGGCAGTAAGTGACATCTTTGTTGTTTCTTGTCTTTTTCCTATTCAACTAGAGCAGTATTTTTAAAATTTAATTAGGGTATTTTGTAATGTTAAATTACTGCTTGGCTTCCATTGTATAGGATGAAGTCTGCAAATAGAAAAAGATGTATTTTCAAGTGAACTGAACTAGCAAATACTCATTTGAAGACTGTAAAACAGATAGTATTTAGAGCTTTGCATTTTGTTTTTATGAATACTGCAGCTGGTGCAAACCACACAGCTTTCTTTTAAGCTTATTTCAAACTTTTATATATAAAGTAGGTTTTGATGGATTTCACTGTAGTGTGTGCCATTCTTTATTTGGGTGTACCAACTTAATACACAAGCACTGCATGAAGATGGAAGTGAAAATGGTTACCCAGGGACAAAGGTTTAGATGTAGGACTGGTCTGAGGAAAAATAAAAAAAGATGGAACAGTAGCTCTGTTTACATCAAATAAGCATTTAAAAAATATTCCAGACTAAGTTTCTATAGTGAGAAATCTTATGTATCCCAATATAAATCAACTCATATGCTGGTAAGAGTGTGTTCTTGCAAGAGAAAAGAAAAGATGACCTGAAAACTCAAGTTAAACAGTGACTATCCAGCTTCAGCTGGAAGACTGGGCTTTGTCAGGAAGGGTTGAGTGGTGCCTTCTCTATGGAAGTGAGAATAGGCTCCTAACTGCATGTTTCTATCTCCTTTCTTATTTTTACATGCATCACTTTCTTTTAGGAAAAAAAGAAAATCAATATTATTGAAATTACTAGCCTTTCTGTAAACATAAATGCTGTGCAGAGAGCTTCTGTTTCTGGCACAGGATAGAGACAGCTCTTCCTGCCAAACATGGACTTATTTTCAAAGGTGATTTTGTATCGTGTGTCTCTGGTAAAGATACCAAAGACTTCTGCCCGTTTCTAGAAGCTACAGTGACAAAGCTGGCTATGTTGCTGTGTTGCAGAGGACTTTGGAGTCTAAGAAATTCGTGCTTCTTCATGTATACTAAGCTTCTCTCTCAGTAATTTTTGCCTTTTCAGCACTTGCTAGAGCCCTGTTTGTTATTGTTTTGGGCAGGGACTGAAGCTGGCATTTTATTCAGGAAAATATTCATGATATGGTTATTTTGCCTTGCAAGACCCATGTCTTCCTTCTCTCAGCCAGTCTCTGAAGTAAAAACACATCCTAACACCTGCATGAAGAGAGCAGCAGTGACAAAGAATAAAAAGGAAAATGCCAGACACCAGAAGATAAATAAAGCTGTCTTTTCTGCTATTACTAGTAGTGTATTTTCTTTCAGTTAAATACTGACATCCCTAGGTTATATTCACTAGTTAACATTTGGCATTACAGAAGTAAATTCACTGACCTTTCAGGAAAGTGATAAGCTCTTGATCTTTCTCTTGAAGAATGTTGCTTAATACTTCTGGAAGCATTCAGCATTGCATCCTTACCAGATCACAAGTGTTTTTAATTTTGTGTTCAGTTGCCATAAAATAAATTAATGGTCGTGGGAGCACTGGGTTTTTTGTATACCCTGTACACGTTGCTAATCCATCTTTATATAATGAATATTTATTCCTCTTTACACATCTACAGTTACATATTTAACTTGGAATTTGCTACTATTTCTTCTGTTTTAAAAATTGTTCCAGTTTCATCTATCATATTCAGACAAGGAGTCCCTAGAGAGGGAGCCTAGAGGTGAATCCCAGCAAGAAGTCTTAAGACGGGCAGCCAAGGACCTTCCTATCTATACACGGACAATGTCTGGAGGTAAATAGCTGTTCAGGACACTAACAAAGGCAGGTGTCTTGATGCACTACTTAAACTAATTTAAAAAGAATTTTCAAGGGTTTGGATTGAAGGGAAAGAGGTTTTTTTAATATTTCATAAAATAACAAAGTGGTCCAAGAACTTTAATTTAGCTTTGTGCTGCTACGTTTATTCAGTGTATAAAGATTGTTGGGAAGTAAATTTCAGCGTATAATTTAGGATTTTAAAGTGGGTTGGCTATGCCTTGCTTTTGTTTTCAAATTGGTATTAACAAGTAGCTTGTGTTACTAACAGGCTGCAGAAGAGGCTGTAGCAGTCATTAACTGCATAGATTTCTTTTATCATAGATTAAAAAATATAAAACCAGAATCACTGTCTGCATGTCATGTATAGCTAGATAGATCACAGTAAGAAACTGTTACTGTTCTACTTGTTGATCATTCAGTTCCAAGAACAAAAGATCTTCCAAACTAAGAGTTAATCTAACCCTCCTCACATTGTCAGTTTTTGAATGCTGACTAGCTAAGAAAATCCAAGAGATAATCTCACATAATAAATTAAAGCTGTTGGAAAAATAGCTTAAAATAGCAATATTGTTGAATAGTCTTTAACGTTTTCCAGTCTTGTGGGAGTTTTGTGGGTTTTGTTGGTTGGTTGTTTTGCAGAGCTAAAAGGTTTGGGGGGAAAAAGGAAAAGATTAGTATGATTAGCAGAGATTGCAAAAACTGAGCTTTTTGGATTCAGTCTGATAGATTCAGCCCTGCAAGCAGTTGAAGAATGCTTCGGTATTTGCAACTGGCTGTGCTCGTGCTGAGATGCTTTCCTGGGGGTTCTGCTGGGCTGAGCTGATAGTGTTTACTTTTGCACCGACTTCAGAAATCAAAATGTGTAACTGTACATGGAAATCTGATCTTGGAACTCTTTTCTTTAGCAATCCGATACTGTGACAGATGCCATCTTGTAAAACCAGATCGTTGCCATCACTGTTCAGTATGTGACAAGTAAGAATATTTTTTTAAATAAGTGATTTTCTGAATTAATCCATTTTTCTTTCTTGGCAGATAAGCTTTTATTTTTTATGAGTAGATTTTTTTTCAGGCTTAATATTTTCTCAGACACACTTTTTCCCCCTTAGATTTATTTTTTTTTTAAGATTTAAGTTTTCATTTATTTATTTCTAAGGAAGTCTATAGCTTAATCTAATTCATTTCATGGCTCCCTTGATGCCAGCATGGATTACATGGTCTCACACATTCTTTACATAATGGTTAAAAATTACAAATATTAATAAAGAATTTTCCTTAAGAATGTAACCAAAAATAGCTGATAAAAGTGTACTTCTTTTGTTAGAATCTAAATAAACATCACTACCCATCTCAATCTAATCATGATGTTATTTACATCTTACCTGAGGTAATAAACTTAATATTCTATTTTTTACTGGGTAACTTGCAGGTTACTTTTGTTTAAAGAAAAAAACAGCCAAGCATTTTCCCATTTCTAACTGAAGCATAAAATTCAGTTCTTGTTTGTCTAGCGCAAAAGGAAGTTCATATCCATACTCTTCAGAAGTCTGATTGCTTTCTAATTTAATCTTTCTTTTGGCTGTTCTCTCTGACCCTTTCTCCAGTTAGCTTGGATGCCTGTGTGTTTCTTTACTGTGGCCCCACAGTGCTTTATATTTCTAACTTTGGGAGAAGACACTTCTTCAAAGGGTGATTTATTCTTAGCTTTAAGGCTGTTCCAAATATTCTTCAGCTGATCAAACATTCTGGCACGATTGTGAGGTGGAGAAGACGTTGTTTTGTCCAGGAAAGCAGTAGAGGCACTGAAAGAGAGACAGAGTTGAGGCAGGAAGAGCATCTTGTTTGTATGCAATGGTGGTTCCAGTGTAAGATAGGAACAGTCATGTGTGTTTCTAGAGAAGAAAAATGGTGACTTGTTACTCCACAAAATGTGAGGGAAATTTGCAGAATGCAGTTAGTTCACATATTTTGTAGAATACCTTTGTTTTGTCCTTACCTTACTAAAATTTGCTCGTTTCAATCATATCTGATTTTCTTGGGAACATTTCATTAACGGAACATTTTATTAACTTTTGCAATTCTATTATTAAATAAATGTTACTATTTATTATTAAGTAAATTTTATTACTTTTAAAAAAATTACTATTAAATATTAAATTTTGCAATTAATGAATTGCAAAAGTGTTTGGGATTTCTCATACAAGGTAAGCTCTTAAAAACCTTGTCTATTTGCATAGGAAGATGTATATATTTCTATAAAAACAAACCATGTCCTTGGAAATATATGTAGTTGTATGACTACATAACAATTGAATTAGCCCAGTTTCTAAGGTTTTGCCAGAAATAAACAGTAGCTGACAATCCTATTAAGATTGAGGACCAAATGCTAAAGTTGACCAGCTCCTATAGATTGCATTTTCTTATAAGTTCTTGACATATCACATGTTTTCAATTTGCCTTATCTGCCATTTCTGCAGTTCCCTTGTTGGTAAAGTGTATTATGTGAATTTAAATAGATGTATTTATTAACTAGAGTACATAATATATGGTAAATATGGATAATTCTTAATTTGTATGTAAATAATTTAAATCTGGCATGTAACTTTGCTTCTGGCATCTTTTTTTTCTTTTGCCGATGCTTGGAATTCTGCTGGGGTTTTTAAAAGATGCATTTTGAAAATGGATCATCACTGTCCTTGGTAAGTGTACTATTGGTTTTCTTATGTTCTGGTCTAGTGAAATACACTTTTGTGGGGCCTGCCATGGTGATGATGCTTCAGCATTCCTAGAGTTAGATGTGTATGTGAGGTTACTGTTCTTGCAGAGCTGTTGGAGTTATTTACTGTATGTCCTCTTTTCCTAGTTGCGACATACAGAAAGAAGTTCACTTATCATTTTTCTTGGACTTTTGAGTTTGGTACCTCTTTATGTTTTTACAAGTATGGATGAAGCAGACTTCTGAACAGTGAGAACTTCTTTTAAGAATTGCATCTTTTCTTCATGGATTTTCACTATTGCTGTGCCTTAGTTGCATTGAAGGGTGGAGTGTAACCGTAGGTTTAAAATGAAAGGGCAAGGCTGTGCCCAGTTCCTTTTACTGAAGCTCCAGGACAGCTGCAGTGGACTTGCTGGAAACACCCAAGTTAGCACTTTCAGTTTTGTGGGTTCTTTGTTTTTCATTCTTTCTCCCCTCTGCCTCCCACCCTCCCTCGTTTTGGTGCCGTGTCAGCCCACACAGTGGTTTTGTTCTCCAGTCTTTTCTTAGCAGCCCTTGGAACCAGCGGATAGACAGGATGTATAATTAATTTTGTGTCAGTTTGTCAGGTGTATCTCATAGAAATAATTAAATATAATTGCTTAGGAAGGTCCAAGTTCAGAGGATTGAGTGGTACATGGCAGTTCCTCATCATTACAAAATGAGCAGAGAAGAATCCCCTAGGTTGGACAAACCTGGTAGATGGTTCTAAGCAGTGGTTTTGACACTTTGTCATATCAAATTGTAGGACAGAGGAGACTCTGTCCTGGAGCAGGAAGGGCTGCTGGGCTCCTCCTGTTTCTCTTGGTTCTGACTACAGCATCTGCCATAATGTAGTTTGATTTTAAGCATCTCATCTTATTTTGCATCTACATGGTAGATGCAATTGAAAGAAACAGTTACCAGTGTGGGTAGAGTTTTTTGCTGTAGGGATAATCAGCATGTGAAAATTGATAATGTTCAGTGTTAAGAGTGTGCTTCTTAAAAATCATAAACAAAAACAGCAAACAAGGCCTCAACAAAGCAAACAGGTAAAACCATTGAATGTGGAACAAATTTCTTAGAACAAAAAAAGACAGTTTCCTTTTTTCAGGTTTTTAGTACCTGCCTTGTCAAAAGCTCTAAGAAAAGCAGAAACAGTTGCCAGGCTATTCCTGACAAAGTATCAGTGAAAAGTCTCTATATGATTATTAATATTCAGTACTATAAACACTTCTTATAAGCTTTGTGGTCTCTCTGGGATATTTCGTGTTTTTCTGTCTTAAGACATTTACATGAAAATGTCCTTCATATAAGCTTCCATTTCAGAATAAAAATCCATTGTATCAAATAACAAATCATAAACAGTACGTAGGTTTTATGTAAAGGGACAGCAAAGTGTTATTTCACTAGGGCAGAAACTTCCAGAAAAACTCTGTTTTCCTCTCAGTAGCATTTGCTTACTGTATGTGCTTGCACTCTTCTTAATCTAACAGCGTAAACATTCTCAGTTTGAGAGCGAATTTACACTGCTCATTGGTTTTCATCTAATAAGTGATGGGTGCAAAAAGTAAAAATGCAAATAGAGAAGTTATTGACAGATGTGTAATGCTTCTTGATGGAGAGATGTTCTTTTTGTACTCCAAGTAACAGAAATGCATTAGAAAAAGAGGTATTTTTCCTAATTTGAGCAGATGTTCACAGTTCCTTGCTCACCCTAAAGAAAAGAACTATGTGGAAGAAACGAAAGAGTTTTGAAATACTGCAGAGGTGCTGATTAAGCTTTATAGTTTCCTGTAAAGACCCATGTTCAGAGGTTCTAAGGGAAAGACATGGCTATCTTGCCAACAGAAGTAGTGGTGCAATTCAGTATAATGGATGGGGTTTAGCCTCTCTAGGTTCTGCTGAACTTCATTAGGTTCTACTTTGCTTTTCATGTTGTGATTTTTTGGTGGGAGCAAGTTGGGTGGGAAGGAAGGGAGAAAGAACTCACGTGATGCTTAGGGAGAGCAGGGAAACAGCAATGACAGCTATCTCTAATGTAATACTCTGCTAGGAGAAGGATTTCTGGACAGAGGATGGGTAAAAATAACCTAGGGAAGGTAAGATGAAGGTTCTGGAAGGCAGAGGTAATGAGAGGTTGTCTGTCCTAGCCCCAGGTCAGCTGTCTGCTGCTCTCTGTGAGGCTTTATTTTGGCTGTCACTCCTGCACTAATGGAATCGCTGTGGTGAATGGAAATATTTAACACTAACTGCCCACTAACTACTCTGAAAGGTTTAAGTGATGCCTTGGAGATTTGTAGTGCTGCTGCTACTCACTATTTACAGATGGAGCTGCAGGTGGGAATCCAGAGCCTTGAGGCATCACCAAAAATCCTGTTTGTATATAACACTCTTGGTACTAACTAGTGTGTTTAGGAGCACCTTAGGAATAATTCAAAACATCTCTCCTTTATCTTTTGAGTAATTCAAATAGCCAGCATCTCCTGGAACCTGTGATGCTTTTTGTTAACTGAGCTGCATCACCTTCAGTGCCTTGTAAATTATTTCTTTGCCTGGCATTTTCAGTAAACTAACCCCTCAGACAGGAATGATGTATATTCTTTCTTGTACTTGAAAATGGAGCATTTAAAATGTTAGCTGTAATCCAAATTGTTATTTTGGACTGTTCTGACTGCATGAATGTTTCACTGCAATAACGTACCATTATTTAGCCACCTGTTGGTATATTTATCAGTTTTACTCTTAAAAATGTTAGACTTCAAATCTAACCACCATTCTTGAGGTTTAAGATTTGATGCTACATGCTCAAACATTAGAATTACAAAACCTTGTCAATCTTCTGATCAACTGTTCTTTTCCAGTAAGACCTCTGCAGTCTGGGCCTTGTCAAAATTCAAGGGAGCATAATAATTTATGCAAGTTTATTTTGATATGTGTACCACATGCTGTTGTGCAAAACAACAATTAGAAATAAAACTATCTTTGATGCAAGAAACTTCATCTTTGGGGAACAACTTGGTATTTCTTTTCTGATATTTCTGAGATTTCTTTTCTCACATCAAACAGTGTCTTAAGTAAGAACAGTTCAAAAATAAGTATGATGAAAGAAAAGTAGGATTATCGTAGAAAACTTGAACCTGAATTGCTTGCAGTTTATCATGGAATTGCTTACTTTGACATATTTAATAAAAAAAACCTACTTCACTGTGGATAATTTTATATTTACTTTTTGATAAGAATAATTATGGGCTTAAAAACATATCTTCTTTTTCTTTAATTAGAACAATGTGTTATGAGTGCTTAACTGTAGTTAGTAGGAGTGCTTTAGCTATTGCTGCATGTTTAAATGACAGTGCAAAATGTAATGGTTAGCAAGGTGTTATGTTTTGTCTAAACAAATCTTAGAACAAACTGACATAACTCATTACCCACCCTGAGAATGGGTAACAGTAAAGTACAGTGAAAATTTCTTTGCTTTTTTAAGATTTAACCCTTATCTGATTAGCATCTCTTCTGCCATTAGCATCACCATCTCCCTAAAGAAGAGAATAGTGGTAACTTGCCTTGCACTTCTGGAAGCTGAAGTTGAGCCTCGCCACACATTCTTTGGGTTTTGGGGGGTTTTTTTGAGAATTATTTATCAATACACAAGTATCTTTATGGGTGTAGTCTTCTCCTAAGTGACTGATCTTTGTGACAGCAGTATCAGTTAGGTTTTTTTAAGCTTATAAGAAGAGTTCTGTCGAGGTTAGTGCAAAGATAGCTTTGATTAGCTTCTCAGTTCAACCAAATAAAAGAGGAAGCAGTTTACCAATAAACTGCCCATGGGGAGTGCTCCAATATTTTTTCATTTGGTGGGTGTAATATCATTATATGCTTAATAGCACTCTGAAGTTCATAACACATAATATGTTGTCTCTAATGGGAAGCTACTATGGTACTAAATGCACCCTCATCATCATAGTGAATACTAGTTGCTCATTATCATGTATAAAAATCTTTACAAATGGGAGACAGGTGATCTTAAAGCCCATAAATGAAAATTATAAAATGAGATGCATTTTAACACTTAGATGTGTTTCTAATGTCTTACTCCCTGTCATGTTGTCATTGATATGGAATGTTTTCTATTCTAGCGTAGCATTTCTCTCATTATTTTATGTAAATATAAATATTTTTAGGAATCTCCTATGAATGCTCTTACATTTGAGAATCTTATTAAGAGGTTTTATGGTATGAGAAGCTTTAAGTATATAGTATGATTAATGAAGGAGGATCTGGATTAAATGAGACTGCTTTTATTCTCAAAAAATTCAGTCAAATTTCAGTTCCTGGCTTGTCACTGGCCAGTTGGCATACAGTATGCCTAATGGTATAACATGGATGCTTACCTGCAAACTAAAAAATAATGGCTAACTGCAATCACATTTACATCAGATGTGCTGAGAACAAATTTCCTACTGTAAGTGAAAATATAATTTCAGTAAGTTATTGAAAGTGGTGTTACTTGGTAAAGTTCTTTGGGCTTTTTTTGTGGTGGTGGTTTGACTGGGGTTTCTACACTAATTTGAGAATTTGAACTAAATCCATTCCAGTAGCTTGAGGCAGCAGAGACAGGAAGTAAAACTTGGTTTACATGCTGATATAAATGTTTTTAGAGTAAATAAATTTAATTTAAATTGGATGACAGCAAAGAAAACTTGCATGACATTTCATTTTTATGTGTGTTTTTGTTTGTTTTTATCAGGGTGAACAACTGTGTAGGATTCTCCAATTACAAATTTTTTCTTCTCTTCTTGGCTTACTCACTACTGTATTGCCTTTTCATTGCTGCAACAGATTTGCAGTACTTCATAAAGTTTTGGACAGTAAGTACTCTGATCTACACACTGTCTTTAAGTGTGTGAAGTTATTGCTGTGCAAGAAATCTAAGATTCTAAGGGGACCTACAAAAAAGCTAAAGATAGACATTTTTACAGGGACATGTAGTGATAGGACAAGGAGGAATGGCTTTAAGGTGAAAGATGGCAGATACTGATTATTTATTAGGAAGAAATTCTTTACTGTGAGGGTGGTGAGGCGCTGGAACAGGCTGCCCAGAGAAGTTATCAGTTCCCCATCCCTGGAAGTGTTCCAGGCCAGGTTGGATGGAGCTTTGGGAACAAAATGATTGTTAAGGTCCCTTCCAAGCCATTTGTTTTTCCAAGGCATTACCTTGTAAACTATTATCTCCTAATGTCATGTACAAAAGTATAGCCTATATATACAATCATAGCCTTCAATTTTTTTCAAATTATTCTTCTTTAAAGGACTCTTCAAAGTTCAGATCTAAATTTCAGATTCTTGCTCTCAGTATTTATAGTTTCCCAAGAAAGGGCCTGTTGCTTTAACTTAGATGCTGCCACCAACCTGATTACATGGCTGTCTGTACATAGAAGGTGTATAATCCATTTATTGATATTCTTGTTGTGTGGTGTATTTGTCTGTGTGCTGAATTTGATTTGGTTGAATAGAGGATTATTAATAATCAAATGAAACATCTATTTCCCCAATTCTAATTGTTTGTTTTTTTTTTTTTAATTTTTAGAATGGCCTTCCTGATACTCAAGCCAAGTTCCACATCATGTTTTTATTCTTTGCTGCAGCTATGTTTTCTGTCAGTTTGTCTTCTCTCTTTGGGTATCACTGTTGGCTTGTCAGCAAGAATAAATCTACATTAGGTAAGTAGATTTAATGCTTCTGTGTTTGACAGCAAAAATAAATAATAAATGTATCTTATATGCATGGGGGTAATGGAGGAAGTGGGCAATTCTACACAGGTTCCTTGGATCTTGGTTAGAAGACTCCAAGTTCTTCTGCTCCCTGGAAATTTTGACTCTTTCTCTCTTGCCCCAAAGGGCCAAGTTATTAATATACTTAATGTTCTTCCTCTCGCTGCTTTCCACCCAGTTTATTAACAGAAACTGAATAAACTAAAAAAATTAAAATAAAATCAAGATAAATTTCTAATAAATGGTAGGTGGACTACTGTGTGCTCACACAAGTAATGTTCGAATGCATGTGTGTCTGATTACAAAGCTTAATAAATAAAGTCCTGAAGACTTAAGTGCCTGTTCTCTGCTGCATGCTGGACTGTAATAATGCCAATCTGCAATATGATCATTAAAATTTCTAAATGTCTAAATGCTGTCCTGTTGACATAAGCTGGTTTAAAGTAGGCCAATGAATTGACCTGTTTTTTCCAGTTCTCTTTGGATTTGTTGATGATGATTAATGATGATTTTGATGATTCATGGAAAATTTTGAAAATAGGTATCTGTATCAATGAAAGAAAGCTTGTTTACTTCAAGATTTCCTCTAGGATTTTTGATTTTCTTCAGTATTCTAACAAATCATTGACTTTGAACAATTTTTATTGGTATTAATTTCTATCTAGGTATAAGTATAGAAAAGTTTTACTAAATATGCTTATTTGAGCAATAATAAATTCATGTTCTGTTTACAAACTGATCTTATAATTTTAGTGCAAAAACTTTGTTCAGAGGTAATCATAACGTATTACACTTCTAATTCAACATTTTGTGTTTTCGAAACAAATGGAATTCCATACTGATAATATAACATGTTTCCTGCATACTTGATGTACTCAAAAGGATCTGAGTGTCTCTTCCCATTTTACTTTGGGAAATTGCTCAATATGTGAAGCCTTAAAATAATGAAGTAAGTATAAATATAATGAAGAAAGCCTTGAAGTAATGAAGCCATGATAGCTTTAAGTGTGACTGGGCTTAAATCATCCAGGGAGTTCTTTTCCTAGCCTAATATGTGCATCTAAAAGGGTGCCCCCATCTTCCCTTCCCCCTTCTTTATTGTAGTTAAGGCACAGTGCATGTGGAAAGTCTTTTCCAGCAGTTCATAGCTGAGGTTTGACTGCAGAAGGGCAGTCTCAGGATGGTTCTGACATGGTTTGTGGGAGCTGTACTGTCAGGACATCAGGACAGAGCTTGCCTGCTATGTATAGCCAATTAAGGGAATTAAATGCCTATCAGTCACTTGGTGGAAAGTGAATGAATTTTCTGCTTCAGGCACTTTGCAACACTTGAAACTATATTTAGCTCTCTTCTCCAGAAATTTATTGGATGGGGGGGGGAATAATCTGGGTCTATGAGCAAAGATGTTTATTGATGCAGTGGTCTTAGTCTTACTACTAAAGCAGGTTAACTTTTTCTTTTTTTCCATTACTTTTTCTGTAGTAAACCCTTTGTTTTGGTTTTTCTTTTTTGAACACTGTCTGTGATATAGTCACATGTTGAAATCTTCATATAAACATACCATGCATTCTTAAAAACTGAGTTCCTCACTCTTCCTTGCCTTGATGAGGGAGGAGGGTGAAGGAGACTTCTACCCTTCCTCAGCCACTGGACTTGCTCCACATGCACAGTGCCAGTGTAGCACTGATTTTGGCTTCCAAGAGTGCACTTGCTCTCTTTCTCAGCCATTTGGGCAGCACAGCCTTTCCTCTTGGGTGATGGCACCCACAGTGAAAGTGCCTGAGTACTGGTGGGAGACTTCAATATGCTAACCTGCAGAGAGGTCTAACAAATCTTTTTTCTTTTAAGAGGTATTCAGAGCTCCCATATTTCGTCACAGAACAGATAAGAATGGCTTTAGCCTGGGCTTCAGCAAAAACCTAAGGCAGGTGTTTGGTGATGAGAAGAAATATTGGCTGCTGCCTGTGTTTTCAAGGTATGCTGTTCATAATGCTTCATTGGTTTAAACTGCTGAATAATCAGGATCCAGAGAATTTGGGGGATAGTTAGTTTTTTGAAACAAAATATACTAATACTTCAATAAAAAAAGTTCTTCAAACTTGAGAGATTTTGGTATATATGACACTAATTCTGAATTTTTCAGTTTAGGGGATGGTTGCTCCTTTCCAACTTGCCTTGTTAATCAGGATCCTGAGCAAGCTTCCACACCTGGTGGACTTAATTCAACATCCAAAAAGTAATCTGCTTTTTGTTACCCATTTCAAATAGTTGATTTTTTTTCCTGTGCACACATAAACAGAATGACGTATAATGTACTTAAAAGTGGTAAGCAAATGAAGAGTATGCTTTTAATAAATCTAAGTCATATTTTAACAGTTAAGCTGTAAATCAGGTAATCCTCAGATTTATATTTAAATTTATGGAAATGTGGTGGGGTGATTTTTTTCCTGTGATGTGCTTTGTCTCGCTTCAGTAGCATCCTTGAATTCTTCACACCTGCCTAGCAATCAGTATCAGCAGTATTCTTTATGCATACACATGAGATGGTTAGTCAGTCTGACTGTGATACAAATCCACTGCCCTGCATGCCTTTTGGGGGACCCCTGCTATTTATTGTCTGGTAAAAGCTGCTTCATATAAAGGGAATCATCCCTGATGGCACTTGGGACAAAGCACAGGAAGCTGAATATTAAGTGTTGTTTCTGCTGATAGTAGAACATGTTTTATTAATTCTTATCCTTAATGGACATGGCATCTTTAAAATGTGAAAAGCATGCATATTCTCCTTTAAATAAATTCATATTGCATCTTTGTTGAAACATTTATGTAATGTAGAGCGTGGTAAGTATAGTGAATATATGGCTAAGAAATTATAATGGAATCAGACTGACAATCTTCTGTTCATAAAAGAAATGTGTGACATTTCAGCTAGCTTTTTACTGACGTTTTATCTTACCCCAGCATTCTGTAGCTTACACTAGGAAAGAGATTTTGGAGATGTTCTCTCCACTGTTTCATGTCAAGTTTGTTGTAGTGAAGAAGAATATAGGCAAGAGTGCATTTGGGGCTGAAGTACATGTATTAATATAAAGTAGCTGTCAAATTCAAAATCCCTGTGCTTTTTAGATTGTGCTTGCACTTGTGATAACTACAGTGTAATGTATGTAATGATAAAAAAGTAGTGATTCATCAGACAAGAAGCAAGGTGAGGTAAAGAAAATACTGCATATGACAAACTGTTTGTAATGTGTGATAAGATGATGAAAAATCACTGCAATTCACTAATGTTCTTTTTATTGGCACTACAGTGAGAACCATCTGTTTCCAGCAAAGCCGTTGCGTGATTCCCAGAGCCACCTACTTACAGATACACCAACTTGGTCCGAAACTACTGCAAAGGCTGAAAAGGGCAAAGTTGGTAAGGAGTTGACTCATGATTTGTGTTGTATAAACTAGTTTTGGAGGATATGGTGTAATAATGACCACAGTCACGTGGTTTGTACTCACGAACCAAAATTCATGATGCTTTTTTTTAAATACATGCTTGTAGGAAGTTCCATGTGTCAAGCTGCTGTGCCTTTCCCAGTTATACCTGACCAAGGGATATCACAACACTGGTACCAGTAGGTGCTAATTATTTTCTAAGCCAGGCCTGATAGCACCTTTGATAACAGATTGCTTATAAAAGAGGTGACACCTGTTTGCAGCTAGTGAAAAGCCATGTAATAGACATGGGACAGGACTAGACTTGGTAATAGAGTAATGACATCAAAATGATTGTTAATTCAAGGTTGTATTATTTGCTGAAATAGACCTTTTTCTGTGGGAATACTGTTTTTTGTCTTTTAAGGTATGAGCAATCCTGCATTAACCATGGAAAATGAAACCTAATTTCCCTTAAAAGAAACATCTGAATATGTAAGGAAAGGTATGTTAATATCCTCTGTATTTAATATTTATTCGATGATTCCTTACCATTTGAAAAATGCACAAAAGAAAATTACTAAAACACTTCCTATCAGTTTTTTTTTTTTTTCAATTAATTTTTTTAACACATGTAGTAGCACATGAATTCATAGTTTTAAACTAAACTTCCTACTTCTTGATATATCATGTTTGCAAATTAGTTTGGTCTTCATACTCATTGGTTTTTAGGTAATAGTCCAATATATTACTAGTAGTAGTAGTAGTAGTAGTAGCAGTAGTAGTATTCCCTTTCTTTCGAAAGAAACTTAAATATTGAGTGTTCAAGCTGTTCAGCCAGTATTTGTTACACTAAGTTTAAAAATTAGGCTATTCTTAACACTTCATGCAAAGATCATAGCTTTGTCTGCTAAAACAGATAAAAGTCTATAAAATTATTAAGAAAAAAGGATTTAATCTAATCTATAAGCTATTAGTGTCTTGCTCTGAGTCAGGTATTGAGCTACATCCTATTTAATAGTAAAAATATGCTGCTAACTAAAGACCAAAGGAAGTCCTGAGTGTTTAATCACCTACTGTCAAAAACAGCTGAGATTTTCTTGATTTCTTACATTAATATCTTGCAACACAGACTTCTCAGAAAGCAGGTTTGAGAAGCAGCTAGTAAATTTTGTTAGGTACATAACAGGAGTTGACCTTTACCCTGGGTTGTGGAGAATGAGCACAATCATCATATTCAGTCGTTCACGCTTAAATTTAGCTAACTCCACCAAAACTTATGGAATTAAATTACTTTGTATTTAAAACTGTATTAAAAGTTTGACTCCAGCCCTAAGAATTCTGCATACCAAATAATTGGTATGGAGGAGTTGTTCCAGCCAGGTAATTCCTTCTCTTCTGTTGGAAGCACCTTTTCAGTCATCCTGAAAAAGTATCTCAAGTGAGTGTCCTTCATTTATGTGTGGTATGACTCTTGGACATGCTCTCATGGCTGTGAGGTTGCTCATGGTCCCTCATGGAAGAAATGAAAGGCATGGAAAGTCATCAGGGAACTGCAGGTCTTGTTACTAGACCCGTTAGGAATGGGATTGGACTGTCAAGGCAGATTATAAAAGTAGTAGGTGTGCAGATACCAACAGATGGGCCCATGGCTTGTACCAAAAAGTTCCCGGAAACTCAGTTTGGTTCAGAAGAGAAATTTAAAAACCTCTTGGCCCTTACATTCTGGTTTTGTGTTCAGTGATGAAGACACAGAAGACACAGTTCCAGATATAGGTATATCTGCAAAGTTGGTGGTGATGTGAAGTGTTAGAGGTGTTGAAAATGTGGGTGTCAGATGAACAGAGTTAAAGAGATGAGTGAAGGAAACTCAGACAGTGTCTGCAATTTTCACTGCTCTGTGTATGATATTTTAATAGAATATGAACCCCTCATTTCTAACCCTTTGTTCAGAATGTAAAAAGGTTGCATTTCTGCACTGTTTACTCCGTCAGTTCTTTCAACAAAACAACAGCTTCTGGAAAAGACTAAATTACTTACCTTCAGTTAGTTTAATGTCTTACATGTCATCACTAATCAAGAGTAAAATACTGGAGACAGATTTTAAAGAAACGGATTCATGGATTGTTACAGAAATACCATTAATTGCAACTAGTTTTATCAGGTTGGAGTTAGGACTTTCTAAAGTCATAACACTTTATTTACTTAAGTAACAGCTTTTAAACTTTAATCTTTCTTTGAAGAATGTGTACATTTTATTGGAACTTCGTCATTCAGATTACTCTGAATATCAAACGTGGTTTGTGACTGTTCTAAAGATGTTAAAAGTCGGTGGATTTTCCCATCAGTTTAACGTGATAAACATCTTATGCTCTTTTTAAATTATTTTCTTCTTTTAGTCCAGTCTGAGAAAGAGTTGTGTTTGTAGATGATTACTTCACTCTGTGGGGTTTGGGAGCTTTGTTTGGTGTTGTTTTTTTCTTTTTGGAAGCATCCATTTTGAAACATGGCTTCTTAAAGATAGACTAATTTCAGAGGAGGTTATGTTCCAAAGAGTAAGTCTAAAGTCACATAAAGGGGCTCCTGGAAGTTGGTTTTGCCTCACTTGGATTCATGCACTTTCAGAAGGGTAGTAAGGGCTGGTAATTCTCTGACATGAGCATTTGGTTGTTTGCTTAGCTCTGAGATACTTCTATGTGGCAGTTAAAACTTTCTGGGTAAGTAACAAAAAAGATAGGTTACTATTTACATATATATGACATACAGTTGCTGGAATAGGATCCCTTATATAAAAACTTCTTTTAGCTACTTCGCATTTAGCTTCATTACATTCTTGTCAATATATGAGTTACATTTGTTCCTAGGAATTGAATAGAATACTTTCAATAGAGGTGCTGAAGTCACCACAGCAAAATCAAGTAATTTCATCTTCGATATGAAAAATCTAGCCTGCAGCCCCTGCTAAAGTGTCAGTTAGAATTTCTGTCCCACTGAAGGATCTGTTCAATATCCTGTATCCTATAATCCTTCATATTTCAGCAGAGGACTAATTACTGAAAGTGCAAGATACAGTTTACACTAATGTAATAGAGAATTGTTTTTTAATTATGTTGGTATCTGGAAGTACTGTAAAAATAGCTCATGTCATTTTATAAACTGGTGGCTTGCTTGCTGTGTAGTCAGTACTTATCACTGTCATCCTGAAGTAGATTAATAACATATCTGTGAACAGTCTTATTGGGTTCCTCTTCAGGGTGGGATTTTTATTCTGCTGTTAGTCACTTTCCCCTTCAAATTGATGAGACTTGTTGCAATAACATAATGTTAAAGTATTCTTTGATTCAAATAATGTGTTTTGTGATTAATACTCTGTTCCAGTTTCAGAACAAGCTGTTGTTGGAAGGAAGATGCATTCTTCCAAATATCAGCCCTGTTGGCCAGCTGCTCCTGTCTGCTCCTCTATGGATGTGCTCAGAAAACAAACTGACAGATGATTAGCTGTCTCCATGTCACTGCTTGAAACACAAAACTAAACGTACTACTTCTGCACCATATAAAGGATCTTTCAACTTAAGATTACTGAGTTTGAGTGGTGAAGGATGATTGAGTACTAGAAAGTGGAAAAAAGAAGAGTCTGTGTTTACAATTGTAAAAATTCAATGGCTGGTTTTATTTTGATATTCAGCACAAGAAAAATGTGACCTCCTTACGATCAGTTCATGTTCTTGGCTTGGTTTTGAAAATTCATCTTTTAATTTGAATTGTTGTAAGTAGCTGACTTTAAAATCACATTTTTTGCACTACTGGCTTTATGAATAGGGAGAACAGCAGGTGTTGATTAGGAATAGTTTAGTGGCTTGGTGGACTGTATTTTCTTTTGAGCCCTTGATAAGCAATTTTTGAAGATAAGAAGACCTAAGTGATGTGTCTGACTATTTTTGGAACATTTTTTTGAAAACGTTTTTGTAAAAGCTCTGTTTTCCCTCAGATCTGCACTACCAATAGTTTGAAAAGTTGTTGAGAGGGAAAAAAATCTTTTGGTTAATTGAACGCTGCAGTGAACCACTGCTCAGTGATGTGATAAAAAGCCTGTGTTCAGATGGGTAATACCTAAATGAAATCAGCCAGCTGGGGATTATGATGGAAGCTTCACAGAATAGTCCTACAAAATGGGATTTTATTGTCCCATTTGGAGCTCTTACCCCTTTGGGAAGCAAATGTTGGCCCTGAGCTTTGATCCAAAAGGCTTTTTACCAATCTTTTTTGATTACTGAGGGCCACTGTCTTTCAAGCTCCTTATTTCCTATTAATCAATATTTGTCTCAGATTTTTTTTTTCACTTTTTCTTCAAGATACTGCCTTTCTTACTGCATAACTTAATGAATACCATGTACTGTTATAACTTGTGATAGTTGCATTTACAGGACAATGGACTTTTGGTTACAATACCAAAAACCCAAGCTGCTGCACATAGGAAATTCCATTCAATTAAGTTAGGAGCTAGCAGCTTTCTTAGGATCAGAGTTTACTGACCAGAATAAAAAAGGCATTTTTGGCTTTCAAAGTCAAGGGAGTTTCAGCAACAGAAATCTAATTGTCTTGTGCCTTTTGTGTACACTACATTTATGGTATCAGTGTTTACATTTACATGCAAATTTCTATTCTGAAAACAACTTTAGGAAGAACTTAATTATGGTTTCCAGGGGCCTAGATAAAAAGACAAATCAAAAAAGAAAGGTGAAAACTTCTCAGACTACCCTGAGTTTGGGTGAAAAAGGAAAGTGCTTCTATTATCAAACCTGAGTTACTTAGTATGTTGATTCACAGTGTAAAGATGCCAGTCATTTTTTTAGGAAACTGGCAGCAGGACTAAGTGATACAATTCTGAAAGCAAACTATACTATCATTAACTCTTCTACCAGCAGGTAACTTCAAAATTTGTCTTTCTTGGGTTTTAAGTTATAGCTGGTGTAGCAAAATGTGACTTTTTTTTTTCTCTAGTGAGGGTAAATGTATTTATTTTACTTTTTTTTAAAATCTAAAAAATTTACCAGCCTGAAAACATCTGTTTATTGCCAGAAGTGCCACAGTGTGGATCCCTTGATGTAGAACACCTTTTTTAAACTAGCATGAAGGTAGCATACAGTTTACATGATGCCTGCAGAGATCTACTTACCAAAAGATTTTTTGCAGCTCTTTATTCAGTGTTGTTCTGTCAGCTTACCTCATATTCGTGTTTGTTTAAAGGCAAACTTGTCAAGGGATAAGGGGGAGAGGGAAAATATATTTTTTAACACTTCAGGTTCTCTATCTGTAGAGTCTTGTTTTTTATGCAGTTTAGTCACAGGGTGGTTTGTCATGGAGCATGCACTTAAAAATACTGAGTAGAAAGTTGAAATTCAGCTTCAGTGTATCTTGCGCCATATTTTTATGTAAAGACAAAAAAATTTCTTCCCCAGCAAAACACACCATGGAAATGGATCTCTCTAATACAGATGTCAGTCTCTCTGTGTCCAGGGCTCTGAGATCTCTCAGTAAGGCTGGGGATCAAAGTAGAGAAAGGACAAGAATAAGGGATCAAGAAATCCTGGCTTGTCCATGTCTCAGAAGTCACACTTGGAAAGCACAATAGCCCTGAATAATCTGCAGTTTTGTTGCAGCCAGAGGCTGTCCCCCTCACAGAAAACTGATGGAGGCTTGGGAAACAGACACTGATGAAGGGAGGAGAATGGGAAAGAAAGGATGGTAGCTCAGAGGTAAATACTGGGCAGATCTGGGCATAAGGGCTGTAGCTACATTTGGATGGGCATGAGCTGTGTCTCCATGAAGAGCACTGGCAGCAGGCTTTGAGGGTTCCTGGCAGTTCTCACTGTGTAGAGTATGGACAAAATTGAGCTAATCATGCTCCAAAGTATAATTTCTGGTGATACGACTGTATTCTTGGCTTTAAACTCTCTAATACTTGCTATAACAAAGTGAAAATTCTCTTTTTTGACATACTGACCATTGTCAGTGTTACAATGCATGCAGGAGAACTTGTAAAGAAGTCAGGGTAGCAAGGATGCAATGTCATTTGTCTGCTTATACTGATTCTCCTGTCCTTTATATTCTTGCTAGGCACTTTACTACAGCCTTTTGTGTAATTTCTGTATTTTTTTAAGGAGTGCTTTTTACCTACTGTACAGTTATTAATCTACTTTTTTGCAAAAAAGAAAATAATACCCCTGATATTTGTCTAGAGGTATGACTGCATTCCAAGCTTTAGTGGAAGCTGGGTAAGTTCTGCAGGCTCCTCAGATGTGCCTGAGTCCCAAATGACAACAGAGTTAAATTTCTTTTGTATATATGTAAACAGTCACATGAACCATAGCTCCCTATATGTGTAAAAAATTTCTTTTATTTGTAGGTTAGAACAAATCCAAAACATCTCAGAAGTAGTCCACACATACTCTATAGCAGTAGATGCACTGGTGATGGAGTACTCAAAGTCTTCGCAGAGAACTATTTTTGTTAAGAAAATGGAACACAATCTTTGGGAGCAGTTAAGATACAGCTGCTGTTATGCACTTTAATTCTTTAACTGGAGAGAAAAAACACTGTCCAGTTTAGGTTACAGACTGAAAGTTCTTTAGTAGACTATGGCTGGGCAGGTAATGAATGAAACAAAATCACAGAGTGGTAAAGGTTGGAAGGGACCACCACTGGGGTTATCTGCTCCCTGCTCAAGCAGGATCATCCTAGAGCACATTGCACAGTATGAAATACAGATGTTCTTGAGTATCTCTTGTGAGGAACACTCCAGAAAGGAAACAAGTTTGTTTCAGTGTGTGGAATGCTGTAGCTGGTTTTCATCATTATTTGGACTGAGAGTTCTTCCCTAGTTCGATTGACTGGTGTGTGGAGGGGTGGGAGGAAATATATTTCTACATAAATTTAGTGTGTAACTTTGCCACTTGTTGATGTATTGCTCACATAAATAAATGCTTCATGTTCAGCATGCCATGTACATAGTAGTCATTGACACACTGCCATCAGTTTCACTGATGTTTCACTGTACCTGAACAGCAGAACATCATCTCTGCTAGGGCTTCACTACCAACATAATTGCTGTAAATGTCCCCCCTCACCTCTTCACCAGGAGTCTTGGACTTCCATAGGTACATTTGCCTTCTCCAGGGTTTACCTCACAACACACTGACACTGAAAGAGGCTGAGAAGGAACCAGTTCTTCAGTCATCTTGTATGAGTGAAACACTCCATGCCTTCATGCTGGCAGAGCAAAGCTGCACTCCTTTGAGTACTTCTGATGGTCAAAAAGGCGGAATTTTGTCCCCCCAAAAAGGGTGGGGAGGGAAGGAGGGACTTAAACCTCTTACACTTTATAGAAGCAAGAAGGTACAAGAAAGTTAGCTACTAGCCAGGATTGTCACCCACAGCAGCTTTGCTTCATGAGGGTTCTCCAGTCCCTGCCAGACCAGATTCTTCAGAGCTGCCTGACTTTCCCCTCTTTCCTAACAGTCTTCCTTAGGAAAGTGCTAGATCCACCTCCTGTGCAGAAACAAGTGAGACTGTCAGCTCAGGGACCTCTAAATCTGCAGAACAGTTATGTAAAGATGAAAGCAGCTCTTACCTCTTCCACTTCAGACATAACCTGCAATATATGGTCCAAGTTCATCCTGTTTTTAAAACCCTTCCAAAAATAATGGTATTGAACTGTACACAAACATTCTCATCCAAAACAAGATTAAAAAAAAAAAAAGTGCTGCTATTCAGTGGGGGTGGGTCTCTGTTGCTACTTCACTTGCATCTATCAGTGCTTATCAGTGACATTGTAGTAGGATGGGAAAAGCAGCAGCCTTCTGGGGTGAAACTCTGAGCAAGTGCCACCTGCCATAACCTAAGGAAAGCCTTGCCATGTTCCTTCAGCAGTTTTTCAATTGCTCTTTATTGAAATTTTTTATCATCTCTCTTCTTCCCTTCCCTAGAAGTCCAGATTAAAAGTGTTTAATTGTGAAATGTACAATCACCACTTATGTTCACTTCACTCTTCTCCCTCCCAAAGTTGATTCTCGATAGGTAATTCCTTCATTTCTCCAAGTTGTCACTCATCACTGAAATACAGTAACTCAGTCATCCTGATATCCAGTATTTGAGGCACTGATCACATCCTGCATCTCAGATCACTGTAATCTCAAGCAGAGTCTCAGTAGTTTGAGTGCAGCAGTTGGAAGAGTATGCTGTGAGCCATCTCCCCTTTCTCCCCCTCTGCATGCTCACAGTTTAACTGATTGGCATAACTGGAACAGACCCAACACTTCCTGACAGTCATCACTTTATGAAGTCACTTTCCTTTTTTTTTTAAAGTCTGAAAATAGAATAGTTCTTAGTTCACTTAAGAAAGCTCCTGTTATAAAGGCAAAAATAGACAACACACACACTTACAGCCTGGACAACAGGAACTTGTTTCCAGTTATTTTCTGTCACATCAAGATGTTTTAACTGGTCTGTACGTCCAATAGATACAATAGTAAAAATCAGCAGTTTCATATAAAACACTGTCATAGCTACTAGAGCTACTGCCCAGAGCATGCAGAGGGACGAGAATGAAGCTCAGCTATTATATGATGAGAAGGGTATTGCTAATGCAACCTCAGCTCTGCTTCCCTGTCCTACAAAAGATAAAGCACATTTTCTGTAATGCAGCTTAAAATGTTCATCTGCTGCCACCTTCTACCTGATACACAGAGAAGGGAAAAGGCTTCCCTTCCCCCTTCTCCAGTTCTCCCTCACATTATCCAACACAGTTAACTGAGGCAAGTGTCTTAGGAGCACAGGAAAGAGCACTCCTGGGCAAGACAATTCTCCAACAGAGGCAGGAAATAATATCTGTGGAGGCAGGACACCAGCCTCTACAAAAATCAAATCTTCACAGTTGGCACAAATGAGCAAATTTATTCTCAACCCAAGACTGCTAAAATAATGCAGGAGAATCATCCTCATTTCAGTACCTGTGTGCAAGTAGTGCAAGAGGGAAATAAACACCAAATAAGCACCCTCATGGATGAGGGAAATAAAACAATCTCCCATGAATCAATCAGGGTGCACTAAACATAAGATATACCAGGAAAATAACTTCATGGTATGAATAGAAAAGTACACAGAGATAACTGATTTTACTCTACGTAAAAATCGCGATTTATTCTTTGTGAGATTTTGTTCAAACTCAGAAACTTTAAGTAGTTAGACAAATACCCACAATTCTACTGGAGGCTTTTGGCTTTCTTTGCCATCACTGGCATGGTGGTATAAAATAAAAATCTTGAGAAGACTGTTTTATTTAAAATTTCCCTTAATTATTTTACAGGTTAATGAACTGCAATGAACCCTCACCACTCTAAATCCACTGACATGTGAATATTAAACTTCAGGGAAGTTCTAAAAACTGCTTCAGTAAAGAAGTGTTTTCTTTCAGTGCATATTAAATGAGTCATTAGTTAATTCAAGGTTGAAAAACCAATTGGGAATTTAAAACATAACTTATGTCCAGTTTGTTTTTACATTCCTAATCTGATCTTCCTCCACCAAGGATAAGTCTCTTATTCCAGAATTTGCTAGGCATCTCAGGGACCTGGGATGCCTAAAGGTAGGTCCAAAGAGTAAAAACCAAAGCAAAGAAGGCATTGAGTAACTTGGCCTTTTCCATGTCCTTTTTAAGTCTCCTGCCCCCACATAGCAGTAGTGTCACATTGCTCCTGCTGTCCCTGTACAAGCTTTTCTGTCCCTCACCAGAATCAACTTCAGAGAGACTTTGCTTTTCTTAAACCAACCCCTTCATCCACACTTCAGACAATGTCACATGTCCTGCTTCCACCTTTCTGTGCTTTGAGTTGAATCAGAAACACCTTGTTCATCAATGCAGGCTTCCTGCTACTTTCTTGGATTTTCAGAGTAAGGGAATGAACTGTTCCTGAACATGGACTAACCAGTCAGATAAGGTAAGAGAAATATCTTGGATGACGGAGTTTATAGGTCATCAGCAAATTCATGTGGGAAAAAGCCCTAAATACTCTGAATGTGTTCCAGACCTATTTTCTTCCACCTCAAGGATGCTTCTTGCCTTGTTTCAATGAGGAAAGGAACTAAATGCTTAAAATAAAAACTACATCTATTAAAAAAAAAAGTGACAGAGAACATAAGGTTCCTGGAACACTCATCTGACTCCAGAAGCCAAAAATACAAGTGGATTAAAAATAGATCAGATATAACAGATTTTGATATTGCACTTCTTCTGACAAATCTACTCAACAACAGTGTGTTTTAAATGGGAAAAGCAGAGGCCTAGAAAGAGAATTCTTGTCTCTGAACAAAAAGGTGCATGTCTAGACAGCTGGAAATGTGCCCACACATTAATTTTTGTAAAAGTAATTCAAGCTGGCCACTTTGGAAACAGATTTCAGGCTCTGAAGTTTACACGTAATGGTCCTACAAGTAAGAAATTACTTTTTTCATAATCTCTATGATTCACAATTTAAATCACTCCTTAATGGAAACTAAATCTAATTTTGCCAAGGAAATGAATGATGCACATATGTCTCCCCAGCTGCAATCAACTCTCAACAGACAGATCACAGTGATCAGACCAAGAGTTCTCTCACAGAATAATCTGTTTCATGATGACCAATGGCTTTTGAGAAACACTTTTGTAACTGGAAGAAAACTCAAGACTAGAATTCTTTGAAGTCAAATACTGGTCTAGTAGAAGGTGTCCCTCTCCACAGCAGCGGGGTTGGAATTAGATTATCTTTAAGGTTCCTTTCAACACTAACCATTCTATGATTCTATGACAGGAAGCAAAGAAAAGCACAGCACAGCATATGGGATACTCAGCAGTGACTTCAAAAGCACATTCCCATCGGCACTAGAACTTTTACTGTAGGCACGCATTCAGAAGGCTCTAAAAACTTCCTTTGATCCTCGATTAAAAACCTACTTCAAAACAAAAACCCATTAAAGTCCTTCGAAGAGTCATTCTGCTCAAGTTAACCAGATAGCTGCATCCATATGCTTTAGGCAAAGCTGCTACTTTAAAGCAAATGCATCAAACTTCAGGGCTTCTTCATTCCATGTCTATGCAAACTTTCCCTGGAGGCCACAGTAGGAAGTCATCCTGTTTCACTATCATTATCTTAAAGCCAAAGATAACTGAAGTTAAAACAAGTCACCATCATCTAATGCATAATGGTATAAAAATACTAATGGGATTAGGATGCCTCAGAAGTAAATTGTAATCACATCTCTTCCAACTCAGAACAGCAAGAATAAAGTGACTGGAAACCCATGAACACAATTCTGCTCTGAATGTGAAATCAGTCAGGGAGCAGCGAGTTAGATCCCTCTGCATCAGCATGTAGAAAAGAACTATCATGCCTAACAAAACAGAGCTGAACTGACTAAGTAATCACATTCCAGGAATAATTTTGCAACAAAACCACCAGTCTGTTGTTATGTAAGAAAACATTTCTTAGGCCTTTATTTACAAAAGCTTTAAAAACAAATACCCTCTGTTATGCAAATTACTTGTTTAAAAAGGACCACCCAGTTTACATCATAATTCAATGAGAAAAAGGTGTTTGATTTTTTGCTTCAAAGTACAAGATAGAACAGAGTAATTGGTGAACATTTGGAGATTTTTCTGCTATTGATTTCCGTGTCAAACACACGTACGCGCACACACGCACAGACACACAATGTCATGCATTCCATCATTCCAGGCTAGTATTTAGCTATTCAATACCAAAAATCCTTCCTGCACAACTGCTCTGTGTACATGCTATGCAGAGTTAAGAACATACTTTAGGGTCCTTGAAAACAATATATCTAAAATATATTGCAAGATATACTCAAAAATAAACTAGCATTACACTCCTCAGGTAACTTTATTAGCTTGAAGTTATTTATATTTTGTTGTCTTACAACAAATATCTGTAACATCTGTCGTAACAACTACAAAAAAGCATGATTTAATTGTCCTTCTAATTCAATAATTCATTTAAATAGGTTTTTTTTTCAGATCTTTGGGGTTTATCTTCAACTAAACTGACTTACAAAAATCATGAAATCAAGTACATAATAAATATGACTTCATAAAAAATATCTGAGGTGTACATTACTAGGATAAAAGCCATGAGGTTAATCAAGGGAAATGTGCCATTACAAGACTCCTACTTTTCCATTATCCTTCAACTCTCAGCTTAATGGCAAAAAGGCTAAATTCATAGCTGTTCTTTTCCTGAAGGGTGTAAAGCTGTTTTTTCAAACCTCTTTCCCCCATCAAAGAGCCGTTTTAAAGCAGCAGGCCAACTAGCAGTTGACATGTGCAGGATGTGTTGGAAGATGACCAAACACTAGTAAAGTAAGAGCAATTACTATGATTTCAGTAGTTTGTTTTGCTTGAACAAACAGATTATGCAGCAAATAAGACCCGTTGTGTGGGTTGAGATACCAAGGAAATACAGCTTGAAGCTGCTGAACTTGGCAGATGATTGTTTTCTAGCTGAGGGCAAAAGAAAAAACCAAAACAATCTTCAAATAAAACAGAGGATCTGAGTCAGAGTCGCTCTCTAAAGTGCAAATTTGATGGTCCACAATCTTGAATAGCTAAAACGCCTGCATACTGGAAAGAACAGACATGAAGGGGGGAGTTAGTTATAATCAGAGCCAATTAATTTAGAGAAGGGAGGGGAAAGACAAAAAACTGGAAGAACGATGTAGGCAAGTTTACCAGAATATTCATTATCATTCAACTTTCCCCTTCTCTCTGCCACACTGATCCTATACATACTTCTTTACAAATGGGCTTGCTAAGAGGCCAAAATGTAACCCAGAAAATTTTACGTATCAATATTAAGATCAAAATCTGTGATAGGAACAGTCAAGTTTAGTACATAGAAAGGCAGAAAAGAAAGTGTGCTGAGAAAGGGGGGGGAAAAAGCCTTAATTGTCCAAGGGGTTCAATTGGAGATAAAACCTATATACAAGCATGTGGAGGTCAAAAAGACGGCCTTTCATTTCATGTCATGACTGTTTGTTGGCTTCTTCTTCATAAGCATTTCCTGTGCCATTTTGTACATAAGATGAGCCAGAACCAAGACCGTATAAGTGGCCACAATATTTGGCATCGTCAATGTGATCTTCAAAGAACATCTAAAAAGTTAAGAGAGACATGAATTATTGCAAAAAGAAAAGGTTCAGTTTCAATAGAATTGTACAAAGGCTTTAAAATTTTTAATCTTTTTAAATAAGATATCAAATCCCAAGGTGCAAAAGATTATATAATTAGTATAATAAAACACTTAATCTCAACACATTATCACAAATTATTATATGACACAGATATTTAAATCTGTCATGAAATACAATCAATCTTCCTGTGTACCTCTCCCAGTTAAATGGCCAAATTCGATGTTTTCACAATTTTGCATTATTAGTCATCACTCACATATCTGCAAGAGCAACAAAGGTATTTCTCCATCTGCTTTCTATGGTGCTTCTTCCAGGCTTATGCTTAGCATTCATCATCACAAATTATCTTGCAAAACTAAGACACACACATACACAAATATTTTTCACTCTAAAACCTTCCCAGCAATCCTGGACACCCCAGTGGTTCCCATTCTGAGTCATCATCAATATCAGAAATCTAAGACAGGCAGAAGTATGCAGGAACAGAATGGATGCAATACACAATCTAAACATGGAGTCCTGTAGATACCACACAGCTCAAAACTTCTTCCTTCAAGCTTTGCTTTTTAGCAGGATGGGAAGTTCTGTACTGTAGGAACTTTAATTAAAAGTTTTACTGCCCCCAGCAGTTCTTAATGAAATAAAACAAGTAGGAAAAGCCCAAAATAACAATTCTACTCTTGTAATATCATTATTTAAGCATTCCTGATGGAAAGAAAAGGATCAGTAACATTTTTGGCTGGCACTCCAAGACCCAGCAAGCAGGTTGCATCTCCTTCACAGTAATTAGTAACAAAATTCTGTGTCTCAAAAAGCACTGTAAAGTGAAGTCTTTTTACTCAGAAATACATTTTTAAACACTGAAGTCTGATGAAAAGCTTTAAAAATCTACATTAAAACTATTATATTACTATCATAATCTATTTCTCTCTGATTACTACTGTGTCCTTATTTAGAAATGCTGTATTGGCAGAGTATTTCTAAGTACTTGGTAAAAAATTCATTATCAGTCCATGTCTGTTGGCTTAATTAAGCAAGTGTGTTGCACTAAGAAACCCTCAGAGGTTTCTACTTCTGGTAAAAGCTTTCAGTAAATAAATTCAAGCAGCTAGTTTGCCACCTAACACAAACTGCATCTCATTAAAGAAACTATCATAGGTTTGAACCTTTACTCTAGAAAACTACCTTGAAAGGCTGTATCTTAAGCATGATTATCATATGCTTCTCTTTCTTTGCTTTGGATTTTGCTTTAAATTCAAGAGTGGAAGTTTCACAATACCAGGCTGACAGCAGGTAGCCACACTAGGCTTGGATCGTACCAGAAACATAATCCTTTTTATTGCATCTGTAGCCCACGACCTGCTTGTCAACTGCTTTCCAGAAGAGGCAGAACAGAGTGCTAGGATGAGCAAACCAGCTTAAAGCATCATTCTTTACTATTCAGCTGTCGTGCCACTAATATTTGTCACAATCTCGTGGTCATTTTCTCCTTCATACAAAAGAGTGGATTCCAGAAGGTAGACTTCAGCATGTAGTACTTAACATGATTAAACTATGAGCTTTGATAATGCCATCTGTTTTGACATGGTAAATGACATTGAATTGCTGGAAGAATGCCATGTTCTGATGCACTGGCATTTGTTCAGTGCAACTGCTTTCCAGAAGAGGCCTGTTTGACATGTGATTGTTCTGCTAATGCAAAATATCCTAATATTTTCCTGTTGTATTTCCTGTTATATGCAGACAAGTACCAAGGAAATGTGAAACTTGTAAGACTGACTGTCCTTGCTGTAAACCTTGAATTAACTGACCTCAAAACCTTAGCTAAACTGTACTTCACTAAATGGCAAGGAAAAAGAAATGCAGTCTCCAAAGCAGCCTGGAAGTCATTATTTAATATTATGTCTACCCGGAAAGTTTAGCTAGAAGTGGTTCATCAACACTCCTTCTCCACCTCCCAGCCTGCCACAAGCAGCAGTTCACACCAGGTGGATATTATACTGAGCAAAAGCTCTAAAAAAACAAAAAAAAATTGGCTTGAGTACAGTCACCCAGAAAGGAGTTTGGCTTCAGCAGTTCATAAATCATTGCAGCAGCCACCTAAAAAATGGCATCTTGCAAAACAGTGAGGAAAAAACACCCAAAACCAAAATTTCACCAAAAAAAATCCAAAAGTCAGGCCTAGACTGGAATTGGGAAGAAATACTCACAGCAGCAAAGCAAGGAACCAGTAAGGCTGGTTCACACTTACTCAGGTAAAAATACACGTGGTCTCATTTTTGTCAAGAAAGGACTGACCCCTGAAGCCCTTCAGAGACCTCTTTAAAATACCACTGACTTAGAAGAATCAGCAATTCCATGTCACTAACACAGCACATTACTATCATGGAAATAAAAACAGTATGTCCACATACTTCTCTCATTTTGAAAAAGGCCATTCCTGTTAGTAAAGAATCGGATCCTGCCTGATGCTGTGGTCCTATCCTTTCCAGCTCTAACTGTTCAGCCACTTCTTGTAATCCACCCTGAAAAACAAAATATTTTTGTTAAATGCTGAAAAAAGTTAAATTAGAACATGGAACAGCTGTATTTGGGAAAACATGTAACAGAGGCTATACAATCTCAGGCATATTTTAATACCTGCACAGTGGCTGAAACAGCCATTACACTAGATAAATGCATACCAGGAGAATCAAACTTTGATATTAATCAAAAGTATTAATATTCTCTGTAAGTATTGACTAAATAAAGCTGTATCTGCAACCAACAAAACTAGTACTCCTTATGTTTCAGCTTCTCCTGTAACCAGATGTCATTACTTAACAATTCCTTCAAGATGACTGTTGATATAATGCTTTAAAAGGACAGACTACAGAGAGGCTGCAGAGAATACAGCAAAGCTGCAAATCTATCTTCTCTAAAAGGTAAAACTTCTTCAGTTTTGAAGGAAATCTTCTCAATAAGCATATGTGAAAAATTATCTCCTTAACTGCAAAGTCACTAAATAAACATCATTTTAGTGTCCTCTCCAAAACAGTAACAGCTTCTACGTGTGAGAGCAAAGCTGTCAAAATTTTGGTTTGGTTTTACACAGATAACACTGATCAGCTGAAGGACAGACATGCAATACTGTAACCACAATCTTTTAATGCTGTGAGCACATGACTTTACAGAGACTCTTTTTTTTAATTCATTAAGCTTTATAAAGCCACTGGCAAGACTAAAGCACATGCACATTCTTAAAGATCTAGCAAGATTAACAAAAAAAAAATCTTTAGTACTGTCATAAGCACTGAAAGGCAAAAATGTTGCACAGAGGCAATGCTTTAAAATAAAGAATGTCTAGAGTTCACCTTCCCATGCACTCAATCTGTTTCAAGTACAGGAAGAGAAGCAATAAGAGGCAAAAGCATAACAGTCAAAATTATAATTTATGGAGCTATAAAGGAATCCAAACTGAAAATCAGATCAAACATTATGAAAATTCCTGAGAATCTTATGGCAACATGTTTGGGTCCAGGTTTTTGTTTAAAAAGATGCAAGCTTCAATAATAACATTCTCAAATAACATCTACAAACTAACATGAAAACTAGTACTGCTGTTTCTAATTTTAGTCTGTCTTGAACAGCAAAAAAATACCTAACAATACCACTCCCCTCCACCACACTACCCTGACCCAGAAGCAAGCCCTTCCCCCATGCCTAAAAAATGATGTGAGGCGTCCCAGGATAACCTCCATGCCCTAGCCACACCCCATCCTGGCTACTGCAAAAGTTCATCCTGTCCTGGCTAGAACCAGGACATTATCCATTTCTTTTTCTATACTATCTATGTCATGTCCAAATCTTTTAACTTCCAACTACATACATATATTCACACACACAAGCACAGATATAATTTCTGTAGACAATGGCCTTCCCTCTGAGATGTCTGTTAATTTAAGTCCATTACTGTGGGTTTCATTTATCCTAGATGTCTTCCAGGGCAGGAGGGCTGTCAGTTCATTGCACGCTGCATCAGGAGCTCACGAGTGGTGTACACAGACCACTCCATACTCATTGACCATTGCAGTTATGGCATACAGTGGCAGCAGCATTCAGCAACCATTATACAATTCAACATTACAAACTGTTCTTACCCAAAAATCAAATCCCCTTGCAGTACATGTTTCTCCATCCTTCTGTGGGAAATGTGCACTCAAGTCCTTGAGTAAAAACAATCTCACAGATGGGTTTGCCTTTGCTTGAGGCAGGACTCATCCAAACTGTCTTCTCTAACATGTTGCTCATATGCACAATGGGGATTTATCCCCTTCTATGGTATGTGGAGGTTTTGATTGGGCAAGGCCAGCTCAGTTGGTGGAACCTCAGATGTTAACCAAGCAGATGGCCTCTGCTTAACGTAGAACCCACTGTTAGAAGGTTTCACCACCCATTGCTTTCAATGTTTTTAACAGTCCACTGTACTATCTAACTTCCCCAGAGGCTGGTGCATGATAGGGAATATGATGCACCTACTTCATACCATGCTCTCTGGCCCAGGTGTCTACAAGGCTATTTCTGCAATCAATGCAGTCCACTTACTCCACATGCCATCAGTGGCATAATGTGTGGAAGGGACTCTCCCTTCAAACATCCAGACCAACACTGGTAGTTGGGACACCAAAAGGAACTGTGTTTTGGTGCCAATCACTTCTGAGGCAGCTCAAACCCCTCCATATATGCCAGGATTCTCTTCTTCAACTGGAACACAGCAGGCCTCAGATCCCTTGTACCCCAGCTCCAGAACCCAGAGGTCAGCCTCAAGTCTCTCCAGGTACCTTCTCACAGAGGCTTCAGGAAGGCCATTCTCCCCAGCTGCCACGTAGAGCACATACATCACACCTTGTCTGGTGTGAAACACCAGATTGACCCAAGGGCTACTGGAAGAACTATCTCTCGTTTAATTTGCTCAAAAGCTTGTTGTTGTCCAGGACTTTAAATCATTCTTCTCACTTGATACAGAGGACTGATAATTTGACTGTAATCTGAGATATGCATCCTCTGAAACCCGATAGCACCTAGGAAAGCCTGTGTTCCTTTCTTGCTGGTTGGTGGGGATCTAGCTGCTATGTTGTTGACCTAGAATCTAACAACATCTATCTTGCCATCTTCCTCCTAAAAACTGAATACCCTGAGCAGATCCTTCGACCTGACTTTGCTTTACAGCAAAACCAGCCTTCAGGATGATCTGGATTTTCTCCTCTTTCTCAAAAACCTCCTCTGCTGTGTTCCCCCATACAGTGATGTCATCAATGTACTGCAAGTCTTCTGGAGCCTCGCCCTTTTCCACTGCAGTCTGGATCAGTCCATGGCAAATGATGGGGCTGTGTTTCCACTCCTGGGGCAGTTGGTCCCAGGTGTACTGGCTGCTCCTCCAGGTGAAGGCAAACTGTGGCCTGCACTCTGCTGCCAAAGGAATGGAAAAAAACGCATTAGCAATATCAGTGGTGGTACTGATTGGACTCCAGTTCATACTGAAGCTCTAGTAATCCGGCAGAGTGGCACATAGTGGCGGTGTGACTTCATTCAGGCCACGGTAGTCCATTGTCAGTAGGCCATACAGGATTATTAAAGGGTGAGCAGGTCTTGCTGACCACTCGCTGGCTCTCCAGTTCACGAATCAGCTCATGGGTGGAGGCCATGGAGAACCCGGTTGGTGCTGTATTGTCGACAGTGCACTGTTGTGGTAGAGATTGGTACCTGTTGTTCTCTGACCCTCAGCAGTCCCAAAGCAGAAGGGTCCTCTAAAAAACAAAAAAGGTTATTCAGCTGTCTAATCTCCTCTGTCTCCACAGCAGCTATCCCAAAAGCCCAACGATGCCCTTTTGGGTCCTGCAGTAATCTATGCCAGGGACATACGGAACCTCCGTGTATCTCAATAGCAGAGACTCCGGTCCATACTGGTGGGGCATAGGACATCTCTCCAGTTTGCTCAAGTCTTTTGAATCTGTCTGCAGTCTTGGGACACTTTCCACAGCCGAGGAGAAAGTTGGTAAGGGGGAAAGAGATGATCTTCATATTACTGAAGTCTGTCACCAGGAGGACTACTTTTTCTCCTTTCATTGACATCAATGCCAACAAGTTGGTGAATGACAATGGTGTGCTCCATTCAACTTCTGCCACATGGATTGTGTACAATGGACCTTATCCGGATCTACAGGGGACTTCTTCTTATTTTAATCCTTACAGATCACCTCTAGCACAACTAATTCTCTCAGGTACTGGACATCTTTCTCCATGGCATTGCATCTGCTTGGGCACACCACTGTATCATCCATGAGAAAATACCTTTCTCTCAGACTTGACAGGAGTCGCCTCCAGAGGCTAAGAGTTTCTGTCCTCTTCCCAAATCCCCATCAGGATAGGGACATCAGATGCTTGGCTTCACTACCATCTAATTTCATACTGTGGGCCATGACATTGCAGTATCAGAGCAGCCAGCTCATCCAGAGCTTTCATGACTGGCAGCTGAAATCTTTTCACTTAGCTCACCCAGGGATAGGAATTTAGTGATTATCTCTGGCCCTGCCTCTGGCTCTTATTGTGAGAGCTCCACCACTTCTTTATTCCTCACTATGTAAACTGACTTGGTCTTGGATTTCTTCTTCTGTGTAGGTGTGATTGTTACTGACATGAGTGATTCTTCCAGTTTGGCTGCAGTTTGAATGGTCACAGCACCTGTTGATCTGCTTTCCTTCTCTTCCTCTAGGGGTTCTGTCTAGCATTGGACTGTGTCCACTAAAGAGTGCCAGGGCTCAGCACACTTCAGTAAGCTGATTCTTTATGGAGTTGCCACAGCATTCTTCTTGCAAATATTCTGTCACTTTATCAAGGTCCTGTAGTGATACTCTCAAAACACTGGAAGAGAGAATTTTCAAAAAAAATGGCCCACGTTATCCCACATTCCATGCTACTCATGACTGTCCTCCCTCAGACAGATCTCTGATTAAACTTCCTAGAAATCTCTGTCCTGATTCTAGACATGGTGTTGACTGTACTGACTCTAAACATGGTGTAGACCACATCGAGGAGACGTAGCCGATATAGGAGCAAGAACATGTTTTCCTTAACATCCAAAGGAAATTCAAAATTCTCAAAAGCTATTCTAACAGGCCTGAAGGAGAAAAAGGTAGTGAAAAGCTGGGGAAAGCTATCCTCCCCTATTCTCCCCACAAACTAGGTATGATTAGCAATGGACTCCCAGAGGTAGTGCCAAGGTAAGGGCAGGAGAGCAGCACTGAATATCCCAAATTATCCTCACTGCCTTTGGTATTATCATGTCAAATATTACTCCAGTTCATACAAACAACACATCAGCAAAGCAATCCTGATCTGAAAAACAGCACCCTGATGGGCACATAGCACATATACAGAAACATATATGGGGTCGGGTACCACACTCACACAAGTAGACCAAGCAACATTGTGACCATTGGTTCTGAATCTAATAGGACAAATGCTTAGGTGAAATTTGTTTCCAATCCACTCTGATCAGATCTCAGCCCTTCATGCCCCACACTAAGTGGGTGCTAAGTAAGGCAGTCACGGTTTAGGAATGGTATTCTCCAAGTTGGTGTTTCCACTAAAAGCACTCCAAACTACACTGCCACTCATTCACTCTCCCCTCTCCCCGCCCTGTGGCAGACTGGAAAGGAGAACTGAGGCACAGAAAGTGAAGATCAAGGGCTGAAATAAGAACCATTTACTGGAAAACAGCAGTGAGATAAGAAAACAAACAGAAATAGCAGCAATACTAATGACAGAGTGTGCAAGAAAAGAAACACTACTGCTCACCCACAGAAACACCAACAATAATAATTGATCACTCCCTCCACCACACCACCCTGACCTAGAAGCAAGCCCTTTCCCCAGGCCCAGAAAATGATGTGAGGTGTCACAGAGTAACTTCCATGTCCTAGCCATGCCCCCTCCTGGCTACTGAAAAAATTCACCCTGTCCTGGATAGAACCAGAACAGAAAATTATTAGACTATTATCTTTCAGATAAGACTTTGGCACTCCAGATAGGTATCCTTCACTCTTGGAGAAGGACAAATTCTTCCCAAATTTTCAGAATATCAACCTTCCAAGAAAAAGGCCACTGAATAATTTACATAATTACACAACCACGGTCAATAACAAATCTACTTAAAACTCTCATTTCACGGAACAGTCACAGAGCTTAATGTTCTGTACAAATCCCAAATAAAAAGAAAGTTTCCAGTGAATTCTACCAATCTACATTACTTAGGATTGCCACTACTATCAGAAGGTTTGGAACTGTCTACATGCTTTTTAGACTGTAAGCATGAGTTTAACCTATAACAGATTAATATCTCAAGTCAACTCTCAATCTGCATGCCAGTAAATTCATAATAACAGACTGTAAATTCACAGATCACTTAACTTCCACAAAAAAAGCATCGAACAGATTTCCAGTTCTGAAGCCTATTTCTCTTTCCAATTCCAACAATCTTTTTTGGGTGTGTGGGGGCAGAGAGTGGGGGACCTACAGCAGATCAGTGACTATATTATACAAAAAATAACTTGGACAAGTCAATAAAAGACAACTGCACAGCTGTTCAATTCACTGCAATTTAATAGAGCTCAAAAGTGACACACATTAGGAGAAAGCACATGCATTTTTAGAGTCACAACACTAAATGTTTAGTAATTTGTTTCAGGCATCTTCTCTAAGTACAATTCAAGTCCACCATAATTTCATCACTGGTAAATTTGGAGGGGTAAGATAGTCCATTTCCCTTCCCCTGCTGTCACTATCAGTGTACAGGTTAGGTAAGTGGATCAAAATTTACTGCAAGAAAGCTGACCTACATGTTCAGCTCTGAAAAAAAAAAAATCACCCTTGTTCTCATGGTTTGCCAAAATAAGACCTGTGAAGGTTTTTCTTGTCTTCCAAAAAAAATTTTAGTGTCTCTAAACAACGCAGGTTACACACAACTATATCTTAATTATGCCAGAAACTACAATACCCTCTTTCCCAAGCCCACTGGGAATGTCACCTCTGAACAGTGACATGGAACATCAATTTGTCACCTTTTCTATGTCACTAAATTTAGAATATACATTCTGTTCTTGCAAAGTGTGTCGCCAGATAGGCACCAGATGCTCTACTTTGCTTCACTGGGAGTGAGAAAAAGAGGACCTTCTGGGGTAGGCTCTTCCCCACCCCTAATTTAAGACTCCTGAAGTTTAGGAGCATTTAATTTTTATTCCTGGCCTCTGTGGAGAAGAAGTATTTCTAAGATGTTCCCTAATACACAGCCATTTGCCCAGATGATTATATCAGTAACAATTGTATACGAACACAGGTAACTACACTTTTCTTGCTAACTGGGTGATCTACATTTTCAACATTAATTTGATTAACAAAGGATTCACACAATTTACTTCCCACAAAAGTAGAATGCTACTCAAAGTGACACATTTCACTAGCTCATCTCAGAAAGAAACAGAAGCCTATAAACAGTACACAGATCAATAGTTCAGCATCATGAATTGGCAAGCCATTCCTTAGTTAGGATTTGCGGTTACTAAGGTGAGTGTTCTCTTCTTCCTGCAGGTTTTCATTAAGAAATCCTAGAGAGTTAAATTATTTTCCATAAAAGCAACAAATCTTCAATTGCCTCAATGAGTGAGGCACCTCACTTCAGCAGCAGTCCAGACTCTTTAACAGCTCTTTGGCAAGTAAAGCTGTTAACAGTGCCTTTAGTATCTATCTTTCACTTGCTGTCTTCCCCTTCACACACTTAGCTCCAGTTCCCACTCATTCTCCAGTCCAATAAGGAATCCAAATTTTATGCTTGATAGAGTAAGCCAATTAGTAGCCCTGCTGGCCTGATATGAGAGATTAGTTTCTAGTGCATTTTTTTTCCTATAAGTCACATGTTGCCCTGAACATATGTTGTTGTTTATCTTTGTTTATGGGGCCATCTGAAACATTCTTCACTTCGTTTCTCTTCCCAAGACATTTCCACATCATCTTCTTGCAAGTACCTCTGCCTAGATGACTGCAGTCATTTAGTGGACTGCACAACGAGGAAATAAGAGTATATGAGACCCATCAATTCTTATGGCTAAGGAAATGAAGAATTAATTCCAAACATAGGTTTATCATCTATCAACAAAGTATTGTAAATACAGTTTCAACATGATATTTTTAACTGGTAAGCAGTTATAAAAACTGATTTGTGCTCTTGCCTGCTTCTAACAATGCCTTTAATACTAAATATATAAAGCTTGAGATAACAATGCTTAATATGCACCATCAAAGCAAAAGCACACAAAAATAGAGAAAGTATTTTTAAGCATGATGCACTCTGTCTCCAAATGCAAAATGTTTGTTCCAAACCATTAACAGATTACTTACCTTCAGATTTTTGCAACTCTTCATGAGATATTTTACATCATAGATGACAGGGAAAAACAATCGCAGTATCTCAAAGAAGTCCAGCTCTTCCTCAGGCAAATTGGAGTTTGTCAGGATCTTGATCAGATAGCCAAAGTCATATCCACTGCAAATTAATAACAAAAACAATATAAGCAAGTGACTTAGAAGCATCCTTCTCACTTCCAACATCAAGACTCCACTGCACATTGACAGGATATTCTGCTGAAATTCAATGCAATTAACTTCTATGAAAGTTATGCAACTTCTATGAAAAAAACCCTAAACTTCAATATAAACAGCCCCATTGCAGATTCCAGAGAAAATATTTTAATTTAGTCTGAATGAGGCCAAGTGAGGACGCAAAAAGATCTGCCTACAGGAGTTTCTCTAAATCCCAAAATAAGGTAGGGCTGCTGGGTCCTCATCTGATAAAAAGAATTTCCACCAGAAAGACTCCTAAGCTGGTTTCTTTCACATAGATGGAGTTTCTCACTACAAACTGAGACAGATAGAGACTTCTACAGTTCTCGAAATCTAAAAGATTAATGAGTTTCCAGAGCCAATGCATGTTTATGCCTGGAGGAAAGTCTAACCCTCAGCAACAAAGAAGAGGAATTGTCTTTCAACTTTTCCAATTAAATCAGCATACAGACAACTAAAAATTTTAATAGCTTGTAGACTATTACTCTTTCTGGAGGCAACGACAGACTAAGCTGGAAAAATTTTTGTGTGTACATGTAAGCCTGCAGGAGGCAGCAAGATAACTGAGCAGTGCTTACTCGTTAGAAGAAATGGTAGTATTATAATGTGTATGTGGTAGAGAGAAGAGTTTGGGAAAGCTTCCTCCTCCATAACTCAATTGAATGAAGAAGATGTAAGAATGAGGCGTGGCAGTAATGGGGAAACTGTGTATTTTTACAAAGAGTTATGAAGAGGAAAGAAGAGGGTTAAGCACAGGAAAGACAGGTGTCAGGTATTAATGCAGGACTGAACACCACAACAAAAAGCAGTGATGACTAGTTATGCTTTTGCCTAGGAGGGCAGTGATTACAAACCAGATTATTGATGAGCTGACCATGAAACTCATCTATTCTGATCCCCTGTACTTGCAGGACTGCTTATGCACTAAACTGAATGGAGGAGCAATACTTTCTCTTCCATGTTATCAAGTTTGCATTGAACCAGATAATTTCAAAACACACAGCAGGGCTGCCACTACTGAAGGCTTTATCAGTTTTGCTATTGAAGGAACTTCAGCGTAGAGGTGAGGGATGATTCAAGTGAGCAGGTAGCTAGCACAAACTCTGAATTTCTAGCTTAAGACTTTGTGCTCATTCTTGATTACACAAGGGTCAACCTCAAAACCAAGAATTTTTCAATTTGGTAAATACTGGTCAGGATCTTAAACTGTGAGATAAGCAATAGAAAGGACAAATCGGTTAAGAGCGCAAGACCACTGATCCTGCAGATATTTAGGATCCATAAAGAGTGGTGACACCTGATGTAAGCTCAAGGCTTCAGCTTGCACACTCAATGTAAATAAGTTTACTTTTTGAACCTTTTGTATACAATAAGGTTATCTCTGTCATCTTTTTACTATGAGTTTCTAGACAGAGGGTAGAAAAACCTTGAACATACTGGGGTAAATAGACTGTTTGCTTCAAGTCCATGAATGCGAGATATACAATAGTTACAGACTATTGCCGATCTCCCATGGGGGTTTCCAGTGCTCTAAGCAGAAATTTCATGTTGAACAAATCCTGCACTGCATCTGGTACTTTGAAGCTGTGCTGGCTAGCCTCCAATCTCCACAGCAACAGCCACTGGCCAGGGAGCAAAGGAGCCAAAGATAAAGAAGGATTTCAGTTGACTCTTACAAAGTAAAAACTGTAGTAAACTTGGCAAAACAGTAGTCTGAAAGTCTAATTTTATTAGATCATTTGAGGGGGAAGGGAAGCGGTGGGAAAGCCCATATCAGCTTAAAGCCCTCTACAGAAGAAAAGAAAAAGCCACATTAGCAAAAAAGGCTGTTCAAAAAGACACAAAAAACACTGTTCAGGATTATGGAGACTTACTCCTTTAGAGTCTACAGTTTATTAACTCACTGGATTTCTGACAATGATCGTCCTCAAGGCTCAAATATAACAGTCATATTAAAACTTTTAAAGTGAAAAAAACATATTTGTGCTACTCCTCTTCAAAATAAAGCTTTTTTGACTTGTCTTCAAAAGAAAATGTATATTAATAAAAAACAGGTGCTCTCAAACACTTCTAATTTCTTTAAAGAAGGAAGTACTTCAAGAAAAGTCAACATTCCTTTACTATGCATATTGAGAGTGAGCAAGCTATTACAAATACCAATTTTGATTGAGAATTACACATTTTTTTCACTTGGAGATCATAGCAGATCCAAGCTTACAGACATAAAACCTGTCACTCCAAGATTAAAATAGATCCAGTAAAACAAATTTTGAGTGGCCACTGCTGAATGCTAAGAGAAGGCTAAGAAAGTCCATGGTAAGCAATTATGTAATTACCTGCTCATTAAAGAAGTTTTGTTCTAATCCTCTAACAGTGATTAGTGGTTGGTTTATATCCTGAAGCACACAGGCTTCCTTGCCTTAAAAAACTTGCATCATTTCTAATATAATCGCCTGGAATTGCTTAGCATAGCAAGCCCAATACATGGAGCTATAACACAAGCACTCCCTCTTACAGACATTTGTTTTGTTTTTTCACTGAACATGGATAGCTCTAGGCAACAAGACAAGAGTAAAGATCAAACATGCCCCTACCTCTTTCCCTTATTATCAAGAAAAAAATTCAGACAGCCAATTAACAATGAATTCTACTCAAGCACCAAGCCTCTGAAATAAATCAAAACTTGCAAGAGCTGAGAAAGCTTTAGTTCATTTTATAACACTAACAGAAATAAGCCAACAGATTAAATTTTCCTAAAATCAGTTAGACACAAATGATTATTTAAACACATTAGCTTGGAATTTTGCAGCAGCTCAACATCTGGGCTTTTGTTTTCAAAAAAGCATGTTTTCACAGACCCTCCAAGGGCAGACAAAGCAGGCTGCACACAAGTGGACACTCAAAGCTTCAGCAGAGCGGACAACTGAACATCCAGTATCAGCATTTGAGCTGTTCTTCCTAACTTGTTAGACTGTCAAGCACTCACAGCTCTTTTGACTGTGATAAAAATCAAAAACTCAGGGCTTCCCCTCCTCTCTCAATGACTCAAATACATTTTAGCGTGAATACACGCAAGATTTGATGAAGTTGCCTATGAAATTGCAACACACAAGAATTGGTGACGGTGCAAATATTTCTTCACTCATATCTGACAGAGCTGTGCGTCCACACAGACTTGCCAACATGTCAGGATGCCAAGGCAGCTACATCAAATGCAGAGATAAAACGCACACAAAGAGAACTACTTGAGAAGCGAAGAGCTTAGAAACGAACTGCATAAAAGTTCAACGAAATCAAGGACTAAAAAATGAAAATCAAACCTTAACTTCATACTCTTGAGAAAGGAGTGATTCCCTTCTCCCACTTACTGTGGGACTCAAATTTTAAGAGTTAGTAGTAATTTAAGAATTTTAAGGAAACAGAGGCAACAGCAGTCAGCAACCACCAAGCACAGCTTTATCAGTTGTCAAAGAACTACTGCATGGAGCGTCTAAGTGGAACAAATTTTTAACTGAGCATCCTGCTGCATAAGTTTGCACTGATAGCCCATAATCACAATCAAAGATATATTAAGAAACAGCTGTTCACTATTCTTTGTGGCACATTTTATATGACCCATGCTCATTTATAGTTTTGCGTAATTTTGGTTTCCTCAGAATTTAACCCATTCACTCCAAGGTTTTGTGCTCAAGATAATATCAACAAGGTCTGAAAAAGCACAACAGCTTTAAACACTCTAATAATCAGTGCTTGACAAATATTTGTTGAACAACTGTCTTAAGAGGACTTCTAAAGACACTGCCATTGAAATCCACAACAGAAACTCATTTTGGCACAGATGAAACTGGATTTTTATTAATAAAGCCATTTCAAAAACTCTTCATAAGCTGCACCAATAAAAAACAGCATTAATTGCACATGGCTTGCACTACACTTTGACCAGCCTATTAGCCAGGAATTACACACCCTAAATATAATTATGGTCTAGAAAGAATCCCTAGTGTAGAAATTGCTCAGGTATACCTTACACTGGGCCCTTAGTCACCAGGCAATATTGGAAAAACACCAGTTTGAGGCTGAAGCTGCTTCTACACAGCATCCTCTGCTGAGGCACCAGTGACATGCATAATCTGCCACCCTTTCTCTTCAACCATCCAAGTCATATTACTGTAGTCAAGTGTAAATCACAAATATATACATAAGAGTTCATAATACGTTTAGGAAGCTGAAAAAAACTTAATACTAATTTAGCTTTTGTAGCTATTTTGAAACAATTCAAGGTGTTCTTATTACAGTATTCTTCCCCAAGGTGCTACTCTAGAAGCAAGATAGTGAGAGTAAGATTATTTTAGAGTGGTATTGTGAGTTGAAACATCTGTTAAGGGGAAGATGGAAGTGACAACTGTGCTCAGAGGATCCTTCTTTAACTGCCTTTTCTTTTAAACCTTTCTGCTTTGGAAACTCAGCCTAACACCTGTTTCCACAAAAAAAAAAACTAAACCATGACTTCTGCATCAATGTTATATGCACCCTTCTACTATTGTTACATATTCCTTGCCAAAACAATTCTTATTTTTGAATTTGTTTATTGCTTAAATACTTCTCTAATTCCATGTGACTTAGTCTTTTCAAACTATTAATATTTATGAATAGATAAATTTTTTCTAATTTCATTATTTACATACCACCCACCAGTACAACATAAGAGATAAGCATGTTTTAGCTGAGACTAGTTTGCCTACAGCCTTGCTCATTCGCTTTACCTTGTTACCTCCTTAGAAGTTAGCATTTAAAGACATCAACTCAAGGGCACTACACAGCAATAAGCCTTTAAAGACACTGCTGTTTGCAAAACATCTGGCATGTAGCTAGCTAAACAACAACTACTGTGTATGTTTTTAAAGTGTTAAATCTTATTAACACTGAAAAAATCTTTTGTATCATGACAGATTCAGAGATTTAGCACTTACACTTCTATTTCTACTTGAGAGATTGACTCCTTTGATGGAATAAGCAGTAAAATATATGCATAAGGCTTATCAGGGATCTCCTTCCAAACCAAGTAATTTTATCTGCCCAGATTAGCAGGAGATTTACAAAAAATTTAAGAGTGCTTTATAGACCTCGTCATTGATAATTCTCTCCCATTAAATAAACAATACTTTTTCAAAGATTGCTTAGGAATAGTTTGCTTTTAATAATGTTTCTGTTATTACTTGCACGTGTACAGCACCACCTGCTGGTTTAGCACTTTCATGCTTTTCACCTTTACGATTTTCTGGTTACTGCATAAACACCAAAACTAAAAACACCAGTAAAACACCAGTAAAACCCCTGTGCCCTCTATTCTTCCAACACAAAATCGTGTTTGAAGTATTGCAGCAGAAATTTCCTCAGTCTTACCAACAAAGATATGGGCTACATACACAGTACATAAACTCAGGAGACGTGAAATCCAAGCTCTAGAATTCAAACATGGATCAGATGTTGAAACCTCAAATAGTTAACATGCAGAATTTACCTATGAAAGGAGAGCCACTTGACTCCTTCACACAATACAACTCCTGATGTCATGAGCAGTTCTGCAAAGTACTGTGTCTCAATTCCTTCCTCTTCGTGCTTTTTAAACTGGATACCAGATGTCGTCAACAGTTCAATAGAGTCCTGAGCATACATATCTTCTCTAAAAACAGAGAGGAAAAGTAAATTTCCAAAATCTGCAAGCCTCAATGAAGCAACATTTCTTTTTTGTTATTCATTCCACAGACTTTACTAGCAGGGAGCAGGAGCAATTTAACTTCATTCCAGGTTAATTACAAAACCAATCATTTTTCAAAGATTTTTTTACCTTTCATTATCATTTCACCATTCCCAGCACCTCCACTCTTGCCATCTTCATTGAAAAAAAAAAAAAGTTCCTGCTCCTCTTCCAGTTACCTATAACCACTCTTTTGCAAACCTACACACGAAAGTGCATCTCTAGAATTTATTTGGTAAAATACCTGTATAAATCATTTGAATTGTGACAAATTGAATGTAACAGTTGAGGCACTAACACATTACATTACAGAACTATGAGACATACATTCCAGATCCCAGTACTGAATTAGTTCTATAAATAATATTTCTCAAAAGTTTTTTGTGATTTAAGCTTATGTAAATGTGTAGACGTGTTCACCAAAACTTGTGTCTCAATAAAATTGGAAATAGTGTACTTACTCCATCTAGTCAATCCTTAGAATTCAGGTATTCAAACTATTTCTTTCTAAACAACCTGTTTCAACTTTAAAAGCCTATTTTGGACCTAAAATTTAAGTGGATGAAATAAAAATTCCTCTATGATTTGCTTCATCCTTTTTACTTCTGTACTTATTCCCTTTAACGCTAATATTTTTTTTGGTGATGTCTTAAGGATTTCATGCTGTAATTCACATTTTGGAGTTTATTTTCTCCTTCAAGTTTATCTGTATCATAACAGAGCAAAACTGTTACTTTATCTGTTACAAAAACATAGAATGGTTAAATGAAGAAAAAAAAATTAAAGCAAGCATGAATCTACTTAGAGAATGAAATTCATTTTACTGTCCACAACATACTAGTCCACAAAGTCTCTACAGTGTACAGTTTTAAATTTTAATAAAAACAATCAAAACAAAAAACAAAAGACAACAAACAATATATCAAACTTGACTATTAGATTCAGTCACAGACCTGTATTCTTTACTCCTAATAGCAAATCATCATTCTTTAGAACACAGAGATACATGGCCAAGATGTGTTACATCCTTTTTCCTCCCTCCTACACAGCTGCTCATTAGTTCTCCAGCTTTGAGGCATCAGCTTCTCAACACCTGTCTATCTCATAACACATTAAAGAACCCAATCAAAACAAATGCACCATTTAACAAAAAGGGGGTTCCATTCTAGTAGCTGCTCTGTACTAATCAGGTGCATAATATGATTAGAGAATTAGTTATGCTCTTTAAAAGCACTTTAAAACAAGACCTGGCTGGAACCACACACACGAAAAAAATACCTTCTAGGAACAACCAACAGCTGTTTTGCTTTAGGAGGAGAACACTTGGCACAATGCCACTTCCCAAAAGGGTGTTTAAAAACAGACTAAAATAAGTTTTCCATCCACGTCAAAAAAAAAATTAATTCCTCAGAGTACTTACCGAGCTTATATTTTTCTATAACCCCCTTCCATCAACTAGTAACAAGGTAATTTGGTGATTACCTATATTTTGCCTTACTAAGCTGTCTTATCTCTGCAGCATCTGGCACAAATAGATGGAAAACTACTTCTAGTTTCAGTTGTTTGATATTAAGTAGACCTTTGAAGCTCAGAAAATAAATGAAGTGTAGCACAGGCCCTTCCTCAAAGATCAATTTTGGAAGTTACAAATTCACTGCTTTTTCTCCCATAATTAGTAGGATTAGTATATTCTTTTATTTAAGAAAATGGGTAACTTTCATGTAGTCAGGTAAGTTCTGAGATACCAAAACATTAAATCTGCGCTTACTTTTCTTTCAAGACACAATTCACACAAGACCAAATAGAGCATGTCATTGCTCAGATCAAACTGATTTATGACAATCCACAGCACCGCTTGTTTAAAAGAGTACAGAGATCAAGAGAGGCAGCAGCAGTTTTCCTCTTAAGAACCCCAACTACTTTGAAAACAAGTCTTTTCATCTGCAGAAAAAAAATAAAGGTCTGCTCTCTAAATCTCCTTTGTAGGGTGTGAATTTAACTCATGTATATGTTCACGTATGTCCAGTTCTCAACTTGTAACACGACTGCCAAAAACCCCCAAGGCTAAACACACTTAAACGTGTGAGAAGTGTTTGTACTGATATTCAATTCAATAGATAATCAACTTATGAAAATCAGACCAATTATATTTACTTCAGAAAAAATAAAATCAAGATACTAATAATTTTGTCAACCACCAGCTAAAGTTATAATTAGAGCACCAGATAAGCATTTGATTCCCCTGAAAAAGTGAGGTTTATGCTTAAAAAGTTTTATCACTGATAAAAATCACATTTTGAAATAAAGTTCACGGTATTATTCCAATATAGTAAAAGTCAGCTTGCTTTTTAACCAACACGTTAGATATATCTAATGTATGTTATATATATTTTTAATATAATTATATTATATTAAATATAGATTATATATATAAATTCTATGTATTTTATATAATCACCTATAATTTATATATAAAATAATTCAGAACAATAACATCTGACATACTTTTTTAGTCACTTCAGTAACTTTACTTTCTTTTTCTTCAAGTGTTGGTATCTTCCACTTAAAGTATATAAAGAAACAATATGTGATTTCTGTAACAACTAGTAAGAGTTAAACTAAGTTAAGGCAGAAGCACTCTGCAATGCTAAACATGAAAACACAGAGCTAACTCTTGCACTATGTATAAAAAGCCTTCCACAATTTTTCTTTAAACTGCTGAACATTTTTGACCAAATTACCAACAGTAAGACAGACTGCACAGAAATTAGGGAAGAAAGCATGCTTGGTTGACAAAAGTTTTCCTTACATGAGTATTTATGGTATTCAAGTATTATAATCAGATAGATAACAAAGTTGCTACAGTATTTATAAATTTTCAGTAAGTCAGAAACATACATTTAGCAGCACAGAAATCGAGTACTTACGTTAAGTTAAACTTAAAATTAAATTGCCAAGTTGAAGTTCCTGGAGGGTATTCTCCTTGCTCATTCATAAATGTCAGTCCTAGTTGAATTATTTTTAGCAAGTCGACATTGCAGCGCAAGAGCTGGTACTGATAGTCTGCGTTGCTTCTGAATTCTCCAATAGGCCTTGCAACTACTCCTGGAAATTCTGTGTCCTGCAAGAACAGAATTCAAACTTGAACACACGACAACCATATAGACCTAGCCATATCATAGCTAAAGAGTACTTTTAACTTTTAAAAGATTAAGATCGAGATGTTCAAGCCGTGTTACTTCAACATTAAGACTTCCTTATGCTTTCAAATTTAAAAGGATGAGCAGGTTTACTGGCCTCAGTTGAAGTAATGATTTTTGCAGTAATTTGGTAGATAGACATCAAACACCCACTTACCATAGCTACGTAGTTATACTTTCGTATAACTTGACGAATTTTCTTCATCTCTTCATCCAAGTTACAAGCCCAAACTTCACAGATTCTTTGGCTATGGTCTACGGTAGCTGCTGGCATAGTGGGGGGCTTTAGAGACCATATATCAAGAGTTACACTTGACCGAGGATTGGTTTCATAAAGAGGACTTCGAGTGTTTATTTTTTTAGCCTACGAGAGAAAGAAAGCAAAGCATGAAAGTGTAAGTTTTTACTCTTGGTTAACCTGAAAAAAAAAAAAAAAAAACGCTTAAGCACCACAACCACGCTTTATCCTTGTAGATTCCACAAAACCAGGACAACGTAGCCACCGAAACCACAAGAATTTCGGCTCCGTGAGCTCAGATTACCATCAGAAACTAAACCCCTGCAGTTTCGTTAGCGACTGTTTCCTGCGCAAGGGCGGCAAGGCGCACTGGTGACACAGACACCGGAGCCACCCGGCCCCCCAGGCGCCCCTGCCCCGCGGCGCGGAAGGGCGCGTTCCTGCCGATCCCCGGGCTGCGTGCAGCCGGGAACGACGCGGCACAACAGAGCCACGCCATACCCGGGGGCACGGCGGGCGGCCTCCCGAGGCGGGAGCAGCTCCTCCAGCTCCCGAGGGCCGCGCTAGCACAGCGAGCGGCGCGCGGACACCGACACACGGCCGGCCGGGTCCCCGCGCGCGAAAGGCCCCGGGAGCGGCCGGAGGAGCCGCAGAGCGCGGGGGTCCCGCGGGGCTCGCGCCGGTGTCCCCGCCCGGTGCCCGCGGCGCCGCCCCCGCTCACCCCTCGCGCTCCATATGTATACATGCTGATTTACAAATGTATATGTAGCCACTCTACATCCATAGACCACAGAACAATGTTTCAC